>CAWUFW010000436.1:272650-1472650 GCA_963921515.1 Calotriton arnoldi | reverse complement strand
ATGACTTGTATCCGCTGTCCTTTCACCTGGACTCTGGATTATTGCCTCTCCAATTCGTCATTGTCTGTTCCGGATTTTGTTCAGTTGATGGGTCCCTTAGAGGCCCATGAGCAGGACTGTTCCGTTGCTGGCTGTATGGCGCGTGCGGCTGCACTGGGGATTTTGGCGCAATGGGATATCTGGGCGGCTGCCCAGGATCTCCTACAACGAAGCTGTTTCAATTATCACGCAAGCTGTCCCGCATTGCTTCTGGATGCTCCCTTTGCTGAGGAGCATTCCTGCTCTTTTGATCTCATGGATTGGATGGCATCTATGTTTTTTGACGATTCCAATGATGAACTCTTGGAGGGTATGGCTTTTTTCTGCACTTACACTTTCATGGATTGACCTGCCCTTCGCCGTTTGGGCGCTCCCTGTGCTCCAACGGCTGTGTTTGTCCTCTGATGGGCCTCTGTCCTGGCCGCCGGACTGTCCAGGGGAGGGTGTCTTGTGGTTTGTTGCCTGCCTTGTTATGTTGGCCTAGGCCTGGCTGCCATGCTGCTTTTCTTTGCGCACGTTACACTGAGCCAGGGCTCCCTCGCCCTTTGCGCTTGCCAAGTTCTTTTGCGCTGTCTGCATTTTCTGTTTTCCACCTTTTCTCCTATTCGATTTGGGCTCAGTCTGCACAACATGTACAAGGTCACATAACAATGTATTTTGGTTCTTCCTGATATGGCCAGTCTAGCGCACCCAGACATAACATTAGGTGCATTTGCCATGAAGACTTTTGTGTGCTTTTAATACTGCAGTTTACTAGCGCTTAAGACACTTGGAGAAATCCCTTTCAGTGAGAAGAGCTATGATGTCCTGCTGATGTAATTCTGCATCTAGAGACTGAGGTATGGGGGTTCGCTAGTCAAAGCCCAGAGGTCTTCCATTTTTATAATAAACTATCTTACTGCACGGGGAGGGTGGTAATGTTATTTAGACATTTATCCACTGAGTTATGAAATGCTTTCCCCGTTTGTATTCTATGGAATTGTAACCATGCTGCTTATATTAGTCATATGCATTATGCTATTAGTGCTGACACGTGTACTGTACATTAGAGCACGTAAGTTGGAATAAACATTTTAACCTATCTAGTGTCTCTTCCTACGCACCTTGTGGACAAGTACGAGTGAGTGACGAAAGAGTGTTCTTGCTTCTGCGAGTCCTGAGATAAAGATACCGTGTTCTGGGCTGTCCAATCATTGGTACTTGGGTGCTAATGGGATGCTAAGCTAGTTGGGTTGGGGTTTTTGGGTGCTACGGTATATGGTAGGCAAACCACTGTATTCCGGGGTCCCATTATCCTGTGCATAGCTCTGTGTATGTGCAGAAACCTTATGACACCAGGACAGGTGTCTGGAGAGTTGAAGAGGCACATGGAGTGCAGTATTATAGTGCCACTGTGTATGTGTGTGTAGTGAGGGAAAAGAATAGGGACACGCTGACAGGGCTAGTGTGTGCACGTGTGTTGAGGTATGGGGGCAGCGGTGCAAAAGAAGGACTTTTCGCCAGTAACTGTGCGTGTGTATGTTTGTGTGGCACACTTTAATAACTCGTGTGTGGTAAGGGGCACACTGCCAGAACTGGCGTCACTGCCAGGGTTGCCGACTTTGGAGCTGGAGAGCCAGATGCGCGTCTCGGCGTAATCTCCCCGTGCCTGCAAAACATGAATGTGTCCTGTAGCTGGTGCCCATGTGACGCGCTCCAATGCCTTCGAGTCGAGTTTGTGCTATATAAAACTGCAAAAAGCAGAACGTGTGTGTGGAGGGGCCTGAGAACTTTAAAAGTAATGAGCACATACATTGTCACAAGTCGTGTGTGGGCATGGAGGAGGGGCGGAAGCTGTTTAGCATAACAGAGGGGCGCACTGCCAGAACATCCGAACTATGAGATAGGAGGAGTGTACAAGGAGCGCATTATGAGTAAAAGTGGCACCGCATTTCCCCCCTCCACCACCTCCATAACTCATGTGTGAGAAGAGGACTCTGGGCCAGGTGTAAGGGAGTCAGATACCTTTTAAAGGATGGCACCTTGCCAATGCCATAAGTTGTGAGGGCCATGGGCCTTGATGTCAAGGAGTCCAGGAACGTCTGAGAGGGCCACGCTGCTACAAATCACGAGATGGGCACACTGCTTGTACTTGTGTGCATGTGTTAATGAGGGCAGGGGGCGGAGATGTCAGAAAACTAAAGAGGGGCAAACTGACTGAATGAATGCGAGTGTGTTTGTGGGGGGGGGGCATCAGGGGGTATAGGAGGTGCTCAGCGCTGAAACACTGGAGAACGTGGAGAGATAATGTTGCCATGTATGCAACTGGTGCCTGTGTGGGCAGGAGATCCGGGCGGTCTGGGTTGGGAGGGGGCGGGAGGACTACGCTGAATGGGAAAGAGATATCAGTTGCAGTGATAAGGGGCACGCCCTTAAAACGTGTGCGTGTGTGGGTGTTGTTGAGGGACGTACGACCCAGAGCACAAAAGAGGGGCACTTTCCTAGAACTTTTATAAGAGGTGGGCACGAAGCCCAGGCTATATGCACAAGTTACTAACTTGTGTAACGATATATCTGTAAGAGACAGTAGTTAGTGACAGATTCCTTACCTTAGAATATCCCCAGGCGTCAGGCTGGATCCGGAAAGTTTTTGCGTAGCAGTACCCTTGCGCGTCGGTAGGCGGCGTCGTGCGGCTCCGCGTCCGTCGTCGGCGTCGTGATCGCCGGGATGACGTCGCGTGCAGTACTTAGGCGCCGCCCCTGCGCGCTGACGTCGGTTCTGTACACGACTTTCCGCGCCAGGAACGCAGAGCCATGCAAGAAGCTGACATAGGTGTCTGAAAAATACTAGGGCCCTGAAAGGGATGTCCTTAACCCTAGAAATCAGTTCGCAGAACGGGGAGGATGGGTGGGGCGGTAAGGAATCTGTCACTAACTACTGTCTCTTACAGATATATCGTTACACAAGTTAGTAACTTGTGCATCTGAAGAGACACGTTAGTGACAGATTCCTTACCTTAGAATAGATACCCCAGCAATACCAACCCCGGTGGTGGGTCTGCGAACAAAGATCAGACAAGGAAGTCCTGGAGGACAGAACGGCCAAAGAAGCCGTCCCTCCGGACCTGACTGTCAAGGCAGTAATGCTTTGTAAACGTGTGCAGCGAGGCCCACGTAGCTGCCTGACAGATAACCGGCAGCGGAACACCGCGGCCCAAGGCCGTGGTAGCAGCCGTTGCCCTGGTGGAATGGGCACGCAGCCCAACAGGAGGCTCCTTCTTAGCCAAAGAATAGCAGGTCTTGATGCACAAGGTAACCCAGCGGGAATGGTTCGTTTGTGCACCGCCCGACCTTTTTGGCGCCCACGTAGCCAACAAAGAGCTGGTCATCCACCCGGAAGTGTTTTGTGCGGTCGATATAGAAGGAGAGCGCACGTTTTGGGTCCAGACGGTGGAGCCTCTCTTCCTCTCTGGAAGGATGCGGAGGCGGAAAGAAGGTAGGCAAAGTGATGGTCTGCCCAATGTGAAAGGCAGTAACCACCTTTGGCAAGAAGGACGGACGCGTCCGAAGAACAACCTTGTCTGGATGAACAGACAGAAAGGGAGGTTTGCAAGATAAAGCCTGGAGCTCACTCACCCGCCGAGCGGAGGTGATGGCCACCAGAAAGGCTGTCTTCAGAGTCAGAAGACGAAGAGGACAGTTATGCAGAGGCTCAAAGGGAGCGCACATTAAAAAGGTAAGAACCAAGTTCAAGTCCCACTGAGGCATCACAAATGGAACAGGAGGAAAGAGGTGTGTAATGCCTTTTAAGAACCTGTTAACAACAGGGGACTTGAAAAGGGAGGGCTGATCAGGGAGCCTGAGGAAGGCCGAGATAGCACAGAGATAACCCTTGATGGTACCCAGGGCAGAACCCTGTTGGGCCAGAGAAAGAAGGAACAGAAGGACCTCAGAAAGAGGGGCAGAAAGGGGGTTCACAGCCTTTGCTGGAAACGGCACCGGGGACATCGGCGTCGGCGGAGGCGTGGTTAGGTCAACCGGCGTCGATGGGGGTTGCGGCACCGCCGGGGTCGAGGCCGGAGCCGAGGCCGGGACGAAGGCTGGTGGGACAGGCGACGCCGGGACCGGAGTCGACGGCGACGCCGGAGCAACCCCATCAGGGCCCGCGGGGCCCGAAGGCGCACCGGAGGGACCTTGAGGCCCGAAGAGGCGGGCCATGGCCGACAGGAATTCCTGTATATCGGCCGGAGTCGCCCCCGAGCCCGGGTAGGGCGGGTACTGCGGGGGTAACTAGACAGGCACGTCCGGGGCCGCGGGGGCGGGGACCGGTGCCGACAGGGACCTCAGCCGAGTCGCGAGACCGGCGAGGCGAAGTCTTAGAGCGATGACGCCGCTTAGACTTCTTGTGCTTCGACTTACCGGAGGAGCGCGAAGACTTTGAATCCGACGAACGGCGGGGACTCCGCGTCCGGCCCCTCGACCTCTCCCGGGACCGGGGCTTGGTGCGGCGCGGAGCCGAATGCCGGACTTCGAGGAGCTTTCGAGACCGCTCTCGCAAAGCCTTAGGATGAAGTTTCCGGCAGTCAGGACACAACTTCGTGTCGTGGTCTCGGCCGAGACAAAAGAGACACTCGAGGTGCGGGTCCGTGATCGACATCATGCGACCACATTCCTCGCAGGGCTTAAAGCCGGGCATCCCTACGACACCTTAGGAGTCGTGAAGACTCGTTGAAGAAACAGTGAAAAAATTCACCAAAAAAGATAGTCAAAAAGTGACTAGGGCACTGCTCTTCCCGGATCTGCGCTTACTGGCGCGGAAAAAGAAGAACTGACGTCAGCGCGCAGGGGCGGCGCCTAAGTACTGCCCGCGACGTCATCCCGGCGATCACGACGCCGACGACGGACGCGGAGCCGCACGACGCCGCCTACCGACGCGCAAGGGTACTGCTACGCAAAAACTTTCCGGATCCAGCCTGACGCCTGGGGATATTCTAAGGTAAGGAATCTGTCACTAACGTGTCTCTTTCAGATAAATACAATTACAATAAGAGGCAGCTTATTGCAGAGGAAGCCATTGCGCCAGGAGGGAGAGATTTCAGGTAGTTTTTGATATGTATTTATTTAATGTATTTATTTTTGTTATTTTGGTTTACTAGTTTTTTTTTTTTTGCATAACGCTATTACCCGAAGAGATTCTAAAGTGCTTTGCACATGACATGTCTGGAAAGAGGATAAGTATATTTACATCAAGAAACAAGTTACAAGAGTTGTCTAAAACAGATTCATTGCATTTGTTTGACAAGCGGGAATTAATTACCAATAAATGTATACAATGAGTTTTACAGTGTGGGCCCTGCATACAAAGAGAGAGCTGGGGGAAAATAGATTTAAATTTAGGTTGTTTATATCTGGACTAGCAGCAGAAGATTTTTTATCTGGCCTTCAAAAGATGTAAAGGGCAGTGCTAGAAATGGGAAAATTGAAGTGCAGGTACTTACCTGTACCAGAGTACACGCTTGTTTCTGAGAAGAGTCGGTACTCTACAATTAAAAGTATTACGGCTGTCTTGAGAAGTGCCGGTACTCTCTCAAAATAAAACAAGCATTGGCATAGCCAATAGGTCTCGCCTTTGGGGCCTTATAAGTGTTTAGAGAGAGCTATTGGCTTTGTTAACGTTTTTAGGTCTCGCGCCTAGCGTTGCAGTGCTCAGCAGTGCTCGCGCAGCGCGAGACCTCTTGTATGGGCTTCAGAAAGCTAACCACACGCTAGTGCGTGTGGTTTTGCTTTCGGAAGCCCACATTGGCTGTAGCGTGCTTTTTTTTTTTTTTTTTTAAACGGCACGCAATTGGGCAAAGGCGGGCGCATGTCCCGCCTTTGCTCCGCCCATTCCCGTCCATGTCTAGGACGCGCATCAGCGCGCATCACCGACGACAGGCTCCCTCGCTTCCCCTCTCCTCTGTGGTGCGCGCGCACCACTGGTTTTCTGAATCATCGGAAAGCGATCCGTTGATTCTTAGAACGCCTCCTCGGAGGGGACTTCTTCCTTGTTTTAAACAGCATCACCTCGTGTTGGTGGTTGACTGTCTGTTGTCTGTTATTTCCTTGCTGAATACACAAATGCCAGGCTTCTCCGCGCTGCGGCCAGGTGGGAATTGTGAACTCCGAGGCCCTTTCAGTGCGTTATGCCTTTCGCTGAAAACTGAAAAACAAGGGCAGAGCAATGGGGGAAGGGGCGTCTGCTCACTACCTATAGGTATGCTAATGCGATCAATTAGCCCATGTTTGTGTGTGCTACTGCAGGGGAATGCTTGTCAAAAGCAGCTCCAGCCAGGTTCTTATTTTTGGCTTCGTCAAAGATGATCACTTTCTGCTGTAAGGGGCACACAGACACAACGTCTTCAACCTGATCTCAAAGTCGCTAACAGCCTAAAGAAAACTAGCGTAGCTGAAGAGCCAACTCTCCCACTGTATCAGGGCCGTAAATAACAGAGGGTTTGGGGAGAGGGTATATTCGTTTTCTAAACAAGTTTCCCGTTTTTATTCTTTTAAAGACAAATAGATGAAAAGGATACATTATAAAATATAAATACATAATACTAATATGCAGTGGAAAAAAATATTTTTCCTATCACAAAAGATGATTACATAGTCTCAAACATGCTTGCATAATTTAGCCTTGAGTAAGTCATTGAGTGTGATGCTTTGCATAGTCTCAAACATGGCTTCAGGGCGCTTCGGACTGAGACATTTTTACAACACTTACAGGCCTGCACGACAGAAAGGATTCTCTCCTCACGGAAACAGAATGGAGAAGGCTTACTTGGCCCTTACAGAGCCAGTACAATGTCGAGACAGTCTGCTTACCGATGAGGGTTTATTAGCCAGCAGCTATAGTATGTTGCGGGGCTCCACGGTATGTGCTGCGCCCTTTTCTCAGACCTCCGGGCAGATTTTGACTAGGGGTGCAAATTGGTATTATTAACCAGCTCAGTGTCCCAGTCCTGGAAGGAGGAACGACTAAGTCAGCCCTGGCATGCTTGCTGGCGGATTAAGCAGCATCTCAACAGCAACAATGTTACTAGCAAGCAGGGACATTCTGAGGATGGAGGCTAGAGCTTGCGCTAAAGTAGGGATGACTCGTTTTCGTACTTTGTAACGACGCATGATAAAATGTATACTGGGACAGATTGTGAACGTGTTAGTAAAGGAGCAATTTATATTGCTGTTTTATTTCAAACACGTGCTTCAGTGTTGCTGGAACTTAGGGTGCAGGCCATCGACATCACCTGACCTTAGTGCCTTGATTGTCCTTTCCATGTAGCTGATGTAGATTTTAAGATAGCTGTACTTTACTTTGTAATGCACGCACGTCTTTATGTAACTGTTAGAAAACCTCTGAAGTGCTTACTTTCTCTGTTCCCCTATATCCCATTAATAATGTCACTAGTTAAAATTACAAAATATCCTAAACAAGCCGTCAGAGACCCGAATAGTAGAGACAGCTCTGTGCGTTTAAATAATTAGCAGCACTCTGTCAAACAAGGGTGCCTGTCACGAGGCGGTTTGAACTTCAGCACACAGTAAATGCGTCAGGACTAATAAATAAAGGGATGTTGTGAGAAAGTGCCATCTTTCTTACATGGTATGCCCCCACTTTTTGCTGAATGGCTGATGTACTTTGACTGAGTGTGCCCTGGGCTCCTGCCAACCAGGTACCCAGGGCCTGTGTTCCTTCCCTAAAATTGCATTGATACCTACACCCAATTGACATCCCTGGCCACAGGTCAGCCCCTGGTAAATGGTACCATGGGTACCCAGGGCACTGTGACCAGGGAAGGCCCCTAAGGGCTGCAGCACTTGTTGTGCCACCCTTAGGGACCCTGCACCTTTACACACACACACTGCCTTTGCAGGCTGCGTGTCTTGGTGCAGAACAAAAGTGAAGAGTCGACATGGCTCACATCCCTGTGTGCCATGCCTACAAGCCACTGCCCTGGCCTAGGTCAGCCACCCCTCTAGCTGGGTGCACTATGCCAGTGGTGAGGGCATAGAGGCATGAGCCCTGTGCCCCTACAGTGCCCAAGTCCATTCTTGGGCATTGTAAGTGCAGTGCTGCCATTAAGAGTATATGGTGCTGGGAGTCTGTCATTACGAACTCCACAGCACCATAATGGCCCCACTGAAGACTAAGAAGTTTGGTATCAAACTTCTCAGCACATTAAACCCCCACTGATGCCAGTGTGGGATTTAATGTAAAACGCACTCAGAGGGCATCTTAGAGATGCCCCCTGAAACCAACCCGACCTCCAGTGTCCGGACTGAGTGGCTGCCCAGGCTGCCACCACCAGACATGTTTCTGGACCCCTGGGTCGAGAGCCTCTGCTCTCAGGGGCCTGAAACAATGCACATCCCGGGACGAGGTGCCAAAGCCTCCTCCCCCAGGATGGGCAGGGGGAGCTTCAAAGGCCTGCCGCCTTTGGAGTTTCCCCAGACCATTTGCTGCTTCCAGCAAACTGGTCCCCACTGGTTCTACCCCCACTCCTGGCGGGAGAACCGGCGGGAAAACCAGAAGCAGGAAATGGGTTGTGCCCACCTCTGCCAACTCCACCCCTAAGGTGGGGGAGGCGAGGTGAAGCACAAGCTCGAGTCCCCGCCATCTTGAGGATGGGGGGACCTGGCCAACCAGGGACAGGCTCCTGTCCCCCTCCCACTGGAGAGGAACAGAATAGGGGGTGTACCCACCCCAGGGAAGGGACCCATTGGTCCCTGCCCTTACCTACCTGTAACCACCCCTAAATTTAGTATTTAGGGGCTCCCTGAACCTTCCTTCCGCAGTTCCCAAATCCGAAAACAAGAAGAGAAGACGAAGCAAGAAGACCAGCCGTGCAGCTGCTAAAAAGGAGGCGACAACAACTGACTTGGCCCCAGCCCTACCGGCCTGTCGACCTCTGAACCTGCTCCTGCGGAATCCCGGCCTCAGCAACCTCACAAACCCCGGAGGACCTGACTTCTGTGCTACAGCCTTCGACCCAGGGACTCCCACGAGCAGTGGTACTGCTCAAAAGAAAACCTACCAAAGACCCGGCCCTGGCACGGAGCCGCGAAACCTGCACACTCTGCACCCGCCGAGTCCAGCCTGTGCCTGAGTGACCAAAGACCTCGAGGACGACCCCCGGCGATTCTGACCTGGAATCCAGTGGCCAAGGACCCTCCTCGACGACCCAGACGACGCCTGCAGCCTCAGGACAAGGGACCCCTCCAACCGCGACCAGCAGGGGGTAAGATTTCCCGACCTCAAAAGACACCCCTGCACCCGGCGCCCCACGGCCCCCTGTGCCCAACTCCTGGGTGTCTACCTATCCTCCAAGACCCCAACTTACCTCCTGAAGTGTTGGTCGTCCCTGAAGAATCACCGTCCCCGAGCCTGCAGCCTTTCTTCACCTTTCACGACCTCTATTGTTTAACATTGAGCGCCCGACGGCTCAAAAGCACCCTGCACCCAGCCGCCCGAGTGCCCCTGGAAGTGCAACCTCTATCCTAACCTACTTCCCTACTTGCCCTGAGCAAGTGACCAGGAGCCCAGCTCCCACAGTCGCGTGGCCTGCTTGCCAGCAGCCACCAACCCGGGGCCCCCGCCTGCCATAGGATAACATTGGGCCTTCTCACTCTGCACCCGGCCGCCCCTGTGCCGCTGAGGGTGTAAAAACTGTACTTACCTGATCCTGGGGGACCCCTGAGTCTTACCCAGAACCTTAACCCTGCCAGTCAAGTACTTACCCGAAATCCGATAACTCACTTTTCTTCCATAGGGTTCCATTGACTGATTTTCTGCGAAATTTCTTCTAAGTGTGGAGTTCTGAAACTTTAGAATATTCACCAAAAATCAACCGAGTCACGAAAACGAAAATACTCACCTAGTATTAGGAGGGGCCTCAGTGCTGGACCCGAGTGCCCAACACTGGCCCTAAAAAGTAATCGCAACGTTACTTACCGTTAACTCACTTTTCCTTCATAGGGATCCATTGACTGGTTTTCTGTGAAATTTCTTCTAAGTGTCGATTTCTGTATTTTACAAATATTCTTTAAAAATCGAACAAACTACAAAAACGTAATTACTTACCTGTTTTAAGTAAAGGTCCCAGTGCTGAACCTAGGAGTCCAGCACTGGATTACAAAAGTAACGTAAACATACTTTGCTTGCACACTGTATTTCCTTTCATAGGATAACATTGGTAATTTTATCCAGAAAAGTTTCTAAGTGTCAGCTTTTGAAATATAGTAATATTCTTCAAAAATCACTACAATAACCAAAACGCTTTTTCTTACCTGTTTACAGGAAGTGTCCCAGGACTGAATCCAGGATCCAGTCCTGTGGTTAGAAAAGTGCTCTGTAAAGTAATCAATTGTAATTAAGCATAATTTTCCATTGAGCTCAATGTTGCATTGAATTTGACCCTGTGTTGCCTCTTGCACCAACTGTGATTACCACTATCTAAAAAGTCTATTGCCTATCTGTAAGGTGAATAACCAAAGCATCTCATACTGAGAAAGTATATTTTGACCCTATTGTTGGTTCTAAAATAAAACAAGCATATATTTTTTTATATACAAACCATTGGCCTAGAGTTCAGTTCTTGAGTGTGTGGCTTCATTTGCTGACTGAGTGTGTACAACAAATGCTTTACACTGTCCTCTGATACTGCCTTACTGCTCGACCAAGCTACCACTTTGGAGAGTAAGGTTATATCTAACTTTAGCCTCTGTCAACCCTCTGGGGGACTGTGGACTCTGTACACCCTGAACCTTACTTGGGTACAGTATATACAGAGCCACTTTCCTACATTGGTGGATCAGCGGTGGGATACAAACTTGCATTTGTTGGACTACTTGGTTACCATCTGATCACACGACAGAACTCTTAAATTGCCTTTAGAATTCTGATTTTTTTAATTGGCATTTTTTTTTTTACCAAATTACTAAAAGTCTTGTTAGGGCCTTGCTTAAGTCCCTGTAGCATCTTAGAAAATAAAAAGTCACTATAGCCAAGGTTAGAGGGGTTAGAATTTTTTTAAAAAAAATGTCTCAAGACAAGAACCCAGCTACTAGTGAAGATAATAATGACATACAGGAACTGGTTGAGGAGCTCGACCTCACCCCTTATCTTCATTTGTCTTTCAAAGAGATAAGGTCCTTATGCAAACTTAAAGATATACCAATGGGCCAGCATCCAACCAAACAAGGGCTCCAGGAGCTCCTGGCTGAGTATGCTAAAGCCCACCCCTCTGAGCATGGTGATGACCCAACAGAGGAGGAAAGGAATGAGGAGGATGGGGATGGTAACCCACCTCCATCACTTCCTAGGGAAGATAGGGTCCCTGCACCCTTAACTCCAAGAATAGACCTCTGGGGACCTAGGGGCCACCTAGGTGGTCCTGGTCCCAGAGAGGACACTGAGGATACCCTCAGTGAGGAGGACAACTTGTTAGCCAGGTTGGCCAAACGACTGGACCTAGAGACCAGACTCCTGGCTCTAGAGAAGGAAAGACAGGAGATGGGTTTAGCACCCATCAATGGTGGCAGCAATACTAAAAATAAGGATAGGGAGGAAACTTCTGAACCTAAAATCCCCAAAGGGATTGTCCCTAAGTTTGAGGAAGGTGATGACATCACCAAATGGTTCACAGCCTTTGAGAGGGCTTGTGAAATAAGAAGAGTAAAGAAACCTCTGTGGGGGGCACTCCTGTGGGAACTGTTCTCTGGTAACTGCAGAGACAGGCTTCTGACCCTCTCTGGGCCAGATGCAGGGTCCTATGACCTCATGAAGAGTACTCTGATTGAGGGATTTGGGCTCACTACTGAGGAGTATAGAATTAGATTCAGGGGGCTCACAAAACCCAGACCCAGTCCTGGATTGACTTCGTGGACTACTCAGTAAAGACACTGGATGGCTGGTTAGCTGGACATAATGTGCATGATTTTTCTGGACTTTACAATTTGTTTATGAAGGAACACATACTAAGTAATTGCACAAATGAAAAGTTGCATCAGCATTTGGTAGACCTAGGTCTAATTTCTCCCCAAGAATTGGGAAAGAAGGCAGACCACTGGGTCAAGACTAGGGTGACAAGGACAACCACTGGGGGTGACCAAAAGAAGGTGGTCACCAAACCCCCCAGGGGAAAGGTGGTGAGAATCCCCAAGATAAAAAGTCTGAGTCTTCCAAAGGGCCCCAAAAACCTGTTCAGGGGGTGGGTCCCAAACTACTCCCTATGTGCCTCAACCCTATAGGGGGAAGAACTTTGATCCCTTGAAGGCCTGGTGTAATAACTGTAAGAAGTCAGGACACCTCACTGTAGACAAAACTTGCCCCCACAACAAAGCCCCTAAGGCACCCAGTACAGCTACTCCTGGGGCAGCAAGTTTACAGATGGGATCAGAAGTGTACCCTGAGCAAATCTGGGAACCCACTGAGGCAAGTCTGGTCTCCCTAGGGGAAGTGGAATTTGCCACTGTAGCTGTGTGGCCACCCAACTTAAAGAAGTATTTGCAATACCCCTGGGTGAATGGAACTAGAGTAGAGGCTCTGAGGGATACAGGTGCCAGTGTCACTATGGTGAGGGACACACTGGTTTCCCCTGAGCAATACTTGATTGGGAAAACTTACCCAGTCACCAATGCTGACAGTGTCACCACTAGTCATCCCATGGCCATGGTGACATTAGGCTGGGGGGGGTTACTGGCCTGAAGCAGGTAGTGGTCTCTCCGAAGTTACCAGCTGCATGTCTGCTAGGAAATGATCTGGAAACCTCAGCCTGGGCAGAGGTGGAGCTAAAGGCCCATGCAGCCATGCTGGGCATCCCTGAATTGGTGTGTGTAAAAACAAGAGCACAGAGCAAAAGGCAGGGTGAAGAAATAGTGTTGGAGCCTGAAATGATGGCCCAGCCTACCAAGAGAAAAGGAAAGAAGACTGGCGGACCAGCTTCTACACAGTCACAAGAGCAGGACCCCTCTCCTCAGGGAGAGAACCTGGAAGCCCCAGAGGGAACTGAGCCCCTAGAGCTTGACCCTTACCAGGTTGAACTCTTGGGCCCAGGGGGACCCTCTAGGGAAGAGCTGTGCCAGGGACAGCAAGACTGTCCCACTCTTGAAAGCCTGAGGCAGCAAGCTGTTTCAGAAGCCAAGGGAGATGTCAGTGGTACCCACAGAGTCTATTGGGAAGAGGGATTACTGTACACTGAGGCAAAAGACCCCAACCCTGGAACCACCAGGAGAGTGGTAGTGCCCCAGAAGTACCGGGAGTTCCTCCTAACTTTGGCTCATGACATCCCCCTAGCTGGACATCTGGGCCAAACCAAAACTTGGGAAAGGCTAGTTAGCCACTTTTACTGGCCCCAGATGCACCAAAAGGTGAAGGAGTTTGTCAGCTCCTGTGTTACCTGTCAAGCCAGTGGCAAGACAGGTGGCCATCCAAAGGCCCCCTGATACCACTACCTGTGGTGGGGGTTCCCTTTGAAAGGGTAGGTGTGGACATAGTGGGTCCACTGGAACCTCCCACAGCCTCAGGGAACAAATTCATACTGGTGGTAGTGGATCATGCCACTAGGTATCCTGAGGCTATTCCCCTTAGGACTACTACAGCTCCTGCAGTAGCCAAAGCCCTCATTGGTGTCTTCACCAGGGTAGGGTTTCCTAAGGAGGTGGTTTCAGACAGAGGTTCCAACTTCATGTCTGCTTACCTGACCCACATGTGGAAGGAGTGTGGGGTGCAGTACAAGTTTACTACACCCTACCACCCACAAACCAATGGCCTTGTTGAGAGGTTCAACAAGACATTGAAAGGCATGATCATGGGGCTCCCTGAAAAACTCAAAAGGAGATGGGATGTCCTACTACCATGCCTGCTTTTCGCTTACAGAGAAGTGCCACAGAAGGGGGTAGGTTTCTCACCCTTTGAACTTCTGTTTGGCCATCCTGTGAGGGGACCACTCTGTCTTGTAAAGGAGGGCTGGGAGAGACCTCTCCAAGAACCCAAACAAGATATAGTGGACTATGTGCTTGGCCTAAGGTCCAGAATGGCTGAGTACATGGAAAAGGCATCCAAGAACCTTGAGGCCAGCCAGGAGCTTCAGAAGCACTGGTATGACCAAAAAGCTGCACTGGTTGAATTCCAACCTGGGCAACAGGTATGGGTTTTGGAGCCAGTGGCACCAAGGGCCCTCCAGGACAGATGGAGTGGCCCTTACCCTATCCTAGAGAAAAAGAGTGAGGTCACCTACCTGGTTGACCTGGGCACCAGCAGGACACCCAAAAGGGTTATCCATGTGAACCGCCTAAAACTCTACAATGACAGGGCTGACATCACCATGCTGATGGTGACAGATGAGGAACAGGAAGCTGAGAGTGAACCTCTCCCTGATCTCCTCTCCCACAGCCCAAAAGATGGGTCAGTAGATGGAGTTGTCTTTTCAGACACCCTCACTGCCCAACAGCAGACTGACTGCAAGCAAGTCTTGCAGCAGTATGCTGGGCTCTTTCCTTGACCCCTGGTCTGACAAACTGGTGTACCCATGATGTGGACACTGGTGACAGTGCACCTGTCAAAAACAAGATCTATCGTCAGTCAGACCAAGTTAAGGAAAGCATCAGAGCTGAAGTCAGCAAGATGCTGGAGCTAGGGGTTATTGAGCCCTCTGAGAGCCCCTGGGCTAGCCCAGTGGTTCTGGTCCCCAAACCTCATCAAAAGGGTGAAAAGAGAGAGATGAGGTTTTGTGTGGACTATAGGGGTCTCAACTCTGTCACCAAGACAGATGCACACCCTATCCCAAGAGCTGATGAACTGATAGACAGATTGGGTGCAGCCAAATACCTGAGTACCTTTGACTTAACTGCAGGGTACTGGCAGATTGGCATGGCCCCAGGAGCCAAACAGAAAACAGCATTCTCCACACCTGATGGGCATTTTCAGTTCACTGTTATGCCCTTTGGTTTAAAGAATGCCCCTGCCACCTTCCAGAGGTTGGTGAATCAAGTCCTTGCTGGGTTGGAGTCCTTTAGTGCAGCTTATCTTGATGATATTGCTGTCTTCAGTTCCACCTGGCAGGATCACCTGGTCCACCTTGGGAAGGTTTTAAAGGCCCTGCAAACTGCAGGCCTAACTATCAAGGCATCCAAATGCCAGATAGGGCAGGGCACTGTGGTGTACTTGGGCCACCTGGTTGGTGGAGGCCAGGTACAACCCTTACAGCCCAAGATCCAGGCTATCCTGGACTGGGTAGCTCCAACAACTCAGACCCAAGTCAGGGCATTCCTTGGCTTGACTGGGTACTACAGGAGGTTTGTGAAGGGATATGGGTCCATTGTGACTCCCCTCACAGAACTCACCTCCAAGAAGATGCCAAAGAAAGTAAACTGGACAGTTTGTTGCCAAAAGGCTTTTGACACTCTGAAAGAAGCAATGTGCTCAGCACCAATTCTAAAAGCACCAGATTATGCCAAGCAGTTCATTGTGCAGACTGATGCCTCTGAGCTAGGGATAGGAGCGGTCCTATCCCAGACCAATGATGAAGGCCAAGACCAACCTGTTGCTTTTATAAGCAGAAGGCTTCTCCCCAGGGAGCAGCGTTGGAGTGCCATTGAGAGGGAGGCCTTTGCTGTGGTCTGGTCCCTGAAGAAGCTGAGGCCCTACCTGTTTGGAACTCACTTCCTAGTTCAAACTGACCACAGACCTCTCAGGTGGCTAATGCAAATGAAAGGAGAAAACCCAAAACTGTTGAGGTGGTCCATCTCCCTACAGGGAATGGACTTTGAAGTGGAACACAGACCTGGCACTGCCCATGCCAATGCAGATGGCCTTTCCAGGTTCTTCCACTTAGACAATGAAGACTCCATAGGGCAAGGTTAGTCTCATCATCTTTCGTTTGGGGGGAGTTGTGTGAGAAAGTGCCATCTTTCTTACATGGTATGCCCCCACTTTTTGCTGAATGGCTGATGTACTTTGACTGAGTGTGCCCTGGGCTCCTGCCAACCAGGTACCCAGGGCCTGTGTTCCTTCCCTAAAATTGCATTGATACCTACACCCAATTGACATCCCTGGCCACAGGTCAGCCCCTGGTAAATGGTACCATGGGTACCCAGGGCACTGTGACCAGGGAAGGCCCCTAAGGGCTGCAGCACTTGTTGTGCCACCCTTAGGGACCCTGCACCTTTACACACACACACTGCCTTTGCAGGCTGCGTGTCTTGGTGCAGAACAAAAGTGAAGAGTCGACATGGCTCACATCCCTGTGTGCCATGCCTACAAGCCACTGCCCTGGCCTAGGTCAGCCACCCCTCTAGCTGGGTGCACTATGCCAGTGGTGAGGGCATAGAGGCATGAGCCCTGTGCCCCTACAGTGCCCAAGTCCATTCTTGGGCATTGTAAGTGCAGTGCTGCCATTAAGAGTATATGGTGCTGGGAGTCTGTCATTACGAACTCCACAGCACCATAATGGCCCCACTGAAGACTAAGAAGTTTGGTATCAAACTTCTCAGCACATTAAACCCCCACTGATGCCAGTGTGGGATTTAATGTAAACGCACTCCAGAGGGCATCTTAGAGATGCCCCCTGAAACCAACCCGACCTCCAGTGTCCGGACTGAGTGGCTGCCCAGGCTGCCACCACCAGACATGTTTCTGGACCCCTGGGTCGAGAGCCTCTGCTCTCAGGGGCCTGAAACAATGCACATCCCGGGACGAGGTGCCAAAGCCTCCTCCCCCAGGATGGGCAGGGGAGCTTCAAAGGCCTGCCGCCTTTGGAGTTTCCCCAGACCATTTGCTGCTTCCAGCAAACTGGTCCCCACTGGTTCTACCCCCACTCCTGGCGGGAGAACCGGCGGGAAAACCAGAAGCAGGAAATGGGTTGTGCCCACCTCTGCCAACTCCACCCCTAAGGTGGGGAGGCGAGGTGAAGCACAAGCTCGAGTCCCCGCCATCTTGAGGATGGGGGGACCTGGCCAACCAGGGACAGGCTCCTGTCCCCCTCCCACTGGAGAGGAACAGAATAGGGGGTGTACCCACCCCAGGGAAGGGACCCATTGGTCCCTGCCCTTACCTACCTGTAACCACCCCTAAATTTAGTATTTAGGGGCTCCCTGAACCTTCCTTCCGCAGTTCCCAAATCCGAAAACAAGAAGAGAAGACGAAGCAAGAAGACCAGCCGTGCAGCTGCTAAAAAGGAGGCGACAACAACTGACTTGGCCCCAGCCCTACCGGCCTGTCGACCTCTGAACCTGCTCCTGCGGAATCCCGGCCTCAGCAACCTCACAAACCCCGGAGGACCTGACTTCTGTGCTACAGCCTTCGACCCAGGGACTCCCACGAGCAGTGGTACTGCTCAAAAGAAAACCTACCAAAGACCCGGCCCTGGCACGGAGCCGCGAAACCTGCACACTCTGCACCCGCCGAGTCCAGCCTGTGCCTGAGTGACCAAAGACCTCGAGGACGACCCCCGGCGATTCTGACCTGGAATCCAGTGGCCAAGGACCCTCCTCGACGACCCAGACGACGCCTGCAGCCTCAGGACAAGGGACCCCTCCAACCGCGACCAGCAGGGGGTAAGATTTCCCGACCTCAAAGACACCCCTGCACCCGGCGCCCCACGGCCCCCTGTGCCCAACTCCTGGGTGTCTACCTATCCTCCAAGACCCCAACTTACCTCCTGAAGTGTTGGTCGTCCCTGAAGAATCACCGTCCCCGAGCCTGCAGCCTTTCTTCACCTTTCACGACCTCTATTGTTTAACATTGAGCGCCCGACGGCTCAAAAGCACCCTGCACCCAGCCGCCCGAGTGCCCCTGGAAGTGCAACCTCTATCCTAACCTACTTCCCTACTTGCCCTGAGCAAGTGACCAGGAGCCCAGCTCCCACAGTCGCGTGGCCTGCTTGCCAGCAGCCACCAACCCGGGGCCCCCGCCTGCCATAGGATAACATTGGGCCTTCTCACTCTGCACCCGGCCGCCCCTGTGCCGCTGAGGGTGTAAAAACTGTACTTACCTGATCCTGGGGGACCCCTGAGTCTTACCCAGAACCTTAACCCTGCCAGTCAAGTACTTACCCGAAATCCGATAACTCACTTTTCTTCCATAGGGTTCCATTGACTGATTTTCTGCGAAATTTCTTCTAAGTGTGGAGTTCTGAAACTTTAGAATATTCACCAAAAATCAACCGAGTCACGAAAACGAAAATACTCACCTAGTATTAGGAGGGGCCTCAGTGCTGGACCCGAGTGCCCAACACTGGCCCTAAAAAGTAATCGCAACGTTACTTACCGTTAACTCACTTTTCCTTCATAGGGATCCATTGACTGGTTTTCTGTGAAATTTCTTCTAAGTGTCGATTTCTGTATTTTACAAATATTCTTTAAAAATCGAACAAACTACAAAAACGTAATTACTTACCTGTTTTAAGTAAAGGTCCCAGTGCTGAACCTAGGAGTCCAGCACTGGATTACAAAAGTAACGTAAACATACTTTGCTTGCACACTGTATTTCCTTTCATAGGATAACATTGGTAATTTTATCCAGAAAAGTTTCTAAGTGTCAGCTTTTGAAATATAGTAATATTCTTCAAAAATCACTACAATAACCAAAACGCTTTTTCTTACCTGTTTACAGGAAGTGTCCCAGGACTGAATCCAGGATCCAGTCCTGTGGTTAGAAAAGTGCTCTGTAAAGTAATCAATTGTAATTAAGCATAATTTTCCATTGAGCTCAATGTTGCATTGAATTTGACCCTGTGTTGCCTCTTGCACCAACTGTGATTACCACTATCTAAAAAGTCTATTGCCTATCTGTAAGGTGAATAACCAAAGCATCTCATACTGAGAAAGTATATTTTGACCCTATTGTTGGTTCTAAAATAAAACAAGCATATATTTTTTATATACAAACCATTGGCCTAGAGTTCAGTTCTTGAGTGTGTGGCTTCATTTGCTGACTGAGTGTGTACAACAAATGCTTTACACTGTCCTCTGATACTGCCTTACTGCTCGACCAAGCTACCACTTTGGAGAGTAAGGTTATATCTAACTTTAGCCTCTGTCAACCCTCTGGGGGACTGTGGACTCTGTACACCCTGAACCTTACTTGGGTACAGTATATACAGAGCCACTTTCCTACAGATGTCCATTGTTAATTGTCTATCTGAACTACAAGGACTTATGAGTGGGCTGCAGCACCCCTTCTTCCAGCGCCACTGTGTGCTGTCGAACAATAATACATAGCCCCTGGTTCCATCGACTCTCATTTTGAGTGCTGGGCCCTGGTGCATCGATTTGTTAATTCCAGGCCCCTGGCAACAGCGCTTTCAGAGGTAGGCACTCGCCTTTATTTCCAAAGAAAAAATACAAACTGGGCCTTTTCCCATAAACTAGCGACTTTAATCTGACAAAAGACATCGTGTGCCCGGCTGTGTGTAGTGTCGCCAGCCCTAGTGCGTACTCCAGCCGAGCCCTCGCATATTTCCTTAACCCCGACCTCAGTCAGACTGATTCCAGTGTCTCTCCCGTAGAGCCACTCTGTTACTGACAGGCCTTCCCTGTGTTCGCTCTCCCCGTTTTCACTGGCGCGCCACAGTGTCTAAGGCTGCACCGCCCTGGAGCTGTTGACTCGAACATCATAACAATTATTTTGACCACATTAGACTTACCTGTCAAAAACGTGTAAAAGATACAGTGTAATTTAGAGTGGTAAATTATTGCTGCAGCTGTCAAGCGCCTGGAAACAGTAATGGCGTTGTCAAGCGCGGGGAGGGGCGCCAGCGCTGCGGCATGTGACATTCCAGAGCCCGGGCTGCTCTGGGCGCTCCTCTGCGGCGGGTGCTGTAACAGCCCTTCACGCGCAGATCAGCTCGCCTTTGAGCGCTCCAATTTTCACGTCGTAAATGCAGTTGCAGGGTTTCTCGTAGGAGGCCGGCTAGCATGGCCCGTAGGCTGTAGAACTGCTTCCGATCGGTGAAGGGCATATTTTTGCAGCTAGGAGGTGGTAGGGTTTTAGCGTGGGAGGCACGGCTTAGGGTGTGGGGTCTATTTTGATGGAGGGTAAAGTGGGCACAAGTTTTCATCAGTATGAGCTTTGCCCCAGGAGTAGCCAGAAAATTAAATTACCTCTCCCCCACCTCCCCACTTTGAACTAAACCTCTGATGGCACCAAGCAAGCAAAGTGAGTGAGCCCAACCCTCCCTAGAAGAGCTCTCTTTTCTCTTCCATCCAACTATCTATCTATTCATCCTTTTACACTTCCATCCAACAGCTATCCACTATTTCACCTTTACATTCTGCAATCCATTCATTGTTTCATCCATCTTTCAATCTTTCCATATTTCATCCTCCCCTCTGCCATTCATCAGTCTATCCATTCATCCACTCTGCCATCTATCCTTCCACGTATCCACCCTGCCATCCTCCCATCATGCAACCTTCCATCCACTCTGCCACCCTGCTATGCAACCTCTCTGCCTGCCATCCATACACCCTGCCTACCTTCCATCCACCCATCCATCTTCCATCCATCTACTCATCAACCATTCATTCTTCCACTTTGCCATCCACCCATCCATCCAATTGTCCATCCACTCTGTCGTCCATTCACTTGTCTGTTTACCCACTCATCCATCCATTCTTTTACTCTGCCATCCTTTCACCTGTCCATCCACCTATCCATCACTCATCCATCCTTTTACTCTACCATCCTTTCACCTATCCATTCACTCATCCTTTCACCCATTCATTGGCTCACTTATTCACTCATTTATCATTTATCCATACATCCTTTCACCCTTGCTACCATTCAATATTGGTTCCATCTTTCCCTCTTCTATTTACCCATCTTTTATTCTTCCTTGCTCCTGTTTACTCTTCGATTGAGGCTGTATTTCTTGTGAGCGACATTTATCAGCTTCCACCGCTGCTGAGGCTGACAAAGCGGGGTGTTCACAGCGCCCCTGCTTTGCCCTGAGATTACTGATTGGTTCCCATGTGTGGGGATGAAAAGACTGATTAGCAGTGTGAAAGACGTAGCAGCGCGTTGCATTGGATTTGTGTTACTGCAATGGCTGCACAAAACACAAACCGAATTATCTGCAAGTTCATTGAAACTGTTGGGAACAGGTGACAACGGAAGCTCTAAAGGCACTTTGGTAGAGCAAAAATATGGCACCAGAGGAAGTTTGAATTCGAAGAGCCTATACAAAATGGGCTATACTTTTACACTGTTAAGGTGGCATGCTTTTATAATGTCACTTGAAGACCAGCATAACATGTATGTGCTCTTTGGTAGAGAGCCAATGAACCTTAGTCTGGCGTCATGGTCCTTCTCAGTTACTACTCACAGGGCCACCCACATAGGCCAGTAAAACACTTTTAAATCTTGACATTTCACAACAGTTAACATTTCTGTTTCCCAGTTTAAGCCGGTAGGGGCTGAGCTCACTTTTTTGAATCGCCTTTCAGTGGAATGCAGTCAAAACAATGTCAAAGTAGCTTTCTTTGAAAAAGAGTGTTTGTGTCAACCACAACTTGTATTCTTCAGGTCAGGGGGGCTCCCACGGGCACAATGGCTGGGGCTAACATACACTTGAGGGATAAGTGATTGAGTGTCAGCAGTGCAAGCGCACAGTAACCGTGCTGAATGCTTTTATACTTCAACGAGTGTCTCACTGATAGTGTGTTAGCTGTTTAGGTCGAGCCTGGGCAGCGCATCCGCTGCTCTGCGAGGCATGCTGTATTCAAGTATGGACTTGAAGCTCTGCCCCCCCCCCCCCCCCATATTTTTCATTGGCTTGTGTCATAGTCCCTTGTAAATGCTGGCTTCTGATTCGTTAATAGGCTTGTTAGTCCCTCCTTAGTACCGCCTTGTCTTCATTTGTAACCTCCCATGATGACTGGCCCTTTTACTGCTGTTGTTACACGGTATGTCTGTAAGCACTATTTACTTTTATTAGTTTCTCCTACTGCAGGCATGACATGCTTTCCTGCAACATTCAGCGCGCCATGCATGCTTACACTTTCCAAGCAGCCCGGGACAATGGCGGCCGCTTCTTTGAAATTTATGTGTTAATTATCAAAACAGATAAATAAAAGGCATTGTCATTTACAATGCCAATAGCTTAAACTCTCGCAAATGCGAGACCTATTGCATTGCAAATGCTTATCTGAAAGAGACACGTTAGTGATAGATTCCTTACCTTAGAATATCCCCAGGCGTCAGGCTGGATCCGGAAAGTTTTGCGTAGCAGTACCCTTGCGCGTCGGTAGGCGGCGTCGTGCGGCTCCGCGTCCGTAGTCGGCGTTGTGATCGCCGGGATGACGTCGCGGGCAGCACTTAGGCGCCGCCCCTGCGCGCTGACGTCAGTTCTTCTTTTTCCGCGCCAGCAAGCGCAGATCCGGGAAGAGCAGTGCCCTGGTCAATTTTTGACCATACTTTTTGGTGATTTTTTCACTGGTTTTTCCAACTTTAAGGTGTCGTAGGGATGCCCGGCTTCAAGCGATGCGGCGCCTGTGCGCGGATGATGTCCGTCACCGACCCGCATTGGGAGTGTCTCTTCTGCCTCGGCCGAGGCCACGACACCGAGTCTTGTCCCGAATGCCAGGCCCTCAACCCGAAAGCTTTGCGAGAGCGGTCTCGAAAGCTCCTCGAGGCCCGGCATTCGGCTCCGCGGAAGCCCCGGTCGCGTGAGAGGTCCAGGGGTCGCTCGCGGAGTGCACACCGGTCGTCGACTTCTTCGTCCGGTAAGTCTAAGCACAAGAAGTCCAAGAAGCATCGTCGCTCTCGGACTTCGCCTCGCCCGATCTCGCGACTCGGCTGAGGCCCCTCCCGGCACCGTCCCCGCCCCCGCGGCCCCGGACTTGCCTGTGGGTCGCCCCGTCATACCCGCCCTTCCCGGGTTCGGGGGCGGATCCGGCCAAGGTACAGGAGTTCCTGTCGGCCATGGCCCGCCTCTTCGGGCCTTCAGGCCCCTCCGGTGCGCCTTCGGGCCCCGCGGGCCTGATGGGGTTGCTCCGGCGTCGCCGGCGGCTCCGGCCCCGGCGTCGCCCGAGCCTCCAGCCTCGATCCCGGCTTCGGCCCCGGCCTCGATCCCGGCTCCACAACCCCCATCGACGCCGGTCGACCTCACGACACCTCCGCCGGCGCCGATGTCTCCGGTGCCGTTCTCGACGCCGCCCTGGGCTCCGGGCGGCGTCGTCCCCAGTTCCTTCCGGCTCCGGACATGGACCCGGAGCGACGTCGCTCGACGCCGGCTCCGGCGCCGATGGGACCTTGGGTCCCAAATGTCCCTCCTCCTCCTTATTTTGAACCAGAGGAGGACCAGGAGGACTGGGAGGGTCTGATGACCCTCTGACACGCAACTGTCAGTATGATGAGGACTGGACAGAGAGTCTAGGGGAGGCCAGTGGTCTGGATACTTCTCCTGACACTGGCATGCTGTCTCCTCCCGTGGCTACGGAGGAGGGGGCCAATTTTGGTACGGTGTTGCGTAGGGCTGCTGGGGCCTTACGTCTCCAGCTCCCTACTTTGACGGTCAAGCCTAACATCTTGACAGAGGTGCTTCAGCCGGCAGCCTCCTCTGCGGAGACTGTGCTGCCGTTTAACGACGCCCTCACTGACGTTCTTTTGGGCGCCTGGTCCAAGCCCAACACAGGGGCTCCTGTGGATCGGAACGTGTCACGACGCCATCGCCCCGCTCCGGGCGACCCCCTGTTTCTTTCTGTCCACCCCACTCCTGAGAGCTTGGTTGTCCAAGCCTCCGCTTCCCAAACCGCCTTCCCTACCGCTCCTCCGGATAGGGAATCCAAACGCCTGGATCAGTTTGGGAAGAAAGGTTTTTCTTCCTCCAGTGCTGGCTTGCGGTCCGTTAACACCGCTTGTCTTTTGGGCCGATATACCCACTCCCTGTGGGATTCGGTGGCGGATGTTTTGCCCCAGTGCCCTGAGGAGGTCCAGGCACTGCTTTCCCGCGCCATTGCGGAAGGAAGGGATGCGGCCAAATACACTATCCGTTGTGGCCTTGACACCGCCGACTCGCTGGGCAGGTCGATTGCAACGACGGTGGCGCTCCGGCGCCACGCCTGGCTGAGAACCACTGGTTTTCAGGGGATGTCCAGAATACTCTCATGGACATGCCCTTTGATGGAGTCGGTCTTTTTGGGTCCAAAGCAGACCATGCGTTGGAGCGCTTTAAGGACTCACGGGCTGCTGCAAAGTCCCTGGGCCTTTCTGCTACACGCCCTCCGCTACCTTCTGCTTTTCGCCCCTATCGTGGCCACGGTAGGGGCGCCCCTTCACGTCAGCAGCCCAGCCACCGGCCCGCGCAGCAGGCGTCTTCGCGTGGCCGAGGACGTGGATTCCGCCGTGGCGGATCGGGCAACCAGCGTGCGGGTCAGGCCACCACCTCCAACCCGTCCGCGGCCTCCAAGCCCTCCTAGTCCCTCCTTTCAGGTGCACGGCACGCCAGTAGAGGGCAGGGTCCGCCATCACCTTCCCCACTGGCGCACCATCACCTCGGACAGGTGGGTCTTGGACATTGTCCGAAGGGGCTACTCCCTCCCCTTCGAGACCACCCCCAGCCATGCCACCTCAATTCCACCGCATGTCAGGGGATCACTTGGTGCTTCTACGGAAGGAAGTCACGGCCCTCTTGACCAAGAGGGCCATCGAGCATGTTCCGACCCCAGAAGTAGGGCGTGGTTGCTACTCCCACTACTTTCTGGTGCCCAAAAGGACAAGGAGGACATGCGTCCTATCTTGGACCTCCGGAACGTCAATCGCTTCCTCCGGAAGGAGAAGTTCAAGATGCTCACCCTAGCTCAGGTCTTGACTACCCTCGACCCTGGAGACTGGTTGGTAGCGTTGGACTTGCAGGACGCGTATTTCCACATCCCCGTCCTGCCGGCCCACCGGCGTTACCTTCGGTTCACGGTAGGCCCCGAGCATTTTCAGTTCACCGTGCTCCCCTTTGGCCTTACCAGTGCCCCTCGGGTGTTCACGAAAGTGATGGCGGTGGTCGCAGCTCATCTGCGCCGGGCAGGGGTTTCAGTCTTCCCCTACCTCGACGACTGGCTGCTGAAGGCGGGCTCGTCCCAGGCAGTCGTCTCCCACCTCCAGACTACGGCCGAACTCCTGCACTCGCTGGGGTTCTCCATCAATGTGCCGAAGTCGCATCTAATTCCTTCTCCACAGCTCCTTTTCATCGGAGCAGTTCTGGACACGACGCAGTTTCGGGCCTATCCTCCCGAACGGCGAGTCCGGGATATTCAGGCTATGATTCCGATCTTTCGGCCTTTATCCTGGGTTTCGGTACGGATGACCCTGAGGCTGCTGGGCCTCATGGCCTCCTGCATCCTGCTGGTCAATCATGCCAGATGGCATATGCGGGCTCTGCAGTGGGACCTGAAGTTCCAGTGGGCGCAGCACCAGGGCAACCTGTCCGATCACGTCCAGATCTCGGAGGGGACTGCAAAACAGTTGCAGTGGTGGCTCTCGAACCGGCAATGGGTCATGGGCAGATCCCTCTCCCTTCCCCAGCCAGAGCATACAGTTGTGACGGACGAGTCCCTTCTGGGATGGGGCGGTCACATGGGAGAGGCGGAGATCAGAGGCCTCTGGTCTCCGGCGGAGTCCCGGCTCCATATCAACCTTCTGGAGCTCCGGGCGATCCGGCTTGCACTCAAGGCATTCCTTCCCTCTGTCAAAGGGAAGGTAGTGCAGGTGTTCACAGACAACACCACCGCCATGTGGTACTGCAACAAACAGGGCGGGGTGGGGTCTTGGACCCTTTGTCAGGAGGCTCTGCGCCTCTGGACATGGCTGGAACATCAGGGCATGTTCCTGATGGTTCAACACCTGGCAGGTTCTCTGAACGCCAGGGCGGACGAACTCAGCCGCAGGTGCATGATGGATCACGAATGGCGTCTTCACTCGGAAGTGGCGCAAGGACTCTTTCTACAGTGGGGAGAGCCTTGGTTAGATCTATTCGCCACCGAAGAGAACGCGCAATGTCATCAGTTCTGCGCGTTGGAATTTCCAAGGCGGCACTCGCTCGGCGACGCTTTTCGTCGCGAGTGGAGTTGCGGTCTGTTGTACGCCTTTCCGCCTATACCACTTCTACCCAGAGTGTTGAAGAAGATTCGGCACGACCGGGCCCAAGTCATTCTTGTGGCTCCGGACTGGGCTCGAAGAGTTTGGTATCCCGAGCTACTCAATATGAGCATAGATCCCCCGATCCGTCTGCCTCTTCGGGAGGATCTTCTGTCGCAGCAGCAGGGGACGGTCCTCCACCCGAACCTGTCCAGTCTACACCTGCTTGCGTAGAGATTGAGCGGCGGCAGTTGATTCCTTTCAACTTGCCTCCCGAAGTTTGTGATGTGATTCTGGCGGCCAGGCGTCCCTCCACTAAGGTGGTATACGCCTGCAGGTGGAACAAATTTGTGGCATGGTGCACAGCAAAGGCTGTGAATCCCCTTTCTGCCCCTCTTTCTGAGGTCCTTCTGTTCCTTCTCTCTCTGGCCCAACAGGGTTCTGCCCTGGGTACCATCAAGGGTTATCTTTGTGCTATCTCGGCCTTCCTCAGGCTCCCTGATCAGCCCTCCCTTTTCAAGTCCCCTGTTGTTAACAGGTTCTTAAAGAGCATTACTCACCTCTTCCCTCCTGTTCCGTTTGTAATGCCTCAGTGGGACTTGAACTTGGTTCTTACCTTTTTAATGTGCGCTCCCTTTGAGCCTCTGCATAACTGTCCTCTTCGTCTTCTGACTCTGAAGACTGCCTTTCTGGTGGCCATCACCTCCGCTCGGCGGGTGAGTGAGCTCCAGGCTCTATCTTGCAAACCTCCCTTTCTGTCTGTTCATCCAGACAAGGTTGTTCTTCGGACGCGTCCGTCCTTCTTGCCAAAGGTGGTTACTGCTTTCCACATTGGGCAGACCATCACTTGCCCACCTTCTTTCCGCCTCCGCATCCTTCCAGAGAGGAAGGGAGGCTCCACCGTCTGGACCCAAAACGTGCGCTCTCCTTCTATATCGACCGCACAAAACACTTCCGGGTGGATGACCAGCTCTTTGTTGGCTACGTGGGCGCCAAAAAGGTCGGGCGGTGCACAAGAGGACCGTCTCCCGCTGGGTTACCTTGTGCATCAAGACCTGCTATTCTTTGGCCAAGAAGGAGCCTCCTGTTGGGCTGCGTGCCCATTCCACCAGGGCAACGGCTGCTACCACGGCCTTGGGCCGCGGTGTTCCGCTGCCGGTTATCTGTCAGGCGGCTACGTGGGCCTCGCTGCACACGTTTACTAAGCATTACTGCCTTGACAGTCAGGTCCGGAGGGACGGCTTCTTTGGCCGTTCTGTCCTCCAGGACTTCCTTGTCTGATCTTTGTTCGCAGACCCACCACCGGGGTTGGTATTGCTGGGGTATCTATTCTAAGGTAAGGAATCTATCACTAACGTGTCTCTTTCAGATGCACAAGTTACTAACTTGTGTAACGATATATCTGTAAGAGACAGTAGTTAGTGATAGATTCACTTACCGCCCCACCCATCCTCCCCGTTCTGCGAACTGATTTCTAGGGTTAAGGACATCCCTTTCAGGGCCCTAGTATTTTTCAGACACCTGTGTCAGCTTCTTGCATGGCTCTGCGTTCCTGGCGCGGAAAGTCGTGTACAGAACTGGCGTCAGCGCGCAGGGGCGGCGCCTAAGTGCTGCCCGCGACGTCATCCCGGCGATCACGACGCCGACTACGGACGCGGAGCCGCACGGCGCCGCCTACCGACGCGCAAGGGTACTGCTACGCAAAACTTTCCGGATCCAGCCTGACGCCTGGGGATATTCTAAGGTAAGGAATCTATCACTAACTACTGTCTCTTACAGATATATCGTTACACAAGTTAGTAACTTGTGCGTTAATATGTGTTGCAGAGCATTGTGAATGTTGCGCAGCATGTTTAAAAGTTATAAGTAATAATTAAAAAAGTGTTATAACCATTTGTCACTTTATATATAACCTAGAAAACATTATATACAACTGAAGTATCCTAATAAAAACCAGAATTCCAAAAATGTGTTCTAGTTTTACGCAGGCAGCAGTCAGATGCGCGCTCCTGTCCAGAGGTTAAAGGGGCTGCGGAATACGGACATTCCTCAGCCCTCCGCTTCACAGGAGACTCTGCGGGGCTCTCCTGGGCCAATTACCACCTCCAGGAGGGACTCTGGGTTGTCAGGCGCAACGGTCCTTCTTAATTAAAGGCCACATAGCTTCTATAAACTCGGGGGGGGGGGGGGAGATAACCCTAGCAGTTTATAACCAAGAAGCCAACAGCCCCATCTCTGTTGTCAATACACAGCCACAGAGTAAAATGCTTTTTTGTGCAGCCTCTTGTGGTATTTTCTTAAAGCAGATGAAAAATAACATCCCATTTATTCATTGTAAAGTTTTTGCATCTGAAAGAGACACGTTAGTGACAGATTCCTTACCTTAGAATATCTTCAGGCTGGATCCGGAAAGTTTTTGCGTAGCAGTACCCTTGCGCGTCGGTAGGCGGCGTCGTGCGGCTCCGCGTCCGTCGTCGGCGCCGTGATCGCCGGGATGACGTCCGCGGGCAGTGCTCAGGCGCCGCCCCTGCGCGCTGACGTCAGTTCTTCTTTTCCGCGCCAGTAAGCGCAGATCCGGGAAGAGCAGTGCCTAGTCAATTTTTGACTAACCTTTTTTGTGAATTTTTTCACTGTTTCTTTATCGAGTCTTCACGACTCCTAGGTGTCGTAGGGATGCCCGGCTTCAAGCCATGCGGAGCCTGTGGTCGCATGATGTCGATCACAGACCCGCATCTGGAGTGTCTCTTCTGTCTCGGCCGAGACCACGACACGAAGTCGTGCCCTGACTGCCGGAAACTTCACCCGAAGGCTTTGCGAGAGCGGTCTCGAAAGCTACTCGAGGTCCGGCAGTCGGCTCCGCGCCGCACCAAGCCCCGGTCCCGGGAGAGGTCGAGGGGCCGGTCGCGGAGTCCCCGCCGGTCGTCGGAGTCCAAGTCTTCGCGCTCCTCGGGTAAGTCGAAGCACAAAAAGTCTAAGAAGCGTCATCGCTCTAAGACTTCGCCTCGCCGGTCTCGCGACTCGGCTGAGGCCCCAGTCGGCACCGTCCCCGCGGCCCCGGACATGCCTATGGAGCCGCCCCTGCATTACCTGTCCTTTCCGGGTTCGGAGGCGACTCCGGCCGAAATACAGGAATTCCTGTCGGCCATGGCCCGCCTCTTCGGGCCTCCAGGTCCCTCCGGTGCGCCTTCGGGCCCCGCGGGCCCTGATGGGGTTGCTCCGGCGTCGCCGTCGACTCCGGTCCCGGCGCCGCCTGTCCCACCAGCCTTCATCCCGGCCTCGGCTCCGGCCTCGATCCCGGCTCCGGTGGTACCGCAACCCCCATCGACGCCGGTTGACTTAACCACGCCTCCGCCGACGCCGATGTCCCCGGTGCCGTTCCTGACGCCGTCCGGGGCTCCGGACGGCGTCGGTCCCCGGCTCTCTCCGGCTCCGGACATGGAGCCGGACCGGCGTCGCTCGACGCCGGCTCCGGCGCCGATGAGACCTTGGGTCCCAAATGTCCCTCCTCCTCCATATTTTGAACAAGAGGAGGACCAGGAGAAGCTGGGAGGGGTCTGAGGACCCTATCACACAACAGTGAGAGTATGATCCGGACTGGGCTGAGGAACTTGGGGATGCCAGTGGTCTAGACACCTCCCCTGACACTGGCATGCTGTCTCCTCCCGTGGCTACGGAGGAAGGAGCTAATTTTGCAACGGTGTTGCGTAGAGCAGCTGGAGCCTTACTTCTTCAATTGCCTACTGTGGCTGTCAGGACTAATCTCCTGACGGAAGTGCTTCAGCCGGCGGCTTCCTCCTCGGAGACCGTGCTGCCGTTTAATGATGCACTCACTGACGTTCTTTTGGGTGCCTGGTCCAAGCCCACCACAGGGGCTCCTGTGGATAGGAACGTGGCCCGACGCCATCGCCCTGCTCCGGGCGACCCCTTGTTTCTCTCCCAACATCCCACCCCCGAGAGCTTGGTTGTCCAAGCCTCTGCCTCCCAAACCGCCTTCCCTACCGCCCCTCCGGATAGGGAATCCAAACGCCTGGACCAATTTGGGAAGAAGGCTTTTTCTTCCTCCAGTGCTGGCTTGCGGTCCGTCAACACCGCTTGCCTTTTGGGCCGATATACCCACTCCCTGTGGGATTCGGTGGCGGCTGTTTTGCCCCAGTGTTCTGAGGAGGTCCAGACACTGCTTACCCGCGCCATTGCGGAAGGTAGGGATGCGGCCAAATTCACCATACGTTGTGGCCTTGATACCGCCGACTCGCTGGGCAGATCTATTGCAACGACGGTGGCGCTACGTCGCCACGCCTGGCTGAGAACCACTGGTTTTTCGGGTGATGTCCAGAATACACTCATGGACATGCCCTTTGATGGAGTCGGACTTTTTGGTTCCAAAGCAGACCATGCGGTGGAGCGTTTTAAGGACTCACGGGCTACTGCCAAGTCCCTGGGCCTTTCTGCTACACGCCCTCCGCTAACTTCTGCTTTTTGCCCCTATCGTGGCCACGGAAGGGGCGCCCAGTCACGTCAGCAGCCCAGCCACCGGCCCGCGCAGCAGGCGTCTTCGCGTGGCCGAGGACGTGGATACCGCCGTGGCGGTTCGGGCAACCAGCGTGCGGGTCAGGCCACCACCTCCAACCCGTCCGCGGCCTCCAAGCCCTCCTAGTCCCTCCTTTCAGGTGCACAGCACGCCAGTAGGGGCAGGGTCCGCCATCACCTTCACCACTGGCGTCCCATCACCTCGGACAGGTGGGTCTTGGACATTGTCCGAAGGGGCTACTCCCTCCCCTTCGAGACCACCCCCCAGCCATGCCACCTCAATTCCACCGCATGTCAGGGGATCACTTGGTACTTCTGCAGAAGGAAGTCACGGCCCTCTTGGCCAAGAGGGCCATCGAGCATGTTCCGACCCCAGAAGTAGGACGTGGTTGCTACTCCCACTACTTCCTGGTGCCCAAAAAGGACAAGGAGGACATGCGTCCTATCTTGGACCTCCGGAACGTCAATCGCTTCCTCCGGAAGGAGAAGTTCAAGATGCTCACCCTAGCTCAGGTCTTGACTGCCCTCGACCCTGGAGACTGGTTGGTAGCGTTGGACTTGCAGGACGCCTATTTCCATATCCCCGTCCTGCCGGCCCACCGGCGTTACCTTCGGTTCACGGTAGGCCTCGAGCATTTTCAGTTCACCGTGCTCCCCTTTGGCCTTACCAGTGCCCCTCGGGTGTTCACGAAAGTGATGGCGGTGGTCGCAGCTCATCTGCGCCGGGTAGGGGTTTCAGTCTTCCCCTACCTCGACGACTGGCTGCTGAAGGCGGGCTCGTCCCAGGCAGTCGTCTCCCACCTCCAGACTACGGCCGAACTCCTGCACACGCTGGGGTTCTCCATCAATGTGCCGAAGTCGCATCTGATTCCTTCTCCACAGCTCCTTTTCATCGGAGCGGTTCTGGACACGAAGCAGTTTCGGGCCTATCCTCCCGAACGGCGAGTCAGGGATATTCAGGCTATGATTCCGATCTTTCAGCCTTTATCCTGGGTTTCGGTACGGATGACCCTGAGGCTGCTGGGCCTCATGGCCTCCTGCATCCTGCTGGTCAATCATGCCAGATGGCATATGCGGGCTCTGCAGTGGGACCTGAAGTTCCAGTGGGCGCAGCACCAGGGCAACCTGTCCGATCACGTCCAGATCTCGGAGGGGACTGCAAAACAGTTGCAGTGGTGGCTCTCGAACCGGCAATGGGTCATGGGCAGATCCCTCTCCCTTCCCCAGCCAGAGCACACAGTTGTGACGGACGCGTCCCTTCTGGGATGGGGCGGTCACATGGGAGAGGCGGAGATCAGAGGCCTCTGGTCTCCGGCGGAGTCCCGGCTCCATATCAACCTTCTGGAGCTCCGGGCGATCCGACTTGCACTCAAGGCATTCCTTCCCTCTGTCAAAGGGAAGGTAGTGCAGGTGTTCACAGACAGCACCACCGCCATGTGGTACTGCAACAAACAGGGCGGGGTGGGGTCGTGGACCCTCTGTCAGGAGGCTCTGCGCCTCTGGACATGGCTGGAACATCAGGGCATGTTCCTGATGGTTCAACACCTGGCAGGTTCCCTGAACGCCAGGGCGGACGAACTCAGCCGCAGGTGCATGATGGATCACGAATGGCGTCTTCACTCGGAAGTGGCGCAAGGACTCTTTCTACAATGGGGAGAGCCTTGGTTAGATCTATTCGCCACCGAAGAGAACGAGCAATGTCATCAGTTCTGCGCGTTGGAATTTCCAAGGCGGCACTCGCTCGGCGACGCTTTTCGTCGCGAGTGGAGTTCGCGGTCTGTTGTACGCCTTTCCGCCTATACCACTTCTACCCAGAGTGTTGAAGAAGATTCGGCACGGCCGGGCCCAAGTCATCCTTGTGGCTCCGGACTGGGCTCGAAGAGTTTGGTATCCCGAGCTACTCAGTATGAGCGTAGATCCCCCGATCCGTCTGCCTCTTCGGGAGGATCTTCTGTTGCAGCAGCAGGGGACGGTCCTCCACCCCAACCTGTCCAGTCTACACCTGCTTGCGTGGAGATTGAGCGGCAGCAGTTGATTCTTTTCGACTTGCCTCCCGAAGTTTGTGATGTGATTCTGGCAGCCAGGCGTCCCTCCACTAAGGTGGTATACACCTGCAGGTGGAACAAGTTTGTGGCATGGTGCACAGCAAAGGCTGTGAATCCCCTTTCTGCCCCTCTTTCTGAGGTCCTTCTGTTCCTTCTTTCTCTGGCCCAACAGGGTTCTGCCCTGGGTACCATCAAGGGTTATCTCTGTGCTATCTCGGCCTTCCTCAGGCTCCCTGATCAGCCCTCCCTTTTCAAGTCCCCTGTTGTTAACAGGTTCTTAAAAGGCATTACACACCTCTTCCCTCCTGTTCCGTTTGTGATGCCTCAGTGGGACTTGAACTTGGTTCTTACCTTTTTAATGTGCGCTCCCTTTGAGCCTCTACATAACTGTCCTCTTCGTCTTCTGACTCTGAAGACTGCCTTTCTGGTGGCCATCACCTCCGCTCGGCGGGTGAGTGAGCTCAGGCTCTATCTTACAAACCTCCCTTTCTGTCTGTCCATCCAGACAAGGTTGTTCTTAGGGACGCGTCCGTCCTTCTTGCCAAAGGTGGTTACTGCCTTCCACATTGGGCAGACCATCACTTTGCCCACCTTCTTTCCGCCTCCGCATCCTTCCAGAGAGGAAGAGAGGCTCCACCGTCTGGACCCAAAGCGTGCGCTCTCTTTCTATATCGACCGCACAAAACACTTCCGGGTGGATGACCAGCTCTTTGTTGGCTACGTGGGCGCCAAAAAGGTTGGGCGGTGCACAAGCGAACCATCTCCCGCTGGGTTACCTTGTGCATCAAGGCCTGCTATTCTTTGGCTAGAAGGAGCCTCCTGTTGGGCTGCGTGCCCATTCCACCAGGGCAACGGCTGCTACCACGGCTTTGGGCCGCGGTGTTCCGCTGCCGGTTATCTGTCAGGCAGCTACGTGGGCCTCGCTGCACACGTTTACAAAGCATTACTGCCTTGACAGTCAGGTCCGGAGGGACGGCTTCTTTGGCCGTTCTGTCCTCCAGGACTTCCTTGTCTGATCTTTGATCGCAGACCCACCACCGGGGTTGGTATTGCTGGGGTATCTATTCTAAGGTGAGGAATCTGTCACTAACGTGTCTCTTTCAGATGCACAAGTTACTAACTTGTGTAACGATATATCTGTAAGAGACAGTAGTTAGTGACAGATTCCTACCGCCCCACCCATCCTCCCGTTCTGCGAACTGATTTCTAGGGTTAAGGACATCCCTTTCCAGGGCCCTAGTATTTTCAGACACCTATGTCAGCTTCTTGCATGGCTCTGCGTTCCTGGCGCGGAAAGTCGTGTACAGAACTGGCGTCAGCGCGCAGGGGCGGCGTCTAAGTACTGCCCGCGACGTCATCCCGGCGATCACGACGCCGGCGACGGACGCGGAGCCACACGGCGCCACCTACCGGCGCGCAAGGGTACTGCTACGCAAAGCTTTCCGGATCCAGCCTGACGCCTGGGGATATTCTAAGGTAAGGAATCTGTCACTAACTACTGTCTCTTACAGATATATCGTTACACAAGTTAGTAACTTGTGCGTCAGGTCCGGAGGGACGGCTTCTTTGGCCGTTCTGTCCTCCGGGACTTCCTTGTCTGATCTTTGTTCGCAGTCCCACCACCGGGGTTGGTATTGCTGGGGTATCTATTCTAAGGTAAGGAATCTGTCACTAACGTGTCTCTTTCAGATGCACAAGTTACTAACTTGTGTAACGATATATCTGTAAGAGACAGTAGTTAGTGACAGATTCCTCACCACCTATCCTCCCGTTCTGCGAACTGATTTCTAGGGTTAAGGACATCCCTTTCAGGGCCCTAGTATTTTTCAGACACCTATGTCAGCTTCTTTCATGGCTCTGCGTTCCTGGCGCGGAAAAGTCGTGTACAGAACTGACGTCAGCGCGCAGGGGCGGCGTCTAAGTACTGCCCGCGACGTCATCCCGGCGATCACGACGCCGGCGACGGACGCGGAGCCACACGACGCCACCTACCGGCCGCGCAAGGGTACTGCCTACGCAAAAGCTTTCCGGATCCAGCCTGACGCCTGGGGATATTCTAAGGTAAGGAATCTGTCACTAACTACTGTCTCTTACAGATATATCGTTACACAAGTTAGTAACTTGTGCTACAGCGCTATAGACCTTGGACGAGTGACAGTGCACTTTGAAACAAGCATTAAAAATGCAATAGGTCTCGCCTTTCATTAAGTTAAAGCCATTTGCTTTGCTATACAATACCATTAGCAAAGCAAATGGCTTTAACTTAATCAAGGCGAGACCTATTGCATTTTCAATGCTTGTTTCCTATAGGCATTATAAGACTTTCCTGTTTTCAGTTTCTATTTTTGGTAAATTCTGGTGGAGTTTTTTCAGTGTTTTCCAGTGATTTCAATGCCTTTAAAAAAAAATAATTTTAAAACGGTTATCAGCGGTTACACATTTTGCGCTATTAAAAACAAAGTGTTTTTCCGATGTTGCTTTCATTATTGCTTGCTTACTGCACTGATGGTGCATGTGTATAGACAGTGTGCGTACAGGGTGTATGAGGTCCAAATACATTTTTACAAATCAACCTTATTGTAGTACATTTTACAATACTTCTTTAGTGAGTCTTTGGTCATGCGCGCTCGCTCTTTCCTTCCCATGTAAACGTTTATCTGTGAAAAGGCCCTCTCCACATTGGCACTTGAGACGGGAAATGCCAAAACAGCCAGTACACAATTTGCTAAGCCTGGCCACTGACATTGTTTTCCATGCCAATACACAAGTACCTGAAGATTGCGTTTCTAATGGACAGGTTCTGAAACATATGCGTTGAACTGGGCGCATATGCCCTCAGTTATTTAAGCGGTCAAAAATGAAGCAGTACTTTTCAAAGTCAGGAGAAAATTCCCCTTTGCGGAAGGGATCTAGAACTTGTGCATAGGACCCCAGTGAGGCTTCATTGACTTCATATACCATGGTTGGTGAAGGGACATTTCTGTGCATCATTGCAAGCCATTTCTCATGCACTGTAAAATAAAATTTCCTGAATTGCTCCTCAACATTTCTTTGCATACCAAGTGGCAGGAATTCTAACATGGAACATGTTGCAGTATCAAAGTCACTAAAATGTTGCCCAGCCTACTCTCGAGATGTATCACATCTACACAAATTACGCTGAACACTTGGTAGACAAGGGTGTTTTCAGACTCTAGTTTTTTTGATTATGTCCACTACAGCAGTCATGTTATCCTGTAAAAATCTAAGAATACAGTAATGTGTACTTTTTTCACATCACTATCAATATGCGACTGAAGATCCTCACATTTCTTGCCTTTGGCATCATCGCTAAGCAAAACTTTCTGTAAACAGTCACCACATGGACAATATAGCATTCACAGCCTCTCAGACTGAGAACCACCGGCTAAATGACACAGTTGGGATGACTCTTTCATTGATGCCACACAAAGTATAAAATGAGAAATATTTGCGTTTTAGTTCCAGCGCATAATCAAACAGTGCAGCAGAAAGGACTCTAAACTCAATAGCATTCTTTATTAACTCTGACGATTGTAAAGATGCTTTCAGCATACCATCTAGCATGTGGCAAGGATCTCTTACAGGGAAGCACTTCAGCTCAGGTATCGATTTTGACAGGTCATCACACACCTCTTTCACATACGTAGCTGAATTACTGCAGATGCAAACAATATCACTCCAATCTTTGTTGAACTTGGTATGAACTTTTTGCAGCAGCATTCCAAGTGACAGTTTTACATGCTTTCCAAACGTCTGGTGTCATGTTTTTACCACTATCCCAGATGCTTGGTGACAGCACTCTTTTCACATATACCTGTCACTACACCTTGCATTGAATGTTTAAAGCCTGGGGTGTTTGGCAATTCACCTATCAATACTGACTCGCTAGAAAAGAGAGCTGATGTATCAAAGGGTTTTACCCATTCTCTGTCAGTGGGGTAAATGTGATGGTACTTATTGGAAAAGATTCTTATGAAACCAGCAGTTTTACCTATCAGTGAAAGAATCAAACGTAGCCAAAATATCAAATATGATTTTGAGATTTCCTGATTTTCTACAGTTTATAAAATAATTACATAAGACCTAAAACATGATTTTAAACCCTGCATCTTTAGACCAAAGACCACTAAACGGAAAAAAGGAAAAGGAAGATGAAACCATATTTTAGTGACATCCCTAAACAACAGAATTCAAGCAGAATAATGTTAGCCCAGTCTTTTTTTGCTGCTGCCTTGTATAACAAAGTTACATTGTTTTGGCCCCTTCAGAAAGAAATTAAAATGACTCTTTCACTCACCTTTTCCTTTCTTTGAATGGGATTTAGTTTGTGGTTGTGAAGGTGTTTTTTCAGTGTTTATATGTGTACACTGGTGAGGGCTATTATCCTTTCGGTGGAGTTTTATCAGTTGGGTAACCTAAAACAGGATAGCCTAGGCATTATTTATTTGCCAATTCAGATCGCAGTCAGACTATTTGCTTACTGTATTGGTTGTTCTTCAGATGTCACCATCCCACCCCTTTTTTTGGTGTCGCCGCTAATTATCCTCTTCAGTTTTCATTCGGGAACGTGTCCCTTCGACATTGTAGTTCCATCTCTTAGAGGATTGGTTGCCAAGTAGGTTGGGGTCTCACTTAACATCCTTTTTCCTGAAGGTACTTCTTCCTTCTCATAGGATATGATAAGGATTCTATCCCTCAAAGCTCTGTTATATTACTTCCACCTTATTTTGTGAATTCCTTCTGCTTGAAGGAATTTTGTCTCCCTCTTTTCCTTTGAAAGGTGTGGGTCTTTTCCCCTTTTTTAGTCGTGTTATATTGGAGGTTTTGCTTTGGATACATCCTGTCTCCTGTTGAGACATTTCTTACTGGCGTCAATCCTTGTGCTTATATGCACTGCCATCCATTATTTACGGCTTTTCCATTTCGTAGGGCTTGATCCCTTCATGGCCATGTACTCCATCTTTTATCAGAAGCTTCAGTCAGGTCTTGCTGCCTGGTATCTCTGTCCATTGGATGGAAATTAGTTATCTGTCAGGGCCTTATGTGGGTTGGCCTTTATTTCAACTATACCTTTTGATGGACCCCTGTGGTGGTTTACATTCCCTTCATAGCAGAGTTTTCACACCTGCTGTTATCTTTTGATTTTCTGTTAACCGCCTGATGGTAGTCTAGCCAGTCAGTAGCGTTGGTTCATGGGTGGTTGCCATTATTTTTCTGGGGTGTGTGGTGCCCTTCATTCCCTCTCTCCTCTTATACGGTATTATGTTGCTGGTTATCCAGCTTGGTGCTTATATCTGTATATCTATAATTTTCACTCCGTTGCTGTTGCATCTTTGGTCTGTTACCAATGTATGTTTGTATTTATATATCTATCTTTCGATGGATACCTCTATTCTATGGGTGTTTCTCATTCCTACACTGGTCTGTCTCCCCTCTTGCCGCGGGAGGCCGCAGTTTGCTTCCCCGAAAGGGCAGATAATACTTTTGGTGTATTCTGATAGACGTGTGTATGGATGTGTGTGTGTGTGTGTATGTATGTATATATGTGTGTGTGTGTGTGTGTGTGTGTGTATATATATATATATATGTGTATCTGAAAGAGACACGTTAGTGATAGATTCCTTACCTTAGAATATCCCCAGGCGTCAGGCTGGATCCGGAAAGTTTTGCGTAGCAGTACCCTTGCGCGTCGGTAGGCGGCGTCGTGCGGCTCCGCGTCCGTCGTCGGCGTCGTGATCGCCGGGATGACGTCGCGGGCAGTACTCAGGCGCCGCCCCTGCGCGCTGGCGTCAGTTCTTCTTTTTCCGCGCCAGCAGCGCAGATCCGGGAAGAGCAGTGCCCTGGTCAATTTTTGACCATACTTTTTGGTGATTTTTCACTGTTTTTCCATCTTTAAGGTGTCGTAGGGATGCCCGGCTTCAAGCGATGCGGCGCCTGTGCGCGGATGATGTCCGTCACCGACCCGCATTGGGAGTGTCTCTTCTGCCTCGGCCGAGGCCACGACACCGAGTCTTGTCCCGAATGCCAGGCCCTCAACCCGAAAGCTTTGCGAGAGCGGTCTCGAAAGCTCCTCGAGGCCCGGCATTCGGCTCACGGAGGCCCGGTCGCGTGAGAGGTCCAGGGGTCGCTCGCGGAGTGCACACCGGTCGTCGGCGTCGAAGTCTTCTTCGTCCGGTAAGTCTAAGCACAAGAAGTCCAAGAAGCATCGTCGCTCTCGGACTTCGCCTCGCCCGATCTCGCGACTCGGCTGAGGCCCCTCCCGGCACCGTCCCCGCCCCGCGGCCCCGGACTTGCCTGTGGAGTCGCCCCCGTCATACCCGCCCTTCCCGGGTTCGGGGCGGATCCGGCCAAGGTACAGGAGTTCCTGTCGGCCATGGCCCGCCTCTTCGGGCCTTCAGGCCCCTCCGGTGCGCCTTCGGGCCCGCGGGCCTACGATGGGGTTGCTCCGGCGTCGCCGGCGGCTCCGGCCCCGGCGTCGCCCGGGACTCCAGCCTCGATCCCGGCTCCGGCTTCGGCCCCGGCCTCGATCCCGGCTCCACAACCCCCATCGGCGCCGGTCGACCTCACGACACCTCCGCCGGCGCCGATGTCTCCGGTGCCGTTCTCGGCGCCGCCCTGGGCTCCGGGCGGCGTCGTCCCCAATTCCTTCCGGCTCCGGACATGGACCCGGAGCGACGTCGCTCGGCGCCGGCTCCCGGCGCCGATGGGCCCTTGGGTCCCAAATGTCCCTCCTCCTCCTTATTTTGAACCAGAGGAGGACCAGGAGGACTGGGAGGGTCTGATGACCCTCTGACTCGCAACTGTCAGTATGATGAGGACTGGACAGAGAGTCTAGGGAGGCCAGTGGTCTGGATACTTCTCCTGACACTGGCATGCTGTCTCCTCCCGTGGCTACGGAGGAGGGGGCCAATTTTGAGTACGGTGTTGCGTAGGGCTGCTGGGGCCTTACGTCTCCAGCTCCCTACTTTGACGGTCCAAGCCTAACATCTTGACAGAGGTGCTTCAGCCGGCAGCCTCCTCTGCGGAGACTGTGCTGCCGTTTAACGACGCCCTCACAGACGTTCTTTTGGGCGCCTGGTCCAAGCCCAACACAGGGGCTCCTGTGGATCGGAACGTGTCACGACGCCATCGCCCCGCTCCGGGCGACCCCTGTTTCTTTCTGTCCACCCCACTCCTGAGAGCTTGGTTGTCCAAGCCTCCGCTTCCCAAACCGCCTTCCCTACCGCTCCTCCGGATAGGGAATCCAAACGCCTGGATCAGTTTGGGAAGAAAGGTTTTTCTTCCTCCAGTGCTGGCTTGCGGTCCGTTAACACCGCTTGTCTTTTGGGCCGCTATACCCACTCTCTGTGGGATTCGGTGGCGGATGTTTTGCCCCAGTGCCCTGAGGAGGTCCAGGCACTGCTTTCCCGCGCCATTGCGGAAGGAAGGGATGCGGCCAAATACACTATCCGTTGTGGCCTTGACACCGCCGACTCGCTGGGCAGGTCGATTGCAACGACGGTGGCGCTCCGCCGCCACGCCTGGCTGAGAACCACTGGTTTTCAGGGGATGTCCAGAATACTCTCATGGACATGCCCTTTGATGGAGTCGGTCTTTTTGGGTCCAAAGCAGACCATGCGTTGGAGCGCTTTAAGGACTCACGGGCTACTGCCAAGTCCCTGGGCCTTTCTGCTACACGCCCTCCGCTGCCTTCTGCTTTTCGCCCCTATCGTGGCCACGGTAGGGCGCCCCTTCACGTCAGCAGCCCAGCCACCGGCCCGCGCAGCAGGCGTCTTCGCGTGGCCGAGGGCGTGGATTCCGCCGTGGCGGATCGGGCAACCAGCGTGCGGGTCAGGCCACCACCTCCAACCCGTCCGCGGCCTCCAAGCCCTCCTAGTCCCTCCTTTCAGGTGCACGGCACGCCAGTAGGGGCAGGGTCCGCCATCACCTTCCCCACTGGCGCACCATCACCTCGGACAGGTGGGTCTTGGACATTGTCCGAAGGGGCTACTCCCTCCCCTTCGAGACCACCCCCAGCCATGCCACCTCAATTCCACCGCATGTCAGGGGATCACTTGGTGCTTCTACAGAAGGAAGTCACGGCCCTCTTGACCAAGAGGGCCATCGAGTATGTTCCGACCCCAGAAGTAGGGCGTGGTTGCTACTCCCACTACTTTCTGGTGCCCAAAAGGACAAGGAGGACATGCGTCCTATCTTGGACCTCCGGAACGTCAATCGCTTCCTCCGGAAGGAGAAGTTCAAGATGCTCACCCTAGCTCAGGTCTTGACTGCCCTCGACCCTGGAGACTGGTTGGTAGCGTTGGACTTGCAGGACGCGTATTTCCACATCCCCGTCCTGCCGGCCCACCGGCGTTACCTTCGGTTCACGGTAGGCCCGAGCATTTTCAGTTCACCGTGCTCCCCTTTGGCCTTACCAGTGCCCCTCGGGTGTTCACGAAAGTGATGGCGGTGGTCGCAGCTCATCTGCGCCGGGCAGGGGTTTCAGTCTTCCCCTACCTCGACGACTGGCTGCTGAAGGCGGGCTCGTCCCAGGCAGTCGTCTCCCACCTCCAGACTACGGCCGAACTCCTGCACTCGCTGGGGTTCTCCATCAATGTGCCGAAGTCGCATCTGATTCCTTCTCCACAGCTCCTTTTCATCGGAGCAGTTCTGGACACGACGCAGTTTCGGGCCTATCCTCCCGAGCGGCGAGTCCGGGATATTCAGGCTATGATTCCGATCTTTCGGCCTTTATCCTGGGTTTCGGTAAGGATGACCCTGAGGCTGCTGGGCCTCATGGCCTCCTGCATCCTGCTGGTCAATCATGCCAGATGGCATATGCGGGCTCTGCAGTGGGACCTGAAGTTCCAGTGGGCGCAGCACCAGGGCAACCTGTCCGATCACGTCCAGATCTCGGAGGGGACTGCAAAACAGTTGCAGTGGTGGCTCTCGAACCGGCAATGGGTCATGGGCAGATCCCTCTCCCTTCCCCAGCCAGAGCATACAGTTGTGACGGACGCGTCCCTTCTGGGATGGGGCGGTCACATGGGAGAGGCGGAGATCAGAGGCCTCTGGTCTCCGGCGGAGTCCCGGCTCCATATCAACCTTCTGGAGCTCCGGGCGATCCGGCTTGCACTCAAGGCATTCCTTCCCTCTGTCAAAGGGAAGGTAGTGCAGGTGTTCACAGACAACACCACCGCCATGTGGTACTGCAACAAACAGGGCGGGGTGGGGTCTTGGACCCTTTGTCAGGAGGCTCTGCGCCTCTGGACATGGCTGGAACATCAGGGCATGTTCCTGATGGTTCAACACCTGGCAGGTTCTCTGAACGCCAGGGCGGACGAACTCAGCCGCAGGTGCATGATGGATCACGAATGGCGTCTTCACTCGGAAGTGGCGCAAGGACTCTTTCTACAGTGGGGAGAGCCTTGGTTAGATCTATTCGCCACCGAAGAGAACGCGCAATGTCATCAGTTCTGCGCGTTGGAATTTCCAAGGCGGCACTCGCTCGGCGGCGCTTTTCGTCGCGAGTGGAGTTGCGGTCTGTTATACGCCTTTCCGCCTATACCACTTCTACCCAGAGTGTTGAAGAAGATTCGGCACGACCGGGCCCAAGTCATTCTTGTGGCTCCGGACTGGGCTCGAAGAGTTTGGTATCCCGAGCTACTCAATATGAGCATAGATCCCCGATCCGTCTGCCTCTTCGGGAGGATCTTCTGTCGCAGCAGCAGGGGACGGTCCTCCACCCGAACCTGTCCAGTCTACACCTGCTTGCGTGGAGATTGAGCGGCGGCAGTTGATTCCTTTCGACTTGCCTCCCGAAGTTTGTGATGTGATTCTGGCAGCCAGGCGTCCCTCCACTAAGGTGGTATACGCCTGCAGGTGGAACAAATTTGTGGCATGGTGCACAGCAAAGGCTGTGGATCCCCTTTCTGCCCCTCTTTCTGAGGTCCTTCTGTTCCTTCTTTCTCTGGCCCAACAGGGTTCTGCCCTGGGTACCATCAAGGGTTATCTTTGTGCTATCTCGGCCTTCCTCAGGCTCCCTGATCAGCCCTCCCTTTTCAAGTCCCCTGTTGTTAACAGGTTCTTAAAAGGCATTACTCACCTCTTCCCTCCTGTTCCGTTTGTAATGCCTCAGTGGGACTTGAACTTGGTTCTTACCTTTTTAATGTGCGCTCCCTTTGAGCCTCTGCATAACTGTCCTCTTCGTCTTCTGACTCTAAAGGCAGCCTTTCTGGTGGCCATCACCTCCGCTCGGCGGGTGAGTGAGCTCCAGGCTCTTTCTTGCAAACCTCCCTTTCTGTCTGTTCATCCAGACAAGGTTGTTCTTCGGACGCGTCCGTCCTTCTTGCCAAAGGTGGTTACTGCTTTCCACATTGGGCAGACCATCACTTTGCCCACCTTCTTTCCGCCTCCGCATCCTTCCAGAGAGGAAGAGAGGCTCCACCGTCTGGACCCAAAACGTGCGCTCTCCTTCTATATCGACCGCACGAAACACTTCCGGGTGGATGACCAGCTCTTTGTTGGCTACGTGGGCGCCAAAAAGGTCGGGCGGTGCACAAGAGGACCATCTCCCGCTGGGTTACCTTGTGCATCAAGACCTGCTATTCTTTGGCTAAGAAGGAGCCTCCTGTTGGGCTGCGTGCCCATTCCACCAGGGCAACGGCTGCTACCACGGCCTTGGGCCGCGGTGTTCCGCTGCCGGTTATCTGTCAGGCAGCTACGTGGGCCTCGCTGCACACGTTTACTAAGCATTACTGCCTTGACAGTCAGGTCCGGAGGGACGGCTTCTTTGGCCGTTCTGTCCTCCAGGACTTCCTTGTCTGATCTTTGTTCGCAGACCCACCACCGGGGTTGGTATTGCTGGGGTATCTATTCTAAGGTAAGGAATCTATCACTAACGTGTCTCTTTCAGATGCACAAGTTACTAACTTGTGTAACGATATATCTGTAAGAGACAGTAGTTAGTGATAGATTCCTACCGCCACCATCCTCCCCGTTCTGCGAACTGATTTCTAGGGTTAAGGACATCCCTTTCAGGGCCCTAGTATTTTTCAGACACCTGTGTCAGCTTCTTGCATGGCTCTGCGTTCCTGGCGCGGAAAGTCGTGTACAGAACTGGCGTCAGCGCGCAGAGGCGGCGCCTAAGTACTGCCCGCGACGTCATCCCGGCGATCACGACGCCCGACGGCGGACGCGGAGCCGCACGACGCCGCCTACCGACGCGCAAGGGTACTGCTACGCAAAACTTTCCGGATCCAGCCTGACGCCTGGGGATATTCTAAGGTAAGGAATCTATCACTAACTACTGTCTCTTACAGATATATCGTTACACAAGTTAGTAACTTGTGCATATATATGTATGCATATAGATATACCTACATATAGATATACCTATATATAGATATAATCACCTACTAGCGGTCGCCTGTAGGTAGTTGTAATTAGGACGAAAGTTTCCATAGGAAAAGCATTTTTTGTTTTACCAATAACTTTGACGCTGTTGACAAATCTTCACGAAATTTTCCAAAAACGTCCCTTTTGAGTTCTGCTGCTGTGTTGAAAGTTTCATGGTGATCCGTCAAGCGGGGGCCGAGAAAAAAAGGGGGGGTCCCAAAGCGTGTTATCCCCATGTTATGTCAATGGGGATTTTTCATTTTTTTTTAACATGACTACAACACGAACCGCTGAGCGGAATTTCACCAGCTTTGGCAGAAAGCTAGATGTTGGTCCAGAAAGCGTGCTTTTTGTGATTTGAAGTTTCAGAGATAAACAAGTTTAAAAAATATAAATATCTGTGAGCCCAGCAGCCTACTGAGACCCTACTGGAATTTGATTGGCTGCCAGCACTTCAGCCAGGATCTGTTGGCTGCCATATTGGGACTCAGTTGAACCGAGTCCCCCAATAAATGTAAATAAGAAAAGGGGGGCAGGGTAGAACCACCCTGACCCTCTAGGCCTCTTGGGAAAGAGAGGGGGCAAAATAAGCATTTAAAAAAAAAAAAGAAATTCGGTGGGGTCCGTGGACCCGGCCGGGGGGAAAAAAATACAAAGTGCAGGCTCCCGAGCTTAGTTTATTATCGCCTCCAGGGGCATGAGGGTAATGAAGGAGGGGGGCTCATGGGGACCACTTCCCGAAAAGCTTCGGGGACCGCTACCTCCCCGGGGCACTATAGTATACAAATACTGGGGGGGGCCCAATCAGCACCCCCACTGCAGCCCCGGGGACTGCCACCTCATATCCTATGAGAAGTAAATGTAAATTGTGAGTGGGGGAGCAGTGTGGCTGCCCTGGGGACCGCCACATACAGTATTTTAAACAAGCATTTGCAATGCAATCGGTCTCGCCTTTGGGACCTTATATGTATTTAGCTATGCAGCACATTAGCCTGTGTGCTGAAACATCTACTGTTCTTTAACATGGAGGGAAAGTAAGCACCAAACTGTGTGACACGCCAGGTATGGGAACACATGGAGAGAAATTTTGCCTTTCAGCAGGAAATGGTATAGTCCAACGCTCTGTTTTTAATATAAAAGCAGGGCCTTCGGTGAGTCAAATCACTGAAAATACAAGATTTGGAAAAATATTATTGTCTACGGGTGCTCGTGGAAGACAATTTCTATGGACTGGAATCTAGAGTGATTCTGGTATTTTACTGACCTCTGCTGTTTTTTTTCTATCAAGACAGTTAAATAGAGGCAGTTGAACAGAAAAAAAAAGTCCCTAAGCGGAAGCAGACAAGTCCTAGGGCTGATGTACATACACATTTAAGTATATATACTAAAGTATATACAAGAGGTCTCGAATGCTCGACGTAAAAACAATGCGGAGAGGCTCTACAAACTCCCCCCGCTACCCCGGGGACCGCCACCTCCCCGGTGCTCTGAGCAATAGAAAAGGGGGAAGCCCGCTCCCCCCACGCCCCCGCCCGCCCCCCCCCCGCCGGCAGCCCCAGGAACCACCACATGGGGGCAGTAAATGTAAATTAGGGGCGGAGGAGCCACTCGGCTCCCCCGGGGACCGCCACCTTTCAGGGGCACATACAGAATAAAGAAGGGAGTCCATTGCGGAGCCCCTGCCCGGGGACCACCACCTACCCGAGGCTACATGAAAGAAAGTAGATGGGCCAAGCAGTCCCCCCTTGTGGAGTCCTAGATGACCCTGGGGACCGGCTCCAGCAATGATCCGGGGTGCGCCCCCCCCCACCCCCCCCCCCCCGGGACAGTGCAGTTTATGGCTTGCTTCCGCCAAGCCGTAGCAAACTCTGTTCCACTTCGTGCTTGCAAAGCTTGCACGAAGCGGAGCAGAATTGCTTTTGGACAAAGAGAGCTGCATGTTCGCAGCTCCCAGTGTCCAAAAGCAATGCCGGCTCCTGCAGGATGCGGAGAGCCGGCAGGGAGCATGGGTGCCTTCAGGCTCCCCCCTTGGCCCCATTGGTGAGTGGGTGCCCTGGAGGCACCCACTTTAAATGGGGCAGGCCCCAGGGCATGGGGTCCACCGGGCCCAATTCGGCCCCGGGAGGGGGGCCGCACAGCCCCCATCTGTAAAAGGCTGGTCCCTGGGCCGAAATCGGCCCGGGAGGGGGGCCGTGAGGCCTCCCTCCCTTCTTTTATGAAAAAATAAATAAAGGGCATGCCCCAGGGGATGGGATCCCGGGGCCAAGATCGACCATGGGAAGGGGGGCAACGCAGTCCCTCTTCCCTTTTAATTTAAAAAAATATTTAAAAAGGGAAACACCATGCCCCAGGGTATGGGATCTCCGGGGCCATAATCGGCCTGGGGAGGTGGGGGCGCGCAGCCCTCTCCCCATTCTAAAAATGCCTTGCCCCGGAGGATGGGGTCCCCAGGGCAGAATACAGCCCAGGGTAGGGAGGCCACCCAGCCCCCCTTCCTTTATAATTAAAAAGCAAAGAAAGAAAATTCAATCAGCATGAAGCCGTATGCTGGTTGGGGGATGATGTCCCCTTGGCTGCTGAGGGTCCTTAGGGGCCAACAAGACCTCATGTTACCTCCAGTAAGTCCCACACAGCCGGATTGCTTAGAGGTTATCGGAGGCCATGCCCTCTTTCGCCACAACTCTGCAAACGTTCCTCTCGGCACCTGCTGGTAGGGGGGATGACGTCCCCTTGCCTCTTGAAGGCCTCAGGGCTAAAGTGGACTTCTTCCCCCAACCAGTAGTGCGCCAGGAGCTGCGTTTTCAGAGTGGTGCAGGAAGGGGCGTGGCTTCCAACAACCTCTTAGCAATCCAGCTGTGTGGGACTTACTGGAGATAACAGGAGAGGTAGTTGGCCCCCAAGGACCCTACGGAGTAAAGTGGACTTAATCCTCCAAAGAGTATGGCGCCAGGAGGCGCATTGCATTTGCAGAGTAGTCGAAAAAGGGGGCGTGGCCTCCGAAGACCCTAAGCAATTGCGCTGTGTGGGACTTACTGGAGGTAACAGGAGGAGTTGTTGGCCCCCAAGGACATCCTTGTAGGCCAACTACCCCTCCTGTTAACTTCAGTAAGACCCATACTTCGGGATTGCTGAGAGGTCTTCGTGGCCCGCCCCCTTTCTCTACCACTTTGCAAGCATGCCTCCTGGTGCACTACTAGTTGGGAGCTGAAGTCCCCTTGGCTGCTTATGGTCCTTGGGGGTGAACAACCCCTCCTGTTACCTCCAGTAAGTCCCACACAGCGGGATTGCGAAGAGGTCTTCGGAGGCCACGCCCCCTTTCTCCACCACTCTGCAAATGCCATTACTACTTAATAAACCATAGAAATTCACTGAAAAACCAAAGGTTACAGGGACGTTATAGTTAGGCTCGGATTTCACTCCTACAAAGCCAGTGAAATTCAGCAGTTATAGTTAGATAAGCTAACTATAACTTGCGCCCCCGAAATGCACTTCTTATGACCTCACATAATAAATCACACATGACGTGGTCAGTGGCATCACTGATGACATCTCAAATGCCATCACGGATGGCATCATCCACAAAATCACTTATACACCCACTCACACCCCCGTAGAACCTTTTATACACCCACTCCCACAGAGCCATTCACAAACCCATTCACAGACTCATACCAGTACTTAGACACACACTCTCATTCATAGATCAACACACATATCCACTCACTCACCCATACAGCCTCTCATGCACTCATTCACTCACTAATACAGACACTGACATTTACAGCCACTCACACACTGAGTCAGTCACCCATAGAGCTACTCACACACCTACTCAATCACCGAGTCAATCATACAGCCACTTACTCACCCATACAGTTACACACACACACACACTTACTCATACAGATACTAACACACACTCCCCTATACAGTCACTGACACAAGCAATCACTCACCCATACAGCCACTCACATTCACTTACTCACCCATACAGTCACTCATATACCCCATCACTCACTTATACTGCTTTTCACATACCCAGTTACTCACCCATATACCACTGACGCATCCACTCACCCACACAGCCATTCACATACTCACCCACACAGCCATTCACATACTCACCCACACAGACACACACTCACTAACTCATACAGCCACTGGCTCACCCATACAGGCAGTCACAAACCCCCTCACCCACCTACACAGACACCCATACAGGTACTCAGACAACCAATCAATCACCCATACAGCCATTCACGTACCCACTCACACACCCGTATAGCTGACATACTGATCCAAACATTCACACAACCAGTCACTCACCCATACATTCACTGACGCACCTCAGTCACAGTCACTCATGCACCCCCTGAATCATCCATAAAGGCACTCATACACTCACTAATTCACCAGTACACCTTGGTGTATATATATTTAACACTCATAAACTTTTTAAAAACACTCAGTCACTGGATGATATAATCAGTGATGTCATTTGAGCTATCATCAGTGATGTCACTGTCCATGTCATGAGTGATGTAATATCTGAGGTCATAAGTAGTGTATTGCGGGGGCGCGAGTTATAGTAAGCCCAGCTAACTATAACTGATGAATTTCACTGGTTTTGTACGAGTGAAACCTGAGCCTAACTAGAACATCCCTGTAACCTTTGTTTTTTTCAGTGAAAAAAAATGTGTGTGAGATGTGTTAGAGACATCTAGCCGCAGATTCCTTACCTTTGGATTTCCCAGGTGTCAGACTCGATCCAGAAAACGTTTTCTGCGTGCAGTACCCCTGCACGCGCCGGTAGGTGGCTTCGGTCGGTTCTGTGTGCCGTCATCTGCGCCTTTGTGATGTCAGCGTTGTGAGAAAGTGCCCTCTTTCTGCATGGTTGCCCCCACTTTTTGCTGAACTGCTGATGTACTTTGACTGAGTGTGGCCTGGGCTCCTGCCAATCAGGTGCCCAGGGCCTATGTTCTTTCCCTAAAACTGCATTAAAGACCAAACCCAATTAGCACTCTTTGGCCACAGGTCAGCCCCTGGTAAATGGTACCACAGGTACCCAGGGCACTGTGACCAGGGAAGACCTCTAAGGGCTGCAGCACTTATTGTGCCACCCTTAGAGGCCCTGTACCTTTACACTCACACACTGCCTTTGCAGGCTGCGTGTTTTCGTGCAGAACAAAGTGAAGAGTAACTGCCCTGGCATATATCAGCCACCCCTCTAGCTGGGAGCACTATTCCAGTGGTGAGGGTACAGGTGCATGAGCCCTGTACCCCTACAGTGTCTAAGCCAATTCTCTGACATTGTAAGTGCAGCAATGCCCTTAGGAGTATATGGTGCTGGAAGTTTGTCATTATGAACTCCACAGTACCATATTGGCTTTACTGAAAACTGAGAAGTTTGGTATCAAACTTCTCAGCCCATTAAGCCCACACTGATGCCAGTGTGGGATTTAATGGAAAATGCACACAGAGGCCATCTTAGAGATGCCCCCTGAAAGACGACCATCCCTGGTGTGGTTCCTGAATGGCTGCCCGCCATTTGCCACCACCATAAAGGTTTCTGGACCCCTGGGTGGAGGGCCTCCGCTCTCTTGGTCCAGAAACAAAGCTCATTCTTGGCAGAAGTGTCATGGCACCCCCAACCCCCCGGGTCCCCCTCCAGGATGGGTTGGGTCCACTAAGGGGAAGCTTCAAAGCCCTGCCTCTTTTGTAACCTGTCCCTGCCTTTTGCTGCCCCTAGCAACTGGCCCCCACTGGTTCTGCCCCCATTTTGGGTGGGAGAATGGGCAGGAAAACAGAGGTAGGAGGATAGGTGGGCCCACCTTTGCCAACCCCACCCCTAAGGTGGGGGAGGCAAAGGTGAAGCACACATCTCAGTCCCCTTCATCTTGGAAATGAGGGGACACAGCCAATTAGGTAGAGTCTCATGCCCGCTCCCACTGGAGGATGGCAAAAAAGGGGGTGTTCCTACCCCAAGGAAGGGACCTATTGGTCCCAACCTGCACACCCCTTTATCGCCCCTTTATGTAGTATTTAGGGGCGACCTAATCGCCCCTAAATACTTGCCTCATCAGATTTGAGGAAGAAAGAAGGACCAAAGAGCTGTGTTGACCCAGAAAGAAGAGGACACCAACTGCTTTGGCCCCAGCCCTACCGGCCTGTCTCGACTCAGACCCGACTACAGTGAAACCCTGGTGTATCCAGCAGCCAACAGCCTTGCCCGGAGGACCTGCCCTGCACCCATCTTGCAGACTCTGTCTCCAGTGAGCACCGGATTCGCTTGACCCAAGACTCACCCATAGAATCCGGATCCAGGCGGCTCTGCGATTTTGCACCACTCTGCACCCAACGCCCACGGCCCAAGTTCGAGTGGCCCAGCACCACGAGGAGGTCTCCTCAGCAATCCTGACCTGGTGATCCCCGACCGCCCTCCAGCTTCAAGTCGACGCCTGCAGCCTCAACCTGAAGGGTTCCCCCAACCGCGACCGGAGCTGGTAAAAAGACCCGACATCAAAAGACACCCCTGCACCCGATGCCGCACTGCCCTGGATGGCCCAACTGACGGTGTGCAGGCAACCGCCAAGATCCCAACTTACCTCTCCAGCTGGTGGTCGCCTTCAGGAAGCCTCCCTGCCCAGCCTGCAGCATCTTTGCCATACCGGAGATCTCCTTGTCCACTCAGTTAAGTGCTACTAGCTGGCCCCTACTGACACACCAAGGGATGTTATCGCAAACACTCCAATAGACTAAAGTCTTTTCGGTTTTCCTAACGCTTTCCCCCAAGATGGTTGAACAATATCTTTTTAAAACGAACTCAGGATCACCTCTGGAAGCCTGTCCACCTGCAGTCCTCCACTTGGCGGCCAGTATTATAGCCGACGCAGTTTCCAAATTAATTAATAAAGTGATAATATCTGGATCTTACCCTCGGAGTTGGAAGGAGGCTATCATTAGGCCCCTCCTAAAGAATCCGAATCTGGATATCACTGACTGCAAAAATGATCACCCGATTTCCCTGCTTCCTTTTCCATCAAAGATTCTGGAGAAGCACTTTAATATTTGATGGAAATTGCAGAACAGCAGCATTGGCTTAATGACTCCCAATTCGGCTTTAGGAAACATCATGGGACAGAAACTGCATTAATCTCAGCCACTGACTGCATAAAGCAGTTAGTGGATGATGGACAGGGTGTGGCGTTGATACTCTTGGAATTATCAGCGGCATTTGATACCATCTCGCCTTTGCTGCTGTTGGAGATACTTCAAGGCCTAGGCATTTCTCATCAAGCCCTAGCATTTCTGTCCTCTTTCCTTAGGGAAAGATCTCAAAAGGTGAAGGTACAGCACTTTTACTCAGAGGTCTTTTCCCTGCCTTGTGGAGTGCCGCTCTCTTTAATCTCTATGTTGCCCCCCTAGCAGCAATAATCCAGACATTCGGAATGAAAGCAGTGTCATATGCTGATGACACTCAAATTATTATGTCAATTCCCAAGAACTCATGCTCGTTAGCAGAGAATGTCTCACGATGCATGTCTACAGTGGCAGAAAGGATGTCTTGTAACTTTTTAAAACTTAACGGGGAAAAGACAGAAGTGATGATTTTTGGTTCAGGAGCACCTAGCTGGAACAGCAACTGCTGGCCGCACTCTTAAGGAACTTGCCCGACCCTGGGGAAAAAGGCTAAGAACCTTGGAGTCCTGATTGATTCCGAACTTAACCTCAATGCCCAAGCGAATCGTACAATAGCAACCTGCACCTGCATTATAAGGATGCTTAAGAAAATCTTTCCGTTTATTCAGCAGTCTGCCCGTAAGCAGGTCGCTCTTGCCCTGGTAATGTCCAGACTGGACTATTGCAACTCATTGTAACTGGACTTAAATAAGAACACGCAACATAGACTCCAGGTGGTACAAACAGGCAGTGTGTGATATCTCGGCATATCACCTCAAGACCTAAAAGTAACTGAAATGTAATCCAAGATTAATCAAAAGTAATCTAACTGTATTTTAAACTGTTTTAAAAGTAATACAAACCTGTAAACGATTCCAATACAATCCACAATTGCAGTTCTGTGTACAGCCTTGCATTTGAAAGTCACACCAGACTCCCTCTCAGACGCTCCCTTTTCATCGGAGCTGTTCGGGACACAGTGCAGTTTCGGGCCCTTCCTCTCGAATGGCAGGTCCAGGATATTCAGGCTATGATGCCGATGTTTCAGCCTCTGTCCTGGATTTCGGTGAGAATGACTGAGGCTGCTGGGCCTCATGGCCTCCTGCATCCTCAGAGTGACACATGCCAGATGGCATATGCGGGCTCTGCAGTGGGACTTGAAGTTCCAGTGGGCGCAGCATCAGGGAAATCTCTCCGACATGGTCCAGACCTCGAAGGGAACTGCACAGGACCTGCAGTGGTAGCTAACAAACCGCGATTGGGTCAGAGGCAGACCCCTCTTCCTTCCCCACCCAGACCACACAGTAGTCACCGATGCATCACTCCTGGGATCGGTCAGCCATCTGGGAGAGGTGGAGATCAGAGGACTCTCTAGTGCTTGGAGCGTAACCATGACTCAAACTCGTGCTCCGAGTGTTGGGCCATGAATCCGAAGGCTTTGCGGAAGCGGTCCCGAAAGCTGTTGGAGGCCCGGTGCTCGGCTCCGCGTCGCTCCCATTCTCGATTGAGAGGAAGGTCCTGAAAACAGTCACAGAGCCCGCACTCCTTGTCCCATTCAGAATCTTCGGGTTGAGCATAGGCATTCTTCGACTTCACCCCGTCCGTCGGCTGACTCTTTGCGGGACACAGAGCCTTGTCACTCTAGGCCTCCGTCCTCTGAGCCTCTTTCCGAGACAACTCCACGCCTCCCCACTTTTCCGGGAGACGGAGCATCTCCTTCCCAATTGAGAATGTTTTATGAGGCCCTGCACCTCATCTTTGGGCAGCCCGGCTCCACTGGTGTTCCTTTGGGCCCCGCAGATTCAGTTGGGGGCCCTAGGCCTCCCACACCAGCGGCTTTGGCCCTGGATATAAGGGGCACCCATGGATCCGCTAGCGGATCCGAACCGATGTCGGTCATTACACCTCGACCTTCCCCGATGTTTATCCCAGTGGCAACGCTTCAAACACTGACCGTTCCCCAGGTCGGCGTCGACCCCATCTTCATCCCCGACGTGGACACGGAGCCGGACCAACGTCGGTTTGGATGCCGGAAGGGACTTTTGTCCCTCTGTTCATCCCTGGTGTTGATTTTGTACCAAGAGGTGGTGAAGAGGAGTGGGAGGGGCAGCTAGACCCTTTAACAGACCAGCTTGAAGACCCTATGGACTGGCGGACGTACCTGGGTGAGGCCAGTGGGTTGGACTCTTCCCCCTACCACAGGCTTGCTCTCTCTCCCTAATGTGTCTATGGAGGAGGGGGATTCCTACGCAATTGTGGTAAGGGCTGCCGAGGTCCTGTGCCTCAAATTCCCTTTGGTGGCAATCAGGACTAACCTCCTGACAGGGGTGTTTCAGCCTGCGGCTTCTACCTCCAAACCTCTTTTACCCTTTAATGAAGCCCTCACTGATGTCCTTCAGGGCACTTGGTCCAAGCCCAGCACAAGGGCTCCTGTGGACAAGACAATCGCCCATCGTCCTGCATTCCTTACACAACATCCTTTCCATCAGAGCTTGGTTGTTCAAGCCTCACCTGCCCTTCTGCACCCCCGATAGGGAATCCAAGAAGCTGGACCACCTTGGCAAGAGGATGTTTTCATCCTTCAGTATGGCATTGCGGTCGGTGAATACCACTTGCCTCTTGGGCAGATACTCCCATACCATACCATCTGGGATACGGTTGCGCAGATGCTACCTCAGTGCCTGGAGGAGGCTAGGGCCGTTCTCTCCCAGGCAGTTGCGGATGGGAGAGTCGCTGTGAAATTCACAATGCATTGTGAACTGGACACTACCGACTCGCTGGACGGAACGCTTGCCTCATCGGTAGCATTAGGACGCTATGCCTGGTTGAGGGCTTCTGGCTTTTCGGGGGATGTCCAATCTACCCTGATGGACATGCCCTTTGGCACTCACTTTTGCAGCAACAAGGCAAATTCAGTGCTTGAGAAATTCAAGGAATCTCGAGCTACGGCCAGATCCTTGGGCCTCACCGCTACCATCCGTCCCCATCAGTCTGCCTTTCGTCCCTTTCATGGCTACGGAAGGGGTACCCTGCCACGTCCTGTCCAGACCAGCCACCGAGTCATGCAAGCTGTCCAGCCTCTGAGTGGCCGCAGACATGGAACCCAGCGTCCTCGTGGGTCAGGGAGCCAGCGAGCGGGCCAGTCCACCCTTTCCCCCTCTGCCACTGCCTCCAAACCTTCCTAGTCCGATGTTTCAGGCCCACCATCGGCCAGTTGGAGGCAGGATTCGCCATCTGTAAGAAACTGGCTCTATATATACTGCACCACAGTGAGGTTCAGTGTGTATAGAGTCCAAGGGTCTCCAGAGGTTTGGCAGAGGTTAAGGTTAGATAGAACCTTACTCTCTAAAGTGGTAGCTTGGTCGAGCAGTAAGGCAGTATCAGAGGACAGTGTAAAGCATTTGATGTACACACTCAGTCAGCAAATGAATCCACACACTCAAGAACTGAACTCTAGGCCAATTGTTTTGTATAAAAGAATATACTGTTTTATTTCTAGAACCAAGCAAGCCTGGTACAGGTAAGCATAAAAATACTTTTCAGTAGTAAATTACTTGTATGAACACAGTTCAAAATTGCAGTGTAACTTGTACTGGTTTTGGTTACAGTTTTAAGTAAGCAGTTTGCAACACATTGCAGGTATAGTACATTCAACTGAATGTGCTTTTTAAGTAAAATGCAGTTAATTACTTTTCAGATTACTTTTGCTAACACAAGACTGGATCCTAGATTCAGCCCTGGGACATTTCCTGAAAACAGGTGAGTAAATGCGTTTTGGTTAAAGGTGCGATTTTTAAAGAATATTATTGTATTTCAAAAGTTGACACTAAAACGTTTTCACATAGAATCACCAATGTTATCCCATGGGAGGAAATTCACTTAGCAGGTAAGCTAGGTTATCGATACTTTTTCTTACTCAGTGCTGGATCCTAGATTCAGCACTGGGACATTTCCTGAAAACAGTTGAAAAAATGCGTTTTTGTTATTCGGCTGATTTTTAAGGAATATTTGTAGTTTTCAAAAGTCGACACTTAGAAACTTTTTGGGAGAAGAAGTGTCAATGTTAACTCATTTTTCCTCACAGGATATCGGTTTCGAGGTAAGTAATCGGTCTTTTGAGTTCGGATTCTGGGGTAAGACTCAGGGGTCTCCCAGGGTCAGTGATGCACTGTTGTTGCACCCTCAGCGACACTAGGGCGGCCGGGTGCAGAGTGTTGAGGCCCAATGTTATCCTATGGAGGATAGGGGGACTCCGGTTGGTGGCTGCTGGCAAGCAGGCCACGGGGTTGTGGGAGCAAAGTTCCTAGGGTTAAGCTCAGGGCAAGTTGGGGACCAAGTTAGCACAAAAGGGGCACCCTCAGCGGCACTAGGGCGGCCGGGTGCAGGGTGCTGTTTTGAGGTCGGGTGCCCTGTTGATTTCAATGGAGATTCTCCGGGACGAAGAAACACTGCAGGCTCGGGGACGAGGATCTTCCAGGAGTGACCACCACTTCGAGGGGTAAGTTGGGATGTCGTGGGTTGGTTAGGCACCGCTGGTTTGGGCACACAAGGCCGTGGGGCGTCGGGTGCAGGGGTGCCTTGGGACGTCGGATTTTCTTACCCGCTCTGGTCGCGGTAGGGGGGGTCCTCTGGATTGAGGCTGCAGGCGTCGTTAGGAGGCTTGAGGCAGGTCAGGGGTCGCCAGATCTCGGGTCAGGATCGCCGGGGAGACCTCCTCGTGGTATTTTTCCACTCTAGCTCGGGCCTGGTTCGGCGGGTGCAGAGTGGGCTGGATTCGCGGTTCCTGGCTGGCACCAGAAGCTGCAGTTCAAACACGTCCAGTGTTCAAGGGAGAAACAGCTTGGAAAGTGAAGGCAGGCAGGTCCTCCGGGGATTTTGAGGTTGCTGGCCGCTGGACACGCCGGGGTTTTGCAGGAGCAGGTTCGAGGGGAGACAGGCCTGTAGGGCTGGGGCCAAGTCAGTGGGCGTCGTCCTCTTGTTAGCTCTGCACGGCTCTTCGTCCTTCTTCTTCTTTTCTTCTTGTAGGGAGGCTGGATCTGAGGAAGGAAGGTTCAGGGTGCCCCTAAATACTAAATTTAGGGGCGTTACAGGTAGGTAAAGGGCAGGGACCAATGGGTCCCTTCCCTGGGGTGGGTACACCCCCTATTCTGCCACTCTCCAGTGGGAGGGGTTCAGGAGCCTGTCCCTGGTTGGCTGGGTCCCCCCATCCTCAAGATGGCGGGGACTCGAGGTTGTGCTTCACCTCACCTCCCCCACCTTAGGGGTGGAGTTGGCAGAGGTGTGCCCACCTCTCTTCCTCACTTGTTTTCCCGCTGGTTCTCCCGCCCAAAGTGGGGGGTAGAACCAGTGGGGACCAGTTGCTGAAAGCAGCAAATGGTCTAGATAGGCTCACAAAGGCGGCATGCCTTTGAAGCCTCTCCTTCGTGAACCCTGCCCATCCTGGGGGAGGAGGCTTGGCACCTCGTCCCAGGATGTGCATTGTTTCAGGCCCCCGAGAGCAGCAAGCTCTCGACCCAGGGGTCCAGAAACATGTCTGGTGGTGGCAGCCTGCGCAGCCACTCAGTCAGGTCACTGGAAGTTGGTCGAGTGTCAGTTGGCATCTCGAAGATGCCCTCTGGTGTGCATTTTACATTAAATCCCACACTGGCATCAGTGTGGGTTTAATGGGCTGAGAAGTTTGATACCAAACTTCCCAGTCTTCAGTGTAGCCATTATGGTGCTGTGGAGTTCGTAAGGACAAACTTCCAGCACCATATACTCTTAATGGCAGCACTGCACTTATAGTGCCCAGGAATGGAATTGGGCACTGTAGGGGTACAGGGCTCATGCACCTGTACCCTCACCACTGGCATAGTGCACCCAGCTAGAGGGGTGACTGATGTATGCCAGGGCAGTGGTTTGTGGGCATGGCACACAGGGATGTGTGCCATGTCGACTCTTCACTTTGTTCTGCACCAAGACATGCAGCCTGCAAAGGCAGTGTGTGAGTGTCAGGGTACAGGACCTCTAAGGGTGGCACAATAAGTGCTGCAGCCCTTAGAGGCCTTCTCTGGTCACAGTGCCCTGGGTACCTGTGGTACCATTTACCAGGGGCTGACATGTGGCCAGAGATGCCAATTGGGTTTAGGCTTCAGTGCAGTTTTAGGGAAGGAACATAGGCCCTGGGTACCTGATTAGCAGGAGCCCAGGGCACACTCAGTCAAAGAACATCAGCAATTCAGCAAAAGTGGGGGCATACCATGCAAGAAAGAGGGCACTTTCTCACACAACCCCCCACCCCCAAACGAAAGATGAGACTAACCTTGCCCTAGAGAGTCTTCATTGTCTAAGTGGAAGAACCTGGAAAGTCCATCTGCATTGGCATGGGCAGTCCCAGGTCTGTGTTCCACTTCAAAGTCCATTCCCTGTAGGGAGATGGACCATCTGAAAAGTTTTGGATTTCCCCCTTTCATTTGCATTAGCCATCTGAGAGGTCTGTGATCAGTTTGAACTAGGAAGTGAGTACCAAACAAGTATGGTCTCAACTTCTTCAGGGACCAATCCACAGCAAAGGCCTCCCTCTCAATGGCACTCCAACGCTGCTCTCTGGGGAGAAGCCTCCTGCTTATAAAAGCAACAGGTTGGTCTTGGCCTTCATCATTGGTCTGGGATAGGACCGCTCCTACCCCTAGCTCAGAGGCATCAGTCTGCACTATGAACTGCTTGGCATAATCTGGAGCTTTTAGAATTGGTGCTGAGCACATTGCTTCTTTCAGGGTGTCAAAAGCCTTTTGGCAACTAACTGTCCAGTTAAACTTTTTGGGCATCTTCTTGGAGGTGAGTTCTGTGAGGGGAGTCACAATGGACCCATATCCCTTCACAAACCTCCTGTAGTACCCAGTCAAGCCAAGGAATGCCCTGACTTGGGTCTGGGTTGTTGGAGCTGCCCAGTCCAGGATGGCCTGGATTTTGGGCTGTAAGGGCTGTACCTGGCCTCCACCAACAAGGTGGCCCAAGTACACCACAGTGCCCTCCCCTATCTGGCATTTGGATGCCTTGATAGTTAGACCTGCAGTTTGCAGGGCTTTTAAAACCTTCCCAAGGTGGACCATGTGATCCTGCCAGGTGGAGCTAAAGACAGCAATATCATCAAGATAAGCTGCACTAAAGGACTTCAACCCAGCAAGGACTTGATTCACCAACCTCTGGAAGGTGGCAGGGGCATTCTTTAAACCAAAGGGCATAACAGTGAACTGATAGTGCCCATCAGGTGTGGAGAATGCTGTTTTCTCTTTTGCTCCTGGTGCCATGCCAATCTGCCAGTACCCTGCAGTTAAGTCAAAGGTACTTAAGAATTTGGCTGCACCCAATTTGTCTATCAACTCATCTGCTCTTGGGATAGGGTGAGCATCTGTCTTGGTGACTAGAGTTGAGCCCTCTGTAATCCACACAAAACCTAATTTCTCTCTTTCCATCCTGTGGGTGAGGTTTGGGGACCAGAACCACTGGGCTAGCCCAGGGGCTCTCTTAGAGGGTTCAATAACCCCTAAATCCAGCATCTTGCTGACCTCAGCTCTGATGCTTTCCTTGACTTGGTCTGACTGTTGATAGATCTTGTTTTTGACAGGTGCACTGTCACCAGTGTCCACATCATGGGTACACCAGTTTGTCAGACCAGGGGACAAGGAAAAGAGCTTAGCATACTGTTGCAAGACTTGCTTGCAGTCAGTCTGCTGTTGGGCAGAGAGGGTGTCTGAAAAGACCACTCCATCTACTGACCCATCTTTTGGGCTGTATGAGAGGAGGTCAGGGAGAGGTTCACTCTCTGCTTCCTGCTCCTCATCAGTCACCATCAGCATGGTGATGTCAGCCCTGTCATTGTAGAGCTTTAGGCGGTTCACATGGATAACCCTTTTGGGTGTCCTGCTTGCGCCCAGGTCAACTAAGTAGGTGACCTCACTCTTTTTCTCCAGGATAGGGTATGGGCCACTCCATCTGTCCTGGAGTGCCCTTGGTGCCACTGGCTCCAACACCCACACCTGTTGCCCAGGTTGAAATTAAACCAGTGCAGCTTTTTGGTCATACCAGTGCTTCTGAAGCTCCTGGCTGGCCTCCAGATTCTTGGATGCCTTTTCCATGTACTCAGCCATTCTGGACCTTAGGCCAAGCACATAGTCCACAATATCTTGTTTGGGTTCTTGGAGAGGCCTCTCCCAGCCCTCCTTTACAAGACAAAGTGGTCCCCTCACAGGATGGCCAAACAGAAGTTCAAAGGGTGAGAAACCTACTCCCTTCTGTGGCACTTCTCTGTAAGCGAAAAGCAGACATGGTAAGAGGACATCCCATCTCCTTTTGAGTTTCTCAGGGAGCCCCATAATCATGTGTAAGAAAGTGGCTCTGTATATACTGCACCAAAGTAAGGTTCAGTGTGCACAGAGTCCACAGTCCCCAGAGGTTTGGCAGAGGCTAAAGTTAGATATAACCTTACTCTCTAAAGTGGTAGCTTGGTCGAGCAGTAAGGCAGTATCAGAGGACAGTGTAAAGCATTTGTTGTACACACTCAGTCAGCAAATGAAGCCACACACTCAAGAACTGAACTCTAGGCCAATGGTTTGTATATAAAAATATAGTTGTTTTATTTTAGAACCAACAATGGGTGTCAAAATATACTTTCTCAGAATGAGATGCTTTAGTTAACTACTGTTCAATTGGCAATAGACTTTTGAATGCAATAGTTACAGTTGTTGCAATATGCAACACAATTTTAAACACAATTATACATTGAGCTCAATGGAAATTTCTGGCTAAATGCAATAGATTACTTTTTGGATTACTTTTCTAACCACGGGACTGGATCTTGGATTCAGTCCCGGGACACTCCTGTAAACAGGTGAGAAAAAGCGTTTTGGTTATGGTAGTGATTTTTGAGGAATATTACTGTATTTCAAAAGTTGACACTTAGAAACTTTTCTGGGTAAAATTACCAATGTTATCCTAGGGAAGGAAATACAGTTTGCAAGCAAAGTATGTTTACGTTACTTTTGTAATCCAGTGCTGGACTCCTAGGTTCAGCACTGGGACATTACTTAAAACAGGTAAGTAATTACGTTTTTGTAGTTTGTACGATTTTTAAAGAATATTTGTATGATTCAGAAATCGACACTTAGAAACTTTTTCAACAAAAAGCAGGCAATGATATCCTATGAGAGGAATTTCCAGTTACTGGTAAGTACGGTAAAAATTACTTTTCATGGTCGGTACTGGACTAAAAGATGCAGTACTGAGGTCTCTCCTGATAGTAGGTGAGTAATTCGGAATTCGTTACTGTTGTGATTTTTAAGCAATATTTTGGTATTTCAAAAGTGGACACTTAGAAGAAATTTCACAGAAAACCAGTCAATGGATCCCTATGTAAGAAAATTCAATTCGCCGGTAAGTTACTTTTAACGTTACTTTTGTAATCCAGTGCTGGACTCCTAGGTTCAGCCCTGGGACATTTACTTAAAACAGGTAAGTAATTACGTTTTGGTAGTCTGTACGATTTTTAAAGAATATTCTTGTTTTCAAAAGTCGACACTTAGAAACTTTTGGAAGAAAAAGTGTCCATGTTATCCTATGAGGAAAAATGAGTTATCGGTCTCGAGGTAAGTAATCGGTCTTTTGAGTTAGGGTTCTGGGGTTAGACTCAGGGGTCTCCCAGGGTCAGTGATGCACTGTTGTTGCACCCTCAGCGGCACTAGGGCGGCCGGGTGCAGAGTGTTGAGGCCCAATGTTATCCTATGGAGGATAGGGGGACTCCGGTTGGTGGCGGCTGGCAAGCAGGCCACGGGGTTGTGGGAGCAAAGCTCCTAGGGTTAAGCTCAGGGCACGTTGGGGACCAAGTTAGCACCAAGAGGCACCCTCAGCGGCACTAGGGCGGCCGGGTGCAGAGTGCTGTTTTGAGGTCGGGTGCCCTGTTGATTTCAATGGAAATTTTCGGTTTTGGTTTTCAGCTGCAGGCTCGGTCCAGGAAGACTTCCAGGAGGAACCAACAGCTGGGCAGGTAAGTTGGAGGGCTCGGGGACGTAGGTGCACCTCGGGTTCCTTTCTCCAGGGCGCAGGGCGTCTGGATGCAGGGGTGTCTTTTGAGGTCGGATTTCACCTTACCGGGCCACTCGCGGTTGGGGGTTCTCCGTGCAGAGGCTGCAGGCGGCGTCGGGGAGTCCTGGAGGGGTCAACCCACGGTGGACTCGGACTCTGGAGAGCTGGGGGACCTCGCTGGGACCGGTGGGCCACTTGAACTCGGGCTGTAGGCGACGGGTGCAGTGGTGGTTCCAGGCGTCGGGTTTCTTTCTCCTCAGCAGGCTCGGAGTCTTTGTTTGGTGTTTCTTTTGAACAGAGCTGCTGTTCACAGGAGATCCGGTCTTTGTTGAAGGCAGTCAGTCCTCCCTGGGGTTCTGGAGGTCGCTGGCTGCAGGACAAGACTATTTTTGGCGCAGGATCTCTGGAAACTGCAGACGGGCCGGTAGGGCTGGGGCCAAGTCAGTTGTTCTCTGCAGTCTCCTCTGCTGGGCGTCTTCTTTCGTCCTTTTTCTTCTTAGGTTGCGGGAATCTAAGGAAGGAAGGTTCAGGGTGCCCCTAAATACTAGATTTAGGGGCGTTACAGGTAGGTAAAGGGCAGGGACCAATGGGTCCCTGCCCTGGGAGTGAGTACACCCCTATCCTGCCACTCTCCTGTGGGAGGGGGCAGGAGCCTAGTCCTGATTGGGCAGGGCTCCCCATCTTCAAGATGGCGAGAGCCCGGAGATGTGCTTCACCTCGCCTCCCCCACCTGAGGGGTGGGGTTGGCAGAGGGTGGCACACCCCTTTCCTCCCTTGGTGTTTCCCTCCAGTCTTCCCACCAGGATGGGGGAGGAACCGGTGGGGACCAGTTGCTGAGTACAGCAAGTGGTCTGGGGAAGCTCACAAGGCGGAATGCCTTTGAAGCTTCCCCTGCCCATCCTGGGGGAGGGGCCTAGCACCTCACCCAGGACGTGCATTGTTGCAGGCCCGGGAGAGCGGATGGCTCTCTGCCCAGGGGTCCAGCAACATGTCTGCTGTGTGGCAGCCTAGGCAGCCCCTCAGACAAGACGTGGATTGTAGGTTAGGTTTAGGGGGTAACTCTAAGTTGCCCTCTGACGTGCATTTACAGTAAATCCCACACTGGCATCAGTGTGGGTGTACTGTGCTGAGGAGTTTGATACCAAACTTCTCAGTCTTCAGTGCAGCCATCATGGTGCTGTGGAGTACGTGCTGACGACCTCCCAGCACCATATACTCGGAATAGCAGCCCTGCACTTACAGTGCCCAGGAATGGGCCTGGGTACTGTAGGGGCACAGGGCTCATGCACCTGTGCCCTCACCACTGGCATAGGGCACCCAGCTAGAGGGGTGACTGAGGTATGCCAGGGCAGTGTGTTTGTGGGCATGGCACACAGGGATGTGTGCCATGTCGACTCTCTGTTTTGTTCTGCACCAAGACACTCAGCCTGCAAGGGCAGTGTGTGTGTGTCAGGGTACAGGGCCTCTAAGGGTGGCACAATAAGTGCTGCAGCCCTTAGGGGTCTTCTCTGGTCACAGTGCCCTGGGTACCTAGGGTACCATTTACCAGGGGCTTACCTGTGGCCAGAGATGCCAATTGGGTTTAGGCTGAGTACAGTTTTTAGGGAAGGAACACAGGCCCTGGGTACCTGATTGGCAGGGATCCAGGGCACACCAAGGAAAAGTGCATCAGTTATCAGGCAAAAGTGGGGGGTTACTGCAGCAGAAACCCACTTTCCTACACAAGCCCCCAGCCCAAAGGCCAGGAGACTCAGCCAACGCTGGGAGAGCCTGTCTAGTCTTTCAGGCGAGGAAGAGTTGGGGAAGTGGTTTGAAAGTTGCAGGGCCTACTCCGCCTTATATCCTTCTGTCCAGGTCAGTCCCTTTGGGGAGCTGGCCTACCTCATCAGTTTCAGGACCTAATTCCCAAAGCTCCTCTCCTTGCTCTTTAGTGTCTTCACCCCATCTTTTAAGTTTGGGTTCAGAGGTGCCCACCTCTGCAAAGTCCTAACTTAGCCAGGGCAAAGCCCAGCTTACCCACAGAGGTCACCCACAGTTTGAGCAACCCCACCATGACCAATAGGGTCAGGGGCCTAGCTTGTTATTTGGCAGGGGTTAGGCCACCATGCCAAGGATAGGGCTGCCATGAAGGCTAACACCCAGCAGAGGCTGCTGACAGCTGTCAGTGCCCAGAACCACACCTTTAGCTCCTGTCTGGCAAGTGAAGGGGCTATCTTACAGGTTTCTTTGGGTCCTGGCTGTCTGCCTGTTGCTTTAGGGTGGGGGTCACTAAACTTTGTAGTGAGCACCCTTCCTCCACCCTTTGTTCTGCCAGCTGAGGAGCCACCAACTCAGGCTGGACAGTTGCCTGACTAGTCAGGTCTTCTTGTTGGCTAGGGGGCTTTACCAGGGCCACTTCTGGAGTTTTCCCTCACTGGGATAGAATCTCCCTGGCCCTCTGGGACTGTGGCTAACAGTTGCCCACCTTTCCTACCCTGTTCCTTTTTACTCTTTTGGGGCTCAGCTGCACTGACTGCAGGTTGAGCCCCCAGGTTTCTTGGGTGAGGCCTGGCATTGGGCCAGTGCCTCTCTTTGGCTCAGGTCCACCTCTAAGTGGTCATTCCCCAGGAGACAATCAAGGGGAGGTCTTTACTGACTACCACCTTTCTCCATCTAAGGGACCCAGCTATGACTAGGGGCACTACAGCCACAGGCCTAACAGTGACTCCCCCTGGGACAGCCCTTACTCTCCTTGATTCCCCTGGGACATACTGGTGTGGGAGTACCAACCTGTCATGCACCACAGTGTGACTGGCACAGGTATCTCTCAGGGCAGTGGCTGGGATTCCATTCACCAGTAGGCGGTGGAAGTGTCTACTCCCCTCTGGGATCTCCAGCTTACCTCTTGGGCCCATTTTCCAGTTGAAAGCTAGGAGGACTTCCTCATCTGAGGACCCTTCCTCCAGAGCTACACTGGCAACTCCTGGGGCTACACTAGTCACCCCTGGGGCTGTACTAGGGATCTTGTTTTTAGGACAGCTAGGGTCCTTGGTGTGGTGTCCTGACTTCTGACAGTTGTGACACCATATTCTGTTGGGATCCCAATTCTTACCTTGGTACCCTGGTTTAGTTTGTGAGGTGTCTTTGGGCCCACCCTCCTGGACAGGTTTTGGGGGGCTGCCTGGGACTCCTTACTTTTATCCTTAAGGGGTTCACTATCTTTCTTCTGGGGAGGCTTTGTGACCCCTTTCTTTTGGTCACCCCCAGTGGATGTCCTAGTTACCCTTGTTCTGACCCAGTGGTCTGCCTTCTTTCCCAATTCTTGGGGAGAAATTAGACCTAGGTCTACCAAATGCTGATGCAACTTTTCGTTTGTGCAATTACTTAGTATGTGTTCCTTCATAAACAAATTGTAAAGTCCAGGAAAATCCTGCACATTATGTCCAGCTAACCAACCATCCAGTGTCTTTACTGAGTAGTCTACGAAGTCAATCCAGGACTGGGTCTGGGTTTTGTGAGCCCCCTGAATCTAATTCTATACTCCTCAGTAGTGAGCCCAAATCCCTCAATCAGAGTATTCTTCATGAGGTCATAGGACCCTGCATCTGGCCCAGAGAGGGTCAGAAGCCTGTCTCTGCAGTTACCAGAGAACAGTTCCCACAGGAGTGCCCCCAGAGAGGTTTCTTTACTTTTCTTATTTCACAAGCCCTCTCAAAGGCTGTGAACCATTTGGTGATGTCATCGCCTTCCTCAAATTTAGGGACAATCCCTTTGGGGATTTTAGGATCAGAAGTTTCCTCCCTATCCTTAGTTTTAGTATTGCTGCCACCATTGATGGGTGCTAAACCCATCTCCTGTCTTTCCTTCTCTAGAGCCAGGAGTCTGGTCTCTAGGTCCAGTCTTTGGCCAACCTTGCTAAAGGTGGTCCTCCTCACTAAGGCTATCCTCAGTGTCCTCTCTGGGACCTGAACCACCTAGGTGGCCCCTAGGTCCCCAGAGGTTTACTCTTGGAAATAAGGGTGCAGTGACCCTGTCTTCCCTAGGAAGTGGTGGAGGTGGGTTACCATCCCCATCCTCCTCACTCCTTTCCTCCTCTGCGTGGTCATCACCATGCTCAGAGGGGTGGGCCTTAGCATACTCAGCCAGGAGCTCCTGGAGCCCTTGTTTGGTTGGATGCTGGCCCATTGGTATATTTTTAAGTTTACATAAGGACCTTATCTCTTTGAAAGACAAATGAAGATAAGGGGTGAGGTCGAGCTCCTCAACCATGTCCTATATGTCATTATTATTTTCACTAATAGCTGGGTTGTTTTCTTGAGACATTCTAACAAAAGTTCTAACCCCTCTACCCTTGACTATAGTGACTTTTTATTTTCTACAATTTTAAAGGGACTTAAGCAAGGCCCTAACAAGACTTTTAGTAATTTGGTAAAAAATGCCAATTTGAAAAAATCAGAATTCTAAAGGCAATTTAAGAGTTCTGTCGTGTGATCAGATGGTAACCAAGTAGTCCAACAATGCAAGTTTGTATCCCACCGCTGATCCACCAATGTAAGAAAGTGGCTCTGTATATACTGCACCAAAGTAAGGTTCAGTGTGCACAGAGTCCACAGTCCCCAGAGGTTTGGCAGAGGCTAAAGTTAGATATAACCTTACTCTCTAAAGTGGTAGCTTGGTCGAGCAGTAAGGCAGTATCAGAGGACAGTGTAAAGCATTTGTTGTACACACTCAGTCAGCAAATGAAGCCACACACTCAAGAACTGAACTCTAGGCCAATGGTTTGTATATAAAAATATAGTTGTTTTATTTTAGAACCAACAATGGGTGTCAAAATATACTTTCTCAGAATGAGATGCTTTAGTTAACTACTGTTCAATTGGCAATAGACTTTTGAATGCAATAGTTACAGTTGTTGCAATATGCAACACAATTTTAAACACAATTATACATTGAGCTCAATGGAAATTTCTGGCTAAATGCAATAGATTACTTTTTGGATTACTTTTCTAACCACGGGACTGGATCTTGGATTCAGTCCCGGGACACTCCTGTAAACAGGTGAGAAAAAGCGTTTTGGTTATGGTAGTGATTTTTGAGGAATATTACTGTATTTCAAAAGTTGACACTTAGAAACTTTTCTGGGTAAAATTACCAATGTTATCCTAGGGAAGGAAATACAGTTTGCAAGCAAAGTATGTTTACGTTACTTTTGTAATCCAGTGCTGGACTCCTAGGTTCAGCACTGGGACATTACTTAAAACAGGTAAGTAATTACGTTTTTGTAGTTTGTACGATTTTTAAAGAATATTTGTATGATTCAGAAATCGACACTTAGAAACTTTTTCAACAAAAAGCAGGCAATGATATCCTATGAGAGGAATTTCCAGTTACTGGTAAGTACGGTAAAAATTACTTTTCATGGTCGGTACTGGACTAAAAGATGCAGTACTGAGGTCTCTCCTGATAGTAGGTGAGTAATTCGGAATTCGTTACTGTTGTGATTTTTAAGCAATATTTTGGTATTTCAAAAGTGGACACTTAGAAGAAATTTCACAGAAAACCAGTCAATGGATCCCTATGTAAGAAAATTCAATTCGCCGGTAAGTTACTTTTAACGTTACTTTTGTAATCCAGTGCTGGACTCCTAGGTTCAGCCCTGGGACATTTACTTAAAACAGGTAAGTAATTACGTTTTGGTAGTCTGTACGATTTTTAAAGAATATTCTTGTTTTCAAAAGTCGACACTTAGAAACTTTTGGAAGAAAAAGTGTCCATGTTATCCTATGAGGAAAAATGAGTTATCGGTCTCGAGGTAAGTAATCGGTCTTTTGAGTTAGGGTTCTGGGGTTAGACTCAGGGGTCTCCCAGGGTCAGTGATGCACTGTTGTTGCACCCTCAGCGGCACTAGGGCGGCCGGGTGCAGAGTGTTGAGGCCCAATGTTATCCTATGGAGGATAGGGGACTCCGGTTGGTGGCGGCTGGCAAGCAGGCAGGGGTTGTGGGAGCAAAGCTCCTAGGGTTAAGCTCAGGGCACGTTGGGGACCAAGTTAGCACCAAGAGGCACCCTCAGCGGCACTAGGGCGGCCGGGTGCAGAGTGCTGTTTTGAGGTCGGGTGCCCTGTTGATTTCAATGGAAATTTTCGGTTTTGGTTTTCAGCTGCAGGCTCGGTCCAGGAAGACTTCCAGGAGGAACCAACAGCTGGGCAGGTAAGTTGGAGGGCTCGGGGACGTAGGTGCACCTCGGGTTCCTTTCTCCAGGGCGCAGGGCGTCTGGATGCAGGGGTGTCTTTTGAGGTCGGATTTCACCTTACCGGGCCACTCGCGGTTGGGGGTTCTCCGTGCAGAGGCTGCAGGCGGCGTCGGGGAGTCCTGGAGGGGTCAGCCCACGGTGGACTCGGACTCTGGAGAGCTGGGGGACCTCGCTGGGACCGGTGGGCCACTTGAACTCGGGCTGTAGGCGACGGGTGCAGTGGTGGTTCCAGGCGTCGGGTTTCTTTCTCCTCAGCAGGCTCGGAGTCTTTGTTTGGTGTTTCTTTTGAACAGAGCTGCTGTTCACAGGAGATCCGGTCTTTGTTGAAGGCAGTCAATCCTCCCTGGGGTTCTGGAGGTCGCTGGCTGCAGGACAAGACTATTTTTGGCGCAGGATCTCTGGAAACTGCAGACGGGCCGGTAGGGCTGGGGCCAAGTCAGTTGTTCTCTGCAGTCTCCTCTGCTGGGCGTCTTCTTTCGTCCTTTTTCTTCTTAGGTTGCGGGAATCTAAGGAAGGAAGGTTCAGGGTGCCCCTAAATACTAGATTTAGGGGCGTTACAGGTAGGTAAAGGGCAGGGACCAATGGGTCCCTGCCCTGGGAGTAGGTACACCCCTATCCTGCCACTCTCCTGTGGGAGGGGGCAGGAGCCTAGTCCTGATTGGGCAGGGCTCCCCATCTTCAAGATGGCGAGAGCCCGGAGATGTGCTTCACCTCGCCTCCCCCACCTGAGGGGTGGGGTTGGCAGAGGGTGGCACACCCCTTTCCTCCCTTGGTGTTTCCCTCCAGTCTTCCCACCAGGATGGGGGAGGAACCGGTGGGGACCAGTTGCTGAGTACAGCAAGTGGTCTGGGGAAGCTCACAAGGCGGAATGCCTTTGAAGCTTCCCCCTGCCCATCCTGGGGGAGGGCCTAGCACCTCACCCAGGACGTGCATTGTTGCAGGCCCGGGAGAGCGGATGGCTCTCTGCCCAGGGGTCCAGCAACATGTCTGCTGTGTGGCAGCCTAGGCAGCCCCTCAGACAAGGCGTGGATTGTAGGTTAGGTTTAGGGGGTAACTCTAAGTTGCCCTCTGACGTGCATTTACAGTAAATCCCACACTGGCATCAGTGTGGGTGTACTGTGCTGAGGAGTTTGATACCAAACTTCTCAGTCTTCAGTGCAGCCATCATGGTGCTGTGGAGTACGTGCTGACGACCTCCCAGCACCATATACTCGGAATGGCAGCCCTGCACTTACAGTGCCCAGGAATGGGCCTGGGTACTGTAGGGGCACAGGGCTCATGCACCTGTGCCCTCACCACTGGCATAGGGCACCCAGCTAGAGGGGTGACTGAGGTATGCCAGGGCAGTGTGTTTGTGGGCATGGCACACAGGGATGTGTGCCATGTCGACTCTCTGTTTTGTTCTGCACCAAGACACTCAGCCTGCAAGGGCAGTGTGTGTGTGTCAGGGTACAGGGCCTCTAAGGGTGGCACAATAAGTGCTGCAGCCCTTAGGGGTCTTCTCTGGTCACAGTGCCCTGGGTACCTAGGGTACCATTTACCAGGGGCTTACCTGTGGCCAGAGATGCCAATTGGGTTTAGGCTGAGTACAGTTTTTAGGGAAGGAACACAGGCCCTGGGTACCTGATTGGCAGGGATCCAGGGAACACCAAGGAAAAGTGCATCAGTTATCAGGCAAAAAGTGGGGGGGTTACTGCAACAGAAACCCACTTTCCTACATCATGCCTTTCAATGTCTTGTTAAATCTCTCAACAAGGCCATTGGTTTGTGGATGATAGGGTGTAGTAAACTTGTACTGCACTCCACATTCCTTCCACATGTGTTTCAGGTAAGCAGACATAAAGTTAGAACCTCTGTCTGAAACCACCTCCTTAGGAAACCCTACCCTGGTGAAGACACCAATGAGGGCCTTGGCTACTGCAGGAGCTGTAGTAGTCCTAAGTGGAATTGCTTCAGGGTACCAAGTGGCATGGTCCACTACCACTAGTATGAATTTGTTCCCTGAGGCTGTGGGAGGTTCAAGTGGACCCACTATGTCCACACCTACCCTTTCAATGGGAACCCCCACCACAGGCAGTGGTATCAGGGGGGCCTTTGGGTGGCCACCTGTCTTGCCACTGGCCTGACAGGTAACACAGGAGCTGACACACTCCTTCACCTTTTGGTGCATCTGGGGCCAGTAAAAGTGGCTAACTAGCCTTTCCCAAGTCTTGGTTTGGCCCAGATGTCCAGCTAGGGGGATGTCATGAGCTAAAGTTAGGAGGAACTCCCTGTACTTCTGTGGCACTACCACTCTCCTGGTGGCTCCAGGATTGGGGTCTCTTGCCTCAGTGTACAGTAATCCCTCTTCCCAATAAACTCTGTGGGTACCACTGACATCTCCCTTTGCTTCTGAAACAGCTTGCTGCCTGAGGCTTTCAAGAGTGGGACAGTCTTGCTGCCCCTGGCACAGCTCTTCCCTAGAGGGTCCCCCTGGGCCCAAGAGTTCAACCTGGTGTAAGGGTCAAGCTCCATGGGCTCAGTTCCCTCTGAGGTGTCCAAGTCCTCTCCCTGAGGAGAGGGGTCATGATCCTTTGGCTGTATAGAAGCTGGTCCCCCAGTCTTCTTACCTTTTCTCTTGGTAGGTTGGGCCATTCTTTCAGGCTCCAACACTATTTCTTCACCCTGCCTTTTGCTCTGTGCTCTTGTTTTTACACACACCAATTCAGGGATGTCCAGCATTGGTGCATGGGTTTTTAGTTCAACCTCAGCCCAGGCTGAGGTTTCCAGGTCATTGCCAAGCAGACATGCAGCTGGTAGCTTTGGAGAGACCACTACCTGTTTCAGGCCAGTAAACCCTCCCCCCCTCCCCCCCCCCCCGTCCAATGTCGCCATAGCCATTGCATGATTAGTGGTAACACTGTCAGCATTGGTGACTGGGTAAGTCCGCCCAATCAAATATTGCTCAGGGGAAACCAGTGTGTCTCTCACCATAGTGACACTGGCACCTGTATCCCTCAGAGCTTCTATCCTAGTTCCATTGATCCAAGGGTACTGTAAGTATTTCTTCAAGTTGGGTGGCCACACAGCTACAGTGGCAAACTCAACTTCCCCTCTGAAACTAGAACTGCTTCAGTGTGCATCCTGATTTGCTCTGGGCACACTGTTGATCCCATCTGTAGGCTTGCTACCCCAGAAGTAGCTGTACTTGTTGAACTAGGGGCCTTGTTGTGAGGGCAAGACTTGTCTACAGTTAAGTGTCCCAACTTCTTACAGTTGTTACACCAGGCCTTTGTGGGATCAAAGTTCTTCCCCTATAGGGCTGTGGCACATAGGGGTAGTTTGGGACCCACCCCCCTGTACAGGTTTTTGGGGCACTTTGGAAGACTCAGACTTTTTATCTTGGGGATTCTCACCACCTTTCCCCTGGGGAGGTTTTGTAACCACTTTCTTCTGGTCACCCCCAGTGGTTGTCCTTGTCACCCTAGTCTTGACCCAGTTGTCTGCCTTCTTTCCCAATTCTTCGGGAGATATTAGACCTAGGTCTACCAAATGCTGATGTAACTTTTCATTTGTGCAATTACTTAATATATGTTCCTTCATAACCAAATTGTAAAGTCCAGTAAAGTCATGCACATTGTGTCCAGTTAACCAACCATCCAGTGTCTTTACTGAGTAGTCTACAAAATCAATCCAGGACTGGTTCTGGGTTTTGTGAGCCCCCTGAATCTAATTCTGTACTCCACAGTGGTGAGTCCAAATCCCTCAATCAGAGTTCTCTTCATGAGATCATAGGACCCTGCATCTGGCCCAGAGAGGGTCAGAAGCCTGTCTCTGCAGTTACCAGAGAACAGTTCCCACAGGAGTGCCCCCAGAGAGGTTTCTTCACCTTTCTCATGTCACAGGCCCTCTCAAAGGCTGTGAACCATTTGGTGATGTCATCACCCTCCTCAAATTTAGGGACAATCCCTTTGGGGATTTTAGGATCATAAGATTGCTCTTTATCCTTGTTATTTGTATTGCTGCCACCATTGATGGGTGCTAAACCCATCTCCTTTCTTTCTTTCTCTAGAACCAGGAGTCTGGACTCTAGATCCAGTCTTTTGGCCAACCTTGCTAAAAGGTTGTCCTCCTCATTGAGGCTGTCCTCAATGGCCCCACCAGTACCTGAGCCACCTGTGTGGCCTCTAGGTCCCCAGAGGTTAACTCTTGGAAATAAGGGTGCAGGGACCCTTTCTTCCCTAGGAAGTGGTGGAGGTGGGTTCCTATCTCCATCCTCCTCACTCCTTTCCTCCTCTGACTGGTCATCACCATTTTCAGACGGGTGGGCCTTTGAATACTCAAGCTCCTGGAGCTTTTGTTTGGTTGGATGAGGGCCCATTGCTATGTTTTTGAGTTTACACAAGGACCTTACTTCCTTGAAAGACAAGTGAAGGTAAGGGGTGAGGTCGAGCTCCTCAACCATGTCCTGTATGTCATTATTATCTTCACTAATAGCTGGGTTCTTTTCTTGAGACATTCTAACAAAACGTTCTAACCCCTCTACCCTTGACTATAGTGACTTTTTATTTTCTAAAATTCTAAAGGGACTTAAGCAAGGCCCTAACAAGACTTTTAGTAGTTTGGTAAAAATGCCAATTTGAAAAAATCAGAATTCTAAAGGCAATTTAAGAGTTCTGTCGTGTGATCAGATGGTAACCAAGTAGTCCAACAAATGCAAGTTTGTATCCCACCAATGTAAGAAACTGGCTCTATATATACTGCACCACAGGGAGGTTCAGTGTGTATAGAGTCCAAGGGTCACCAGAGGTTAAAGTTAGATAGAACCTTACTCTCTAAAGTGGTAGCTTGGTCGAGCAGTAAGGCAGTATCAGAGGACGGTGTAAAGCATTTGATGTACACACTCAGTCAGCAAATGAATCCACACACTCAAGAACTGAACTCTAGGCCAATTGTTTTGTATAAAAAAAATATACTGTTTTATTTCTAGAACCAAGCAAGCCTGGTACAGGTAAGCATAAAAATACTTTTCAGTAGTAAATTACTTGTATGAACACAGTTCAAAATTGCAGTGTAACTTGTACTGGTTTTGGTTACAGTTTTAAGTAAGCAGTTTGCAACACATATCTGAAAGAGACACGTTAGTGACAGATTCCTTACCTTAGAATATCCCCAGGCGTCAGGCTGGATCCGGAAAGTTTTTTGCGTAGCAGTACCCTTCGCGCGTCGGTAGGCGGCGTCGTGCGGCTCTGCGTCCGTCGTCGGCGTCGTGATCGCCGGGATGGCGTCGCGGGCAGTACTTAGACGCCGCCCCTGCGCGCTGACGTCAGTTCTTCTTTTTCCGCGCCAGCAAGCGCAGATCCGGGAAGAGCAGTGCCCTAGTCATTTTTTGACTAACTTTTTGGGTGAATATTTTCACTGTTTATTTCGAATCGACTCCAAGGTGTCGTAGGGATGCCCGGCTTTAAACGTAGCGACGCCTGTGCTCGGATGATGTCCATCACAGACCCGCATCTGGAGTGTCTCTTCTGCCTCGGCCGAGGCCACGACACGAAGTCGTGTTCCGACTGCCGGGCCCTCAGCCGAAGCTTTGCGAGAGCGATCTCGAAAGCTCCTCGAGGCCCGGCAGTCGGCTCCGCGCCACACCAAGCCCCGGTCGCGTGAGAGGTCGAGGGTCGGTCGCGGAGTCCTCGCCGGTCGTCGGGATCCAAGTCTTCGTCGTCCGGTAAGTCTAAGCACAAGAAGTCCAAAAGCATCATCGCTCTAGGACTTCGCCTCGCCGATCTCGCGACTCGGCTGAGGCCCCTCCCGGCACCGTCCCGCGGCCCCGGACATGCCTGTGGAGTCGCCCCGCAATACCCGTCCTTCCCGGGTTCGGGTGCGGATCCGGCCCAAGTACAGGAATTCCTGTCGGCCATGGCCCGCCTCTTCGGGCCTCAAGGTCCCTCCGGTGCGCCTTCGGGCCCCGCAGGCCCTGATGGGGTTGCCCCGGCGTCGCCGACGACTCCGGTCCCGGCGTCGCTCGTGCCTCCAGCCTCGGTCCCGGCTCCGGCCCCGGCGGTACCGCAACCCCCATCGACGCCGGTCGACCTGACCACGCCTCCGCCGGCGTCGATGCCTCCGGTGCCGTTCCTGACGCCGCCCGGGGCTCCGGGCGCGTCGTCCCCATGTACTCTCCGGCTCCGGACATGGAGCCGGACCGGCGCTCGCTCGGCGCCGGTTCCGGCGCCGATGGGACCTTGGGTCCCAAATGTCCCTCCTCCTCCTTATTTTGAACCGGAGGAGGACCAGGAGGACTGGGAGGGGTCTGAGGACCCTCTGGCACAGCAGTGTCAGTATGATGAGGACTGGGCAGAGGAACTAGCGGATGCCAGTGGTCTAGATACTTCCCCTGACACTGGCATGCTGTCTCCTCCTGTAGCTACGGAGGAGGGAGCCAATTTTGCAACGGTGTTGCGTAGGGCAGCTGGAGCCTTACATCTCCGACTCCCTACGGTGACGGTCAAGACTAATCTCTTGACAGAAGTGCTTCAGCCGGCAGCCTCCTCCTTGGAGACTGTGCTGCCGTTCAACGATGCACTAACTGACGTTCTTTTGGGCGCCTGGTCCAAGCCCAACACAGGGGCTCCTGTGGATAGGAACGTGTCCCGACGCCATCGCCCAGCTCCGGGCGACCCCTTGTTTCTCTCTGTCCACCCCACTCCTGAGAGCTTGGTTGTCCAAGCCTCCGCTTCCCAAACCGCCTTCCCTACCGCCCCTCCGGATAGGGAATCCAAACGCCTGGATCAATTTGGGAAGAAGGGTTTTTCTTCCTCCAGTGCTGGCTTGCGGTCCATCAACACCGCTTGTCTTTTGGGCCGATATACCCACTCCTTGTGGGATTCGGTGGTGACTGTTTTGCCCCAGTGTTCTGAGGAGGTCCAGACACTGCTTACCCGCGCCATTGCGGAAGGAAGGGATGCGGCCAAATACACCATACGTTGTGGCCTTGATACCGCCGACTCGCTGGGCAGATTTATTGCAATGACGGTGGCGCTGCGTCGCCACGCCTGGCTGAGAACCACTGGTTTTTCAGGGGATGTCCAGAATACTCTCATGGACATGCCCTTTGATGGAGATCGGTCTTTTTGGTTCCAAAGCAGACCATGCGTTGGAGCGTTTTAAGGACTCACGGGCTACTGCCAAGTCCCTGGGCCTTTCTGCTACACGCCCTCCGCTACCTTCTGCTTTTCGCCCCTATCGTGGCCACGGAAGGGGCGCCCAGTCACGTCAGCAGCCCAGCCACCGGCCCGCGCAGCAAGCGTCTTCGCGTGGCCGAGGGCGTGGATACCGCCGTGGCGATTCGGGTAACTCAGCGTGCGGGTCAGGCCACCACCTCCAACCCGTCCGCGGCCTCCAAGCCCTCCTAGTTCCTCCTTTCAGGTGCACAGCACGCCAGTAGAGGGCAGGGTCCGCCATCACCTTCACCACTGGCGTCCCATCACCTCGGACAGGTGGGTCTTGGACATTGTCCGAAGGGCTACTCCCTCCCCTTCGAGACCACCCCCAGCCATGCCACCTCAATTCCACCGCATGTCAGGGGATCACTTGGTACTTCTGCAGAAGGAAGTCACGGCCCTCTTGGCCAAGAGGGCCATCGAGCATGTTCCGACCCCAGAAGTAGGGCGTGGTTGCTACTCCCACTACTTCCTGGTGCCCAAAAGGACAAGGAGGACATGCGTCCTATCTTGGACCTCCGGAACGTCAATCGCTTCCTCCGGAAGGAGAAGTTCAAGATGCTCACCCTAGCTCAGGTCTTGACTGCCCTCGACCCTGGAGACTGGTTGGTAGCGTTGGACTTGCAGGACGCCTATTTCCACATCCCCGTCCTGCCGGCCCACCGGCGTTACCTTCGGTTCACGGTAGGCCTCGAGCATTTTCAGTTCACCGTGCTCCCCTTTGGCCTTACCAGTGCCCCTCGGGTGTTCACGAAAGTGATGGCGGTGGTCGCAGCTCATCTGCGCCGGGCAGGGGTTTCAGTCTTCCCCTACCTCGACGACTGGCTGCTGAAGGCGGGCTCGCCCCAGGCAGTTGTCTCCCACCTCCAGACTACGGCCGAACTCCTGCACTCGCTGGGGTTCTCCATCAATGTGCCGAAGTCGCATCTGATTCCTTCTCCACAGCTCCTTTTCATCGGAGCAGTTCTGGACACGACGCAGTTTCGGGCCTATCCTCCCGAGCGGCGAGTCCGGGATATTCAGGCTATGATTCCGATCTTTCGGCCTTTATCCTGGGTTTCGATACGGATGACCCTGAGGCTGCTGGGCCTCATGGCCTCCTGCATCCTGCTGGTCAATCATGCCAGATGGCATATGCGGGCTCTGCAGTGGGACCTGAAGTTCCAGTGGGCGCAGCACCAGGGCAACCTGTCCGATCACGTCCAGATCTCGGAGGGGACTGCAAAACAGTTGCAGTGGTGGCTCTCGAACCGGCAATGGGTCATGGGCAGATCCCTCTCCCTTCCCCAGCCAGAGCACACAGTTGTGACGGACGCGTCCCTTCTGGGATGGGGCGGTCACATGGGAGAGGCGGAGATCAGAGGCCTCTGGTCTCCGGCGGAGTCCCGGCTCCATATCAACCTTCTGGAGCTCCGGGCGATCCGACTTGCACTCAAGGCATTCCTTCCCTCTGTCAAAGGGAAGGTAGTGCAGGTGTTCACAGACAACACCACCGCCATGTGGTACTGCAACAAACAGGGCGGGGTGGGGTCGTGGACCCTCTGTCCAGGAGGCTCTGCGCCTCTGGACATGGCTGGAACATCAGGGCATGTTCCTGATGGTTCAACACCTGGCAGGTTCCATGAACCCCAGGGCGGACAAACTCAGCCGCAGGTGCATGATGGATCACGAATGGCGTCTTCACTCGGAAGTGGCGCAAGGACTCTTTCTACAATGGGGAGAGCCTTGGTTACATCTATTCGCCACCGAAGAGAACGCGCAATGTCATCAGTTCTGCGCGTTGGAATTTCCAAGGCGGCACTCGCTCGGCGACGCTTTTCGTCACGAGTGGAGTTGCGGTCTGTTGTACGCCTTTCCGCCTATACCACTTCTACCCAGAGTGTTGAAGAAGATTCGGCACGACCGGGCCCAAGTCATTCTTGTGGCTCCGGACTGGGCTCGAAGAGTTTGGTATCCCGAGCTACTCAGTATGAGCGTAGATCCCCGATCCGTCTGCCTCTTCGGGAGGATCTTCTGTCGCAGCAGCAGGGGACGGTCCTCCACCCGAACCTGTCCAGTCTACACCTGCTTGCGTGGAGATTGAGCGGCGGCAGTTGATTCCTTTCGACTTGCCTCCCGAAGTTTGTGATGTGATTCTGGCAGCCAGGCGTCCCTCCACTAAGGTGGTATACGCCTGCAGGTGGAACAAATTTGTGGCATGGTGCACAGCAAAGGCTGTGAATCCCCTTTCTGCCCCTCTCTCTGAGGTCCTTCTGTTCCTTCTTTCTCTGGCCCAACAGGGTTCTGCCCTGGGTACCATCAAGGGTTATCTTTGTGCTATCTCGGCCTTCCTCAGGCTCCCTGATCAGCCCTCCCTTTTCAAGTCCCCTGTTGTTAACAGGTTCTTAAAAGGCATTACACACCTCTTCCCTCCTGTTCCGTTTGTGATGCCTCAGTGGGACTTGAACTTGGTTCTTACCTTTTTAATGTGCGCTCCCTTTGAGCCTCTACATAACTGTCCTCTTCGTCTTCTCACTCTGAAGACAGCCTTTCTGGTGGCCATCACCTCCGCTCGGCGGGTGAGTGAGCTCCAGGCTCTATCTTACAAACCTCCCTTTCTGTCTGTTCATCCAGACAAGGTTGTTCTTCGGACGCGTCCGTCCTTCTTGCCAAAGGTGGTTACTGCCTTCCACATTGGGCAGACCATCACTTTGCCTACCTTCTTTCCGCCTCCGCATCCTTCCAGAGAGGAAGAGAGGCTCCACCGTCTGGACCCAAAGCGTGCGCTCTCCTTCTACATCGACCGCACGAAACACTTCCGGGTGGATGACCAGCTCTTTGTTGGCTACGTGGGCGCCAAAAGGTCGGGCGGTGCACAAGCGAACCATCTCCCGCTGGGTTACCTTGTGCATCAAGACCTGCTATTCTTTGGCTAAGAAGGAGCCTCCTGTTGGGCTGCGTGCCCATTCCACCAGGGCAACGGCTGCTACCACGGCCTTGGTCCGCGGTGTTCCGCTGCCGGTTATCTGTCAGGCAGCTACGTGGGCCTCGCTGCACACGTTTACAAAACATTACTGCCTTGACAGTCAGGTCCGGAGGGACGGCTTCTTTGGCCGTTCTATCCTCCAGGACTTCCTTATCTGATCTTTGTCCGCAGACCCACCACCGGGGTTGGTATTGCTGGGGTATCTATTCTAAGGTAAGGAATCTGTCACTAACGTGTCTCTTTCAGATGCACAAGTTACTAACTTGTGTAACGATATATCTGTAAGAGACAGTAGTTAGTGACAGATTCCTACCGCCCACCATCCTCCCGTTCTGCGAACTGATTTCTAGGGTTAAGGACATCCCTTTCAGGGCCCTAGTATTTTTCAGACACCTATGTCAGCTTCTTGCATGGCTCTGCGTTCCTGGCACGGAAAGTCGTGTACAGAACTGACGTCAGCGCGCAGGGGCGGCGTCTAAGTACTGCCCGCGGCGTCATCCCGGCGATCACGACGACGGACGCGGAGCCGCACGACGCCGCCTACCGACGCGCAAGGGTACTGCTACGCAAAAAACTTTCCGGATCCAGCCTGACGCCTGGGGATATTCTAAGGTAAGGAATCTGTCACTAACTACTGTCTCTTACAGATATATCGCTACACAAGTTAGTAACTTGTGCTGCAGGTATAGTACATTCAATTGAATGGGCTTTTAAGTAAAATGCAGTTAATTACTTTTCAGATTACTTTTGCTAACACCGGACTGGATCCTAGATTCAGCCCTTGGACATTTCCTGAAAACAGGTGAGTAAATGCGTTTTGGTTAAAGGTACGATTTTTAAAGAATATTATTGTATTTCAAAAGTTGACACTAAAACTTTTTCACATAGAATCACCAATGTTATCCTATGGGAGGAAATTCACTTAGCAGGTAAGTTAGGTTATCGATACTTTTTCTTACTCAGTGCTGGATCCTTGATTCAGCACTGGGACATTTCCTGGAAACAGTTGAAAAAATGCGTTTTTGTTATTCGGCTGATTTTTAAGGAATATTTGTAGTTTTCAAAAGTCGACACTTAAAAACTTTTTGGGAGAAAAAGTGTCAATGTTATCCTACGAGGAAAAATGAGTTATTGGTTTCGAGGTAAGTAATCGGTCTTTTGAGTTAGGGTTCTGGGGTAAGACTCAGGGGTCTCCCAGGGTCAGTGATGCACTGTTGTTGCACCCTCAGCGGCACTAGGGCGGCCGGGTGCAGAGTGTTGAGGCCCAATGTTATCCTATGGAGGATAGGGGACTACGGTTGGTGGCTGCTGGCAAGCAGGCCACGGGGTTGTGGGAGCAAAGCTCCTAGGGTTAAGCTCAGGGCAAGTTGGGGACCAAGTTAGCACAAAGGGCACCCTCAGCGGCACTAGGGCGGCCGGTTGCAGGGTGCTGTTTTGAGGTCGGGTGCCCTGTTGATTTCAATGGAGATTCTCCGGGACGAAGAAACACTGCAGGCTCGGGGACGAGGATCTTCCAGGAGTGACCATCACTTCGAGGGGTAAGTTGGGATGTCGTGGGTTGGTTAGGCACCGCTGGTTTGGGCACACAAGGCCGTGGGGCGTAGGGTGCAGGGGTGCCTTGGGACGTCGGATTTTCTTACCCGCTCTGGTCGTGGTAGGGGGGGGGGTCCTTTGGATTGAGGCTGCAGGCGTCGTCGGGAGGCTTGAGGCAGGTCAGGGGTCGCCGGATCTTGGGTCAGGATCGCCGGGGGGACCTTCTCGTGGTATTTTTCCACTCTAGCTCGGGCCGGGTTCGGCGGGTGCAGAGTGGGCTGGATTCGCGGTTCCTGGCTGGCACCAGAAGCTGCAGTTCAAACACGTCCGGTGTTCACGGGAGAAACAGCTTGGAAAGTGAAGGCAGGCAGGTCCTCCGGGGTTTTGAGGTTGCTGGCTGCTGGACACGCCAGGGTTTTGCAGGAGCAGGTTCGAGGGGAGACAGGCCTGTAGGGCTGGGGCCAAGTCAGTGGGCGTCGTCCTCTTGTTAGCTCTGCACGGCTCTTCGTCCTTCTTCTTCTTTTCTTCTTATAGGTAGGCTGGATCTGAGGAAGGAAGGTTCAGGGTGCCCCTAAATACTAAATTTAGGGGCGTTACAGGTAGGTAAAGGGCAGGGACAAATGGGTCCCTTCCCTGGGGTGGGTACACCCCCTATTCTGCCACTCTCCAGTGGGAGGGGGGCAGGAGCCTTTCCCTGGTTGGCTGGGTCCCCCCATCCTCAAGATGGCGGGGACTCGAGGTTGTGCTTCACCTCGCCTCCCCCACCTTAGGGGTGGAGTTGGCAGAGGTGGGCACACCTCTCTTCCTCACTTGTTTTTCCCGCCGGTTCTCCCGCCCAAAGTCGGGGGGGTAGAACCAGTGGGGACCAGTTGCTGAAAGCAGCAAATGGTCTGGAGAGGCTCACAAAGGCGGCAGGCCTTTAAAGCCTCTCCATCGTGAACCCTGCCAATCCTGGGGGAGGAGGCTTGGCATCTCGTCCCAGGATGTGCATTGTTTCTGGCCCCCGAGAGCAGCAAGCTCTCGACCCAGGGGTCCAGAAACATGTCTGGTGGTGGCAGCCTGCGCAGCCACTCAGTCAGGTCACTGGAAGTTGGTCGAGTGTCAGGGGGCAACTCTAAGATGCCCTCTGGTGTGCATTTTACATTAAATCCCACACTGGCATCAGTGTGGGTTTAATGTGCTGAGAAGTTTGATACCAAACTTCCCAGTCTTCAGTGTAGCCATTATGGTACTGTGGAGTTCGTAAGGACAAACTCCCAGCACCATATACTCTTAATGGCAGCACTGCACTTACAGTGCCCAGGAATGGACTTGGGCACTGTAGGGGTACAGGGCTCATGCACCTGTACCCTCACCACTGGCATAGTGCACCCAGCTAGAGGGGTGACTGATGTATGCCAGGGCAGTGGTTTGTGGGCATGGCACACAGGGATGTGTGCCATATCTGAAAGAGACACGTTAGTGATAGATTCCTTACCTTAGAATATCCCCAGGCGTCAGGCTGGATCCGGAAAGTTTTGCGTAGCAGTACCCTTGCGCGTCGGTAGGCGGCGTCGTGCGGCTCCGCGTCCGTCGTCGGCGTCGTGATCGCCGGGATGACGTCGCGGGCAGTACTTAGGCGCCGCCCCTGCGCGCTGGCGTCAGTTCTTCTTTTCCGCGCCAGTAGCGCAGATCCGGGAAGAGCAGTGCCCTGGTCAATTTTTGACCATACTTTTTGGTGATTTTTCACTGTTTTTTCCAGCCTTCAGGTGTCGTAGGGATGCCCGGCTTCAAGCGATGCGGCGCCTGTGCGCGGATGATGTCCGTCACCGACCCGCATTGGGAGTGTCTCTTCTGCCTCGGCCGAGGCCACGACACCGAGTCTTGTCCCGAATGCCAGGCCCTCAACCCGAAGGCTTTGCGAGAGCGGTCTCGAAAGCTCCTCGAGGCCCGGCATTCGGCTCCGCGGAAGCCCCGGTCGCGTGAGAGGTCCAGGGGTCGCTCGCGGAGTGCACACCGGTCGTCGGCGTCGAAGTCTTCTTCGTCCGGTAAGTCTCGACACAAGAAGTCCAAGAAGCATCGTCGCTCTCGGACTTCGCCTCGCCGGTCTCGCGACTCGGCTGAGGCCCCTCCCGGCACCGTCCCCGCCCCGCGGCCCCGGACTTGCCTGTGGAGTCGCCCCGTCATACCCGCCCTTCCCGGGTTCGGGGCGGATCCGGCCAAGGTACAGGAGTTCCTGTCGGCCATGGCCCGCCTCTTCGGGCCTTCAGGCCCCTCCGGTGCGCCTTCGGGCCCCGCGGGCCTGCAGTGGGGTTGATCCGGCGTCGCCGGCGGCTCCGGCCCCGGCGTCGCCCGAGCCTCCAGCCTCGATCCCGGCTCCGGCTCCGGCCCCGGCCTCGATCCCGGCTCCACAACCCCCATCGGCGCCGGTCGACCTCACGACACCTCCGCCGGCGCCGATGTCTCCGGTGCCGTTCTCGACGCCGCCCTGGGCTCCGGGCGGCGTCGTCCCCAGTTCCTTCCGGCTCCGGACTTGGACCCGGAGCGGCGTCGCTCGGCGCCGGCTCCGGCGCCGATGGGACCTTGGGTCCCAAATGTCCCTCCTCCTCCTTATTTTGAACCAGAGGAGGACCAGGAGGACTGGGAGGGGTCTGATGACCCTCTGACACGCAACTGTCAGTATGATGAGGACTGGACAGAGAGTCTAGGGGAGGCCAGTGGTCTGGATACTTCTCCTGACACTGGCATGCTGTCTCCTCCCGTGGCTACGGAGGAGGGGGCCAATTTTGGTACGGTGTTGCGTAGGGCTGCTGGGGCCTTACGTCTCCAGCTCCCTACTTTGACGGTCAAGCCTAACATCTTGACAGAGGTGCTTCAGCCGGCAGCCTCCTCTGCGGAGACTGTGCTGCCGTTTAACGACGCCCTCACGGACGTTCTTTTGGGCGCCTGGTCCAAGCCCAACACAGGGGCTCCTGTGGATCGGAGCGTGTCACGACGCCATCGCCCCGCTCCGGGCGACCCCTGTTTCTTTCTGTCCACCCCACTCCTGAGAGCTTGGTTGTCCAAGCCTCCGCTTCCCAAACCGCCTTCCCTACCGCTCCTCCGGATAGGGAATCCAAACGCCTGGATCAGTTTGGGAAGAAAGGTTTTCTTCCTCCAGTGCTGGCTTGCGGTCCGTTAACACCGCTTGTCTTTTGGGCCGATATACCCACTCTCTGTGGGATTCGGTGGCGGATGTTTTGCCCCAGTGCCCTGAGGAGGTCCAGGCACTGCTTTCCCGCGCCATTGCGGAAGGAAGGGATGCGGCCAAATACACTATCCGTTGTGGCCTTGACACCGCCGACTCGCTGGGCAGGTCGATTGCAACGACGGTGGCGCTCCGACGCCACGCCTGGCTAAGAACCACTGGTTTTCAGGGGATGTCCAGAATACTCTCATGGACATGCCCTTTGATGGAGTCGGTCTTTTTGGGTCCAAAGCAGACCATGCGTTGGAGCGCTTTAAGGACTCACGGGCTACTGCCAAGTCCCTGGGCCTTTCTGCTACACGCCCTCCGCTGCCTTCTGCTTTTCGCCCCTATCGTGGCCACGGTAGGGCGCCCCTTCACGTCAGCAGCCCAGCCACCGGCCCGCGCAGCAGGCGTCTTCGCGTGGCCGAGGGCGTGGATTCCGCCGTGGCGGATCGGGCAACCAGCGTGCGGGTCAGGCCACCACCTCCAACCCGTCCGCGGCCTCCAAGCCCTCCTAGTCCCTCCTTTCAGGTGCACGGCACGCCAGTAGGGGCAGGGTCCGCCATCACCTTCCCCACTGGCGCACCATCACCTCGGACAGGTGGGTCTTGGACATTGTCCGAAGGGGCTACTCCCTCCCCTTCGAGACCACCCCCAGCCATGCCACCTCAATTCCACCGCATGTCAGGGGATCACTTGGTGCTTCTACAGAAGGAAGTCACGGCCCTCTTGACCAAGAGGGCCATCGAGCATGTTCCGACCCCAGAAGTAGGGCGTGGTTGCTACTCCCACTACTTTCTGGTGCCCAAAAGGACAAGGAGGACATGCGTCCTATCTTGGACCTCCGGAACGTCAATCGCTTCCTCCGGAAGGAGAAGTTCAAGATGCTCACCCTAGCTCAGGTCTTGACTGCCCTCGACCCTGGAGACTGGTTGGTAGCGTTGGACTTGCAGGACGCGTATTTCCACATTCCCGTCCTGCCGGCCCACCGGCGTTACCTTCGGTTCACGGTAGGCCCCGAGCATTTTCAGTTCACCGTGCTCCCCTTTGGCCTTACCAGTGCCCCTCGGGTGTTCACGAAAGTGATGGCGGTGGTCGCAGCTCATCTGCGCCGGGCAGGGGTTTCAGTCTTCCCCTACCTCGGCGACTGGCTGCTGAAGGCGGGCTCGTCCCAGGCAGTCGTCTCCCACCTCCAGACTACGGCCGAACTCCTGCACTCGCTGGGGTTCTCCATCAATGTGCCGAAGTCGCATCTGATTCCTTCTCCACAGCTCCTTTTCATCGGAGCAGTTCTGGACACGACGCGGTTTCGGGCCTATCCTCCCGAACGGCGAGTCCGGGATATTCAGGCTATGATTCCGATCTTTCGGCCTTTATCCTGGGTTTCGGTAAGGATGACCCTGAGGCTGCTGGGCCTCATGGCCTCCTGCATCCTGCTGGTCAATCATGCCAGATGGCATATGCGGGCTCTGCAGTGGGACCTGAAGTTCCAGTGGGCGCAGCACCAGGGCAACCTGTCCGATCACGTCCAGATCTCGGAGGGGACTGCAAAACAGTTGCAGTGGTGGCTCTCGAACCGGCAATGGGTCATGGGCAGATCCCTCTCCCTTCCCCAGCCAGAGCATACAGTTGTGACGGACGCGTCCCTTCTGGGATGGGGCGGTCACATGGGAGAGGCGGAGATCAGAGGCCTCTGGTCTCCGGCGGAGTCCCGGCTCCATATCAACCTTCTGGAGCTCCGGGCGATCCGGCTTGCACTCAAGGCATTCCTTCCCTCTGTCAAAGGGAAGGTAGTGCAGGTGTTCACAGACAACACCACCGCCATGTGGTACTGCAACAAACAGGGCGGGGTGGGGTCTTGGACCCTTTGTCCAGGAGGCTCTGCGCCTCTGGACATGGCTGGAACATCAGGGCATGTTCCTGATGGTTCAACACCTGGCAGGTTCTCTGAACGCCAGGGCGGACGAACTCAGCCGCAGGTGCATGATGGATCACGAATGGCGTCTTCACTCGGAAGTGGCGCAAGGACTCTTTCTACAGTGGGGAGAGCCTTGGTTAGATCTATTCGCCACCGAAGAGAACGCGCAATGTCATCAGTTCTGCGCGTTGGAATTTCCAAGGCGGCACTCGCTCGGCGGCGCTTTTCGTCGCGAGTGGAGTTGCGGTCTGTTGTACGCCTTTCCGCCTATACCACTTCTACCCAGAGTGTTGAAGAAGATTCGGCACGACCGGGCCCAAGTCATTCTTGTGGCTCCGGACTGGGCTCGAAGAGTTTGGTATCCCGAGCTACTCAATATGAGCATAGATCCCCGATCCGTCTGCCTCTTCGGGAGGATCTTCTGTCGCAGCAGCAGGGGACGGTCCTCCACCCGAACCTGTCCAGTCTACACCTGCTTGCGTGGAGATTGAGCGGCGGCAGTTGATTCCTTTCGACTTGCCTCCCGAAGTTTGTGATGTGATTCTGGCAGCCAGGCGTCCCTCCACTAAGGTGGTATACGCCTGCAGGTGGAACAAATTTGTGGCATGGTGCACAGCAAAGGCTGTGGATCCCCTTTCTGCCCCTCTTTCTGAGGTCCTTCTGTTCCTTCTCTCTCTGGCCCAACAGGGTTCTGCCCTGGGTACCATCAAGGGTTATCTTTGTGCTATCTCGGCCTTCCTCAGGCTCCCTGATCAGCCCTCCCTTTTCAAGTCCCCTGTTGTTAACAGGTTCTTAAAAGGCATTACTCACCTCTTCCCTCCTGTTCCGTTTGTAATGCCTCAGTGGGACTTGAACTTGGTTCTTACCTTTTTAATGTGCGCTCCCTTTGAGCCTCTGCATAACTGTCCTCTTCGTCTTCTGACTCTAAAGGCAGCCTTTCTGGTGGCCATCACCTCCGCTCGGCGGGTGAGTGAGCTCCAGGCTCTTTCTTGCAAACCTCCCTTTCTGTCTGTTCATCCAGACAAGGTTGTTCTTCGGACGCGTCCGTCCTTCTTGCCAAAGGTGGTTACTGCTTTCCACATTGGGCAGACCATCACTTTGCCCACCTTCTTTCCGCCTCCGCATCCTTCCAGAGAGGAAGAGAGGCTCCACCGTCTGGACCCAAAACGTGCGCTCTCCTTCTATATCGACCGCACGAAACACTTCCGGGTGGATGACCAGCTCTTTGTTGGCTACGTGGGCGCCAAAAAGGTCGGGCGGTGCACAAGAGGACCATCTCCCGCTGGGTTACCTTGTGCATCAAGACCTGCTATTCTTTGGCTAAGAAGGAGCCTCCTGTTGGGCTGCGTGCCCATTCCACCAGGGCAACGGCTGCTACCACGGCCTTGGGCCGCGGTGTTCCGCTGCCGGTTATCTGTCAGGCAGCTACGTGGGCCTCGCTGCACACGTTTACTAAGCATTACTGCCTTGACAGTCAGGTCCGGAGGGACGGCTTCTTTGGCCGTTCTGTCCTCCAGGACTTCCTTGTCTGATCTTTGTTCGCAGACCCACCACCGGGGTTGGTATTGCTGGGGTATCTATTCTAAGGTAAGGAATCTATCACTAACGTGTCTCTTTCAGATGCACAAGTTACTAACTTGTGTAACGATATATCTGTAAGAGACAGTAGTTAGTGATAGATTCCTTACCGCCCACCATCCTCCCGTTCTGCGAACTGATTTCTAGGGTTAAGGACATCCCTTTCAGGGCCCTAGTATTTTTCAGACACCTGTGTCAGCTTCTTGCATGGCTCTGCGTTCCTGGCGCGGAAAGTCGTGTACAGAACTGACGTCAGCGCGCAGGGGCGGCGCCTAAGTACTGCCCGCGACGTCATCCCGGCGATCACGACGCCGACGACGGACGCGGAGCCGCACGACGCCGCCTACCGACGCGCAAGGGTACTGCTACGCAAAACTTTCCGGATCCAGCCTGACGCCTGGGGATATTCTAAGGTAAGGAATCTATCACTAACTACTGTCTCTTACAGATATATCGTTACACAAGTTAGTAACTTGTGCGTCGACTCTTCACTTTGTTCTGCACCAAGACACGCAGCCTGCAAATGCAGTGTGTGAGTGTCAGGGTACAGGACCTCCAAGGGTGGCACAATAAGTGCTGCAGCCCTTAGAGGCCTTCTCTGGTCACAGTGCCCTGGGTACCTGTGGTACCATTTACCCGGGGCTGACATGTGGCCAGAGATGCCAATTGGGTATAGGCTTCAATGCAGTTTTAGGAAAGGAACATAGGCCCTGGGTACCTGATTAGCAGGAGCCCAGGGCACACTCAGTCAAAGAATATCAGAAATTCAGCAAAAAGTGGGGGCATACCATGCAAGAAAGAGGGCACTTTCTCACACCATCATCATCTCCGCTGGCAGTCCATCACGTCGGACAGGTGGGTTCTGCAGATAGTCCAAAGGGGCTACTTCCTCCCCTTCGAGACTGACCCTCCCTCCATACCACCCTCCTACTACCGTATGTCGGAGGATTATTTGGCGTTTCTCCGATCTCTTGGCCAAGGGGGTCATAGAGAGGGTCCCTGTGCCACAGAAGTAGGACGTGGTTGTTATTCCCGCTAGTTTCTGTTGCCCTAAAAGGACAAAGGCTTGTGTCCTATCCTAGACCTCCAGATCCTCAACTTCTTCCTTCAGAAGGAGAAGTTCAAAATGCTCACTTTGGCCCAGGTCCTTTCTGCCCTCGCCCCAAGAGACTGGATGGTAGCGTTGGACTTGCAGGACGCTTATATCCATATCGCCGTCCTGCTTGCCCACAGACGTTACTTACGGTTCACGGTGGGCCACAAGCACTTTCAGTTTTGCAGCGTGAATCTTTCTGGATTCACTATGCTGTGCATTATTCCGCGGTCTAGTGGTTGGGTCCGGAATCGTAGTATCTTTTCTCTTTTTTTTTTTTTGTGTAGCCCAGGTGGGCGTTGACGCCCCACCATTTGGTGTCCTCCCGTGACGTCGGCGTGCTTCCTCCGGAAGCTCCCACCCTTGGGCGCCATCTTCAAATTCTTTTTTCCGCCGTTGGGTCTGGATCGTCTCAAGGAGCTCCAGATTTTTGAAGAGGAGAAAAGAGGAAAAGAAGCGAAAAACATCGAGAAAATTGGAGTTTCTTCATCACAGGACAAAGAACATAGAACCGGGACGACGAAGTAGGTGAAAAGGAGGAAAAACTTCGACGTCCGACGGAGAATGCGCACACAGGGGGCTCCCTGAGCGCGGGAATGGACAAGACGCCATTCAAATTTTGCCGTAACTGCCCCCACAAGTTCGCGCAGAAGGACCAGCACCCAGTCTGCAACTTCTGCCTACCGATCGACCATCAAAGTACCGACTGCAACGCCTGCTCGGCATTCGCCCCCAAGACCCTCAGAGTGAGGGACAGACAGAGGAGAGCAAACTACAACATGCAGGGGCAAGGACAACCTCCGTCGCTGCGGGACCTGGGCCTCTCCAGCGGGGAAGAGGACAACATCGCCGAGGGACCAGAAGACTGCACGGTCGTAGAGACCGATAACAAGTCGAGGAAGGAGGTAAGAGAGACGTCTACCCCTAAAATCCCGACAGACTCTCGAAAAACAGAGCCAAAGTCCTCGAAAGGAGCACTGGCGTCGAAGCAATCGACGACCACAGCTGCGTCCACGGACAAACAGCCCAGCGGATCCTTCGATAAGGACTCCCGGTTGGCGAAAGCTCTGGACACACCCAGGTCGTCGAAGCACGGTTCCGAAAAGCCGCACTCGACACCGAAGGGAAAAGAGCAAAAGGCAACTTCGATGTCAACATCCACGACCTCGAAGAGAAGCGCCGAAACTCTCGACGCCGAACAAGCGGCAGAGATGGAGAGGAAGAAAAGAAGGCTCGAGGCCGAAATGAACAGTATCCTCCAAAGAAAAAAGGATTTCGACGAACGGATGAGTAGATACACCATCCCTTCGAGACGTATCCGTCGAGGCCTTCGCCGCCAGACGACATTGGCATATACAATATGGTCGTCAGGAACGCTGCAGCAACCTATAGGGTGGAAATGGAGGAAGAAAAACCAAAGGCCTGTTTTCTCTTGGAAACACTGCTGCCAACCCAAACTAGGAGCCAATTCCTTCCTATGCTCCCAAGTGTGCTAGACCAAGGCAGGGAAGCTTTCAAGGAGCCATCTACCTGCAGATCTGTCACCCCCAGGACAGAGAAGAAGTACAAGCACTCTTCTAAGGATCCAGCATATATTCAAGGATCCGTACCGGCTGATTCTATTATAACAGCAACAGCCAGGAAAAGAGCCAACGTTCCCACGAACTCAGGGCCGCCTCCAGACAAGGAGAGCAAAAGAATAGACCTCACAGGGAGGAAAATTGAGAGGAATGCGGCAATCCACTGGCGCATTGCCAACTCCAATGCCCTAATAAATAGACATGCCTACCAACATTGGGAAGAGGTTGGACAGTTGCTCAAACATCTCCCAAACGAACACCAGCAGAGAGCAGCGCACCTGGTGGAGGAGGGCAAGACCATGGCCAACACCTGCCTGAAGTCGGCCTTGGACGCAGCAGACACATCAAGCAGGCTGATGATGATCGGAGTAACAGAGAGAAGGCATGCCTGGCTGAGGATCTCTGGGTTCAAACCTGAGGTACAGAACAACATCCTAAACTTACCCTTCAACGGGGAAAAGCTGTTCGGCACACCCGTGGACAAGACGCTGACACAGCTGAAGAAGGATAACGAGACTGCAAGGTCCATGGGAGCACTGCAGTTCAGAGGGATGAGAAGGGGCACCCCCTCACGAAGACCAAATGGCAGAGGAGAGAGCCAAACGGAAACATCGCACCAGGCCTTCCAGCACACATATCAGGGAAGCAACCAGGCGCAACAGGGTCAGCAGCAACAAGGCTGGCAGAACCAACAGAGGGGCCAGTCCTTTCGAGGTCGACCAAACGGACGTGGCCAAACAAGGAGAGGGGGACAGCAACCCGCCCCCAAGTGACTCCACAGTACCAAACGTGCCCACACTCACAACATCCCTAGTGGCGCGGCACAACAAAGGACCAAAACAGCAATTACAAATCAACGATCATGTTACACCAGTAGGAGGCTGTTAGACCTGTCAGCCCTAGGGTGGTCTTGCCCTGTTTTTTTTCCCTTTTGCGCCTCATTTTTGCCACCGTATTTTTACTGGACCTAGGTCTCCGGGCGCCTTACCACTGCTAACCAGTGCTGAGGTGCAGGTGCTCTCTCACTCAAGATGGCTGCCACAGGCCCCTGCTACTGCAGAGGGGCCTTGCACACATACACACTAGTAGCCAGGGTCAGGCTGGGACATAGGGATACAGTATCCATTCCGTCCCCGCCTCTGGGCCACATAGCCAGACATGTGGAAGGTTCCAGAACCTTCCGGGCTGTGGGAGGAGTTATGTTTTGCCGCCTTTAGGAGGGTCACCTGACCTAGGGGTATAAGAGGCTTGGAGGGAAATCTTTTAGTCAGTTGGGGCACCACTGATCCTGGGAGAACCTCTGCCGGAGTACAGGCTGTAGGGCCTAGGGGGGAGACCTACACTACTGCTGCTGACAAGGCTTAGGCACTGCTGTAGTAAGTTAGCTGAGGAACGCCCACCACCCACTGACCTTGCCCAGCGTGAGGGGACCCAGGGAACCACCTTCAGCGTGCTGGGAAGTAACATCAAGCACTCCCAGAACCACCAACTCATCCCCCCCCCCCTCCCTCATAAGAAGAAACTCCTGACAAGAAACTCCTGACAAGAAACTCCTGACAAGAAACTCCTGACAAGAAACTCCTGACAAGAAACTCCTGACAAGAAACTCCTGACAAGAAACTCCTGACAAGAAACTCATAAGAAGCAACCAATCAAGAACAGCCGCAAGAAGCCTTAATTTGGGAGGCCTGACCGACCAGCAAGGCCTGAAACCTGAACTGCCAAACTGGGGATCACCAGGTAAAGCGCCGTGCCCTGAAGCGCTAGACCTTCACCCCCTATCTACTCCTGCCTGCTGCTGGGCTGCCCCCAAGAACCCTTTCCAGTCAACCCTGCCCACAGGCTGCTGGTGCGCCCCACGCTATATCTCCACGAGGAGAAACTGCCACCCAAGTCACTGACCTCGTGACTGGAATTGCCGCCGCGGCCGCCGCCGCGTGAGGAGAAGTGCTGAGGCGAGGGAGGCCCCTTCGAATGCGTGTGGTGAGGTGCGCCGTCCGCACCCTCACCGAAGCCTCCAAAATCCCCCAAAGGTCACCGCCGGGCCGGGAGCCCCACCAACGAAGTCGCGGCCAAAGAAATCGCCGCCGTAGCCCAGGGGGGCTGCGTGAAGAAGCCGCGGCCTAGCGGGACCAACGAGGCCTCCAGGCCCCGCCGACGCCGTTGCTGGGAGACCGGGGACGCCGACCGCGTCATCGGCCGCGCCCCGGGAAGGCCGCGCAGCGGTGGGTGCCGGCTCCCGCCACGCCCCCAGCGCCGACGGAGGCCGGAGAAGAGCTCCGGAGCAGCAGAGGGAGACGGGAAGCCGGCCGGAGAGGACTGCCGGCTCCCGCTCCCCTTCCCGCAATCTCCCCATCTGATCCCGGGGGCCGGAGGAGAGTGATACCGGCCCCCGCAACGATCCGCAATTCCGGCCGGAAGGCCGAGGAACCCCGACCAGGGCCCTGTCCTGCAGAACACGGGCCGGCCCGGGAGACAGACAGTCGCGTCGAAGAGCGACCAACGACCACCACGACAGGTGAGCCCAGGAGGCCCCTAGGGCCCACAGAGACGCCCCTGGGGGCCACCATTGCCCGATTAATAATTAGGGGGGGAAGTCATCCAGCCTTATACTCCCGAGGCCCCGGAGAGGAGGGGGCCTGGCCCAAATTAACCCCTGAGAGACACAGGAGCCCTCGCTTACAGGAAGGCCCCAGAATAAAGGACATGTTGAGGGGTTCCCTACGTTGCTCATCAGTCTCATGGTTACGCCTCCTTTAATTACTGTCTAGGCCTGATGCCTATGCTTATAATTGCAAAGTCTTTGTCTAGTGTAAAGGTGCTTAATTGAAGTGAGCTGAAGTGTACACCGCCAAGAGTTGAAGTGTTTTATGTTGCAGGTGTACCGGAGTTGCGACGCCCACTGTACTGAATGTGGGTGCGCCTAGATTAATGCAGGCCCTGTTTGAAATGTAACGTGAAATGCCCTCTTTTAAGTAATTGAATATTCATGAAGTGAACTGCATGTTTAGGCCCCTGTTTTATTATTGCGCCCTGTGATCATTATTGGTGCTACGTTTAGGAGATGATTCCTGCGGCCTTTTAGTGGCCTACAATGTTGATGAGCTATGATGTTTTAATGAAAATACGCACCAGTTGAGTAATGCGATGATTTGAAATGTCGACCTGAATTAATCTGCCTCATCTGATGCTGCATTGATTTACATAAAAGATCTTGTTTTTAAATACACAAGCCTGGTGTGGTGTCACGTTATTGCGTCCGCATTCCTGAGTCAAAGTAAGAGTGTGCTGCACAACTGCCTTACACATTGCCTTCGGGTGCTTTCCCGCCTCGCGCCATGCTACCGTGCCGGACTCGGTAACCCCGTTTCCAGCATTGGTGTTCAGCGGTGGGATAAGGACTGGTGTTTGTGCAGCACCCTACAGTGACTCAGTGTGCGCCGCAATTGGACACCTATTGAAATGAAAGCGCTAAGAATTCTTTTGTGAATTGCCTGATTGTGTACATTCCTGCGTTAGACCTGCTACCTACAGTCTAGAACCCTTTCCCTAAATTGTCTGGGGCCCCACCTAGCAGGATGGAGTTTGAGTTGGCCAACCTAGAAAGGTATACGGTGACACAGCTCAAGGAGTTCTGTCTAGAGAGGGGTGTCCGTCAAGCGAGGCGCCAAGAAGGAGGTGCTTCAGAAAGCTTTGAGGGCATGGGTAATGGCCCAGCCGGGGGAATAGGGGACGAGGAGCAGAGGGAGGCAGACGACCCAGGAGAACTGGACATACTGCACATTGATGTTAGCGAGAATGTGTTGCCAGGAAGACGTTCCAGGGCAGGCAGTAGTGCGTCAGGGGAGAGTTTGTCTGCAGAGGAATTTGAAGACAGGAGGGACGAGAGGCAATTGAGGTTAGAACTTGCTAGGATGGACAGAGAAGGAGAACAGGCAAGGCTAGCCATGGAGGAAAGGAAGCTTGCGCATGAGCTTAGTCTGAAGGAACTAGAGCTCCGAGCCTTGCAGATGGAGATGCAGGGCAAAGTGAATGGTGGCAGCGTACCTGCTGGGGTTCCACAGGAGCCCAAGTTTTATCTACCTAGAGAGGTGATAACCAGTTTTAGTGTGGGAGATGACATCGATAAGTGGTTGGCGGCGTACGAGGTATCGTTGGTGGCCCATAGGGTTCCTGAGAGCTACTGGGGGGGAGGTCTCTACAGGTACATACCTCCACCAGTAAGGGACACCCTTTTGACCTTGGATAAGGGGATCAGACCAACTACCCTATCATGAAGGAGGCCCTGCTTAAGAAGTTTGGCCTCACCCCAGAGAAGTACCGCCAAAAGTTCCACAACAGCCACAAGCTTCACACACAAAACTGGGTGGATTTTTTTGATTATGCCCGGAAGGCATTGGAGGGTTGGGTGCATGGCAGCAACGTTGATGATTACAAAGGGCTGTACGACCTGTTCTTGAGAGAGCACCTCCTAGAGAAATGTTTTCCGGAGCTGCGCCAGTACTTGGTGGACCGCAAGCTGACCAATCCTAGGGAGCTTGCAGAGGAGGCAGACACGTGGGTCAGCACTCGGGTGTCCCACAAGGGAGCCGGGCGGACCCCCGAAAGGTGGACAGGGGTTCCCCCAGAAGAAAGAGGGGAGATAAAAGGAGGGAGTTCTTTAAAGGCCCCCAAAATAGACCGCCTGGGAGAGGGGTATTTTCCCCATCCCAATCTGGATCCCAGAAACCCACTTATCCTGACAGGAGTCAGCAGCCCAGAACTGTCCGGTGCTACGAGTGCGGGAGGTTGGACACTACAAGGGGGATCCCCAGTGTCGCAAGAGAACCCCAGCCCCCACAGGAGGTAAGAGCCCCGGGGTGGCCAGTGTAGCGCTTGGGGAGGAGTTGTCCCTAGGTAGGGGAGGTGAGTGGACAGGCTTGACCTTAGTTTCCCTGGGGGATAGAGAGATCATCCCATGGGTTCAGGTACCCTCGAACACTGCCAAGTATCGGCAGAGGGTCCTGGTGAACGGGGAGGAGGTGGAGGCTCTGAGGGACACAGGTGCAGATGGTGAGACGTCAGCTGGTGTCCCCAGAGCAGCTGATTCCTGAGGTATTCCACCCGGTTGTTATGGCTGATAATAGCCTGGGTCATTACCCCGTGGCCCAAGTTCCCTTTGAGTGGGGAGGAGTATCAGGCCTGTTGAAGGTTGCGGTGAGCCCTGCCATGCCAGTTGACTGTCTGCTGGGTAACGACTTGGAACATACTGCCTGGAGGGAGGTAGAGTTCAATGCCCATGCTGAGATGTTGGGATTACCAGGATGGACTTGCGTCGTCACGCGGTCCATGGCTGCCCGACAAGGAACCCAGCCCGGGTTGGAGCCTGAAATAATGGCCCAGCCCACTGCTGGACGAGGAGATGTCCAGGAGGAAACACCCGATGAGATGGATGGGGAGCCCGCGGAGGTGGCCCCGGAGTCCGCTGAGGTGGATGGTGTTCCCGTGGGGGACCTGCCGACCCCTGCAGAGTGGAAGGTGGAAGGAGGGCCTACCCGGGAGGAATTTTGCCGGGCGCAGAAGGAGTGCCCTACGCTTGAAGGCATGCGGCAGCAGGCCGAGGCCCAAGCAACTGGAACAGAGACTGGTAACTACCATGTCTACTGGGAGGATGGTCTCCTCTACAGTGAGCCTAAGGCTCCGGTGCATGGGTCATCAAGGGCCTTAGTGGTCCCCCAATGCTACCGAGCCTTTCTGCTAGAGTTGGCACACGAAATACCACTAGCAGGACACCTGGGCCAGGACAAGACGTTTGCGCGTTTGGTCCCACATTTTTACTGGCCCAGGATGCGCGTCACTTCTGACACTTGCTGCAAGACCTGCACCACTTGCCAGGCGGCGGCAAGACAGGGACTAAAGTGAAGGTCCCTCTAGAACCTCTCCCAGTTGTCGGTACCCCTTTTGAGCGGGTAGGGATTGACATTGTCGGGCCGTTGGACCCGCCGACTTCTGCGGGACATAGGTTCATCTTGGTGCTGGTAGACCACGCCACCCGGTACCCAGAGGCAATCCCTCTGAGGACCATCACTGCACAGGTGGTGGCGCGGGCCCTGATGGGGATTTTTACCCGAGTGGGATTCCCCAAGGTCGTGGTGTCAGATAGGGGCACGAATTTCATGTCGGCCTACATGCAGGCCATGTGGAAGGAGTGTGGAGTGACCTACCGGTTCTCCACTCCATACCACCCCCAGACGAACGGGCTCGTGGAGCGTTTTAATAAGACCTTGAAGGGGATGATCCGGAGCCTACCCGAGGACTTGAGAAGAAAGTGGGACGTCCTCTTACCCTGTCTGCTCTTCTCCTACCGAGAGGTGCCGCAGAAGGGGGTCGGTTTCAGCCCCTTTGAGCTGCTCTATGGCCACCCCGTTCGGGGGCCCCTCAGTCTTGTCAAGGAGGGGTGGGAGAAGGCTTCCTCGAAGCTTCCCCGTGATGTGATCAGCTATATGCTGGCATTCCGCAGCCAAGTGGCCAAGCTGTGGAAGGAGGCCTCGGACAACCTAGAGGCTAGTCAGGCCGTCATGAAGAAATGGTATGACCGGAACAGCTCGGACGGTAGAGTTGGACGCTGGACAGAAGGTGTGGGTCATGGAGCCAGGAGAGCTTAGCGCCCTCCAGGACCGGTGGACTGGACCGTTTGAGATCTTGGAAAGGAAAGGCCAGACCACTTACGTCGTCGATGTGAAGACCCCCGTCAACCCCACAGGGTGTTCCACGTCAACCGCCTGAAGCCACACCAGGAGCGTTCAGAGCTCACTCTCCTGATGATAACAGATGTAAGTGAGGAGGAGGAGAGTGAGCCTCTTCCAGACCTTCTGGCGGCCCATGAGAAGGATGGCTCGGTGGACGGAGTGGTCCTCGCCCCATCCTTGACCCCAGAGCAACAGAGGGACTGCCGCCAGGTCTTGGGGCAGTACGCCTCGTTGTTCTCCCTCACGCCTGGGATCACGCACCTGTGTACCCATGATGTGGACACAGGGGACAGTCCGCCCGTAAAAACCAAGTCTTACCGGCTGTCCGATAAGGTCAAGGCTAGTATCCAGGGTGAGGTTACCAAGATGCTAGAACTGGGGGTGATTGAGCCTTCCAGTAGCCCTTGGGCTAGTCCGGTGGTGTTGGTGCTGAAAGCGGCCCCACCGGGCACCACACCGGAACTTCGGTTCTGTGTGGATTACCGCGGACTCAACTCAGTCACTAAGACCGACGCTCACCCGATCCCTCGGGCGGATGAGCTCATTGACCGGCTGGGAGCAGCCCGGTATCTGAGTACCATTGATTTGACGTCAGGCTATTGGCAGATCGCCATGGCGGAAGGAGCAAGGGAGAAGACTGCGTTCTCCACCCCGAGGGCCACTTTCAATTTAGGGTGATGCCCTTCGGGTTGAAAAATGCTCCAGCCACTTTCCAGCGGTTGGTGAACCAGGTGCTGTCTGGCCTAGAGGCCTTCTCTGCTGCCTACCTGGATGACATAGCTGTCTTCAGTAGCAGCTGGGAGGACCATCTGGAGCATCTCCAGGAGGTGCTACAGGCTCTGCAACGGGCTGGTCTAACCATCAAGGCCAGCAAGTGCCAGATTGGACAGGGATCTGTCGTGTACCTGGGACATCTAGTGGGCGGAGGTAAGGTGCAACCCCTCCAAGCCAAGATCGAGACCATCTTGGCCTGGGAGCCCCCAAGACCCAAACCGAGGTCCGAGCTTTCTCGGCCTCACAGGATACTACCGCCGGTTCGTCAAGGGATATGGAACCATCGTGGGCCCATTGACGGAATTGACTTCAAAGAAGCAGCCACGCAGAGTCATCTGGACGGCTGCCTGCCAGGAAGCCTTTGAGACCCTCAAACGTGCAATGTGCACCGCACCGGTGCTCAGGACTCCAGACTTTGGACGGGAATTTATCGTGCAGACAGACGCTTCTGAGCATGGCATAGGAGCTGTGCTCTCGCAGCTGAATGACGATGGCCAAGACCAGCCAGTGGCCTTCATTTCCCGAAGACTACTCCCCGGGAACAGCGGTGGAGTACCATCGAACGAGAAGCCTTTGCCGTGGTTTGGGCTGTAAAGAAGTTGAGGCCATACCTTTTTGGTTGTCACTTCCTGATCCAGACCGACCACAGACCCCTTCGCTGGCTCATGCAGATGAGAGGCGAAAACCCCAAATTGTTGAGGTGGTCCATTTCCCTCCAGGGGATGGACTTTCGGGTGGAACATCGACCCGGTGTAGACCACGCCAACGCTGACGGTCTCTCCCGGTTTTCCGCCTTAGCGACGAGAACTCCCTAGAGGTTGGGAAGCTCTCCCTCTTTCGGCTGGGGGGACGCGTGTTAGACCTGTCAGCCCTAGGGTGGTCTTGCCCTGTTTTTCCCTTTTGCGCCTCATTTTTGCCACCGTATTTTTACTGGACCTAGGTCTCCGGGCGCCTTACCACTGCTAACCAGTGCTGAGGTGCAGGTGCTCTCTCACTCAAGATGGCTGCCACAGGCCCCTGCTACTGCAGAGGGGCCTTGCACACATACACACTAGTAGCCAGGGTCAGGCTGGGACATAGGGATACAGTATCCATTCCGTCCCCGCCTCTGGGCCACATAGCCAGACATGTGGAAGGTTCCAGAACCTTCCGGGCTGTGGGAGGAGTTATGTTTTGCCGCCTTTAGGAGGGTCACCTGACCTAGGGGTATAAGAGGCTTGGAGGGAAATCTTTTAGTCAGTTGGGGCACCACTGATCCTGGGAGAACCTCTGCCGGAGTACAGGCTGTAGGGCCTAGGGGAGACCTACACTACTGCTGCTGACAAGGCTTAGGCACTGCTGTAGTAAGTTAGCTGAGGAACGCCCACCACCCACTGACCTTGCCCAGCGTGAGGGGACCCAGGGAACCACCTTCAGCGTGCTGGGAAGTAACATCAAGCACTCCCAGAACCACCAACTCATCCCCCCTCATAAGAACAAACTCCTGACAAGAAACTCCTGACAAGAAACTCCTGACAAGAAACTCCTGACAAGAAACTCCTGACAAGAAACTCCTGACAAGAAACTCCTGACAAGAAACTCCTGACAAGAAACTCATAAGAAGCAACCAATCAAGAACAGCCGCAAGAAGCCTTAATTTGGGAGGCCTGACCGACCAGCAAGGCCTGAAACCTGAACTGCCAAACTGGGGATCACCAGGTAAAGTGCCGTGCCCTGAAGCGCTAGACCTTCACCCCCTATCTACTCCTGCCTGCTGCTGGGCTGCCCCCAAGAACCCTTTCCAGTCAGCCCTGCCCACAGGCTGCTGGTGCGCCCCGCGCTATATCTCCACGAGGGAGAAACTGCCACCCAAGTCACTGACCTCGTGACTGGAATTGCCGCCGCGGCCGCCGCCGCGTGAGAAGTGCTGAGGCGAGGGAGGCCCCTTCGAATGCGTGTGGTGAGGTGCGCCGTCCGCGCCCTCACCGAAGCCTCCAAAATCCCCCCAAAGGTCACCGCCGGGCCCGGGAGCCCCACCAACGAAGTCGCGGCCAAAGAAATCGCTGCCGCAGCCCAGGGGGGCCGCGTGAAGAAGCCGCGGCCTAGCGGGACCAACGAGGCCTCCAGGCCCCGCTGACACCGTTGCTGGGAGACCGGGGCCACCATTGCCCGATTAATAATTAGGGGGAAGTCATCCAGCATTATACTCCTGAGGCGAGGCCCCGGAGAGGAGGGGGCCTGGCCCAAATTAACCCCTGAGAGACACAGGAGCCCTCGCTTACAGGAAGGCCCCAGAATAAAGGACATGTTGAGGGTTCCCTACGTTGCTCATCAGTCTCATGGTTACGCCTGCTTTAATTACTGTCTAGGCCCGATGCCTATGCTTATAATTGCAAAGTCTTTGTCTAATGAAGTATATAGGCCTCATGGTTCCTGAATATTACACCATCACTGCAACACATCTTCCATGTTTAAAAATGTCATCCAGAAAAATTTGGCCTGTATCAGCAATGTCTACCCAAGCTAAATTACTTCTCTAGTGATCCAAACACACAAATCAAAAATGAAAATCCCTGGATTTTTACAGAGGAATATCAGGGGCTGGGATTACAGCTCACGGGGCCCCTTTTCGAGCCATCCTATGCTTACCAGATGCAGTTTCTCATGAAAGGTTGCTTTGTTGGTTGTAAATGTCTTTGCAAAGAGTTAGTAAATAGGCCTTAAAGTTAGAGGAGCCTTTCATTCAGCTTCACCAGATCAGGTCATCATAAAGACAAATCCATGTTTTTTGCTGAAGGTAGACTCCTCATTCCATGTCAGTCAAACCATTGATGTACTGTACTTTCCACAACCCCAGTCAGTTGCAGAAAGAGCATTGCACACATTAGGTGTAAAGGGAGCACTGGTGTTTGATATTGATTGTACCATATCTATTCAGAAAACAACCAACTGTTTCTCGCTTTTGATAAGCCCCCACTTGGGTAATTCTTTTTCTAAGTCAGGGCTCGCAAGATGGATAGTGAAATATATTCAGGATATATATTATAGCTAAATGTACACTTCACACTATACCTCGAGCATATTGCGCTTACATAAAAGGAGCCAGGGTGGCATTTCTTGGACATCTGTAGCTTGCAGATATCTGCAGAGCAGCATTATGGTCTACCCCACTCCTTCACAAAGCAATACTGTGGCAAATATGTCTGACAGGAAGCACAGGTAGAGCAAACTGTCCTTGGAACATTATTCCAAACACGTTGAACTACTTGTAAGCTACTGCAAAGCATGTGATCTATAGCTACAAACTGAAAATATTACTTTCCTCTAGGTATCAGTTTGCAGCTTGAAGTGCAGTAGATTGACATGCGCCCTCACCTTCCAAGATGCAAGCTTATGTTTCAGATGTTTTTCATTGATATACATATATTTTTACATGTTCTCAGCTTGCAACATCGGCACCCAACATTACATGTTAAGCATGTGAATCTATAACACTTCAAGCACAAACTGATACTTAAAGCTAAGTAACATTTTCCTTTTCTATAGGTTTTCAGCTCAAGTTAAAGTTTATTTGAATGACTAATAGAAAGTTGTTTCCTTCAGACTTAGACTAAATCTTTGAAATGTTTAATGATAATTGTTTACATGCTCCTTTCTGTTTTTCTTCCACTTCCCCTCCCCACCACAGGACCGGGTCTTGATCAACCGCATTGATCTTGTATCTCAGGCAGTGCTGACAGGGAAGTGGCCGAGCCCCGGCGTACACCAGAGCCTATTGTCAGTGTGCAACCACAGGGAACGGTTCCTTTCTCCCCTGACACCTCCCACCTGATTGGGGCATGCAGTGACTCCTCTGCCCCGACACCTCGCAGTAGTAACTTGGAGGATGAGGCTGCCTCACAGTTCACTAAGCTCCGGAGGGGAATCGATGAGAAGGAGTTCACTGTTCAGATGAAAGATGTGAGTTGTTCCTGCAAGCTTCACTGTACCTCTGTCCTCCTTTAGTGTACTTTACCTTTTCCCTGCCCTGCCAAACACATCAGTCCTGTCTTTGGGAACTTTATTAATTGCATTGTGATAATTTTACCTATTCTTATGCAGCTTATGCTCTTGGCACCCCATCCTTATCACTTTAATCTATCGTTGATTGTCCTTTCCTGCATGTTTGCCTGTGATGAGTTGCCATGCTAATACTGACGCACCAGGCTTATCCAACAGACTGGAGTGCGAGTGAGTTCATTGTTCTAGTCTCCAGTGGCTGTGGGACCTGAGGCATTCACATGAATCAACATAGGGGGCACCTATGTACTTCTTGTCTGTGAGGGATACCACAGATGTGCAAGAATTACTTACTTATGCCTACTACCCCTCCTGAGGTATAAGCAATCAACCAGGACTCTCCAACTATCTCTGTCCTGGGTTTTTCTTTCAATCTGACTCTAGGTGTAACCCATCTCCTTGCAGTCAGCCTTGAGGCCTTGGCCCCAGGTGTTTCTTGGCCTTCCTCTTTTCCTTTTCCCTTGATAGTTCCAGTTCAGGGCTTGCCTGGTGGTGTTTGATGCGGGCTTGCAGAGGGTGTGATCTATCCAGCCCCAAGATGTGCAAAAGTCTTGTGACAATTGTTGACTTGTAATTGTTAGAGTGTATAGTTGAGATGCCATGGGTGAGTCAAGATTCCAGTAGATGAATAGAGCAGAGATTAATAGCCTTTCAAGCCAGTTGAATCTTTAGGTTTGAAAGTCTAATAAACAACCTCCATTTTGCTTTTATCCACTGTAACCATTTCTTGGCTATCCTATTAGGGCATTTCTCCATATAGAGAGCATATTGCCCTTTGAGGGCTGCTGTCCCAGCAGTGACAACTATATGTATGAGGAAAGAGGAAGAAAAACTGTTCGTTCTTCATTGGAGATCAGGTGTTGATACATAACAGCTATGGGCATTAGGATCGCTTAGTGATTGCAGATGTAGTGAGTAGAGGGAATGGAAGTTAGTATTCACAAAAGATAGTGCTCTGCAGGGGATCTGAACAATTCTTTATCCAGTTATAAACTCCTACCTCCTCTCTACTTGCACTTCTCAGACGTGTTTGTTTTGTTCTTTCAAACATCTACTCTGTTGCAACGAGCAGTATGCTTCATAGTGCATGTGCAGTGTAATTAGCCAGCCAAAGCAGTACCATGCACTTGTGTGTATGGTCATTTACAGATGGCTACTTATACTTACAGATTCCTCCCCTTTTGAATATCCCAGGTACCAGACTGGAACCAATAGAAGCTGCTATAGCTCCTACTCATCATTTTGTGCTGTAGGCTTCCGTTGTGAGTCAGTCATACCCTGGAAATGACATGAAGCCGCATTTAAGCACCACCCCTGCATGCTGATGTCTGTTTTCCCCCTTATGCCCTTTGAGGATCTAGAGCTCTGCTCCTCGGATTTGATTATAAAACTAATTCTGATGAATACTTCTAGCCACAGATTCTTAACATTCAAATATTCTGCAGGACCCAGTTTCGATCCAGAAACATTTTCAGCAATAGTCTGACTCGTCGCTAGCTGGTGCTATGCTGCTCTGTACTGTCCTGGAATTGACAAGAGCGTAGCCACGTGTAAGCACTACCCCTGAATGCCATCATCCTTCCTTTTCTAACCTTTAGACATAGATCTCCATTCCCATTTTCGTCTGCCTTCCAGTGACAAAACAAGAAAATCTCGTGTGCCAGGGAACAATGTCCCCTCTTAAAGCTACTAGTTTCAAACCATGCCGCAACTGTAGGGAACAGATGTTGGTCACAAACCTGCATGAGCTGCATCTCTGATGTTTGAGCTCAAGACATGACTCAATCATGCAGTAAGTGCACCCTTATGCACGGGAAATTGATCTGGGACTGGGAAGCAAAGAACAAGTTACTTATGTTTGCTCAAGCCTTTTCTGGTAGAGAGGCTATCTAGCTGCTCATTCCTCTCCCTGTGAATTTCCTCAGGCGCCAGACTGGTTCTGGAAACTTTTGATAGCAACTCCATTGACTGTTGGTAGGTGGTGTTGTCCGACTCCGCATCAGATCCGTCCTGCCCCTGATGTGACATCAGAGCCACTATAATCTACACCACGTCCTCGCACTGACCTCAGCTTCCTTCTAACATCTCTCTTAATGGACTACCTGAGTTAATTTTAAAAATGGGGCGGTCAGAGGGTCAATGAAGAATCTGTAGTTAGTCCCTACAAGAAAAGGTGCTACTGAAGGTAAGTAAATTGTTCTTCTAATAAAGGCTTCTTACTGCATATTTCTCACTTTGTGAATTGATACCAAAGCAGTACCTCAAAAGAGACAAGAGCCATCAAAAGGCATTTCCAAGGATAGTTGGACATCATTGAAGAACCCGTTGATCGAATCCAGGCATGGTCCCAACTCCACTACCCAGACAGTCGGTGTTCAAGCCCGAGTGAATGGATTACTTCGCCTAGTCTCTCCCCCTTGCCCCTCCCCCACACACACACATTGAATCTCAGTGGAACACCTTTCCATTTTGTTGCAAGAGGTATGAGTTTTACTCTACGGAGGAACCGGTGAGACAGTTTCGGACTCTGAAATAGAGAAAGGTTGCCATTCTCGAAGTGTCGAAGGAGGATGGGGGCCTTCAGACCATCTTAGGTCTTAGTCCTCTAAATGTCTTCCTGCAAAAGACAAATTTAAAATGCTCACAGTAGCCCAGATTCTTCCTGCCCTGGACTCAAGCACCTGGATGGTGTCCTTGGACCTGCAAGAGGCGTATTGTACCCATCGTGCATTCCCACAGACATTACCTGCGGTTCAGGGCAGGCCAGGAAAATTTTCAGTTTGCCATGCTCTTATTCAGAACTCACCATTGCTCCTCATGTGTTAATGAAAGTGAAGGCGGTAGTCACCTCCCTTCTTTGGAGGTCAGGGACACCATTCTTTCCTTACCCCGACTAGCTGTTGAAGGCGGGCTCACCACAGTCAGCTGGGGACCACCTCCAGACAACTGTAAACTTCCTGACATTGTTTGGGTTCATGGTTGAGCCAAAGGCGCATCTAACCCCTTTGCAGAGACTTCCTTCCATTGGAGCTGTTCTGTATACGGTATAGTTCAGGGCTTTCCCTCTGTTGCAACAAGACCAGGACATTGGGCTAGGATCCTGATATTTCCGCCTCGACCCTGGATCTCGGTGAGGGCAGCTCTGAGGCTTATTGGCCTGATAACCTCCTGCATCCTCCTTCTCAACTATGCCAGATGGCATATGTGGGCCCTGTTGTAGAATCTGAAGTTCCAGTGGGCTCAGCACCAAGGAAACCTGTCAGATGCCATTCATATTTCGAAGGAAACTGCACACAATTTGCAGTGGTGGTTGCTCAATCACAAGTGGACCAGCAGGAGAGCCCTCTCCTTTCCCCATCCAGAGTTGATGGTGCTGACAGGTGCACAGCTGCTGGGTTGGGGAAGTCATTTGGGGCAGGAGATCATCAGAGGACTAGTGGAAACCCAGCTGCAGATTAGTCTCATGGAGAAGTGGGGCATTTATCTAGCGTTGAACACCACCCTGCTGTCCAACAAGGGGAGACTGGTATAGGTTCTTAGAGACAGCCCCACTGCCATATGGTACTGCAACAATCACACTGTAGTAGGGTTAGGGGTTCCTGTGCCAAGATGCTCTGCACCTCTGGAGTTGTCTAGAACGTCATGACATTTCCCTAGTTGTGAACCACCTGGTGAAATCCTTGAATGCTATGGCAGGCTAGTTCAGCCTGTGAAGTCTTGCTGATCATGAACAGTGCCTACAGCCCAAGGGGGCACAGGGATTCTTCCAACAGTGGGCAGAACCCAGGCTAGATCTTTGAACCACTTTCAAGAACTCGCAGTTTCAAACGTTTTGCATGTTGGAGTTTCTGCTAATACACTCGCTGGGGGATGCATTCCACCTGGAATGGAACAGGGGACTCCTGTGAGCCTTCTCGCCCCAAGTTCTGAAAAGATCAGGGCTGAGCGGGCCCAAGTCATCCTAGTGGCTCTGTATAGGGCCAGGAGAGTGTAGTACCAGGAACTTCTGGGCATGTGCATTTGTCTTGGTACCACTTTGGGAGGATTTTCTGGTTCCGCAGCAGGGCAGGATCCTTCACCCAAACCTGCGCAATCTACACCTTCATGTGTGGAGCTTGAGCAGCTGCAGTTAACTTTGTATGATCTGCCACCTGAAGTTGTGGATGTTATTCTTGCTGCCATGTGGCCTTCCAAGAAGTGAATTTATGCTGGGGGCTGGTACAAATTTGTGGGCTAGTGTGGAGTTCGCATGACAAATCCCTTACTAACCAAATTGTCAGATACTTTATTGTTTGTTTTTATGTTTAGCCCATTAAGGTTTTGCAGTGGGCACTATTGAAGGTTATTTGTCAGGCCTTTTGGCGGACCAACTGTGCTTGTTTAGATCCCCTGTTCTGAAAGACTTAAAACACATTTTCCTTCCCAAATCGTTATGATGCCACATTTAAGTTGGTCTTGATGTTTCTCATGTGTGCGCCCTCTAATGCACAGCTACTCTTTCCTGCTTCTGACCTTAAAGACTCTCTTCCTGATTGGGATCACATCAGGTTGTTGCATGAGTGAGCTTTAGGCTGTGTCTGTGCAACCACCCTGCTCTACTCTCTTTTTTGGGACAAACTGGCACAGAGGACTCAGGCAGCCTTCTTGCCTAAAGTTGTGACTCCTTTCCACGTTAGGCAATCCCTCACTCTCACAGCGTTCTTTGCCTCTCCTCGAAAAAGGAGAGACATCATCAGTTGGACCCAAAAATGGCTTTAAGCAATAACATCGATTGTACTAAGGACAACGTGTGGATGCTCAGGTGTTGTAGGGTTCTCTAGGGCAAAGAAAGGGAAAGCTGTGCAGAAGAGGGCTTTGTTTAAGGTGAATTGTCCTCTGCATCAAGGTCTGATGTGCACTGCCCTAAAAGGCAGCCTCTGGAAGGACAGAGATCTCCTCCCACTAGGGGTAAGGTTACCATCACTGTATTGGCACATGGAGTGCCTGTCCTTGACGTCTACCAGGCTGCAATGTGGGCCTCAGTGCACATTTTCACAAAGCACTTCTGCCTTCACAACCAGATCTTACTGGAAGGGCATTTCGCCCATTCAGTCCTAAGTATTTCTTGATCTGAGTTCAGGCCACAGACTCTCCACCTTGGAAGGGACTGCTTTAATATCTTTTCTCAAGGTGAGGAATATGCGGTTAGAAGTATCCATCAGAAGAACAAGTTACTTACCATCGGTGCTGCTCTTAATGGTAGATACTCCATCTAACTGCAGATTTCTTACTGCCCTCCCACCTCGCTGTTTTTTTTTCTTGTTTTTTTGTTAGTGAACTTTTTTAACATCTTAATGGTTCCAGGTTAGGATTTGGCACACTAATACCAGTAATTGTTTAGCACTCTGTCTCAGGAGCAGGAAAGAGTTAAGCAGGAAATGGATATCAGCACAAAGGGGTGGCTGTTATATGGAGCTCAGATCTGTCATTTCAGGAGTGGCACCACCCAGCTGCTTACAGGAGTATTGCTGAAAACATTCACAATACAGTTTGGCGCTTGGGGAACATTCTAAGGTGAGAAATCTGCAGTTAGAGTATCCACCGGAAAGACAGTTACCGAAGATAAGTATATTTTTCTTCTAGCATTATAGCAGGGATGTAGCCACTGAAGACACCAAAGTTTAAACTGTGCTGGACATGTTAAAGACTTATAGGTTACAAATGTGTGATGCTTGTCTGGGACCTAAACACAACATCAAGTGCTGCTAAAGACGCTTCCTTCAGTCTCCAAATTCAATCAGGCTGTGCTATGCAAGCTAACTAAACACATGACGATATTGCTTCTGCTTCTCGTCTACTCCTAAAGTATAGGCATAAAGACAAAGATTCCAAGAAGAAGCACATAAAGCACCATAAATGGGACTTCCCGGCTTCTGTATGTTTCCATTCTTGAGTGAGTTTACATAGTCTGAAACCGTATGCTTTATCTTGCTATTCTGTGTCTGTCCCATTTCTTAAAAGGATGAGTGCCAGGTTTCCCGGGTCATCTTCGGATTTGCTGTAGCTCATGAACGCCATGCTGCAAATCTTTAATATTTCTCTTCCTCTCTGTGGTGTACCTTCCATCCCTAGGCAGCCTTTGAGACCCCTGTCACACTTTAGACGGTGGTTCCTTCCTCGGCGCTTACTGGCCCGATTTGTAATCTGCCCAATCCACTATCAGCACTGGGACATGCATTTATTCTGTAGCCAAAGGCATCGCTGGTTGTCGTCCCATGGGGCTGCCAACTGCATCAGCGGTGTCCGTACCAAATCTACTGGCACAAGCCCGAAAGTCTGCCCAATATAGCGCTATAATGTAACAAAGGTCAGCCCTATTTCGAGGATTCATCCCTGACATCTTGTAGGAAGCTGGCTCTGTATACACTATACCAAAGTGAGGTATAGTGTGCACGGAGTCCAGTGGAACCCCAAAGGTAGGCAGAGGTAAAGTTAGATAGAACCTTACTCTCTATTTGTGGTAGTGTGGTCGATCAGTAAGGCAGTATCAGAGGACAGTGTTAAGCATTTGTTGTACACACTCAGTCAGCAAATAAATTCACACACCCAAAGACTGAACTTTAGACCAATTGTTTTTGTATAAAAGTATTCTTTTAGTTATTTTATTTCTAGAACCAAGTAAGCCTGGCACAGGTAAGCAATAAATACTTTGCAGTAGTAAATGCTGATTGTAAAACAGTTCAATTGCAAATGTACTATGGTTTGACTTACAATATTGTTTCAGAGAAATGCAATCACTTGTAAATACAGTACATAGACTTCAATGGGATTTTCAGTAAAATAGCAGGTAAGTTACTTTTGGATTACTTTTCTTACTCAGTGCTGGATGCAGCACTGGGACATTTCCTGTAAACGGGTGAGTAAAAGCGTTTTTGTTAAATCGTACAATTATAAAGAATTTCTTTAGGTTTCAAAACTCCACACTTTGAAACTTTTTCAAGAAAAAGTGTCAATGTTATCCTATGGAGGAAAATATTATCGTTTTTTAGGTAAGTATTCGGTAGTGGGAGTTGAGGTTCTGGGGGTGGACTCAGGGGTCCCCCAGGGTCAGTGATGCACTCTTGTTACACCCTCAGCGGCACTAGGGCGGCCGGGTGCAGAGTGTTGAGGACCAATGTTATCCACTGGGGGATAGGTGGCCTCCGGTTGGTGGCTGCTGGCAAGCAGGCCACTGGGTTGTGGGAGCAAAGCTCCTGGACTTTGGCTCAGGGCAAATGGGGAAACAAATTAGCACCAAAGGTGCACCCTCAGCGGCCGGGTGCAGGGTGCTGTTTCGACGTCGGATGCCCTGTTGTTTCCAATGGAGAGCCTCCGGTTTGCAAAAGCACTGCAGGCAGGGAGACGAAGGACTTCTGGGTGCGACCACCACTTCGAGAGGTAAGTTGGGAAGTTAGGGGTTGGTTAGGCACCGTTGGTTTGGGCACACAAGGCCGTGGGGCGTCGGGTGCAGGGGTGCCTTTTGGGGTCGGATCTTCTTACCAGCTCCTGGTCGCGGTTAGGGAGGGCCTTCTGGATTTAGACTGCAGGCGTCGGCTGGAGGCTTGAGGTAGGTCACGGGTCGCCGGATCTCGGTTCAGGATCGCCGGGGTGACCTCCTCGTGGTGTTTGCCCACTCGAGCTCGGGCCGTGGACGGCGGGTGCAGAGTGGGGCGGATTCGCAGTCTCCGGCTGCTGCCAGAGGTTGCAGTTGAACAAATTCCGATGTTCACAGGAGAAGCAGTCTTTGGAAGTGAAGGCAGGCAGGTCCTCCGGGGTTTTTGAGGTTGCTGGCTGCAAGACGCACTGGGATTTCGCAGAAGCAGGTTCGAGAGGGAGACAGGCCGGTAGGGCTGGGGCCAAGTCAGTGGGCGTCTTCCTCTTGTTAGCTGCTGCACGGCTGTTCGGTCCTTCTTCTTTTCTTCTTGTTTCTTGTCTGGATCTCCCTTCTTGGTTCAGGGCTGCCCCCTAAATACTGTATTTAGGGGGCGTTTTAGGGGTCTTGAGGTCAGTAGCCAATGGGCTACTGACCTTAGTGTGACTACACCCTTGGTGTGCTCAACCCACGTGGGGAGTGAGCACAATCCTAATCCTGATTGGGGAGTGCCTGCCATCTGCAAGATGGCGAGCACTGAAGAGAGGGCATCACCTCGCCTCTCCCACCTGAGGGTGGAGTTGGCAGAGGTGGGCACACCTTCTGGGCTGGCTAGTTTTTCCCGCCTGTCTTGCCGCCGAAAATAAGGGGAGACAGGAAGGGGGCCTGCTCCTGATGATAGGAGAGGCTGGAGGTCGCATTACAAAGGTTGCCAGGCCTTTGAAGCTCCCCTGAGATGGCTCTTCCTGGCCTGGGGGAGGTGTGAACACCACCGCCCAGGAAAGGCTTTGTTTCTGGGCTCAGGGAGCGAAGGCTCCCACCCTAGGGGTCCAGAAACATGTCTTGTGGTGGCAGGCTGGTGTGTACCAGTCAGGGAACCCACCAGAGGCTGGTCGTTTTTCAGGGGGTATCTCTAAGATGCCCTCTGTGTGCATTTTCATTAAATCCCACACTGGCATCAGTGTGGGTTTAATGTTCTTAGAGTTTGAAACCAAATTTCTCAGTTTTCAGTCTAGCCATTGTGGTGCTGTGGAGTTCGTAATGACAAGCTCCCAGCACCATATACTCTTAATAGCAGCACTGCACTTACAATTTCTAAGAATGGACTTAGACACTGTAGGGGTACAGGGCTCATGCACCTGTACCCTCACCACTGGTATAGGGCACCCAGCTAGAGGGGTGACTGATCTATGCCAGGGCAGTGGGTTGTAGGCATGGCACACAGGGATGTGTGCCATGTCGACTATTCACTTTGTTCTGCAACAAAACACGCAGCCTGCAAAGGCAGTGTGTGTGTGTGTGTGTGTGTGAAAAGGTACAGGGTCTCTAAGGGTGGCACAATAAGTGCTGCAGCCCTTAGAGGTCTTCCCTGGTCACAGTGCCCTGGGTACCTGTTGTACCATTTACCAGGGGCTGACCTGTGGCCAGAGATGCCAATTGGGTTAGGTTTGGGGAAGAACACAGGCCCTGGGAACCTGATTGGCAGGGACCCAGGGCACATCAAGTCAAAGTGCATCAGTAGTCTGGCAAAAAGTGGGGGGTTACTGCAACAGAAACCCACTTTCCTACACATCTCGACTACTACAAAGTCAGATATTTGTCAGGATGCAGGCTATCTTCAGTTTAGAGGCAGTTCACATCCCCAGATGGTCTCCCACATGATGAGAACTTGGATAATTTGGTTTTCCCTTAATAAATTAATGTTATCCTTTTACGTAGATATTCAAAACTTAAGGGGTCTTGACTCTTTGCTCGAGTTGGTTCAGAATTCTCCCTATCTTCCTACCACTAAGGAGAGTGCATCATTTGTAGTCATAAATTTTTGAGCTATGGAATTTTTGGAACTTAATTTGCTTATGGAAATCCTCCAATATAGCCCTTCTTCTAAGCCTGAATTACCTTTTAAGTAGAATGTAGTGGCTCCTATCCTGGCAGCTTGGTCTGCACTGTTTTTGCCTTTAGTTGTTAGCTGCCCCATTGACACACATCATAGGCTGGATACCTGGAGACCCTATCTTGCTGACACATCATCCCTTCACCAAAGTTTGGTGGTAACAGGCATCCAATGTTAATCCTAATACATTCCTTTCTACTTATCTGAACTGAGAGGTGAAACAGAGCATTGCCATGGGCTGAATGAAATTTTAGTCAGGCAGTTTGGCACTGCATTCCTTTTGTGATTCTTACCTACTGACTCATGAGTCTCATATCCTTTAGGAGATGGTGCAAGAGGTCCAGACTGCATTGCTGAAGATCTCTCTACGTCCTTTGCACAAACGGTTCAAGATGGATAGGACGCAGCCAAGTTGATTATGTGCTGTGGCCTAGATTCTGGTGATTCAGTTGCCTGCAGTATGGAAACCAATTTTCTCGCTCGAATTGGCCCTTCGTGTCTCTAAAAAGCTCATGGTGGTGGTAGCAGCCCATCATCGCAAGTTGGGGCTACACGTCTTCCTGTACCTCCTCGGCTGCCTGTGGAAGCCAGAGCCTTCTCAAATAGTTTCAGACCACCTGCAGTGCATGATGTCATTGCTGTCCAACCAGGGATTTTTAATCAGGGAGCCAAAATCCCATCTCCACCCACCATAGCCATCTTGGACACAGTAGCTCTGAAGGTCTTTCTGCTCCCGCAACGAATCCAAGACATTCAGCCTATGATCCTGATGTTCCAGCCTCAAATGTTTTGAGGTTTCTATACCTACCTGCCTCCTGCGTCGTGCTGGTGCCTTTTGCACAAGCGGCATATGCAGTGGGGCCAGTACTGGTGCTACCTCTTGGGCCAGATCCACATTTGTGAAGAGGCCTCTTGATATTTGGAGTAGTGAATGAATGATCAGATTCTTTTATCCCCTGTGAGTGGCTACAGTGGTAACAGATGTATCATCCCTCAGCCGTGGCAGGTCACCTAGATGAGGTTGAAATCTGGGGTCTCTGATCCGTGTTGGAGCGACCCTGCCACATAAATCTGTTGCATATGCTTGCCATCTGTTTTGCCCTGAAGGCATTTGTACCATCTGTCAGGGGCATGTTGAATCGGGTGCTCACTGCCAAAACAATGCCATGTGGTATTACAACAAAAGGTCAGCATGGACTTGTGCGCTTCGTGTCTGGAGGTGCTAAGGATGTGGAGCTGGCTAGCACCCAGTGATATTTCTCTATTAACTAGTTATCTAGCAGGTTCCCTCAAAATCTGGGCAGATGAGTGCATCAGGTGTAATCTTGCTGATCACAAATAGTTCAGGTAACCTTCGCACAGTGGGCAATCCATTATTTCCTGCCTTTTGCGCCCTTCAGTTCCTTCCTTGTGGGTCTCTGGTCTCCCTACTTCCTCTTTCCAAGCGTCCTCAAGAAAGTGAGACAAGACTAACCACAAGTCATTCTGATGGCTCTAGTTTGGGCTTGGAGGGTCTGGTACTCTGAACTTCCTCAGCATCTACCTCAACGTTGTCTTCTCCTTTGAGAGCACTTATTGTTTCATTTGAACTTCCCCAGTCTACACCTCCATGCTTGGAGATTGAGCAGAACTGAGATATTTTGACCTTCTGTTAGTAGTAGTGGATGTCATTCTATCTGTGTGCAGCGTTTCCACCAAATCCCATATACTCAGGTCAGTGGTGTAGGAAGCTGGCTCTGTATATACTATACCAAAGTGAGGTATAGTGCACAGAGTCCAGTGGAACCCCAAAGGTAGGCAGAGGCAAAGTTAGATAGAACCTTACTCTCTATTTGTGGTAGTGTGGTCGAGCAGTAAGGCAGTATCAGACGACAGTGTTAAGCATTTGTTGTACCCACTCAATCAGCAAATGATTTCACACACTCAAAGACTGAACTTCAGACCAATTGGTTTTGTATAAAAATATTCTTTTAGTTAATTTATTTTCTAGAACCTAGCAAGCCTGGCACAGGTAAGTTGATAAATACTTTGCAGTAAATATACAGTTTGAAATGCAATTGTAAATGTACTTTGAAATGGTTACAGTTTGAATTACTGGTAATGCAATACTGTGAAATGCTGTACATATACTTTGTATCGACTTTGCAATGAAAATTACAGGTAAGTTACTTTTACGTTACTTTTGAGATTACTTTTTAGATTACTTTTTCTACTCGGTGTGATATGCCTAGATATCACACTGGGACATTTCCTAGAGAAAAGGTAAGTAAAATCAGTTTTGCACAATTGTTATTTTCTGGTTTCCATACAAATCAACTCCACACTTAGAACATTTTTCAGAGAAAAATAGTCAATGGATTCCTATGGAGAGAAATGAAGTTAACAGTTACCAGGTAAGTAATCGGTCTTTGGAGTTGAGCTTCTGGGGTTAGAACAAGGTTACCCCAGGGTCAAGTATGCACTCTCGTTACACCCTCAGCGGCACTAGGGCGGCCGGGTGCAGAGTGCTGAGGCCCAATGTTATCCAATGAGGAATAGGGGGCCTCCGGTTGGTGGCTGCTGGCGAGCAGGCCACAAGGTTGTGGGAGCCAAGCTCCTGGTGTTAGGCTCAGGGCAAAGGGGGATCCGGTTTAGCACACAAAGTGCACCCGCAGCGGCGCAGGGGCGGCTGGGTGCAGGGTGCTGTTTTGGCGTCGGGTGCCCTGTTTCCAATGGGGATTTTCGGTTTTGGTTTTTAGCTGCAGGCTCGGTCCAGGAAGACTTCCGGGAGGAACCAACAGCTGGGCAGGTAAGTTGGAGGGCTCGGGGACGTAGGGTGCACCTCGGGTTCCTTTCTCCAGGCGCAGGGCGGCTGGATGCAGGGGTGTCTTTTGAGGTCGGATTTCACCTTACTGGGCCACTCGCGGTTGGGGGGGTCTCCGTGCAGAGGCTGCAGGCGGCGTCGGGGAGTCCTGGAGGGGTCAAACCATGGTGGACTCGGACACTGGAGCGCTGGGGGTCCTCGCTGGGACCGGTGGGCCACTTGAACTCAGGCTGTAGGCGATGGGTGCAGTTGTGGTTCCAGGCGTCGGGTTTCTTTTTCCTCAGTATGCTCGGAGTCTTTGTTTGGTGTTTCTTTTGAACATAGCTGCTGTTCACAGGAGATCCGGTCTTTGTTGAAGGCAGTCAGTCCTCCCCGGGGTTCTGGAGGTCGCTGGCTGCAGGACTAGACGATTTTTGGCGCAGGATCTCCGGAAACTGCAGACGGGCCGGTAGGGCTGAGGCCAAGTCAGTTGTTCTCTGCAGTCTCTTCTGCTGGGCGTCTTCTTTCGTCCTTTTTCTTCTTAGGTTGCGGGAATCTGCTTTCTTGGTTCAGGGCTGCCCCCTAAATACTGTGATTTAGGTGGCGTTTTAGGAGTCTTGAGGTCAGTAGCCAATGTTGACTCTTCACTTTGTTCTGCACCAAAACACGCAGCCTGCAAAGGCAGTCTGTGTGTGTAAAGGTACAGGGCCTCTAAGGGTGGCACAATAAGTGCTGCAGCCCTTAGAGGTCTTCCCTGGTCACAGTGCCCTGGGTACCTGTGGTACCATTTACCAGGGGCTGACCTGTGGCTAGAGATGCCAATTGGGTTAGGTTTGGGGAAAGAACACAGGCCCTGGGAACCTGATTGGCAGGGACCCAGGGCACATCAAGTCAAAGTGCATCAGTAGTCTGGCAAAAAGTGGGAGGTTACTGCAACAGAAACCCACTTTCCTACAAGTGGTCTTGCTTCGTTTCATGGTGTGAGGATAAGCTTGTTGATACTTAATATACATAATCCCCAGATGTTCTGTTGTTGGTCATTTTGTGCCTCATAAGGTTTTGCTGGAAGCACAGTTATAGGTTATGTGTCGGCCCTCTAAGCTTTTCTATTCTACCAGATCAGACCTCATTATTCAAGTTGACCATTGTGTTGTGTTTCCTAAAGGTGCTTTGGTAAGGAAATGCCTTTTTTTTTTTTTTTATGGTCACCCCCAAAGTTTTGGACTGGTGCTGCTGGTATTCGACTCTGAGAGTGCACTGAGGCCTGCTAACCAAACCTCAGTGCCAGCGCCCTGACCCTTAAATATATATGGTTGATTGGTCTGTACCCAAATGGCATAAGCTAGCTGTAGGAAGCTGGCTCTGTATATACTATACCAAAAAGAGTATAGTGTGCACAGAGTCCAAGGAGTCGCCAAAGGTAAAGCGGAGGATAAAGTAGATAACACCTTACTCTCAATTTAGTCATAGCTGGGCTGAGCAGTTAGGCTTATCAGAGGAGAGTATGAATGCATTTGGTGTACATACTCATACAAGGCAGGAACACACACTCAATGACTGACTCCAGGCCAATGTTTGTAAAAATACTGCTTTAGTTACTTTTATTTCTAGGAACCAAGTTGAACTCAGTTACAGTTAAGTAGACTTTTATGCAGTACTTTCAGATTGCTGGCAAGAGGTTTGTATAGCATCAAACAATACTTTACATGTACATGGAATACATTTCAGTACAGAAAAGGATACTTTGTATTCAGGATCCCACTTAGCACAATACAGTGAGAGATCAATATAATCCTATAGGAGGAAATACAGATGAGTAACTTACAGGTAAGTAAGCGATTTTGATGTTCATTCTCCAGGGGTTTTGGTCAACACTGGGCAAGGGTTGAACCAAGGTAGGTACTGCACCACCAGCGGCACTGGGGCGGCCGGGTGCAGAGATCACTAGGCCCAATATTATCCTATGGAGGCCGAGGGCACCTCAAAGAGGCACTGGTTACAGCAAGTATCTGTGGTTCAGGGACACAGGCCCTCCGGGTTGAGGTCAGCACTGGCAGGGCCACAAAATAGCACTAAGACTGCACCACCAGTGCCACATGGGTGGCCGGGTGCAGAGTGCAAAGGAGGTGTCATGGGTCCTGTTGAAACCACTGGAAGTCCTCAGTTGGGGAAAACTGCTGTATGCTCGGTTCGGGAAGCTGGTTGAAGGAATCCCATGACTTGAGAGGTAAGTTGGATAGTGGGGGATGCCGGGACACCGTTGGTTGGGCACTCCTAGGCCTGGGTCTGCGGGTGCAGGGGTGTCTTTAGGCGTCTGGTTTTTCTCACCAGATACGGTCGGGGACCCTTCAGGTTGAGGCCGCAGGCATCGAGGGGAGGTCGTCCAATGCTGGATCCCCGGTCAGGATGGCCAGGGAGACTCACTGTGTCGATTGGCCACCTGGACTCGGGCCGTGGGTGTCGGGTGACTAATACGGTGTCCACGGGAGACCAGAGTCTTTGTTGAAGACAGCACATGTCCCCGGGGTTCTTTGAGGTTGCTGTCTGCGGGCCACGCCGTTATTTTTGGAGCAGGGTCACTGGAGGAGGAGACAAGCCGTTGGGACTGGGGCCAAGTCAGTCGCCGTTGTCTTCTACATTGCTGCTTGGCTCTTTGTCCTTTCTTCGTAGGTCATAGAATCTGAGTAACAATGTCAGGGAGTCCTTAAATACTAAATTTAAGGGCGTTACTGGGGTTGGAGGGCAGTAGCCAATGGCTACTGTCCCCTAGGGTGACTGCACCCATCAGGTGCCACCTCCCTTTGGGGAGATGGGGACATCCCTATTCCTATTGGGCCTAATTCTCCATTTCAAGATGGATAATTTTCAAGAAAGGGGTTCACCTCAGCTCCTGGCTACCCTTGGGGTGTGTCAAGCCAATATGGACATTCCTACTCTGTTTACTAATTTTCCCGCTTGTCCTGCCGCCAAAAGTGGGGCTGCGACGGGAGGCGGGCATCCCCCTAGTTGGACCTGCCCAAATCAACATACCACAAGGTGAGAGCCTTTGAGACTCACTGCCAAGTGTTGCTGTTCCTGCTAGGGGAAGTGAGAAGCATCTCTACCCAGAGCAGGCTTTGTTTCTGACGTCCAAGAGCACAAAGGCTCTCAACCCATGAGGTCAGACCCCTGTCTGGTGGTGGCTGGCTGGCAGGGACTAGTCAGCCAACAAACTAGAAGCCGGTTGTTTTTCAGGGGTATCTCGAAGATGCCCTCTGAGTGCTTTTATAATAAATCCAATACTGGCATCAGTGTGGGTTTATTATGCTGAGAAGTTTGATACTGAAACTCCTGTCTTCAATAAAAACAATATGGAGCTGTGGAATTCGTAATGATAAACTCCCTTCCCATGTACTCAACAGGTGTTCACTGCACTTACAGTGTCCAAGAATGGACTCAGACACTGTAGGGGCATACTGCTCATGCAGCTACGCCCTCAGCTGTGGTATAGTGTACTCTGCCTTAGGGGTGACTTACCAATGCCACAGGCAGTGTTGTGTAGGCATGGTACTTAGGTTGGTGTGCCATGTTGACTCTTTTGGTTTAGTCACATCACAACACATAGCCTGCAATGGCAGTGTGTATGTGTTTGAGTGTGGGGCCCCTTAGGGTGGCACAATACATGCTGCAGCCCTAACGGACTATATCTGATAGAGACATCTATCCGCAGATTCCTTAACTTAGAATATCCTCCCAGGCGTCAGACTGGATCCGGAAAATCTTTTTTCCCCAGCAGTGCCTCTGCACGTCAGGAGGCGGCGTCACCCGGCTCTGTCCTGGCGTCGTCGACGGAAGTGATGTCAATGGAGCCATATAAGACCCTCCCGGCGTGCTGACGTCAGTTTTCTTCTTTTCCGCGTCCTAACGCGGATCCGGGAGAAGTGGTACCTCTGGCCTGTTTTGTTCTCTTCAGGCCTTCTCGATGCCTTTTGCGTCAGGAACAGTGTGTTTCGATGCCTGCGGGCTTCAAATCGTGCCGGTCCCGCTCGCGGCAGATGTCAGCCACGGACCCCCATGAAATATGTATGTGGTGCTTGGGCGAGCACCACGACTCCGTGGAGTGCGACGCCTGCCGACAGCTGCGACCGAAGTCCCTGCGGGAACGCCGCATGAAGCTGTTGTCTGCCCGGATGTCCCAAACGGACCCCTTGCGACGCCGGTCTCCTTCTCCAGCGGAGGGGTGCAAGCGGCGCCAGTCTTCCCATGAGGACGTTCCTGTTAGGGGCAGGTCCCGGGGTCGTGACCGCCATTCGCCTACCTCCGGTAAGCACCGGAGGAAGTCGCGGAAGTCATCGGCTTCGCGTCGCCATGACGTCGGGGCCCCATGCTCCTGGTCTTTGCCGGACGCGGGCCCCCAGGAGTCAAACCCCTTATATCCCCCATTTCCGGGTGCGGGGGCGACTAGGGCCCAGATGGAGGACTACTGCAGGGCCCTGCAGTCCATCTTTGCTTTGCTCCCCCTCCCTGGCGCGCCTTCGGGCCCCACAGGGGGGGTAGGGACTCAGGCCGGGACTCCGTTGGCGGGTTTACCCTCGGCGCCGACTGAGTGCCCTGACTCCGATTCCGGAGTCGCCGCGACGTCGGGACACGGCCCAGAGGGGCATCCCACGACGTCTAGCCCTTCCATAGCACAATCGCACAGCCTTCCGGGGCTCCCTGCGGCGTCGCTGGAGGTGGCTGCGGCGCGGAGCACGACTCTGAGTCGGCGCCATCTCTCCCCGCAGGTTTCCACCTCGGGTGACGTTGGGTCAACGCCGGTCCGACACCGGGCGGACGCGACGCCGGGCCGACGAGGCCTCTTCGGAGGTCGCCGGCGCGACGTTGCCTCAACGCCGTTTGACGCCGGTGCCATCCCTGGCTCCTCCTTTATTGGTGGAGGATGTGGCCCCAGTGGATTCCCCACCCCCAGAGTCATTTCCTCGCTCTCCGGAGCGGGCGCCCATGGGGCTTTGGCCGGCTCATCCTTTTGCTGAGCCCCTGTTGGGTGGACGGATTAGTTTACGTCCGTCACCGACTGATGACTTGCTGTCACCGCCTCGCAGGGCCACGGAGGCTAGTGAGAGGTTTGCGAGGGCAGTTCGCAGGGCTGCGGATATTTTGCTGATGCAGCTCCCCTCTGTCTCTAGGCCTTCGGATCCGTTGCTGGATCTTCTCCACCAGGGCACAGGGGAAGTGGAGCCTTTGTTGCCGTTTGTGGGGTCATTACATGACATCCTTCTGGGGACGTGGGCGAGGCCCTCTTTGGGGGACCCCATGAATCGTGCTGTGGCACATCGCCATCACCCGGCTCCTGATGACCCCGCCTGTTTGACCCTCCACCCTGGGGTTCAAGGACTTGTGCTCCAGGCAGCTCTCTTGCTCTCCTGTTCCGTTGCATCCTCCCACTCGGGAGTCTCGATGGTTGGAATCCTGTGGCCGCAATGTGTTTGCGTCCGCCAACTCGGGACTCCGGTCCCTGAACACGTCCTGTGTGTTTGCTCGGGCTACCTTTGCCCTTTGGGACTCTTGTCGAGCAGCTCCTCCCCTCCTTGCCGGAGAGTTCTCGTGCTGACCTGGATCGGCTAATTCGTGATGGCCGTGATATGGCGCAATTTTCTCTTTGGTCCACCATGGACACCACTGATTCCGTTGGGCGGGCCATGGCCAGGTCGGTTGTCCTGCGTCGCCATGCGTGGTTGCGCGATGGCGTTTTCCCGGAGCATGTTAAGGAGCGGCTTAGGGATCTGCCATTTGATGGGGTCAATCTTTTTGACGACCATGCTAATTCGGCGGTCTGCCGCCTCCTGTCTGTTTCTATGACTTCCCAGGTCTTAATCCGTGTGGAGAATTTTTGATTTAGTGACGGTGCCGTCACTGTTTTTCTGGTGCCCGTTTCTGGGTTACAGGCATTCTGGGTTGTCTGGCTGTTCAGCCGCGTTTCTTTCCTTTATTCTGGTACAGCTGGTTCAGCTGTTTTTACCTTTCTTTTTGAGCCTCTGCCTACGAGCTTGTCTCAAGAGGGACCCTTGTTTTGTAGGGTTGTGCCTTACCCTATGTGGGGTATTTGTTGGCTATGATATAGCTACTCTTCCTTGCCCAGGAAGTTTTGACGCTAGTTGTCTCTTCCTACTGTTGTAGGGCTTCTCCTCTGGTGAGATCCATGGGGTTGGTTTCTCTCCTGGGTTCGATTTGGTTGTCTACAGTCGGTCCGTAGTTCTCTCCTGCCTCTGTAGGGGCGTTCTTCCCTGCTGTTTCGTTGGAGTTTTACCACGCCTGTTTTTTTCCTGGCGTGTTATTGCAGCTTTCGCTGTGCCTTTCTTGCCTGTCTAAAGGTGGACACGCGCCCCTAAGGGGGCAGGTTGCTCTGTTCCGCTTCGGAGCGGTCTCTTCTGTATTCTGTGTGTATTCGACGTATTGGTACACACAGGTTATGCTCTACGTTCTATTCTTCCTGGAGTGGGGTAGTCATTACCTCTTTTATTATGGCTCAATCCCTGTCGGGGTTCTTGCCTAGGACAAGGGGAGTTTCCGCCAGCTCTGTCTCTGCTGTACGTTGCCTCCTACCCTGTTTCCCTAGCAGGGTCCCCGGTCCCTTGCTTCTTGCCGGGCAGGGCCCTAGCAGGGTCTCCGGTCCCTTGCTTCTTTCCAGGCAGGGGTCCGGTTTTCCGCTCCTGGCCCTATGCATATTTTATAGCTCTCAGAGGCTAGTGGCTCATGTCTATGACTTTTCTTCCACCAGTTCTGTACTCCACCCCAGCTGTTTCTCTGGGTGTGAGTTCTTCCTCACATTTCTGGCACAGTTGCTTCTTTTATGTATCATTACAGTAAATGTCTTCTTCTCGACATTCTCGTTGTTGGTGGACGCCGGCTGCGGGCTGCGGTGAGTGGGGTGCGGACTGCTTGGGTCCGCGGCTGCGGTGGTGGAGCGGGCCCGGGCTGCGGTCGGCGCCTCGCGAGCTGCGGCCCGCGCGGGCAGGTCGGGCCTTGGGCCTCTTGGGGCTAGCCCGAGACAATCGAGTTTTCTGGGCACCGAGTGGTGGCTGCTGGACCCGGAGGACACGCCAGAGGCGGGGACCCTGGGCGGGTCCTCGATCCTGCTTTGCGGTTCGCTGCCCGCTTTCGTCTCCCGGAGAAGCGGGGTTGACTGGAAGTGAGTGCTGCTCTGGTCCCTGCCTGTATGCGGTGCATTATGGTGTTGATGGAGGAACCTTGCTGCACCTGCGGGAACTGTGGCCCTATGCTCCTGGCTGGATTGTAGCGACCCTGGGGTCCATCTGGTACTGGTCCATCGCGGCGAGGCGATTGGGATTGCCTCCACGCTCTGGGATATCCCTGTTTGTGTGCGCCCTGTCGGTGCTGCCGCAGAAACCTGGTCGGAGGTTGATGGCTTAACGTCTACGGCTCGCAACCACCTGTGGCCTCTTGTGGTGCTGACACATCCTATATGCTACATCTGATTAATTAGGGGGCTCTGTGGTGCCTTTGCCCGCTGCTGGGGGTTGGCGGTGTCCACCTGCTACCCTGTGCTCGGGTCCTCTAGGTCGCTGGAGACTTACTATTGGCGTGGGGGAGGGGCTCTGGGGCCTGCGGTGACTGTGTGAGCACTTTGGTGTACTTTGATTGTCGCATGTAGCTTCTGGTCGGCTGATCGGAGGGTTGTTGGCACATAGAAGGATTGCTGCCTTACACTATCTCTTCACCTGCAGGCCTGCTACTGGCGTTTTCTTGTGCGGTCCCTGAGGTATTGCCCTCTTTACCACGAACTATGGGGAAGCCAGACAAGACGCAGCCCCGTCTCACTTTTGAGGCGCGAAAGTCGGGCAGGTCGCAACAGAAAGCGGCCTCTGACTCTGAGGCTGATGGACATGGTGAGAGCCCGCCTAGCCTGGAATCCACGTTACTGGCCATGCAGAGGAGTCTTCAAGCTATAGAGGGCAGTATGTCCACTATAAATAACCGGCTGGACCATATGTCCTCGCAGCTGGAAAAACAGTCCGCGAGGATGGGTGAGGTTGAGCAGAGGGTTTCGAAGGCTGAGGATGGCCTCGGGGAAGTCACAGGTAAAACCCTCAATATGGAGAAGGTGTTATCTCTCATACAGGCGAAAAATGAGGACTTGGAGGCCCGCTCAAGGAGGAACAATATTCGCGTCACTGGGCTGCCCGAGTCGACAAATACTGGGAGAATGGAGCACTTCATGGAGGCCCTGCTCACGGAACTATTTGGCGCTGACCACCTTTCCTCCATGTTCGTCGTGGAGCGTGCACATCGCTCCTTGGCGGCGCGCCCTGTCCCAGGAGCCCCGCCCCGTCCCATAATTGCTCGACTATTGAATTATCGGGACCGGGATACCATCCTGCGCCTGGCCAGGGAGAGAGGTACTGTTACTCACCAGGGGAGCAACTTGTCTTTTTTTCCCGACTTTACTGTCGCTGTCCAAGCCGCGAGGCGTGAATATGGTGCGGTGAAGAAATATTTGCAAGTTGAAAGTATTCCCTACGCCATGCTCTACCCTGCTCGACTTAGGGTGGGGTCCGAGGGGCATACTAAGATTTTCTCAACTCCCAAGGCAGCGATGGAGCATGCCAAGCAACTTCAGAGACGCCGGCGGGAGGCCGAAGCAGAACATGGGGAGGATGATTGAGATTGATTGCAAGGGGCTATTGTAATGTTCACCTTTAGAAATTCTCCATGTCACAGTTTTGTTGCTTACTAGATGTATAGGTACGCTGCCAATGTTGCTCGCTGGTCCCCGAATATACTATTGTCTCATATGTATAATAGAAGTATGCAGAATGATGTCTTATGATCCAGGCTCCGCCTGTATACTGTAACGCAGGTTCTAGACCTGATCAGCCACCTCCCATGATGTGGGAGGACAGTAGTTCTCTGACGCCCCCAGTACGGGAGTTCCCCATCTCATGTTACTGAATGGTTGTTTTGTGAGGGTTTCTTTGGGTGTTTTTGGGATGGCTTTGGTCAGTTGGGGAAGCCGAAGTGGGTGGTCGGGATGGCTTTGGCACGTTGGGGCCGCTGAAGTGGGAGGGGGCAGGGGTGTTGGTTCGGGGAAGGCAGACTGATGTGGATATTAGTTTGATCAATACGTATGTGGGTATGTAATAGCCTCTGGGATGTGGCTTACCCGTTGGGCTTCCGCTATGTTCACTTATGGCTGGATTTAACCTATGAATAGCACACGCAAGTTACTCACTTGGAACGTACGTGGTTTGAACACGCCTAAAAAGATACGATCGGTGTTTGCATGCCTGGATCGCATGGGAGTGCAAATTGCCCTCTTACAGGAGACGCACCTAACCCCTGACTCGGCGCGCAAAGTGGGCACACGCTGGGCGGGTGCCCGGGCTGCGTCATCTTTCTCTACCTATTCTAGGGGGTCTTAACTCTGGTGAAACGGGGTGTGCCGTTTACTATGATCCGGTCAGACACTGATGATTGTGGGCGTGTGGTGATTGTACATGGGCAATTGAGTGGTGAGAGTGTGTTGATTGTGAATGTGTATGGGCCGAATGTGGATGAGCCCTCCTTCTATTCTGATGTGTGGCGCAGGATCTCGCTGTTCCCTCCGGCTGCCATTATCTGGGGGGGGGGGATTTTAATCTATGCCTGGATAGCGCGCTAGATAGGGCTGGTAGCAGTGAGATGCGGCCCAAACGGGCGGCGGAAGCATTATTGGGACTGCTGGACACTGGTCAATTGCACGACATCTGGCGCTGTCGACACCCCGCTGGTCGGGAGAGTACTTTCGCTTCATCAGTACACAGGTCTTGGTCCCGTATAGACTTTTGGCTACTCTCGGAGGTGGTCTGCACTTGGACGGTTGCGGTGTCACATGAGGCGCGCACGCTGTTTGATCACTCCCCGGTACTCCTCGTCCTGCAAATTCCTACCTATAGGAAACCACCCTTTGCATGGAGGCTCCAGCCCTCGGAGCTCAGGGACCCGGTTTTCTGGCAGTCCATAGCCGAGGCCATCCAACACTTTTTAGGGAAAATGAGGGGACGGTAGACAGCGCTGGAGTACTGTGGGAGGCGTTTAAAGTCACCATAAGGGGTTCATGTATAGGGGCCCAATCCGGAGTTCTGCGCGACATCAGACGTCGGTTAAAAAAGTTAGCATCTAGTATCTCTCAATTAGAACGGAAATATGATTTAGATCCCTCTACTGCTAAATTGGCTGCGATAAGGGAACTTGTTACGGATTACAACGCAACGGCAGATCAGGAACTGTTGCACTGCTCCCGGCGTAGAACAGCGCGTTATTATGGTGAGGGTGGCCGTCCCGGCCGCTCCCTTGCGCAGAAGCTGGTGGAGCCACGTAGCCAGGAAAACATAACCGAACTCGTTGATGATCAGGGGGTGGCCCGCTACTCGATAACGGACCTCTGTGATACCGTCCTACAATTCTATACCAAGCTATATGCCTCCAGAGAATCCCCGCAAGCCGCGGAGATTGATGCATCTCTGGATGATGTGGCACTCGGATGGTTGTCCCACTCTCATCGTGAGTATCTTGTACAACCGTTTCATGTAGAGGACATAAAAAATGCTATAATGTCTTTACCAGGCTGCAGGGCCTGACGGGCTGCCCAGCGAATTTTATAAAGCATATGCGGCGGACCTCGCTCCTCGGCTGTTGGATGTATACGCCGAAGCGTATGAGAGCGGGACGTTGCCGCCTTCCCTACGGGAGGCTCTTCTTGTCACACTGCTCAAACCAGATAAGCCCCCGAATGAGTGTGGATCATATCGCCCTCTCTCGATTATTAATATTGACGCCAAAATATTGGCCAAAATGATTGCTGCTCGTTTGCAGCCTCTAGTGCCCCTATTGGTGCTACCTGATCAGTCCGGGTTTGTCACGGAGAGTTCCACGACCCATAACCTGCGCACGCTCTTCTCTACGCTACACTACTTTGAACCAGACTTTCAGGCGGTGGCTGTGCTGCTTGATGCAGCAAAAGCCTTTGACTCTCTGCAATGGCCTTTTATGTTCGCTGTACTGGGTAGAATGGGCTTCCCGCCCTTTTTCCTCCAATGGATTAGGGTGTTATATAGTGGTCCAGTTGCCCGTGTCCGGGTGAATGGGTGGGTGTCGTCTCTGTTCTGTATTGAAAGAGGCACGAGGCAAGGGTGCCCCCTGTCCCCAATGCTTTTTGCTCTAGCCCTGGAGCCCCTCGCCTGTCGGCTGCGCCAGAGACACGCTGCTGCTGCCCTGCGATTCCGGCAGCGACCGCTGATTGTCTCCCTCTATGCGGATGACATGCTGCTATATGTCCGTGATCCGGCTGTGCATCTATCTGCCTTACTCAGGGAGTATGTACGGTTTGAAGGGTTCTCCGGCCTCGGGATAAACTGGTCGAAATCCGTGGTGTTTCCCCTGACTGTGCACACGAGGGAAGTGGCGATGGACTTTCCATTGTCCTGGACATCTGACCCTGTGAAGTATCTTGGGGTATGGGTGCATAGGGATCCGGACACAGTCATTTCAGAGAATTATGGACGGACGGTTACGCGTATTTCTGAACAGGCTGTGCGATGGACGCACTTACCCCTCTCCCTAGCAGATAGGATAGCGGTAGTGAAAATGGTCTTTTTGCCTAAACTACTATACTTTTTTGTAAACATTCCGATCAAACTGAATGTCGCACTGTTCCGAACTCTGCAATCTGCACTTCTAACGTTCGTGTGGGGCGGTAAGAAACCCAGATGCAGGTGGGATCTTTTGGTTCAACCCTTCGTCCCCGGTGGTTTCGAGGTCTCTATTACCTATGTGCGCAGGCGCAATTCGCACATTATTGGCATTTCCCCCAGCGTTTCCAACCCCACGTGGCAGTTGAATCGGATGCGGTTCTTCCGATGGCGTTGCCGGCGGTGACCCTTTCGGGTGGATCGGGTGGTCCACGGACCGAGATCAACCCCCCACAGTGCACGGCGTGGGCATGGCGGATGCTCGCGTCACGGTCCCAACTGTCATATTTGTATGCTCCATTGCTACCACTGGCCTCGCACCCAGATATCTCTGCGGCACGAGAGGCGACGGCCGTGCGAGAACTGGCTGCAGCGGGCATCTCTCGGCTAGGGGACCTCTACAAGGGGGTCAATTTAAAACACTACGGGAGGCACAAAATGGTGCTGACCGGGGGTTTATGTTCGGCTTTACATATATCCGTGTTCGTCAGGCTGTCCGTGCGGCATATCCGGAGTATCCTACTGAGCCCACTACTCTACGGGCATTACAGGCGATGCTGTCGGGAGAGGGCGTAAGGGGTTAATCACAAAACTTTATAACGCTTCTCTGCGCGAGCGAGACCAGGGTGATCATCCCTCTTGTTTACGCTGGCAGGCAGCGTTGGGTATACCCATTGCACCGGAGGTTTGGACAGCGAGTTGCCAACTCACGGGTCAACTTACGGCTAACTGTAATCTTCTAATCATTCACTTTAAATTCCTGCATCCGGTATACTATACCCCCCTGCAGTTGTACAAGTATGGCCTGCGAGATACAGCTAACTGTGTACGGTGTGGAATGGCGGATGCGGACTTTATTCATGTTGCCTGGCTGTGTGCTGGTGTCCTAGCTTTTTGGACAGTTGTGGCGTCCACGCTCACTGATATTGTGCTGGAGCCTGTGCGCTGCACTCCTGAGTTATGTCTACTAGGTTATGTTAAGAGCCTTAAGCCTTGTAACAGGCGCCTTGTAGCTATCTCCACCCTCTTTGCAAAAAGGGCAGTGCTGGGGTGCTAAGACTACCCCTACTGTCAAAAAATGGCTTCGTGGCCTGACCTATTGTAGGGACCAACTACAGCTCTATGAGGAGGAGCTTCCCGAGAAGTCCCGCCCCAAAGATTATTGGGCCCCCTTCACAGCTTATTTGCTCTCCCACCCTGACCTATTGTGAATTGCCAGTGCGGTACCCTCCTATTTCCTCCATACTCTCACAGCCCTGTGGAGGAGCTTGCTGGCTGTCATGGCATTTGTCACTCCCAGAGCGATACCTTAGTCTAGGTGTGATTGCGGTTTCTGGCCCCAGGGGTGGACTATGGGTAAGAACCATTTTACGATTGTCCTGACTCTTACCTTACATACGCTGATCTTTTGCATACAGGTTTTTCTGAAATGTACTAAAAATGATGTTATTGCTCTGCCTGGGTGGGGGAGGGGTGTTTGTGGGTTTGTATGTTTTTATTTCTTTGCATCCTTTAACACCATTGTCTGTATTTCTCTTACTGAAATTGACAAATAAAATTAAAAAAAAAAAAAAAACTTCCCTCCTGTGGTGACAGACTGTGCCGACAGACTGTGCCTTGCTTGTCATATCTTTCGTTCCGCTGCCGTTACCTCCTCGAGGTGGGGCACGGCTTTTCGCTTTGCTGGGCCCTTGCTGGAAGCATGTGCTCTGTGAGCTCCCTTCAGTCCCTTCTGGTACTGGGTGCTTTTTCAACTTGGTATTGTTTCTCATTCTAATGATTTGGCTCTCATTTTCATGTTTTTTATCATTGTTGTTTCAACAATTTTGTCCTTTTTTAACACACTGTTCCTATGCTCTCGCAGTTTTTGTCATGGCTCCGCGTTGTGGCGCGGAAAAGTTTCACTGTAGAAAACTGACGTCAGCACGCCGGGAGGGTCTTATATGGCTCCATTGGCATCACTTCCATGGACAACGTCAGGACGGAGCCGGGCGACGCCGCCTCCCGGCGAACAGAGGTACTGCTGGGGAAAAAAGATTTTACGGATCCAGTCTGACGCCTGGGGGGATATTCTAAGTTGAGGAATCTGCGGCTAGACTGTGTCTCTATCAGATACATCGTTACCGAAGGTAAGTAACTCGTCCATCTGGTCACAAGGCCCTTGGTACCACTGGTACCTTGTACAAGGATCTTAGATGTGGCCCAGAGGTGTGCCAATTGTGGGAGGAATTTCACAGTTTTGGGAAAGAACACAGGTGCTGGACCTGGTTAGCAGGGTCCCAGCACACACTCAGTCAAGTTAGCATCAGGTAGCTGGCATAAAGTTAGGGGATAACCACACAAAAAAAGGGCACTTTCCTACACTAGCCTACTTCTAAGTCCCTAGTGTATGCAACCAGAGGTACACTGGGCCTGTAAGTTAAGATGTCCCCTTAAGAACTGGAGCACTTGTGCCGCCCTTGAGTGGGATAAGATAAAACGTGTCTCCCAGTCTGCCACTGCAGGCTGGAAGAGCAATTTAAATACTGCTAACTCAACTTTGCCATTTGAAACAATGGCAAATCCCAAACCTCCCTTTTTAATGTGTACAAGTCACCCCTAAAGCAGGCCTCCTGGGCCTAAGGCAGGGTGCAACATGTTCAAAAGTAGAACATGTGTTTTACTTGTTCTGACAGTAAGAACCCACCATTGTTGTTTTAACTGTGAGAGAGGCTAGTAGTCCCATTGGTGAGTACAGGGTTACACGCTGACAACTCAGCTGTTCTAACTTCTGAAAAAGATCATTAAACTTCATACTTCAAGGTATCAAATAACTTGTTACGTTAAGCTTGACTCAATGCATAAGTCGAAATTCATGTAGCTTGTTGCTACATTTCAACTTTTAGAAAGTTGCCACTCTGTTGCGCAAGTTTTCCAGTGGCCTTTTGCCGATTCTCGCCGTAGGACAGCCTTTTGCCCGCCTGGGGCCACGTGTAATCTGCACCCAGGACAGACAACATTAGAAGTCTGCTGCTGGAGAAGGTGTTAACTCCTCCTGGAAGGAAGCCACACAAGGCGTTAGCCCAAAAGTCGAGCTTCAAAGAGGAAGCTGCCTTTGAAGGGCAAATGCTAACCACACTCGAGAGGGGCTGCTCTGTTTTCTGGGTAGAAAGGTTGGTGTGGAGGACAGAGAGGGGGAAACAGTGGCCGAACCAATTTTCGATGGGTGTGTAGCCACCTGGTAGCCTCATCTCTAGGCCGTGCTACTGAGCTTCACACACCAAGAGAGAGTTTCAGCCATCTTCGAAGTGGGCAGAGTAGAACGCTCTGGGATAGCTAGATGTCACACTTCACAGGAAGGTGTCATCAAGCGGGAGCGGACCAAGTAGCCCATTGCCTAATGACCATGACCTCCCCTAAGGGCATTTTCTGGGAATGAAAGGGGCACCTCAGGCACCCAAAACTCAACTATCGCTTGGTCTGGAGAAGAAGATCGAAAAACCATTGCCCTGCTGACCGTAGGATCAGCAAAGGAGAGGCTGCACAGACATGGGACTGCACCTGCTGCTCCTTGGGCTAGTGAAGATAGGACTGTGCCTGTGGTGTTCTGCTTCTGAAGAAGTAGTCCCCTAAGCCCAGCTACAAGCCGAGACTCACAAGAGTCAGCTGGCTGACCTCCTGTTCTCAGCACAGGGCCACAAAAGCTGAGGAACCCTACCTGGGCAAGTTGGTAGCCTAGATGATCGGATTGTCGCTCCTCGTCGCAGTGCAGCCTGGGAGACAGAGACCAGATGCTCAAGAGTTGCATCTGAGTCTGCCGTACCCAGGAGAGTTGTCGGAGTGCAGTTTAGTCTCCCAGAAGGAAAGTAATTGCCGAAAGAAAGGTAGCGTTGGCTTTGCAGTGCCCGGTGACCAGTAGGCCATGGGCAACTGGGCTTTTGCTGGACCAAAGAGGACTTCATGGGACCTTGACCCCTGTGACCAAAGTCGGCCCATCGGGACTGTGGACCAATTCCAGGAAGATCATTGACGACCGCACAGCATCTTCAGCATCCTGTATCCCTTGCATCAGGACCACTCCATAGAAGTCAGTGATAAGGGACCACTGACTCTGGAACTGGGTTGGAGACTGCTTTTTTTGCCAAGGGAACTGTTTCTTTGGACCTTGTTTGTCCCCTTTACTGGCTCCCCACTGAAGTTGGTCACCCGAAATACTTCCAAGTGACCACATTCACCCTTGATGTAAATTTTGGTTGCAACGGTTTCTAGATGTCAAATTTGTTGAATTTGCCAATGGTTGTTCACCGTTGAACGAAAAAGCCTAGATTTATTGTTCCTGTAAAAGCTATTTCTCCGGAACTCCCCAGTGGATCTTTTTCATTTTAGTGTCCATAAATGTATAAAAAATAAATGCTATTTTTATAAATTGGTGTTTAATTTCTTGGGAGTCGTGTTTATTTCTTTAATTGTTTTAGTGCTGTTTAAATGCTTTTCACTTGTTCCTTTGAAAACTGACTGCCCGAAGCCACAGCTACCCAGGGTTGAGCAAAAGGTTGACAAACAAAGCGAGGCTGGTCCTAGACCGGTTGGTAGTGTATTACACGGTGAGGTATCACAACCACACCATATAATACACTCCATTCCGTCTACCCCTGACATTTCTGATGTGTTGGCCTTTAAACCTCTTTGTAGCTGCACTCTTCGACTGAAAATTGTGTTCCTTACTGCAATGATTTCTGTGCGCCATGTTTGCCGAGTGAATCTTTTCTGGATTAACATGCTGCACATTATTCCACCATCTAGTGGTTGGTTCCGGTATAGTCTGTCTGCGTCTTCCTATTGTTTTTTTGTGGGCGTCTGTCACCTTTAGGTGCCCATGGTAATACTCTAGTGATGTTAGGCATTTGCCCCAGAAGCCCTTTGATGTGTTCGCCATCTTTGGATTCTTATTTTTTTCTTCAGTTTGGTCTGGAACCATGATCCGGAGCTCTGCAGAGGAATGAGAATTCTAGAGAGATCATCAGGAAGTTCACAGAAAAACTAGAAGAAACTGACAGAATCGTTAAGGGATTTCAACAAAAAAACTGGGAATTTAGTGGTTTTTCACCAAAGATTACAATGACTGGATGGTCGAAAAATGAGAGGGGTATAGAGCACACTCCTTTTAGGCTTTGCCCAAATGCCATCATAAAGTCCTTTTAGCTTTTGCCCAAATACCATCATAAATTCTTTCAAAATTATAGCCATGAGGTGTGCATCGTTTGTTTGCAGAGGGATCACAATTCAGAGGGCTGCATCTTGTGCGCTGAATTTCAACCAAGGACCTTGAAGAGCAGAGAAAAAACAAAGGTGAGCACATTACACAATGTTGCAATCATAACACAAAGAAGTGTCAGTGAGGGTTCTAGTGTTGTCCAGCGATGAAGAGGCACATGAGGAAACAGTTGCCGCAAGGTCAAGCAGGAATGTATTCAGAGAAAACCAGCAAAGGATCCCTAGGTGAGAAAACATCAGGCAACACACCGGGCACGTACCGAGGCAGAGCTAAAGTGTGTGGACTTGAGATCTTAGAAGAGTTCCCAGGCACCGAAGCCATTGGTGAAAGAGAGGAAACATAAGGAACCTGATGGGTCAAAGAATGAAGACACTACTGGTGGAAAACCTTCTGAACCGACATCAATGCCGAAGAGTGCAGGAGGGAGCAGAGTCGACATAAGGAGACTTCCACGCCTACAAAGAGACTGCAGACACACAACGCTGTGCAAAGAGCACTCAGCCGTGAAAAGAAAAAACTTCGCCTTGCGGCTAATAGAGGCACTGATGGAAAGAAAGCAAGAGTTCGACAGCTCCTTAAGGGATCACAGAATCCTAAAGAGAACTGTCAAAGAAAGATCGCAAGAGGAACAGCACACCAACCTGAAGCCACCATCAACATCCAGAGTTGCAGGAGGAAGAAGTCTCCTTCGTCTGCAAAGGTGAGCAGGAGCTATTAGAAGAGGGGTGGAAGGACTTTGGCACAAACTCTTCCGAAGAAAGATTTGGGTCACACTCTTCAAGGCCATCACCCCAGATGACTTAACAGTGTATAACAAAAAATGGATGATTTGTGGCACTCGTTAGGTAAACATGTAAAATTGCTACGGTAAACCAATTCAACTGGTGTAGGATGCAAGTGGGTACCGCCCTCCGATTCAGGGCGTAGGAAATACAGTATGCACACAAGTAATTATTAGAGGGAATTCACCCAAAGGAGTGCCAAGTGGGGACGTTGATCTCATTAAAGATAACGCAAACTGCATACTTAACAGTGTATAACACCATTAAAAAAGTGGCATACACCTATGAGGTACAATTAAAAGAACAGCAAGCAAAGTCATGCTTCCTGCAGGAGACTCTGTTGCCCTTATAACATAAGAACTAACTTCAGTTGCTAACCACTATGATAGATCGAGGATGCAAGGTTTTTAAAGAACCAGCATAGCCTTTCCTGAGTGCCCCAGCTGCATGGATATCTGGCCCAGTGGAACAGATTTTTGGTCCTTTGCGAACACAGATAAGTGTGCACCATGACCTAGACTTGTCTTATGATAATGGGGTCTTGTTAGACCGGAAGGGCTATACCAAACGCTGCCCTCAAAGTGGTAAAGGGCTAGCTGTGACAGGAGTTTAGTGACATAATCACAGTGGTGGCAGCATACTTGTTTTGTGCTCAGTAAGCGTCAGTAGTGTGAACAGGCCTGTCTTTCTGTCTCACTAGAGTGGTACCTACCGGCCCAGTCGTAAGTGTAAATGGACACTCTTAGTGGGGCAACTACTGGTCATGATTCCACTGAACCCAACTCCATGCCAGGCTCATATGAGGCCCCTTGAGGAGTAGTTACAAAGTCAATGTTCACAGGCAACCAGGAGTTGAAGGATAGAAGGTAAAATACAAGTAAAATACAGTGGTAAAACATAGGGAATATGACTGTAGGCAGACCTTTCAAACACCCAACTCATTCAGTAAATCATCATAGTGGATGCATCCCACACAGGGTGGGGCGTTCAGATAAGGAAACAGATGCAGTACAGCACATAAATCAGTTGGAGCTGAAACAGTCTTTTTAGCCACAAAGGCATTACAAACACTCATAAATTGGAAAGCAGGTCTAATCCAAACAGACAACAAAACCACAATGTTGTGCCTCAGCAAGCTGTGGAGCAAAGTCACACCCACTGTCTGAACTGACACAAGACATTTGTAAATGGGTCATACAAAAAAAAATTACTAACCTGGCTATTCACCTACTGGGAATACAAAACTCCCAGGCAGACAAGGTGATCAGACAAACAGGCCCCTCTCACAAGTGGGAACTAAAGCAACAGATAGTAGGAAAAGAATTCTGACTGTGGCATGCCGCAATTAGACCTTTTTCCAATCCTAGTGAACTAGAAATGCCAAAGCTTTGCATCCAGGTATCCACACCACCTGTCTCTAGTGAATGCCCTGTCTATAGACTGGTCAGGGAAATTTGCTTACGCTTTTCCACCAATTCCACTGAAATGGCTAGTACTGGAGAAATGCAAGCAAACTCAGGTGGCACTAATCCTAGTCGCTTCCCAATGGGTCAGGCAGACATGGTTTTCAGACCTAGTAGACATGGGACAGGGCCGAGTGAGTACACTACCAGCCCACCACTTGTTTCTTTCACATATTTCAGTGTGCCTGCCCGGCTCGGGCCTGGTTCGACTTCGGCTTCTATTTCTGCCCCCATCTTCTTCCACTCGACAACTCGGAGTGATGGAAAATACCCTCTACAGTTCCTGCCCCAAGTGCCGTGCAAAGTACTCCAGACACGATCAACAATCAGTCTGTAACCTCTGCCAATCCCCTGAACATGGCGAGGTGTTGTGTGAGGCTTGCCTGGCTTTCCGGTCTAAAAATACTTTTTGGCATCAGAGGGAATGCTGCTGGCCCCATTCCACCATGCAAGTGCACCAAGCAGAAGATGTGTCCTATATCTTCGGCGAGCAGTCAAATGAGCCGGAAGAGGAATTTGCGCAGAAGCACAAGATCTGCTTAAGGACATCTCAAGTACAACTCAGCAGCGAGGAAGGCTTCGAGTCTAACCACGACCCGTCAACATCCAAAGGGCACATGAGTACTCCGGCGAAAGCTGTACAGACTTCCACTAAACCATCCAAAATGGCTCACAGAACCCCACTACCTTTGGGCCATGGTTGTATCTGAAAACAGACAAAGGAGAAAAGACACATCCCTCCGCATAAGCAAACACCGAAAGGTGGCGAAAAGCCAGACGCACCGACTGTGTCAAAGTTGAAGCCTGCCTCGCTGCCAGCGTCAAACGCAAGCTTTAGCACCGTAAAAGCGCCACAAGGCATCGGACCCAAAAATACTACCTCGGATCCGAAAACACCTTCGGCGCCGAGAGGTGCTCAACCTCACAAAATAAATCATCAGCACCGAAAATGGCATTGGCGCCTAAACTGCACTCGGTGTCAAAAACACCATTGGAGCAGAAACAGTGGCCTATGTGGCCAATACTTGCAAAACTGCAAGAAAGACTTGACAACAAACAAAAGACTTTGTTTATCAATTTGGACACTGGAAGGGTATTTGCAAAGCCACCTCTACCACCAACGGACACACTCCTTAAGAGAAAAAAGACTTTTGAGAAGGAAGTCATGGAGTCAGACCCACCCAAAGCCCCACGGAACAAACGTAAAGACAGGGACACCATCTCTATACTCTTTTCTCAAAACCCACCTGCTGGTACTCCGCTACCTCCTCCTACACCACCTGTCATTCCCATACTACTAGCGCCTGCTGTATCACCAGTTCATACTCCATCACATGAACACTGCTCTCGCAAACAACCGCAGGCGTCCCCTGCACCATCATCTATGGGGGACCTTGACACCCGGGATGACATCCATCCCTATTAGAGACCATACTTTCCTGACCCACAAGTAGATCCAGCCAGTGCCAATGACCCCTGTGATCGTTACGACATAGACCCCATTGATAACACTGATCTCGACCTATACCCCTTTAAGCCCTCACCGCCAGACACCGCAACCTACCATGAGGTCCTAAGTAGAACTGTACACTACCATAGAGTGTCTCTACACATTACAGGATGAGAATGACTTTTTAGTAGAAACATTAAGCAGATCTCACAAAACAGTACAGTTTGTGCCCATGCTAAAAAATTATGCTTAAGCCCAGGGTGGACATTTTTAAGCAACCAGTAAAATCCAGTCATAACCCCAAGGGTAGACAAGAAATATAAGGCCTGCCCATCCGACCCTACATACATCAACAGCCAGTTTTCACCAGATTCTTTGGTGGTTCATACTGCCAGAAAAAGAGCCAATTCTCAAGGGACTGGAGATGCTCCCCCACTGATCATGAGAGCAAAAGGTATGATGCGGCAAGAAAACATGTGGCCGCACATGCAGCCAACCATCTACAAATAGCTAATTCTGTAGGCCTTCTTTCAAGATACATTAGAGCCCAGTGGGATGAAATGCAAGAACTATGCCAGCATCTCTCAGACCAATACCAGCAAAGAGGGGCTGAGCTTGTGGCGGATGGCAAGATAATTTCTAATGCCACCATACAATGTGCACTTGACTCAGCAGATGCAAATGCAAGGGAGGTTAATACCAGTTTCATCATCAGGTGCCACGCATGGCTTAGAGTCTCTGGGTTTAAGACTGATATCCAACAACATCTACTCAATTTACCATGTGATGGTGAAACATTTTTTGAGCCACGGGTAAATGAAATGTTGGGGAAAAAAATTAAAAGGACAGATACCACCATGGCCATGGGTGCACTACAAACCTTCCAACATAGGGGTTCCTTTCGTAGAGGACACTGTAGAGAAGCATCAGAAGCTAGCACCTTCACAGATACGAGCAATGCTCAGAAGCAGCAAAATTCCCTAACAGTCCCAATGCACCAGAGGGACATACTATAGGCCACACTACAAAATTGATAGAGGACGAGGCCGTGGATCCGCCTCCAAAGGGATCACTCTCAGTAAACAGTGACCCTCTATGCCTCCACACTTAACACCAGTAGGGGGACGGCTGCAGCAATACCACAAACACTCGGCGCAAATTGCAACAGATCAGTGGGTCATTACCATCATGAAAGATGGGTACTGTCTAGAACTCACAGCTTCCCCTACCCATTATACCACCAAGTGCATAAACTATGTCAACAGAACACCTAGCTTGCCTACAAGTGGAGGTCCAAGCTCTGCTTCAGAAAGGGGCCATAGAACACACCCAAAACATCAAGGACACACGGTGTACTCCCTGTACTTCCTCATTCCAAAAAAGGATGGGACTTTAAGGTCTATACTAGACCTCCGGCCACTCAACAAGTACATCCTATCAAAGCATTTTCATATGGTAACACTCCAAGAAGTAATATCATTTTTACAGCAAGGAGACTTCATGATGGCCATAGACCTCAAAGACGCCTACTTCGCATTTCAATACCCCCAGCACATCGCCGCTACCTCCAATTTCAAGTAAATGCCCAACATTGCCAGTTCAAGCTGTTGCCATTCGGAGTAACTACTGCACCAAGAGTATTCCCAGAATGCCTTGCAGTAGTAGCAGCTCATCTCAGAACATGCGTTCTGCAATGTCTGCAGGACACTCAAAAGGTAATCAACCTTCTACACAAATTAGGCTTCACACTCAATACAGCAAAATCTCACCTGCCACCCTTGCAAATGCGGCCATTCTTAGGCACAACCCTAAACTCAGTTACAGCCAAAGCCTTTCCCAGTCCAGAAAAAGTGGAAAAGTTTGTTAGCATTGCCTGATCAATGTCTTGAGATAGTGTGTGTATATTATATTTGAAAATGTATGCATTGTTCGACAGTGAAACATTGTAAAATTTAAGCAAAAAAGTTTTTTTGCACCCTTAGCAGTGCGGGCAGGGGCAAGTGCACGTTTACACTTGCATTAGATACATACCTGTGTGCCATGCCTGCAAGCCACTGCCTATGGTATCGGTAAGACACCCCTCTAGCTGGGTGAATATACCACTGGTGAGGGTACAGCATGAGCACTATACCCCTACAGTGTCTATGTCCATTCTTGGACATTGTAAGTGCAGTAAAGCCGTAAATTAGTATATGGTCTGGGAGTTTGTCATTACGAACTCCACAGCACCATAATTGGTTTACTGAAGTCTGGGAGGTTTGGTATCAAACTTCTCAGCATAATAAATCCCACACTGATGCCAGTTTGGGATTTATTATACAGTGCACTCAGAGGGCATCTTAGAGATGCCCCCTGAAAAACGACCAGCCTGCCACCACGAGACATGTTTCTGGACCCCTGGGGTGAGAGCCTTTGCTCCCTGAGCCCAGAAACAAAGTATTTCCTGGGCGGAGATGGTCACACCTCCCCCAGGTCTGGAAGAGCCATCTGTGGCAGGGCAGCTTCAAAGGTCTTGCTGCCTTTCTAACGCGACTCCCATCCTCTCCTGCTATCAGGAGCAGGCCCCCTTTTGTCTCCCCTCCTTTTCGGCGGGAAGGCCGGTGGGAAAAATTAGAACAGCCCAGAAGGTGTGCCCACCTCTGCCAACCCCACCCCTCAGGCGGGGAGGCGAGGTGAAGCCCACTCTTCAGTGCCCGCCATCGTGCAGATGGCAGGCACTCTCCAATCAGTGATAGGGATTGTGCCCACTCCCCTACGTGGGGTGAGCACACCAAGGGTGTAGTCACCCTAAGGACAGTAGCCAATGGGCTACTGACCTCGAGACCCCTAAATACAGTATTTAGTGGGCAGCCCTGAACCAAGAAGACAGGACGAAAGAAGATGCCCAGCAGAAGAGACTGCAGAGAAGAACTGACTTGGCCCCAGCCCTACTGACCCGTCTGCAGTTTCCAGAGATCCTGTGCCAAAAGTCGCCTTGTCCTGCAGCCAGTGATAAGGAATAGAGAAACTATTTTCAACACTGTTTCAAAATGGCGACCATAGAAACATAGATGTTACATGGTTAGTCCACTTTATATTGCCATGCTCCTTCCCATAAAAAAGGCCGACTCACCGGGGGGAACTGTCAAAGCTTACTCGCTGGGACGACGGAAGGCTGCACGAGCAAACATTCGGGTAAGATTTCTGAACTTCCCTTGCAGATTAGGGTGCTTAAAAGGTCACATAGTCATACATACAGGACTTAGCCGTGACAAACTCAATCTTATTAAAACCTTCAGAAGGCGGTAAAACGGATGACAACAAATAATAAGGGATACGATTGGGAGAGAAAAACTATAGCAGACCAGGAACTATTTGGGGAAACCGGGACGGAATTACAACTGGTTAAAAGGTAGGAGCATGGCCCGCACAGACCAAACGAAATAGTCTTATAGTAGGATTTCCATAACAAACTATGGGCCGTTGGCTGACAAAAACTTTGCCTGTACTTAATATATTTCAGATAACACTAAACATACCGATGAAACAGGTATACTATATGATTTTAGGGGGGTCACAAGTAAACAAATATTGGGTTGCACGTAAGGTTGATTGATATTACTTAGGCAAAATACATAGGCATGCAATTGATCTCATCAAAGGAGTATGTTTCCAAGACAAATGTAAAATACAAAAAATAAAAAGATAAATGTATGAAACGAATAGAAATGAATTCAAAGATGTCAATACAAATGTCTAAACTAAGCCAGCTGTCAGATAATTATGACATAGATAAAAAACAATCGAAGATAAGATTAACCAAATAACAAAGATTTTTCGCAATAATTGGGATGCAAATTCTTTCTGGGGAATATAACGTTCTTTGCTTTGTATATCCACTACTGTATAACATAATCAATGTACATGGGTTGCCACACACAAAACGTCACCTGAATGAAAAGAAAGATTGATATAGACACATATGTCACCTATACTTCAAATTGTAAGAAAAAAACGATCATGTTCTAGTAGCAAATACATATTCTTGTATCTTTAAGTCCTGAGGAAGTCGCGGCCACTTGCCATGGGCGACAAAACACGTGTAGGCTAAAAAGAGGCTTAAAAAAAGAACTAAACAAGAACATATGAGAATAAACCTAACAAATACAAAGAAGGACAAGAATTGTTGATATCTGTTTTTTATGTAATACATGTTGACAGCGTGTGCTGGGGAAACCAATTTTTATACAAACTGGGTGCTTTTGATCGTTCAACTTGGGTGATCTCTCCACCTCAAAGCACCGCACATAAATAAGTTCACAACAACTTTCAAGTGTACTTCTGTAGAGCGCCACAGAGCCTTCTGCAAACCTCACCCGCGCTAGCGTATCTGCATTCATACTGTATTTAACTGCATTATTCTTGCAAAGTGTTATTACACTTACCTGTACCAGGCCTGACTTGGGTATAGAAAATAAAATACAACTAAATAATATTTTGATCCAAACAAATTGGTCAGAGTTCAGTCTTTGAGTGTGTGACCTCATTTCTTGCCTGAGTGTGTACAATAAATGCTTAACACTACCCTCTGAGAAAGCCTTACTGCTCGCCCACACTACCACAAATAGAGAGTATGGTATTATCTACTTTTACCTCTGCCAACCTTTGGGGTTCCACAGGACTCTGTGTACACTCTACTTTACTTTGGTATAGTATATACAGAGCCAGCTTCCTACAGTAGGGCCAGCTACACTAGGGGCTTTGTTTTTAGGACAGCTAGGGTCCTTGGTGTGGTGTCCTGCCTTTTGACAGTTGTGACACCATATCTTGTTGGGATCCCATTTCTTAACTTGGTGCCCAGTTTTGGTTTGTGAGGTGTTTTTGGGGGGCTACCTGGGACTCCTTACTTTTATCTTTAAGAGGCTCACTGTCTTTCCTCTGGGGAGGTTTTGTAACCCCTTTCTTTTGGTCACCCCCAGTGAACGTCCTAGTTACCCTTGTCTTGACCCAATGGTCCGCCTTCTTTCCCAATTCTTGGGGAGAAATTGGACCTAGGTCTACCACATACTGATGCAACTTTTCATCAATGCAATTACTTAATATGTGTTCTTTCATAAACAAATTATAAAGACCATCATAATCTTGCACTTTGCTTCCAGTCAACCAGCCATCTAGTGTCTTAACCGAGTAGTCTACAAATTCCACCCAGGGCTGACTCTGGGTTTTCTGAGCCCCCCTGAATCTAATTCTATACTCCTCAGTTGTGAGTCCAAATCCCTCAATCAGAGTTCTCTTCATGAGGTCATAAGACCCAGCATCTGCCCCACTAAGGGTCAGAAGTCTCTCTCTGCACTTACCAGATAACAGTTCCCTAAGGAGTGCCCCCAGTGAGTTTTCTTCACTCTTCTGGCTTCACAAGCCCTTTCAAAGGCTGTGAACCATTTGGTGATATCATCACCCTCCTCAAATTTAGGGACAATCTCTTTGGGGATCTTGGGATCATAGAATCCTTCCTTTTCTATATTTTTTATGTTGCTGCCACCATTGATGGGTCCTAGGCCCATCTCTGCTCTTTCTTTTTCTAGAGCCAGGAGTCTGGTCTCTAGGTCTAATCTTTTGGTCAGCCTGGCTAGCAGGATGTCCTCCTCATTGAGGCTTTCCTCAATGTCCTCAGTAGTGCCTGACCCCCCGTGTGGGATCTAGGTACTGAGGTTGATTCTTGGAGTCAGGGCCACTGGGGCCCTTTTCTCCCTAAGAAGTGGGGGAGGTTGATCTACCTGGTCATCCTCTCCCTCTTCTTCCTCATCTGATTGGTTTTCACCATTTTCAGATGGGTGGTCCTTAGCATATATATATATATTTTTTTTTTTTTTTTTTTACAGAGTTTTATATAGCGCGAACTTGACCCGAATCGGGTATCAGAGCGCTTTACATAGCACCAGTTGCATTACATGAGGACACATTCATTTTTTGTTAGTCACGGGGAGATTAAGTGATTTGCCCAGAATCACAGGATGTTCAGCGTCATTGCCGAGACTCGAACCCAGTTCCCCAAATTCGACGTCGACCGCCATAGCCGTTAGGCCAACTCCTCTGCCAACAGCTCCTGGAGCTTTTGTTTGGTGGGATGGGACCCCATGACTATGTTTTTAATTTTACATAGGGACCTTACCTCCTTGAAGGACAAGTGTAGGTAAGGGGTGAGGTCGAGCTCCTCAACCTGGTCCTCTGTCATTATGGTTATTTTCACTAACAGCTGGGTTCTTGTTTTGAGACATTGTTAAAAAAGATTTCAAACCTCTAACCCTAGCTAAAGTGACTTTTTATTTTCTAAAATTCTAAAGGGACTTAACCAAGGCCCTAACAAGACTTTTAGTAATTTTGCAAAAATGCCAATTTGAAAAAATCTGAATTCTAAAGACAATTTAAGAGTTCTCTCGTGTTATCAGATGGTAACCAAATAGTCCAACAAATGCAAAGTTGTATATCCCACCGCTGATCCACCAATGTAGGAAGCTGGCTCTGTATATACTATACCAAAGTGAGGTATAGTGTGCACAGAGTCCAGTGGAGCCCCGAAGGTAGGCAGAGGTAAAGTTAGATAGCACCTCACTCTCTATTTGTGGTAGTGTGGTCGAGCAGTAAGGCAGTATCAGAGGACAGTGTTAAGCATTTGTTGTACACACTCAGTCAGCAAATGAATTCACACACTCAGACTGAACTTCAGGCCAATTGTTTTTGTATAAAAATATTCTTTGTTATTTTATTTCCTAGAACCAAGCAAGCCTGGCACAGAGTAAGTTGATAAATACTTTGCAGCAAATATACAGTTTGGAATGCAGTTGTAAATGTACTTTGAAATGGTTACAGTTTGAATTACTGGTAATGCAATACTGTGGAATGCTGTACATATACTTTGTATCGATTTTGCAGTAAAAATTACAGGTAAGTTACTTTTGAGGTTACTTTTTAGATTACTTTTTCTATTCAGTGTGATATGCCTAGATATCACACTGGGACATTTCCTAGAGAAAAGGTAAGTAAAGTCAGTTTTGCACAATTGTTATTTTTCCGGTTTCCATACAAATCAACTCCACACTTAAAACATTTTTCAGAGAAAAATAGTCAATAGGTTCCTATGGAGAGAAATGAAGTTAACGGTTACCAGGTAAGTAATCGGTCTTTGGAGTTGAGCTTCTGGGGTTAGAACAAGGGTTCCCCCAGGGTCAAGGATGCACTCTTGTTACACCCTCAGCTGCACTAGGGCGGCCGGGTGCAGAGTGCTGGGGCCTTATTTTATCCAATGGGGGATAGGAGGCCTCCGGTTGGTGGCTGCTGGCAAGCAGGCCACTTGGTTGTGGGAGCAAAGCTCCTCGACTTTAAGCTCAGGGCAAAGGGGGATCCGGTTTAGCACGCAAAGTGCACCCGCAGCGGCGGCTGGGTGCAGGGTGCTGTTTTGGCTTCGGGTGCCCTGTTGTTTTCAATGGGGATTTTCGGTTTTGGTTTTTAGCTGCAGGCTCGGTCCAGGAAGACTTCTGGGAGGAACCAACCGCTGGGCATGTAAGTTGGAGGGCTCTGGGAGGTAGGTGCACCTCGGGTTCTTTTCTGCAGGGCGGCTGGATGCAGAGGTGTCCTTTGAGGTCGGATTTCACCTTACCGGGCCACTCGCGGTTGGGGGGGGGGTCTCCGTGCAGGGGAGGTCGGGGAGTCCTGGAGGGGTCAACTGTAGGAAAGTGACTCTATATATACTGCACCAAAGTAAGGTACAGGGTGTATAGGGTCCACAGTTCCCCAATGGTAAGGCAGAGGCTAAAGTTAGATATAACCTTACTCTCTAAAGTGGTAGCTTGGTCGAGCAGTAAGGCAGTATCAGAGGACAGTGTAAAGCATTTGTTGTACACACTCAGTCAGCAAATGAAGCCACACACTCAAGAACTGAACTCTAGGCCAATGGTTTTATATAAAAATATAGGCTTGTTTTATTTTAGAACCAACAATAGGAATCAAAATATACTTTCTCAGAATGAAATGCTTTGTTTAAACACTTTTCAAATAGGCAATAGTCTTTTTGATGACAGTAGTCACAGTTGTTGCAAAAGGCAACACAATTTCAAACACAATGCAACATTGAGCTCAATGGAAAGTTTTGGTTAAATGCAATTAATTACTTTGTGGATTACTTTTCTAACCACAGGACTGGATCTGGGATTCAGTCCCAGGACATCTCCTGTAAACAGTTAAGTAAAAGCGTTTTGGTTATAGTAGTGATTTTTGAGGAATATTATGGTATTTCAAAAGTTGACACTTAGAAACTTTTCTGGGTAAAATTACCAATGTTATCCTATGGAAGGAAATACAGTTTGCAAGCAAAGTATGTTTACGTTACTTTTGTAATCCAGTGCTGGAGTCTCAGGTTCAGCACTGGGATATCTATCTAAAACAGGCAAGTAATTACGTTTGTATCGTTGGCACGATTTTTAAAGAATATTTGTAAGATTCAGAAATCGACACTTAGAAACTTTTTCAACAAAAAGCAGGCAATGATATCCTATGGAAGGAATTTCAAGTTACTGTTCAGTACGGTAAAAATTACTTTGCAGGGTCAGTACTGGGCTTAAAGATGCAGCACTGAAGTCTCTCCTGATGACAGGTGAGTAAATCGGAATTCGTTACTGTTGTGATTTTTAGGCAATATTTTAGTATTTCAAAAGTAGACACTTAGAAGAATTTTCACAGAAAACCAGTCAATGGGTCCCTATGGAAGAAAATTGAGTTAGCGTTAAGTAACGTTGTGATTACTTTTCAGGGTCAGTGCTGGGCACCAATATCCAGCACTGGGATCTCTCCTAATAGCAGGTGAGTATTTTCGTTTTAGTTACTCGGTTGATTTTAGGTGAATATTTTAAAGCTGAGAAACTCCACACTTAGAAGAATTTTCCGGTGATGCCAGCCAATGTCACCCTATGGAAGGTAAGTGAGTTATCGGTTTTTGGGTAAGTACTTGACTGGCAAAGTTAAGGTTCTGGGCACAGACTCGGGGGTCTCCCAGGGTCAGGTAAGTACAGTTGTTTCACCCCCAGCGGTACAGGGGCGGCCGGGTGCTGAGTGAGTTAGGCCCAATGTTATCCTATGGCAGGCAGGGGGCCCTTGGTTGGTGGCTGCTGGCTAGCAGGCCACGCGGCTGTGGGGGCTGGGCTCCTGGTCACTTGCTCAGGGCAAATGGGGAAGTGGATTAGGACAGAGGTTGCACTGCCAGGGCCACTCGGGCGGCTGGGTGCAGGGTGCTTTTGAGCCGTTGGGCGCTCAATGTTAACCAATGGAGATCTTGGAAGGTGAACAAAGGCTGCAGGCTCGGGGACGGTGACTCTTCAGGAGCGACCAACACTTCGAGAGGTAAGTTGGGGTCTTGGAGGATAGGTAGACACCCAGGAGTTGGGCACAGGGGGCCGTGGAGCGCCGGGTGCAGGGGTGTCTTTTGAGGTCGGGAAATCTTACCCCCTGCTGGTCGCGGTTGGAGGGGTCCCTTGTCCTGAGGCTGCAGGCGTCGTCTGGGTCGTCGAGGAGGGTCCTTGGGCACTGGATTCCAGGTCAGAATCGCCGGGGGACGTCCTCAAAGTCTTTGTTCACTCAGGCACAGGCTGGGCTCGGCGGGTGCAGAGTGTGCAGGTTTCGCGGTTCCGTGCCAGGGCCGGGTCTTTTGTAGTTTTTCTTTTGAACAGTACCACTGCTCGTGGGAGTCCCTGGGTTGAAGGCTGTGGCACAGAAGTCAGGTCCTCCGGGCTTTTTGAGATTGCTGAGACCGGGGTTCCGCAGGAGCAGGTTCGGAGGTCGACAGGCCGGTAGGGCAGGGGCCAAGTCAGTTGTCGTCGCCTCCTTGTTAGCAGCTGCACGGCTGGTCTTCTTGCTTCGTCTTCTCTTCTTGTTTCGGATTCGGGAACTGAGGAAGGAAGGTTCAGGGAGCCCCTAAATACTGAATTTAGGGGTGGTTACAGGTAGGTAAGGGCAGGGACCAATGGGTCCCGTCCCTGGGAGTGGGTACACCCCTATTCTGCCACTCTCCAGTGGGAGGGGGCAGGAGCCTGTCCCTAGTTGGCTGGGTCCCCCATCCTCAAGATGGCGGGGACTCGAGTTTGTGCTTCACCTCGCCTCCCCCACCTTAGGGGTGGAGTTGGCAGAGGTGGGCACAACCCATTTCCTGCCTCTGGTTTTCCCGCCGGTTCTCCCACCAGAAGTGGGGGTAGAACCAGTGGGGACCAGTTTGCTGGGAGCAGCAAATGGTCTGGGGAAGCTCAAAGGCGGCAGGCCTTTGAAGCTTCCCCTGCCCATCCTGGGGGAGGAGGCTTTGGCACCTCGCCCCAGGATGCGCATTGTTTCAGGCCCCTGAGAGCAGAGGCTCTCGACCCAGGGGTCCAGAAACATGTCTGGTGGTGGCAGCCTGGGCAGCCACTCAGTCCGGACACTGGAGGTCGGGTTGGTTTCAGGGGGCATCTCTAAGATGCCCTCTGGAGTGTGTTTTACATTAAATCCCACACTGGCATCAGTGTGGGTTTAATGTGCTGAGAGTTTGATACCAAACTTCTTAGTTTTCAGTGGGGCCATTATGGTGCTGTGGAGTTCGTAATGACAGACTCCCAGCACCATATACTCTTAATGGCAGCACTGCACTTACAATGCCCAAGAATGGACTTGGGCACTGTAGAGGCACAGGGCTCATGCCTCTGTGCCCTCACCACTGGCATAGTGCACCCAGCTAGAGGGGTGGCTGACCTAGGCCAGGGCAGTGGCTTGTAGGCATGGCACACAGGGATGTGTGCCATGTCGACTCTTCACTTTTGTTCTGCACCAAGACACGCAGCCTGCAAAGGCAGTGTGTGTGTGTGTGTGTAAAGGTACAGGGTCCCTAAGGGTGGCACAACAAGTGCTGCAGCCCTTAGGGGCCTTCCCTGGTCACAGTGCCCTGGGTACCAATGGTACCATTTACCAGGGGCTGACCTGTGGCCAGGGATGCCAATTGGGTGTAGGCATCAATGCAGTTTTAGGGAAGGAACACAGGCCCTGGGTACCTGGTTGGCAGGAGCCCAGGGCACACTCAGTCAAAGCACATCAGCAATTCAGCAAAAAGTGGGGGCATACCATGCAAGAAAGATGGCACTTTCTCACATCAACCCACGGTGGACTCAGAAGCGCTGGGGGACCTCGCTGGGACCGGTGGGCCACTTTGTTCTGCACCAAAACACGCAGCCTGCAAAGGCAGTGTGTGTGTAAAGGTACAGGGCCTCTAAGGGTGGTACAATAAGTGCTGCAGCCCTTAGAGGTCTTCCCTGGTCACAGTGCCCTGGTTACCTGTGGTACCATTTACCAAGGGCTGACCTGTGGCTAGAGATGCCAATTGGGTTACTTTTGAGGAAAGAACACAGGCCCTGGGAACCTGATTGGCAGGGACCCAGGGCACATCAAGTCAAAGTGCATCAGTAGTCTGGCAAAAAGTGGGGGGGGTTACTGTATCTGAAAGAGACACGTTAGTGACAGATTCCTTACCTTAGAATATCCCCAGGCGTCAGGCTGGATCCGGAACGTTTTTGCGTAGCAGTACCCTTGCGCGTCGGTAGGCGGCGTCGTGCGGCTCCGCGTCCGTCGTCGGCGTCGTGATCGCCGGGATGACGTCGCGGGCAGTACTTGGACGCCGCCCCTGCGCGCTGACGTCAGTTCTTCTTTTTCCGCGCCAGTAAGCGCAGATCCGGGAAGAGCAGTGCCCTAGTCAATTTTTGACTAACCTTTTTTGTGAATTTTTTCACTGTTTCTTTCGAGTCTTCATCGACTCCTAGGTGTCAGTAGGGATGCCCGGCTTCAAGCCATGCGACACCTGTGGTCGCATGATGTCGATCACAGACCCGCATCTGGAGTGTCTCTTCTGTCTTGGCCGAGACCACGACACGAAGTCGTGCCCTGACTGCCGGAAACTTCACCCGAAGGCTTTGCGAGAGCGGTCTCAAAAGCTGCTCGAGGTCCGGCAGTCGGCTCCGCGCCGCACCAAGCCCCGGTACCGGGAGAGGTCGAGGGGCCGGTCGCGGAGTCCCCGCCGGTCGTCGGAGTCCAAGTCTTCGCGCTCCTCGGGTAAGTCGAAGCACAAAAAGTCGAAGAAGCGTCATCGCTCTAAGACTTCGCCTCGCCGGTCTCGCGACTCGGCTGAGGCCCCAGTCGGCCCCGGCCCCGGACGTGCCTATGGAGCCGCCCCCGCATTACCCGTCCTTTCCGGGTTCGGGGGCGACTCCGGCCGAAATACAGGAATTCCTGTCGGCCATGGCCCGCCTCTTCGGGCCTCAAGGTCCCTCCGGTGCGCCTTCGGGCCCTGATGGGGGTTGCTCCGGCGTCGCCGACGACTCCGGTCCAGGCGCCGCCTGTTCCACCAGCCTTCATCCCGGCCTCGGCCTCGATCCCGGCTCCGGTGGTGCCGCGACCCCCATCGACGCCGGTTGACCTAACCACGCCAACGCCGATGTCCCCGGTGCCGTTCCTGACGCCGTCCGGGGCTCCGGACGGCGTCGGTCCCCGGCTCTCTCCGGCTCCGGACATGGAGCCGGACCGACATCGCTCGACACCGGCTCCGGCGCCGATGAGACCTTGGATCCCAAATGTCCCTCCTCCTCCATATTTTGAACCTGAGGAGGACCAAGAGAGCTGGGAGGGGTCCGAAGACCCTCTCACACAACAGTGTGAGTATGATCAGGACTGGGCTGAGGAACTTGGGGATGCCATTGGTCTAGACACCTCCCCTGACACTGGCATGCTGTCTCCTCCCGTGGCTACGGAGGAGGGAGCTAATTTCGCAACGGTGTTGCGTAGAGCAGCTGGAGCCTTACATCTCCAATTGCCTACTGTGGCTGTCAGGACTAATCTCCTGACGGAAGTGCTTCAGCCGGCAGCTTCCTCCTCGGAGACTGTGCTGCCGTTTAATGATGCACTCACTGACGTTCTTTTGGGCGCCTGGTCCAAGCCCACCACAGGGGCTCCTGTGGATAGGAACGTGGCCCGACGCTCATCGCCCTGCTCCGGGCGACCCCTTGTTTCTCTCCCAACATCCCACCCCGAGAGCTTGGTTGTCCAAGCCTCTGCCTCCCAAACCGCCTTCCCTACCGCCCCTCCGGATAGGGAATCCAAACGCCTGGACCAATTTGGGAAGAAGGCTTTTTCTTCCTCCAGTGCTGGCTTGCGGTCCGTCAACACCGCTTGCCTTTTGGGCCGATATACCCACTCCCTGTGGGATTCGGTGGCGGCTGTTTTGCCGCAGTGTTCTGAGGAGGTCCAGACACTGCTTACCCGCGCCATTGCGGAAGGAAGAGATGCGGCTAAATACACCATACGTTGTGGCCTTGATACCGCCGACTCGCTGGGCAGATCGCTTGCAACGACGGTGGCGCTACGTCGCCACGCCTGGCTGAGAACAACTGGTTTCTCGGGTGATGTCCAGAATACACTCATGGACATGCCCTTTGATGGAGTTGGTCTTTTTGGTTCAAAAGCAGACCATGCGCTGGAGCGTTTTAAGGGCTCACGGGCTACTGCCAAGTCCCTGGGCCTTTCTGTTGTACGCCCTCCGCTCACCTCTGCTTTTCGCCCCTTTCGTGGCCACGGAAGGGCGCCCAGTCACGTCAGCTGCCCAGCCACCGGCCCGCGCAGCAAGCGTCTTCGCGTGGCCGAGGGCGTGGATACCGCCGTGGCGGTTCGGGCAACCAGCGTGCGGGTCAGGCCACTACCTCCAACCCGTCCGCGGCCTCCAAGCCCTCCTAGTCCTTCCTTTCAGGTGCACAGCACGCCAGTAGGGGCAGGGTCCGCCATCACCTTCACCATTGGCGTCCCATCACCTCGGACAGGTGGGTCTTGGACATTGTCCGAAGGGCTACTCCCTCCCCTTCGAGACCACCCCCCCAGCCATGCCACCTCAATTCCACCGCATGTCAGGGGATCACTTGGTGCTTCTGCAGAAGGAAGTCACTACCCTCTTGGCCAAGAGGGCCATCGAGCATGTTCCGACCCCAGAAGTAGGGCGTGGTTGCTACTCCCACTACTTTCTGGTGCCCAAGAAAGACAAGGAGGACATGCGTCCTATCTTGGACCTCCGGAACGTCAATCGCTTCCTCCGGAAGGAGATGCTCACCCTAGCTCAGGTCTTGACTGCCCTCGACCCTGGAGACTGGTTGGTAGCGTTGGACTTGCAGGACGCTTATTTCCACATCCCCGTCCTGCCGGCCCACCGGCGTTACCTACGGTTCACGGTAGGCCTCGAGCATTTTCAGTTCACCGTGCTCCCCTTTGGCCTTACAAGTGCCCCTCGGGTGTTCACGAAAGTGATGGCGGTGGTCGCAGCTCATCTGCGCCGGGCAGGGGTTCCAGTCTTCCCCTACCTCGACGACTGGCTGCTGAAGGCGGGCTCGCCCCAGGCAGTCGTCTCCCACCTCCAGACTACGGCCGAACTCCTGCACTCGCTGGGGTTCTCCATCAATGTGCCAAAGTCGCATCTGATTCCTTCTCCACAGCTCCTTTTCATCGGAGCAGTTCTGGACACGACGCAGTTTCGGGCCTATCCTCCCGAACGGCGAGTCCGGGATATTCAGGCTATGATTCCAATCTTTCAGCCTTTATCCTGGGGTTCGGTACGGATGACCCTGAGGCTGCTGGGCCTCATGTCCTCCTGCATCCTGCTAGTCGATCATGCCAGATGGCATATGCGGGCTCTGCAGTGGGACCTGAAGTTCCAGTGGGCGCAGCACCAGGGCAACCTGTCCGATCACGTCCAGATCTCGGAGGGGCTGCAAAACAGTTGCAGTGGTGGCTCTCGAACCGGCAATGGGTCATGGGCAGATCCCTCTCCCTTCCCCAGCCAGAGCACACAGTTGTGACGGACGCGTCCCTTCTGGGATGGGGCGGTCACATGGGAGAGGCGGAGATCAGAGGCCTCTGATCTCCGGCGGAGTCCCGGCTCCATATCAACATTCTGGAGCTCCGGGCGATCCGACTTGCACTCGAGGCATTCCTTCCCTCTGTCAAAGGGAAGGTAGTGCAGGTGTTCACAGACAACACCACCGCCATGTGGTACTGCAACAAACAAGGTGGGGTGGGGTCGTGGACCCTCTGTCAAGAGGCTCTGCGCCTCTGGACATGGCTGGAACATCAGGGCATGTTCCTGATGGTTCAACACCTGGCAGGTTCCCTGAACGCCAGGGCGGACGAACTCAGCCGCAGGTGCATGATGGATCACGAATGGCGTCTTCACTCGGAAGTGGCGCAAGGTCTCTTTCTGCAGTGGGGAGAGCCTTGGTTAGATCTATTCGCCACCGAAGAGAACGCGCAATGTCATCAGTTCTCCGCGTTGGAATTTCCAAGGCGGCACTCGCTCGGCGACGCTTTTCGTCGCGAGTGGAGTTGCGGTCTGTTGTACGCCTTTCCGCCTATACCACTTCTACCCAGAGTGTTGAAGAAGATTCGGCGCGACCGGGCCCAAGTCATCCTTGTGGCTCCGGACTGGGCTCGAAGAGTTTGGTATCCCGAGCTACTCAGTATGAGCTTCGATCCCCCGATCCGTCTGCCTCTTCGGGAGGATCTTCTGTCGCAGCAGCAGGGGACGGTCCTCCACCCGAACCTGTCCAGCCTCCACCTGCTTAAGTGGAGTTTGAGCGGCGGCAGTTGATTCCTTTCGACTTGCCTCCCGAAGTTTGTGATGTCATTCTGGCAGCCAGGCGTCCCTCCACTAAGGTGGTATACGCCTGCAGGTGGAACAAGTTTGTGGCATGGTGCACAGCAAAGGCTGTGAATCCCCTCTCTGCCCCTCTTTCTGAGGTTCTTCTGTTCCTTCTTTCACTGGCCCAACAGGGTTCTGCCCTGGGTACCATCAAGGGCTATCTTTGTGCCATTTCGGCCTTTCTCAGGCTTCCTGATCAGCCCTCCCTTTTCAAGTCCCCTGTTGTTAACAGGTTTCTAAAAGGCATTACACACCTCTTCCCTCCTGTTCCGTTTGTGATGCCTCAGTGGGACTTGAACTTGGTTCTTACCTTTTTAATGTGCGCTCCCTTTGAGCCTCTACATAACTGTCCTCTTCGTCTTCTGACTCTGAAGACAGCCTTTCTGGTGGCCATCACCTCCGCTCGGCGGGTGAGTGAGCTCCAGGCTCTATCATGCAAACCTCCCTTTCTGTCTGTCCATCCAGACAAGGTTGTTCTTAGGACGCGGTAGTCCTTCTTGCCAAAGGTGGTTACTGCCTTCCACATTGGGCAGACCATCACTTTGCCCACCTTCTTTCCGCCTCCGCATCCTTCCAGAGAGGAAGAGAGGCTCCACCGTCTGGACCCAAAACGTGCGCTTTCCTTTTATATTAACCGCACACAACACTTCCGGGTGGATGACCAGCTCTTTGTTGGCTACGTGGGCGCCAAAAATGGTCGGGCGGTGCACAAGAGAACCATCTCCCGCTGGGTAACCTTGTGTGTCAAAGCCTGCTATTCTTTGGCTAAGAAGGAGCCTCCTGTTGGGCTGCGTGCCCATTCCACCAGGGCAACGGCTGCTACCACGGCTTTGGGCCGCGGTGTTCCGCTGCAGGATATCTGTCAGGCAGCTACGTGGGCCTCGCTGCACACGTTTACAAAGCATTACTGCCTTGACAGTCAGGTCCGGAGGGACGGCTTCTTTGGCCGTTCTGTCCTCCGGGACTTCCTTGTCTGATCTTTGTTCGCAGACCCACCACCGGGGTTGGTATTGCTGGGGTATCTGAAAGAGACACGTTAGTGACAGATTCCTTACCTTAGAATATCCCCAGGCGTCAGGCTGGATCCGGAAAGTTTTTTGCGTAGCAGTACCCTTGCGCGTCGGTAGGCGGCGTCGTGCGGCTCCGCGTCCGTCGTCGGCGTCGTGATCGCCGGGATGACGTCGCGGGCAGTACTTAGGCGCCGCCCCTGCGCGCTGACGTCAGTTCTTCTTTTTCCGCGCCAGCAAGCGCAGATCCGGGAAGAGCAGTGCCCTGGTCATTTTTTGACCATACTTTTTGGTGAATTTTTTCACTGTTTTTCTATCAAGGTGTCGTAGGGATGCCCGGTTTCAAACGTTGCGGCGCCTGTGCTCGGATGATGTCCGTCACCGACCCGCATTGGGAGTGTCTCTTCTGCCTCGGCCGAGGCCACGACACGGAGTCTTGTACCGACTGCCAGGCCCTCAACCCGAAAGCTTTGCGAGAGCGGTCTCGAAAGCTCCTCGAGGCCCGGCATTCGGCTCCGCGGAAGCCCCGGTCGCGTGAGAGGTCCAGGGGTCGATCGCGGAGTCCACACCGGTCGTCGGCATCGAAGTCTTCTTCGTCCGGTAAGTCAAAACACAAGAAGTCCAAAAGCATCATCGCTCTAGGACTTCGCCTCGCCCGGTCTCGCAACTCGGGTGAGGCCCTCCCGGCACCGTCCCCGCGGCCCCGGACATGCCTGTGGAGTCGCCCCCGCCATACCCGCCCTTCCCGGGTTCGGGGCGGATCCGGCCAAAGTGCAGGAATTCCTGTCGGCCATGGCCCACCTCTTCGGGCCTCCAGGCCCCTCCGGTGCGCCTTCGGGCCCCGCGGGCCCTGATGGGGTTGCTCCGACGGCTCCGGCCCCGGCGTCGCCCGTGCCTCCAGCCTCGATCCCGGCTTCGGCCCCGGCCTCGATCCCGGCTCCACAACCCCCATCGACGCCGGTCGACCTAACGACACCTCCGCCGGCGCCGATGTCTCCGGTGCCGTTCTCGACGCCGCCCTGGGCTCCGGGCGGCGTCGTCCCCAGTTCCTTCCGGTTCCGGACATGGACCCGGACCGACGCCGGTTCCGGCGCCGATGAGACCTTGGGTCCCAAATGTCCCTCCTCCCCTTATTTTGAACCTGAGGAGGACCAGGAGGACTGGGAGGGGTCTGATGACCCTCTGACACAACAGTGTCAGTACGATGAGGACTGGACAGAGGGTCTAGGGGATGCTAGTGGTCTAGATACTTCCCCTGACACTGGCATGCTGTCTCCTCCCATGGCTACGGAGGAGGGAGTCAATTTTGTAACGGTGTTGCGTAGGGCAGCTGGAGCCTTACATCTCCAACTCCCTGCTGTGGCGGTCAAGGTTAATCTCTTGACAGAGGTGCTTCAGCCGGCAGCCTCCTCTTCGGAGACTGTGCTGCCGTTTAACGACGCCCTCACTGACGTTCTTTTGGGCGCCTGGTCCAAGCCCAACACAGGGGCTCCTGTGGATAGGAACGTGTCCCGACGCCATCGCCCAGCTCCGGGCGACCCCCTGTTTCTCTCTGTCCACCCCACCCCTGAGAGCTTGGTTGTCCAAGCCTCCGCTTCCCAAACCGCCTTCCCTACCGCCCCTCCGGATAGGGAATCCAAACGCCTGGATCAATTTGGGAAGAAGGGTTTTTCTTCCTCCAGTGCTGGCTTGCGGTCCGTCAACACCGCTTGCCTTTTGGGCCGATATACCCACTCCTTGTGGGATTCGGTGGCGGATGTTTTGCCCCAGTGTTCTGAGGCGGTCCAGACACTGCTTTCCCGCGCCATTGCGGAAGGAAGGATGCGGCCAAATATACAATTCGATGTGGCCTTGATACCGCCGACTCGCTGGGCAGGTCTATTGCAACGACGGTGGCGCTACGACGCCACGCCTGGCTGAGAACCACTGGTTTTTCAGGGGATGTCCAGAATACTCTCATGGACATGCCCTTTGATGGAGTCGGTCTTTTTGGGTCCAAAGCAGACCATGCGTTGGAGCGCTTTAAGGACTCACGGGCTACTGCAAAGTCCCTGGGCCTTTCTGCTACACGCCCTCCGCTGACTTCTGCTTTTCGCCCCTATCGTGGCCACGGTAGGGGCGCCCTTCACGTCAGCAGCCCAGCCACCGGCCCGCGCAGCAGGCGTCTTCGCGTGGCCGAGGACGTGGATTCCGCCGTGGCGGATCGGGCAACCAGCGTGCGGGTCAGGCCACCACCTCCAACCCGTCCGCGGCCTCCAAACCCTCCTAGTCCCTCCTTTCAGGTGCACAGCACGCCAGTAGGGGCAGGGTCCGCCATCACCTTCCCCACTGGCGTACCATCACCTCGGACAGGTGGGTCTTGGACATTGTCCGAAGGGCTACTCCCTCCCCTTCGAGTCCACCCCCAGCCATGCCACCTCAATTCCACCGCATGTCAGGGGATCACTTGGTACTTCTGCAGAAGGAAGTCACGGCCCTCTTGGCCAAGAGGGCCATCGAGCATGTTCCGACCCCAGAAGTAGGGCGTGGTTGCTACTCCCACTACTTCCTGGTGCCCAAAAGGACAAGGAGGACATGCGTCCTATCTTGGACCTCCGGAACGTCAATCGCTTCCTCCGGAAGGAGAAGTTCAAGATGCTCACCCTAGCTCAGGTCTTGACTGCCCTCGACCCTGGAGACTGGTTGGTAGCGTTGGACTTGCAGGACGCATATTTCCACATCCCCGTCCTGCCGGCCCACCGGCGTTACCTTCGGTTCACGGTAGGCCCCGAGCATTTTCAGTTCACCGTGCTCCCCTTTGGCCTTACCAGTGCCCCTCGGGTGTTCACGAAAGTGTTGGCGGTGGTCGCAGCTCATCTGCGCCGGGCAGGGGTTTCAGTCTTCCCCTACCTCGACGACTGGCTGCTGAAGGCGGGCTCGTCCCAGGCAGTCGTCTCCCACCTCCAGACTACGGCCGAACTCCTGCACTAGCTGGGGTTCTCCATCAATGTGCCGAAGTCGCATCTGATTCCTTCTCCACAGCTCCTTTTCATCGGAGCAGTTCTGGACACGACGCAGTTTCGGGCCTATCCTCCCGAACGGCGAGTCCGGGATATTCAGGCTATGATTCCAATCTTTCAGCCTTTATCCTGGGTTTCGGTACGGATGACCCTGAGGCTGCTGGGCCTCATGGCCTCCTGCATCCTGCTGGTCAATCATGCCAGATGGCATATGCGGGCTCTGCAGTGGGACCTGAAGTTCCAGTGGGCGCAGCACCAGGGCAACCTGTCCGATCACGTCCAGATCTCGGAGGGGACTGCAAAACAGTTGCAGTGGTGGCTCTCGAACCGGCAATGGGTCATGGGCAGATCCCTCTCCCTTCCCCAGCCAGAGCACACAGTTGTGACGGACGCGTCCCTTCTGTGATGGGGCGGTCACATGGGAGAGGCGGAGATCAGAGGCCTCTGGTCTCCGGCGGAGTCCCGGCTCCATATCAACATTCTGGAGCTCCGGGCGATCCGACTTGCACTCCAGGCATTGCTTCCCTCTGTCAAAGGGAAGGTAGTGCAGGTGTTCACAGACAACACCACCGCCATGTGGTACTGCAACAAACAAGGCGGGGTGGGGTCGTGGACCCTTTGTCAGGAGGCTCTGCGCCTCTGGACATGGCTGGAACATCAGGGCATGTTCCTGATGGTTCAACACCTGGCAGGTTCGCTGAACGCCAGGGCGGACGAACTCAGCCGCAGGTGCATGATGGATCACGAATGGCGTCTTCACTCGGAAGTGGCGCAAGGACTCTTTCTACAGTGGGGAGAGCCTTGGTTAGATCTATTCGCCACCGAAGAGAACGCGCAATGTCATCAGTTCTGCGCGTTGGAATTTCCAAGGCGGCACTCGCTCGGCGACGCTTTCGTCACGAGTGGAGTTGCGGTCTGTTGTACGCCTTTCCGCCTATACCACTTCTACCCAGAGTGTTGAAGAAGATTCGGCACAACCGGGCCCAAGTCATTCTTGTGGCTCCGGACTGGGCTCGAAGAGTTTGGTATCCCGAGCTACTCAATATGAGCGTAGATCCCCCGATCCGTCTGCCTCTTCGGGAGGATCTTCTGTCGCAGCAGCAGGGGACGGTCCTCCACCCGAACCTGTCCAGTCTACACCTGCTTGCGTGGAGATTGAGCGGCGGCAGTTGATTCCTTTCGACTTGCCTCCCGAAGTTTGTGATGTGATTCTGGCAGCCAGGCGTCCCTCCACTAAGGTGGTATACGCCTGCAGGTGGAACAAATTTGTGGCATGGTGCACAGCAAAGGCTGTGAATCCCCTTTCTGCCCCTCTTTCTGAGGTCCTTCTGTTCCTTCTCTCTCTGGCCCAACAGGGTTCTGCCCTGGGTACCATCAAGGGTTATCTTTGTGCTATCTCGGCCTTCCTCAGGCTCCCTGATCAGCCCTCCCTTTTCAAGTCCCCTGTTGTTAACAGGTTCTTAAAAGGCATTACACACCTCTTCCCTCCTGTTCCGTTTGTGATGCCTCAGTGGGACTTGAACTTGGTGTAGGAAAGTGGCTCTGTATATACTGTACCCAAGTAAGGTTCAGGGTGTACAGAGTCCACAGTCCCCAGAGGGTTGACAGAGGCTAAAGTTAGATATAACCTTACTCTCCAAAGTGGTAGCTTGGTCGAGCAGTAAGGCAGTATCAGAGGACAGTGTAAAGCATTTGTTGTACACACTCAGTCAGCAAATGAAGCCACACACTCAAGAACTGAACTCTAGGCCAATGGGTTGTATATAAAAAAATATATGCTTGTTTTATTTTAGAACCAACAATAGGATCAAAATATACTTTCTCAGTATGAGATGCTTTGGTTATTCAACTTACAGATAGGAGATAGACTTTTTAGATAGTGGTAATCACAGTTGGTGCAAGAGGCAACACAAGGTCCAATACAATGCAACATTGAGCTCAATGGAAAATTATGCTTAATTACAATTGATTACTTTGCAGAGCACTTTTCTAACCACAGGACTGGATCCTGGATTCAGTCCTGGGACATTTCCTGTAAACAGGTAAGAAAAAGCGTTTTGGTTATTGTAGTGATTTTTGAAGAATATTACTGTATTTCAAAAGCTGACACTTAGAAACTTTTCTGGGTAAAATTACCAATGTTATCCTATGGAAGGAAATACTGTGTGCGAGTAAAGTATGTTTACGTTACTTTTGTAATCCAGTGCTGGACTCCTAGGTTCAGCACTGGGACATTACTTAAAACAGGTAAGTAATTACGTTTTTGTAGTTTGTACGATTTTTAAAGAATATTTGTAAAATACAGAAATCGACACTTAGAAGAAATTTCACAGAAAACCAGTCAATGGATCCCTATAGAAGAAAAGTGAGTTAGCGGTAAGTAACGTTGCGATTACTTTTTAGGGCCAGTGTTGGGCACTCGGGTCCAGCACTGAGGCCCCTTCTAATACTAGGTGAGTTTTTCGTTTTCGTAACTCGGTTGATTTTTGGTGAATATTCTAAAGTTTCAGAACTCCACACTTAGAAGAAATTTCGCAGGAAACCAGTCAATGGAACCCTATGTAAGAAAAGTGAGTTCTCGGATTTCGGGTAACTACTTGACTGGCAGAGTTAAGGTTCTGGGTATAGACTCAGGGGTCCCCCAGGATCAGGTAAGTACAGTTGTTACACCCTCAGCGGCACAGGGGCGGCCGGGTGCAGAGTGAGTAGGCCCAATGTTATCCTAAGGCAGGCGGGGGCCCGGGGTTGGTGGCTGCTGGCAAGCAGGCCACGCGACTGTGGGAGCAGGGCTCCTGGTCACTTACTCAGGGCAAGTGGGGAAGTAGGTTAGGATAGAGGTTGCACTTCCAGGGGCACTCGGGCGGCTGGGTGCAGGGTGCTTTTGAGCCGTCGGGCGCTCAATGTTAACCAATGGAGGTTGTGAAAGGTGAAGAAAGGCTGCAGGCTCGGGGACGGTGATTCTTCAGGGACGACCAACACTTCAGGAGGTAAGTTGGGGTCTTGGAGGATAGGTAGACACCCAGGAGTTGGGCACAGGGGGCCGTGGGCGCCGGGTGCAGGGGTGTCTATTGAGGTCGGGAAATCTTACCCCTGCTGGTCGCGGTTGGAGGGGTCCCTTGTCCTGAGGCTGCAGGCGTCGTCTGGGTCGTCGAGGAGGGTCCTTGGCCACTGGATTCCAGGTCAGAATCGCCGGGGGACGTCCTCGAGGTCGTTGGTCACTCAGGCACAGGCTGGACTCGGCGGGTGCAGAGTGTGCAGGTTTCGCGGCTCCGTGCCAGGGCCGGGTCTTTGGTAGGTTTTCTTTTGAGCAGTACCACTGCTCGTGGGAGTCCCTGGGTCGAAGGCTGTAGCACAGAAGTCAGGTCCTCCGGGGTTTGTGAGGTTGCTGAGGCCGGGATTCCGCAGGAGCAGGTTCAGAGGTCGACAGGCCGGTAGGGCTGGGGCCAAGTCAGTTGTTGTCGCCTCCTTCTTAGCAGCTGCACGGCTGGTCTTCTTGCTTCGTCTTCTCTTCTTATTTTCGGATTTGGGAACTGAGGAAGGAAGGTTCAGGGAGCCCCTAAATACTAAATTTAGGGGTGGTTACAGGTAGAGTAAGGGCAGGGACCAATGGGTCCCTTCCTGGGGTGGGTACACCCCTATTCTGTTCCTCTCCAGTGGGAGGGGGCAGGAGCCTGTCCCTGGTTGGCCAGGTCCCCCATCCTCAAGATGGCGGGGACTCGAGTTTGTGCTTCGCCTCGCCTCCCCCACCTTAGGGGTGGAGTTGGCAGAGGTGGGCACAACCCATTTCCTGCCTCTGGTTTTCCGCCGGTTCTCCCGCCAGGAGTGGGGGTAGAACCAGTGGGGACCAGTTTGCTGGAAGCAGCAAATGGTCTGGGGAAGCTCCAAAGGCGGCAGGCCTTTGAAGCTCCCCTGCCCATCCTGGGGGAGGAGGCTTTGGCACCTCGCCCCAGGATGTGCATTGTTTCAGGCCCCTGAGAGCAGAGGCTCTCGACCCAGGGGTCCAGAAACATGTCTGGTGGTGGCAGCCTGGGCAGCCACTCAGTCCGGACACTGGAGGTCGGGTTGGTTTCAGGGGGCATCTCTAAGATGCCCTCTGGAGTGCGTTTACATTAAATCCCACACTGGCATCAGTGGGGGTTTAATGTGCTGAGAAGTTTGATACCAAACTTCTTAGTCTTCAGTGGGGCCATTATGGTGCTGTGGAGTTCGTAATGACAGACTCCCAGCACCATATACTCTTAATGGCAGCACTGCACTTACAATGCCCAAGAATGGACTTGGGCACTGTAGGGGCACAGGGCTCATGCCTCTATGCCCTCACCACTGGCATAGTGCACCCAGCTAGAGGGTGGCTGACCTAGGCCAGGGCAGTGAGCTTGTAGGCATGGCACACAGGGATGTGAGCCATGTCGACTCTTCACTTTTGTTCTGCACCAAGACACGCAGCCTGCAAAGGCAGTGTGTGTGTGTGTAAAGGTGCAGGGTCCCTAAGGGTGGCACAACAAGTGCTGCAGCCCTTAGGGGCCTTCCCTGGTCACAGTGCCCTGGGTACCCATGGTACCATTTACCAGGGGCTGACCTGTGGCCAGGGATGTCAATTGGGTGTAGGTATCAATGCAATTTTAGGGAAGGAACACAGGCCCTGGGTACCTGGTTGGCAGGAGCCCAGGGCACACTCAGTCAAAGTACATCAGCCATTCAGCAAAAGTGGGGCATACCATGTAAGAAAGATGGCACTTTCTCACACTTGGTTCTTACCTTTTTAATGTGCGCTCCCTTTGAGCCTCTACATAACTGTCCTCTTCGTCTTCTGACTCTGAAGACAGCCTTTCTGGTGGCCATCACCTCCGCTCGGCGGGTGAGTGAGCTCCAGGCTCTATCTTGCAAACCTCCCTTTCTGTCTGTTCATCCAGACAAGGTTGTTCTTCGGACGCGTCCGTCCTTCTTGCCAAAGGTGGTTACTGCTTTCCACATTGGGCAGACCATCACTTTGCCCACCTTCTTTCCGCCTCCGCATTCTTCCAGAGAGGAAGAGAGGCTCCACCGTCTGGACCCAAAACGTGCGCTCTCCTTCTATATTGACCGCACAAAACACTTCCGGGTGGATGACCAGCTCTTTGTTGGCTACGTGGGCGCCAAAAAGGTCGGGCGGTGCACAAGAGGACCATCTCCCGCTGGGTTACCTTGTGCATCAAGACCTGCTATTCTTTGGCTAAGAAGGAGCCTCCTGTTGGGCTGCGTGCCCATTCCACCAGGGCAACGGCTGCTACCACGGCCTTGGGCCGCGGTGTTCCGCTGCCGGTTATCTGTCAGGCAGCTACGTGGGCCTCGCTGCACACGTTTACAAAGCATTACTGCCTTGACAGTCAGGTCCGGAGGGACGGCTTCTTTGGCCGTTCTGTCCTCCAGGACTTCCTTGTCTGATCTTTGTTCGCAGACCCACCACCGGGGTTGGTATTGCTGGGGTATCTATTCTAAGGTAAGGAATCTGTCACTAACGTGTCTCTTTCAGATGCACAAGTTACTAACTTGTGTAACGATATATCTGTAAGAGACAGTAGTTAGTGACAGATTCCTACCGCCCCACCCATCCTCCCCGTTCTGCGAACTGATTTCTAGGGTTAAGGACATCCCTTTCAGGGCCCTAGTATTTTTCAGACACCTATGTCAGCTTCTTGCATGGCTCTGCATTCCTGGCGCGGAAAGTCGTGTACAGAACTGATGTCAGCGCGCCGCACGACGCCGCCTACCGACGCGCAAGGGTACTGCTACGCAAAAACTTTCCGGATCCAGCCTGACGCCTGGGGATATTCTACGGTAAGGAATCTGTCACTAACTACTGTCTCTTACAGATATATCGTTACACAAGTTAGTAACTTGTGCAACAGAAACCCACTTTCCTACAGGGGAGCACTAATTTTAGGTCAACGCTAAGCAAAGATAACTACGGCCAATACGTGCCACAAATGGAATATGTTACTTACCCTGTAAGCATCTATTCGTAGCGTGTAGTACTGTAGATTCATTTGCACCTGGCCTCTTTCCCAGAAGCTTCTGGCTGACTTACACACCTCTTTTCTAAAACACTGAACCTCATCTTCATTTTACTTGCATGCTCATGCTTCCTATCACTGTATTGCTTCTGTCCTAAGCTCGTTGGATTAGCGGAAAAAACAATCTAACAAAGGAGCCGATGAACATGCGCAGTACAGACTATAGGAGGAGTTACATTACCTTGTGACTCAAATAAACGTATTTGAAGAAAAGCAAGTTACAAATGTCCGAGTCCAACACTAGATAGCAGGAGTTTGCGAAGCATATTAATCTACTGCGCTAGATGCTACAAATAGATGTTTACAGGTTAAGTAACATATTCCTTTCGACCCAACCACTAGATGGTGGGATAATGCACAGCATGTGAATCCACAAAATACTTCAAGCTGCAAAACTATTTTTGTTATTGAGCTTCAGGCTTTGTTGGTGTTCATCTTCCGTATATGGCCTTCCCTGGCGAGCTTGTTCTGATGACATGCACATCCTTTATTCCCAAAGCAGTGTCAGTCTTTCATGTAGGGCAGTTCATTACACTTCTTTTCTTCTCCTCAATCATCCAGGAGTAGGAAAAGCTTCATCTGTGCCCTTAGCTTCTGTCTTGATAGTACTAAGGATTGCCACATTGATGATCAAATTGTCGTATTCCGCAGTGCAAAGAAAGGAAAAGTGGCTGAGAAATTAACTTTGTCCCACCGGATTTATCTCTGCATTAAACTGTCTCATTCCCTCACAAGAAGCAACCCTTTAAGCCCTTATGTTTCATTCCAACAGAGCAGTGGTAGCAACTTGGGCTGTAGCTAGGAGTATTCTGATTTTGGACATCTGCCAGACTGCTACATGGGCTTCAGTCCATATTTTTGCAAGGTATTACTGCACTGATTTTCTAGTCTGCAGGGAGGATGATCTTGCTTGTGAGGACCTGGTGAACTTCCTGGTGTAAGTCCACTCCTCAGATCCACCAGCTGACTGCATTGCTATTGCTTCTAATAGTTGGGAATCTGTGGGTAGATGTATCTATCAAAAGTCCTTTGAGAACATTCTTTCTTATGGATATTATGTACATGCAGATTCCTCACCGCCTGCCTACCTGTTCTGTAGCTCACTCCCTGTTTCACTAGTCAGTCACGTTTCCGCATCTGAGGGTGCGAAGAAAAACTGACATGTAGGATGGCTCCTATATGCAAATCAGTTTCATAATGTCCAAGGCAGGGCATAGGAAGAATGGACTGTGGCACCACCTATCAGCACATAGGAGTTATGGGAGCTTTTTTCAGATCCAGTCTGTCAAAGGTGAGGAGTCAGTGGGTTGATAGTATACTCTAGAATTGGCATTACAAAAGGTGAGTAACTTATCACTTAGGGTGATCAATGAAATCATTATCTGAAAGAGACACGTTAGTGATAGATTCCTTACCTTAGAATATCCCCAGGCGTCAGGCTGGATCCGGAAAGTTTTGCGTAGCAGTACCCTTGCGCGTCGGTAGGCGGCGTCGTGCGGCTCCGCGTCCGTCGTCGGCGTCGTGATCGCCGGGATGACGTCGCGGGCAGTACTTAGGCGCCGCCCCTGCGCGCTGGCGTCAGTTCTTCTTTTCCGCGCCAGTAAGCGCAGATCCGGGAAGAGCAGTGCCCTGGTCAATTTTTGACCATACTTTTTGGTGATTTTTCACTGTTTTTTTCCAGCCTTCAGGTGTCGTAGGGATGCCCGGCTTCAAGCGATGCGGCGCCTGTGCGCGGATGATGTCCGTCACCGACCCGCATTGGGAGTGTCTCTTCTGCCTCGGCCGAGGCCACGACACCGAGTCTTGTCCCGAATGCCAGGCCCTCAACCCGAAGGCTTTGCGAGAGCGGTCTCGAAAGCTCCTCGAGGCCCGGCATTCGGCTCCGCGGAAGCCCCGGTCGCGTGAGAGGTCCAGGGGTCGCTCGCGGAGTGCACACCGGTCGTCGGCGTCGAAGTCTTCTTCGTCCGGTAAGTCTCGACACAAGAAGTCCAAGAAGCATCGTCGCTCTCGGACTTCGCCTCGCCGGTCTCGCGACTCGGCTGAGGCCCCTCCCGGCACCGTCCCCGCCCCGCGGCCCCGGACTTGCCTGTGGAGTCGCCCCGTCATACCCGCCCTTCCCGGGTTCGGGGGCGGATCCGGCCAAGGTACAGGAGTTCCTGTCGGCCATGGCCCGCCTCTTCGGGCCTTCAGGCCCCTCCGGTGCGCCTTCGGGCCCCGCGGGCCCTGATGGGGTTGATCCGGCGTCGCCGGCGGCTCCGGCCCGGCGTCGCCCGAGCCTCCAGCCTCGATCCCGGCTCCGGCTCCGGCCCCGGCCTCGATCCCGGCTCCACAACCCCCATCGACGCCGGTCGACCTCACGACACCTCCGCCGGCGCCGATGTCTCCGGTGCCGTTCTCGACGCCGCCCTGGGCTCCGGGCGGCGTCGTCCCCAGTTCCTTCCGGCTCCGGACTTGGACCCGGAGCGACGTCGCTCGACGCCGGCTCCGGCGCCCGATGGGACCTTGGGTCCCAAATGTCCCTCCTCCTCCTTATTTTGAACCGGAGGAGGACCAGGAGGGACTGGGAGGGGTCTGATGACCCTCTGACACGCAACTGTCAGTATGATGAGGACTGGACAGAGAGTCTAGGGGAGGCCAGTGGTCTGGATACTTCTCCTGACACTGGCATGCTGTCTCCTCCCGTGGCTACGGAGGAGGGGGCCAATTTTGGTACGGTGTTGCGTAGGGCTGCTGGGGCCTTACGTCTCCAGCTCCCTACTTTGACGGTCAAGCCTAACATCTTGACAGAGGTGCTTCAGCCGGCAGCCTCCTCTGCGGAGACTGTGCTGCCGTTTAACGACGCCCTCACGGACGTTCTTTTGGGCGCCTGGTCCAAGCCCAACACAGGGGCTCCTGTGGATCGGAACGTGTCACGACGCCATCGCCCCGCTCCGGGCGACCCCCTGTTTCTTTCTGTCCACCCCACTCCTGAGAGCTTGGTTGTCCAAGCCTCCGCTTCCCAAACCGCCTTCCCTACCGCTCCTCCGGATAGGGAATCCAAACGCCTGGATCAGTTTGGGAAGAAAGGTTTTTCTTCCTCCAGTGCTGGCTTGCGGTCCGTTAACACCGCTTGTCTTTTGGGCCGATATACCCACTCTCTGTGGGATTCGGTGGCGGATGTTTTGCCCCAGTGCCCTGAGGAGGTCCAGGCACTGCTTTCCCGCGCCATTGCGGAAGGAAGGGATGCGGCCAAATACACTATCCGTTGTGGCCTTGACACCGCCGACTCGCTGGGCAGGTCGATTGCAACGACGGTGGCGCTCCGACGCCACGCCTGGCTGAGAACCACTGGTTTTTCAGGGGATGTCCAGAATACTCTCATGGACATGCCCTTTGATGGAGTCGGTCTTTTTGGGTCCAAAGCAGACCATGCGTTGGAGCGCTTTAAGGACTCACGGGCTACTGCCAAGTCCCTGGGCCTTTCTGCTACACGCCCTCCGCTGCCTTCTGCTTTTCGCCCCTATCGTGGCCACGGTAGGGGCGCCCCTTCACGTCAGCAGCCCAGCCACCGGCCCGCGCAGCAGGCGTCTTCGCGTGGCCGAGGACGTGGATTCCGCCGTGGCGGATCGGGCAACCAGCGTGCGGGTCAGGCCACCACCTCCAACCCGTCCGCGGCCTCCAAGCCCTCCTAGTCCCTCCTTTCAGGTGCACGGCACGCCAGTAGGGGGCAGGGTCCGCCATCACCTTCCCCACTGGCGCACCATCACCTCGGACAGGTGGGTCTTGGACATTGTCCGAAGGGGCTACTCCCTCCCCTTCGAGACCACCCCCAGCCATGCCACCTCAATTCCACCGCATGTCAGGGGATCACTTGGTGCTTCTACAGAAGGAAGTCACGGCCCTCTTGACCAAGAGGGCCATCAAGCATGTTCCGACCCCAGAAGTAGGGCGTGGTTGCTACTCCCACTACTTTCTGGTGCCCAAAAGGACAAGGAGGACATGCGTCCTATCTTGGACCTCCGGAACGTCAATCGCTTCCTCCGGAAGGAGAAGTTCAAGATGCTCACCCTAGCTCAGGTCTTGACTGCCCTCGACCCTGGAGACTGGTTGGTAGCGTTGGACTTGCAGGACGCGTATTTCCACATCCCCGTCCTGCCGGCCCACCGGCGTTACCTTCGGTTCACGGTAGGCCCCGAGCATTTTCAGTTCACCGTGCTCCCCTTTGGCCTTACCAGTGCCCCTCGGGTGTTCACGAAAGTGATGGCGGTGGTCGCAGCTCATCTGCGCCGGGCAGGGGTTTCAGTCTTCCCCTACCTCGACGACTGGCTGCTGAAGGCGGGCTCGTCCCAGGCAGTCGTCTCCCACCTCCAGACTACGGCCGAACTCCTGCACTCGCTGGGGTTCTCCATCAATGTGCCGAAGTCGCATCTGATTCCTTCTCCACAGCTCCTTTTCATCGGAGCAGTTCTGGACACGACGCGGTTTCGGGCCTATCCTCCCGAACGGCGAGTCCGGGATATTCAGGCTATGATTCCGATCTTTCGGCCTTTATCCTGGGTTTCGGTAAGGATGACCCTGAGGCTGCTGGGCCTCATGGCCTCCTGCATCCTGCTGGTCAATCATGCCAGATGGCATATGCGGGCTCTGCAGTGGGACCTGAAGTTCCAGTGGGCGCAGCACCAGGGCAACCTGTCCGATCACGTCCAGATCTCGGAGGGGACTGCAAAACAGTTGCAGTGGTGGCTCTCGAACCGGCAATGGGTCATGGGCAGATCCCTCTCCCTTCCCCAGCCAGAGCATACAGTTGTGACGGACGCGTCCCTTCTGGGATGGGGCGGTCACATGGGAGAGGCGGAGATCAGAGGCCTCTGGTCTCCGGCGGAGTCCCGGCTCCATATCAACATTCTGGAGCTCCGGGCGATCCGGCTTGCACTCAAGGCATTCCTTCCCTCTGTCAAAGGGAAGGTAGTGCAGGTGTTCACAGACAACACCACCGCCATGTGGTACTGCAACAAACAGGGCGGGGTGGGGTCTTGGACCCTTTGTCAGGAGGCTCTGCGCCTCTGGACATGGCTGGAACATCAGGGCATGTTCCTGATGGTTCAACACCTGGCAGGTTCTCTGAACGCCAGGGCGGACGAACTCAGCCGCAGGTGCATGATGGATCACGAATGGCGTCTTCACTCGGAAGTGGCGCAAGGACTCTTTCTACAGTGGGGAGAGCCTTGGTTAGATCTATTCGCCACCGAAGAGAACGCGCAATGTCATCAGTTCTGCGCGTTGGAATTTCCAAGGCGGCACTCGCTCGGCGACGCTTTTCGTCGCGAGTGGAGTTGCGGTCTGTTGTACGCCTTTCCGCCTATACCACTTCTACCCAGAGTGTTGAAGAAGATTCGGCACGACCGGGCCCAAGTCATTCTTGTGGCTCCGGACTGGGCTCGAAGAGTTTGGTATCCCGAGCTACTCAATATGAGCATAGATCCCCGATCCGTCTGCCTCTTCGGGAGGATCTTCTGTCGCAGCAGCAGGGGACGGTCCTCCACCCGAACCTGTCCAGTCTACACCTGCTTGCGTGGAGATTGAGCGGCGGCAGTTGATTCCTTTCGACTTGCCTCCCGAAGTTTGTGATGTGATTCTGGCAGCCAGGCGTCCCTCCACTAAGGTGGTATACGCCTGCAGGTGGAACAAATTTGTGGCATGGTGCACAGCAAAGGCTGTGGATCCCCTTTCTGCCCCTCTTTCTGAGGTCCTTCTGTTCCTTCTCTCTCTGGCCCAACAGGGTTCTGCCCTGGGTACCATCAAGGGTTATCTTTGTGCTATCTCGGCCTTCCTCAGGCTCCCTGATCAGCCCTCCCTTTTCAAGTCCCCTGTTGTTAACAGGTTCTTAAAAGGCATTACTCACCTCTTCCCTCCTGTTCCGTTTGTAATGCCTCAGTGGGACTTGAACTTGGTTCTTACCTTTTAATGTGCGCTCCCTTTGAGCCTCTGCATAACTGTCCTCTTCGTCTTCTGACTCTAAAGGCAGCCTTTCTGGTGGCCATCACCTCCGCTCGGCGGGTGAGTGAGCTCCAGGCTCTTTCTTGCAAACCTCCCTTTCTGTCTGTTCATCCAGACAAGGTTGTTCTTCGGACGCGTCCGTCCTTCTTGCCAAAGGTGGTTACTGCTTTCCACATTGGGCAGACCATCACTTTGCCCACCTTCTTTCCGCCTCCGCATCCTTCCAGAGAGGAAGAGAGGCTCCACCGTCTGGACCCAAAACGTGCGCTCTCCTTCTATATCGACCGCACGAAACACTTCCGGGTGGATGACCAGCTCTTTGTTGGCTACGTGGGCGCCAAAAAGGTCGGGCGGTGCACAAGAGGACCATCTCCCGCTGGGTTACCTTGTGCATCAAGACCTGCTATTCTTTGGCTAAGAAGGAGCCTCCTGTTGGGCTGCGTGCCCATTCCACCAGGGCAACGGCTGCTACCACGGCCTTGGGCCGCGGTGTTCCGCTGCCGGTTATCTGTCAGGCAGCTACGTGGGCCTCGCTGCACACGTTTACTAAGCATTACTGCCTTGACAGTCAGGTCCGGAGGGACGGCTTCTTTGGCCGTTCTGTCCTCCAGGACTTCCTTGTCTGATCTTTGTTCGCAGACCCACCACCGGGGTTGGTATTGCTGGGGTATCTATTCTAAGGTAAGGAATCTATCACTAACGTGTCTCTTTCAGATGCACAAGTTACTAACTTGTGTAACGATATATCTGTAAGAGACAGTAGTTAGTGATAGATTCCTTACCGCCCCACCCATCCTCCCCGTTCTGCGAACTGATTTCTAGGGTTAAGGACATCCCTTTCAGGGCCCTAGTATTTTTCAGACACCTGTGTCAGCTTCTTGCATGGCTCTGCGTTCCTGGCGCGGAAAGTCGTGTACAGAACTGACGTCAGCGCGCAGGGGCGGCGCCTAAGTACTGCCCGCGACGTCATCCCGGCGATCACGACGCCGACGACGGACGCGGAGCCGCACGACGCCGCCTACCGACGCGCAAGGGTACTGCTACGCAAAACTTTCCGGATCCAGCCTGACGCCTGGGGATATTCTAAGGTAAGGAATCTATCACTAACTACTGTCTCTTACAGATATATCGTTACACAAGTTAGTAACTTGTGCTTCTGCAGGATTGAAAGACTCAAACATCAGTGTGACCCAGCTTAACATATATTTGCCTACAGATGCATGGTAAGCCTTTTCAGTGAATCCATTCCTATTTTGCTCAAAGGCCCTGTTATCTCTTAAGCCTCACCCTCATTGTACCATTACAGTTCTAAATTGATTGAGTTCTTTGGACACCTGTCTGTCTTCTTGTGTCTTTTTGTGTTAGGAGGAGGGTCTAAAGATGACGTTCCAAAAGCATCGCATGCTGGCAAATGGGGGATTCTCCGATGGTCACCTTCTCTTTCGCAAAAAGAAGGGGAGTAAGAAGAAGACCACTGAGGTGAGAACTTGGTAAAAGAAGCTGGTGGGGTAAGACTGAAGAAAGGGATACGATGGTTTAAAATCTACAAGAAACATGTAGAATTCTAATAGTAACTAGGGAAGAGAGACAACAACCTCATCATCTGAAAGAGACACGTTAGTGACAGATTCCTTACCTTAGAATATCCCCAGGCGTCAGGCTGGATCCGGAAAGTTTTTGCGTAGCAGTACCCTTGCGCGTCGGTAGGCGGCGTCGTGCGGCTCCGCGTCCGTCGTCGGCGTCGTGGTCGCGGGCAGTACTTAGACGCCGCCCCTGCGCGCTGACGTCAGTTCTTCTTTTTCCGCGCCAGTAAGCGCAGATCCGGGAAGAGCAGTGCCCTAGTCAATTTTTGACTAACTTTTTTGTGAATTTTTTCACTGTTTCTTCATCGAGTCTTCACGACTCCTAGGTGTCGTAGGGATGCCCGGCTTCAAGCCATGCGAAGCCTGTGGTCGCATGATGTCGATCACGGACCCGCATCTCGAGTGTCTCTTCTGTCTTGGCCGAGACCACGACACGAAGTCGTGCCCTGACTGCCGGAAACTTCATCCGAAGGCTTTGCGAGAGCGGTCTCGAAAGCTACTCGAGGTCCGGCAGTCGGCTCCGCGCAGCACCAAGCCCCGGTCCCGGGAGAGGTCGAGGGGCCGGTCGCGGAGTCCCCGCCAGTCGTCGGAGTCCAAGTCTTCGCGCTCCTCGGGTAAGTCGAAGCACAAAAAGTCTAAGAAGCATCATCGCTCTAAGACTTCGCCTCGCCGGTCTCGCGACTCGGCTGAGGCCCCAGTCGGCACCGTCCCCGCGGCCCCGGACATGCCTGTAGAGCCGCCCCCGCATTACCCGTCCTTTCCGGGTTCGGGGGCGACTCCGGCCGAAATACAGGAATTCCTGTCGGCCATGGCCCGCCTCTTCAGGCCTTCAGGTCCCTCCGGTGCGCCTTCGGGCCCCGCGGGCCCTGATGAGGTTGCCCCGGCGGCGCCGTCGACTCCGGTCCCGGCGTCGCCTGTCCCACCAGCCTTCATCCCGGCCTCGGCCTCGATCCCGGCTCCGGTGGTGCCGCAACTCCCATCGATGCCGGTTGACCTAACCACGCCTCCGCCGATGTCCCCAGTGCCGTTCCTGACGCCGTCCGGGGCTCCGGACGGCGTCGGTCCCCGGCTCTCTCCGGCTCCGGACATGGAGCCGGACCGACGTCGCTCGGCTCCGGCGCCCATGAGACCTTGGGTCCCAAATGTCCCTCCTCCTCCATATTTTGAACAAGAGGAGGACCAGGAGAGCTGGGAGGGGTCTGAGGACCCTCTCACACAACAGTGTGAGTATGATCCGGACTGGGCTGAGGAACTTGGGGATGCCAGTGGTCTAGACACCTCCCCTGACACTGGCATGCTGTCTCCTCCCGTGGCTACGGAGGAGGGAGCTAATTTTGCAACGGTGTTGCGTAGAGCAGCTGGAGCCTTACATCTCCAGTTGCCTACTGTGGCCGTCAGGACTAACCTCCTGACAGAAGTGCTTCAGCCGGCGGCTTCCTCCTCGGAGACTGTGCTGCCGTTTAATGATGCACTCACTGACGTTCTTTTGGGTGCCTGGTCCAAACCCACCACAGGGGCTCCTGTGGATAGGAACGTGGCCCGATGCCATCGCCCTGCTCCGGGCGACCCATTGTTTCTCTCCCAACATCCCACCCCCGAGAGCTTGGTTGTCCAAGCCTCTGCCTCCCAAACCGCCTTCCCACCGCCCCTCCGGATAGGGAATCCAAACGTCTGAACCAATTTGGGAAGAAGGCTTTTTCTTCCTCCAGTGCTGGCTTGCGGTCCGTCAACACCGCTTGCCTTTTGGGCCGATATACCCACTCCCTGTGGGATTCGGTGGCAGCTGTTTTGCCGCAGTGTTCTGAGGAGGTCCAGACACTGCTTACCCGCGCCATTGCGGAAGGGCGAGATGCGGCTAAATACACCATACGTTGTGGCCTTGATACCGCCGACTCGCTGGGCAGATCGCTTGCGACGACGGTGGCGCTACGTCGCCACGCCTGGCTGAGAACAACTGGTTTCTCGGGTGATGTCCAGAATACACTCATGGACATGCCCTTTGATGGAGTCGGTCTTTTTGGTTCAAAGGCAGACCATGCGCTGGAGCGGTTTAAAGACTCACGGGCTACTGCCTAGTCCCTGGGCCTTTCTGTTGTTCGCCCTCCGCTCACCTCTGCTTTTCGCCAGTCACGTCAGCTGCCCAGCCACCGGCCCGCGCAGCAAGCGTCTTCGCGTGGCCGAGGACATGGATACCGCCGTGGCGGTTCGGGCAACCAGCGTGCGGGTCAGGCCACCACCTCCAACCCGTCCGCGGCCTCCAAGCCCTCCTAGTCCCTCCTTTCCGGTGCACAGCACGCCAGTAGGGGGCAGGGTCCGCCATCACCTTCACCACTGGCGTCCCATCACCTCGTACAGGTGGGTCTTGGACATTGTCCGAAGGGGCTACTCCCTCCCCTTCGAGACCACCCCGCCAGCAATGCCACCTCAATTCCACCGCATGTCAGGGGATCACTTGGTACTTCTGCAGAAGGAAGTCACGGCCCTCTTGGCCAAGAGGGCCATCGAGCATGTTCCGACCCCAGAAGTAGGACGTGGTTGCTACTCCCACTATTTCCTGGTGCCCAAAAAGGACAAGGAGGACATGCGTCCTATCTTGGACCTCCGGAACGTCAATCGCTTCCTCCGGAAGGAGAAGTTCAAGATGCTCACCCTAGCTCAGGTCTTGACTGCCCTCGACCCTGGAGACTGGTTGGTAGCGTTGGACTTGCAGGACGCTTATTTTCACATCCCCGTCCTGCCGGCCCACCGGCGTTACCTGCGGTTCACGGTAGGCCTCGAGCATTTTCAGTTCACCGTGCTCCCCTTTGGCCTTACAAGTGCCCCTCGGGTGTTCACCAAAGTGATGGCGGTGGTCGCAGCTCATCTGCGCCGGGCAGGGGTTTCAGTCTTCCCCTACCTCGACGACTGGCTGCTGAAGGCGGGCTCGTCCCAGGCAGTCGTCTCCCACCTCCAGACTACGGCCGAACTCCTGCACTCGCTGGGGTTCTCCATCAATGTGCCGAAGTCGCATCTGATTCCTTCTCCACAGCTCCTTTTCAACGGCGCAGTTCTGGACACGACGCAGTTTCGGGCCTATCCTACCGAACGGCGAGTCCGGGATATTCAGGCTATGATTCCGATCTTTCAGCCTTTTTCCTGGGTTTCGGTACGGATGACCCTGAGGCTGCTGGGCCTCATGGCCTCCTGCATCCTGCTGGTCACTCATGCCAGATGGCATATGCGGGCTCTGCAGTGGGACCTAAAGTTCCAGTGGGCGCAGCACCAGGGCAACCTTGTCCGATCACGTCCAGATCTCGGAGGGGACTGCAAAGCAGTTGCAGTGGTGGCTCTCGAACCGGCAATGGGTCATGGGCAGATCCCTCTCCCTTCCCCAGCCAGAGCACACAGTTGTGACGGACGCGTCCCTTCTGGGATGGGGCAGTCACATGGGAGAGGCGGAGATCAGAGGCCTCTGGTCTCCGGCGGAGTCCCGGCTCCATATCAACCTTCTGGAGCTCCGGGTGATCCGACTTGCACTCAAGGTATTCCTTCCCTCTGTCAAAGGGAAGGTAGTGCAGGTGTTCACAGACAACACCACCGCCATGTGGTATTGCAACAAACAAGGCGGGGTGGGGTCGTGGACCCTTTGTCAGGAGGCTCTGCGCCTCTGGACATGGCTGGAACATCAGGGCATGTTCCTGATGGTTCAACACCTGGCAGGTTCCCTGAACGCCATGGCGGACGAACTCAGCCGCAGGTGCATGATGGATCACGAATGGCGTCTTCACTCGGAAGTGGCGCAAGGACTCTTTCTACAGTGGGGAGAGCCTTGGTTAGATCTATTCGCCACCGAAGAGAACGCGCAATGTCATCAGTTCTGCGCGTTGGAATTTCCAAGACGGCACTCGCTCGGCGACGCTTTCGTCGCGAGTGGAGTTGCGGTCTGTTGTACGCCTTTCCGCCTATACCACTTCTACCCAGAGTGTTGAAGAAGATTCGGCACGACCGGCCCAAGTCATTCTTGTGGCTCCGGACTGGGCTCGAAGAGTTTGGTATCCCGAGCTACTCAGTATGAGCGTAGATCCCCCGATCCGTCTGCCTCTTCGGGAGGATCTTCTGTCGCAGCAGCAGGGGACGGTCCTCCACCCGAACCTGTCCAGCCTCCACCTGCTTGCGTGGAGATTGAGCGGCGGCAGTTGATTCCTTTCGACTTGCCTCCCGAAGTTTGTGATGTAATTCTGGCAGCCAGGCGTCCCTCCACTAAGGTGGTATACGCCTGCAGGTGGAACAAGTTTGTGGCATGGTGCACAGCAAAGGCTGTGAATCCCCTTTCTGCCCCTCTTTCTGAGGTTCTTCTGTTCCTTCTTTCCCTGGCCCAACAGGGTTCTGCCCTGGGTACCATCAAGGGCTATCTTTGTGCCATCTCGGCCTTCCTCAGGCTTCCTGATCAGCCCTCCTTTTCAAGTCCCCTGTTGTTAACAGGTTTCTAAAAGGCATTACACACCTCTTCCCTCCTGTTCCGTTTGTGATGCCTCAGTGGGACTTGAACTTGGTTCTTACCTTTCTTATGTGCGCTCCTTTGAGCCTCTACATAACTGTCCTCTTCGTCTTCTGACTCTGAAGACAGCCTTTCTGGTGGCCATCACCTCCGCTCGGCGGGTGAGTGAGCTCCAGGCTCTTTCATGCAAACCTCCTTTCTGTCTGTCCATCCAGACAAGGTTGTTCTTAGGACGCGTCCGTCCTTCTTGCCAAAGGTGGTTACTGCCTTCCACATTGGGCAGACCATCACTTTGCCCACCTTCTTTCCGCCTCTGCATCCTTCCAGAGAGGAAGAGAGGCTCCACCGTCTGGACCCAAAACGTGCGCTCTCTTTTATATCAACCGCACACAACACTTCCGGGTGGATGACCAGCTCTTTGTTGGCTACGTGGGCGCCAAAAAGGTCGGGCGGTGCACAAGAGAACCATCTCCCGCTGGGTAACCTTGTGTATCAAAGCCTGCTATTCTTTGGCTAAGAAGGAGCCTCCTGTTGGGCTGCGTGCCCATTCCAACAGGGCAACGGCTGCTACCACGGCCTTAGGCCGCGGTGTTCCGCTGCAGGATATCTGTCAGGCAGCTACGTGGGCCTCGCTGCACACGTTTACCAAGCATTACTGCCTTGACAGTCATGTCCGGAGGGACGGCTTCTTTGGCCGTTCTGTCCTCCTGGACTTCCTTGTCTGATCTTTGTTCGCAGACCCACCACCGGGGTTGGTATTGCTGGGGTATCTATTCTAAGGTAAGGAATCTATAACTAACGTGTCTCTTTCAGATGCACAAGTTACTAACTTGTGTAACGATATATCTGTAAGAGACAGTAGTTAGTGACAGATTCCCTACCGCCCACCCATCCTCCCCGTTCTGCGAACTGATTTCTAGGGTTAAGGACATCCCTTTCAGGGCCCTAGTATTTTTCAGACACCTATGTCAGCTTCTTGCATGGCTCTGCGTTCCTGGCGCGGAAAGTCGTGTACAGAACTGACGTCAGCGCGCAGGGGCGGCGTCTAAGTACTGCCCGCGACGTCATCCCGGCGACCACGACGCCGACGACGGACGCGGAGCCGCACGACGCCGCCTACCGACGCGCAAGGGTACTGCTACGCAAAAACTTTCCGGATCCAGCCTGACGCCTGGGGATATTCTAAGGTAAGGAATCTGTCACTAACTACTGTCTCTTACAGATATATCGTTACACAAGTTAGTAACTTGTGCTTCCTGCACACACAAAAAGTTAAATAGTGTAGCACTTGCAAAAGCATGTTTTTCTGAGGAACCCTGAGTGGTTCTTTGGCACAGGTAATCAGCCTTCCCGCAGAAAATGCATGCGTCACGTTAGTAACCTCACCAAATCAACTTGGAAGTCGAGACATAAACACAATTCCCAAACCAAATTAGTTACAAATAAAACAATTTAATGATTTAAGTAACAGCAAAATGAAGTATTTGCATCATATCAGAAAGACAAAAGTATTAAAGTGAATCAGTGAAATTCAAAATTGTTCCAAACCGTTTCTTTTGAGCAAGTTATCTATTTATTATTTCTTCATACACAAACAGCTAAAAGAGCAGCCAACGCGTTTCACTCACAATCAAACTTCATCAGGGCATGAATCTCATTATAGAGAAATCCCAAGACAATTTCTCCAGAACTGAAATGCATTGGTAGCCGAATTATCACAAATGAGCGATGCAGCAAACGTCCAAATATAACACTAGTAACGCTCAAAAACCGTATTAGCCAAAGTACACGATGGTCGCAACACACTGCATTGGTAGTGCAGATAATGAATTAATTCATCAAACTTCTCAGGAGTAAAAATCCAACGGCGTGTACATCAAGAAGTAACACAACTATATTATGCCAAGGAGAGTGCTATATTTGGATGTTTGCTGAGTGAAACACGTAGGCTGATCTTTTGGCAGTTAGTGTATGAAGAAATGATGAATGAACAACTTGCTCAAAAGAAACTGTTTGGAACAACTTTGTGAATGGGATTGATTGACTTTAATGCTTTTTAGGTCTTGCCTAGCGTTGCAGCGCGCATGCGCTGCTCGCTCTGCGAGGCTTCTTGTAATCGAGCAGATTTCAGAAGTGGAGTTTAAGCCCCGCCCCTTCTTTCCATTGGCTTGCGTCATAGTTCATGCTAAACGCTGGCTTTCCATTGTGAATGAGGCTTCTTAGTCCCTCCTTGTTACCGCCCTGTCTCCTTTTGGCTCCGGACTGGATCGTTTACTTGCAGCGTTATACTGTCTCCTTCAATTAGTGGGTGAGCACTTTCTTTCTTGATTCGGCCGCGAAGCGCGATGCAAGCGGCCACCTTTGCGCAATGCCACAGCTTGTTATCTTTCTGCCACGCGCGTTTCTAAAGATGGGCGTTATTCTAGAGCTTGGTTCCATTCTGACTTTTTCCATTCTGTAAATTTATTTGTATCTGCCCGCGGCTGATTTTAGGGGCATTAGCACGAGCACAAATCTCTTTCTCTGTCTCTCACTGTCCTCGTATGCTTGCCTACAGAGAACACCCCTCCCACCTCCCAAACAGCATCGAGCGGCGATCGGGATATCTTTTATTTATTTATTTAATACGGCGCCCGTATGCCTACTTGTGTTTACAGTCTAGAATTGAATGTTCTGTCTGCTGATTCACTTGCTCTCAAGCGGTCAAGCCCAGCCTCTCTTGCTCCTGCAATGCTGGAGCAGCGCAGGAGCTTGTTTTTTTTTTTTGCTTTAAAACTGAGGGTGGCGCCGCTTTAAGGACACCACGCTCAGTGTTAAATTTAAAAAAAAAAACGAGCGCGGTGTCGTTGAAGCAGCGCCGCACTCAGTTTTAAACTTAACCATTTGCAATGCAATTGGACCTATTGCATTGCAAATGCTTGTTAACTTGAACGTTTACATCAACAAACCATCTTCCTGTCGATTAAAACAAATGTTAACTATGATCTGTGACCCAAAAAATGTAATTAGTAAGACTCCACACATGCTATTAAAAAAAGTAATGTTCGAGGCATATGAGCTGCAGATTGTACACTGTGCATAGATCGCCATCTGGTGTTGGGCTCGGATGCTTGCACTTTGTTGTTGTCTTGGAAGAGTCTTTTGTAGTCACGAGATAGGTGACTCCTCCCTTGGACGATAGTGCGCATGGGCATCGACTCCATCCTCAGATTGTTTTTTTCCGCCATCGGGTTCGGATGTAACTTTTGCGCTCCGGTTCGGTACCTGTTTTTCCAAACCCTTTCGACGCGCAAACTATCTACAACTCAACGGTATTGTTTTCGATCGCGTGATCTTCGACGCGCATCTCCCCTACTCGATTCCCGTCCTCGACGCGGGCCGTTGGGCCCATCGACGCCGTTGGGGCCTACAGCTCATAGAAAGGACTCCATTTAAAAAATGCCCCCAGTGTGGAGCAAAATTCCCACACAGTGACCATCACATGGTCTGTAACCTGTGTCTCTCGCCCGAACACAACGAGAACATTTGCCAGGCCTGCGCCTCTTTTCGATCCAAGAAAACCATCCGTGATCGCCGGGCCCGACGACACATCATGGCGCAGAGATCAGCACCGGCACCAGTGGACATCTTCGATGAAGGCCCCGATGTTCCGGAGGACGATTCTGAAGACCTGCAGATCGTGTCCGAAGCAGACGACTCAGACGACCACATCACTCCTGGTCAACGAGTGAGTACTACTGCCCCTACCCCAACTCCACCCGAAAAAGCCAAATGGCCTAAGTCACGACCAAAAGCAAACTTCAGAAGCCCCGCCCTCGGGCTCAGCTCTGAAGACAAAGAACAGGCCTTCCGGCAGCTCGGAACCGAGCAAACCATATCTCACTGTCCTGCAGGCGCCTTCGGCACCGAAGACGGGAGACCAACCTACTCCCAAAAAGAAGTCGGCACCGACCACCTCGACGCCGAAACCATCGGCTCCGAAGCCAAAACCTTCGGAACCGAAAAACGTTCCCGGCTCCATAGCCAAGCCGAAGGACCCTAGACCAATTCCTAAGGCCTCCGACCACAAATCAAAACCTCGTTCGGACCCGAAGAAGTCTGCGCCGAAAGCGGTTACTGAACGGGAAGAACTTTTCCGACCGGATCCTATCGATCCCAAGTAGAGAAAGCTGCATATAGACCCTAAAACAGGACATGTGGCTACTGTTCCACACAAGAAGAGGAAGTTGGACTCATCAGACACTCCTGCAGTGCCTGTAAAGAAAAAAGACTGTGCCACTTCACCTATAAGGCCCTCTTCTCCTGTTTTTCCTTGTCAGCCTGTTCTTCCTCCTAAGCCTGTCCTTCCTCCTGAGCCAGTTCTTCCTCCTAAGCCTGTCTCTCCTCCACAGCCTCTAACACTCCCACCACATTCACCACCACCACAGGATAATGTTGATGATGACTTAGGGGGTGGGGGAGGCATCAATGACCCGTTCACTGATCCTGACAATGATACAGACGCACCACAGGACGATTGGGACGATTATGATGACCCAATAGGTCCCCCAGACCTCCCTGCTCCCCAGCCATATCCAGCAAAACCATCTCCCCCAGATGACAACATTGGTTTTGGACAACTAGTCAATAGAGCTGCTGTGTACCATGGTGTCCCCATACATTCAGACCCTGCAGAGGAGGACTTCCTTCTAGACACCTTTGAACAGTCCCAGGAAACTGTCCAAACCCTGCCTATGTTGAAAGGGGTCATTAAACATGCCCCAGACATATTCAGAGACCCAGTCAGGACTAGAATTCTCAATCCCAGGATTGATAAAAAGTATAAACCCTCCCCTGACGATCCCACCTACATCAAGATGATCCTGGTGGCTCCCACATGGGCACGCCACCCATGGTTCACAACACTACTAGAGCTCTCAGTGGTTCCACACCAAAAACTACGCCTCTCCCCAACATTGCTAACACAGAGCCATGGAGAGATAAAACACCCCGATCCAGGACAACTGAATCTAGCGATCTGGCTCCTGAAGTCCTAGAGTTCGGTTATCTTAACCTTCCGCCTGACTGTATGAACATCATTAAAGAAGCCAGACGCCCTACTACTAGAGCTTGCTATGCAGCAAAATGGAAAAGATTTGTCATCTACTGCAAACATAATAAAATTGATCCACTGGATGCTTCCATCCAGCACATCATTTGCTATTTGCTACACTTACAAAGATGTAATCTAGCATATTCATCCATACGATTACATCTAGCAGCGCTCGCCGCTTATTTACAAAACAGACATTTGTCATTATTTAGAGTACCTGCAATTAAAGCCTTTATGGAGGGACTTAAAAGAATAATTCCTCCCAGACTGCCACCCTCTCCAGTGTGGAATTTAAACATTGTCCTTACCAGGCTCATGGGTCCCCCATTTGAACCTCTACATAAATGTGAACTTCAGTTCCTCACATGGAAAGTTGCTTTCCTTGTCGCAATTACCTCTCAGAAGAGTAAGCGAGATCCAGGCTTTAACCATACAAGAACCATTCTTACAAATACATCATAACAAAGTGGTTCTCAGAACAAATTCAAAATTCCTTCCCAAAGTCATTTCTGCTTTTCATCTTAACCAATCGGTTGAATTACCGGTGTTTTTCCAAAACCCAGACTCTGTAGCACACAGAGCTCTTCATACACTAGACGTCAAAAGGGCACTACTTTATTACATTGACAGAACTAAGCCCTTTCGCAAAACAACTGTTTGTAGCCCTCTCCCCACCTCATAAAGGTAACCCCATCTCCAAAGCTGGGATCGCACGGTGGATAGTAAAATGCATTCAAATGTGCTACCTAAAGGCTAAACGCACATTGACAATTCCCCCTAGAGCGCATTCAACGCGCAAACTAGGGGCCTCCATGGCATTCCTAGGGAACGTTCCCTTAGATGACATATGTAAAGCAGCTACATGGTCTACACCACACACCTTCACCAAACACTATTGTGTTGACGTGCAGGCAAAGCAACAAGCTTCTGTAGGCCAGGCTGTTCTCAAAACATTGTTTCAAACTACTGCAACAGATACAGGTGACCACCGCTAAGGGAGACACTGCTGTACAGTCTATGCACAGTGTACAATCTGCAGCTCATATGCCTCGAACGGAAAATGCTACTTACCAGTATGCATCTGTTCTTGGCATGTAGAGCTGCAGAGTTGTACACGCCCACCCGCCTCCCCGGAACCTGTATCTGTTCCAGTATTATCTTAATTAGATACATTCACCTCTTACTTCTTACTGACTCCATCTTTTCCCATCATGGCGAAAAACAATCTGAGGATGGAGTCGATGCCCATGCGCACTATCGTCCAAGGGAGGAGTCACCTATCTCGTGACTACAAAAGACTCTTCCAAGACAACAACAAAGTGCAAGCATCCGAGCCCAACACCAGATGGTGATCTATGCACAGTGTACAACTCTGCAGCTCTACATGCCAAGAACAGATGCATACTGGTAAGTAGCATTTTCCTTCCCGTACATACTTAAAAAAAAAAAAACGGAGTGAACTGTTTGTTTGTCAAATAAGTAAATCAGATAGACTCCATTCCAATATGGCCGCGTCGCTCCCTAATGCTGCACGCTAAGCCTCTTCTAGAACACCCAGAGTACTTCACTTGGGGACCCGTGCAGGAGGAGAGCATGGCGGCAATCATGGGGGTCCTGGGACGTGGTACTCAGCTTTGGACAGCGATCCTACAAAGACACAGCAGAGGTCAGTGAAAAGGCAAGACGGCAGGCGGGCGCAGCCCCGTCATTTGCATAACTCTTGCAACACGCATTTCGCCTACCGAGAATTCCAGACTGTCCGACTGTGAAGGACCTTTAGCTGTCGTTACACAATCCACAATACCTTGCGACGTTCAGGAGTAGTAACCCTGCAAGGTTCATACGCTAGGCTTCCTTCTAAACTCAAGGGATTAACTAGGGAGCCATCCCTGAACGTAGCTGTTATGGCAGGGGTTATCGAGCTAATTGACATTTGAATTACTGCAGTCTGGTTAGAGTCACATTTGCGAATTGACAACTTCAACCATTTGCTGTAGCATAATGTTACCAGATAACCCCATATCACCGGGGACTCGGCCCTCCAGTGCTGGGTTTTTAGTTAATATAATCATGTGTTTTCAGTATTGTTGTAGTGGTTCGCCTTTATTGACCATGCGCATCTGAAAAAAGCATTTGCAAAGCAATAGGTCTCGCATTTACGCGAGTTTGAGCTATTGACATTGCAAATAACAATGCCTTTTATTTTTGTTTTCGTTTTGAAAACATAAACAAAAGGCTTTGTCATTTACAATGCCAATAGCTTAAACTCACATAAATGCGAGACCTATTGCATTGCAAATGCTTGTTTAATGTTGCCTCTCTCATAAGATACAAATTGTTCTCATGTTGGGTTGTTTGGTAGCCAACCTATATAGGTGGGCAAAAAATAGGCTAATCTAGTGGGACTCAATGGTTATGCAGTACACTGATCCTTAGCTGCCTTTCTGTCTCTGTAACCAAAATGAAGTATATATGATGGGGTGGGTGGGTGGGATCACTAGGTATTTAAAAAAAAAATGATTACACTTAAAACAATCTATGAAAATGAAACATTATGCACTAGTTCCCCTGACTGGCCTCGAAAAGGGAAGCAGTGCATTCATTTTGAGTATCGTAACTGCAATGCCCCTAAGCCAAAAGCAAACCTCCTGACATCTTTGGAGTGCATGCTCAATGATCCGAAGTTGCACCTGACTCCTTCTCAAAGCCTTACTTTCATTGGAGCAGTCCTGTATATGGTACAGGTAAGGGCCTTTTCCCCGTTAGAGTGAGTCTAAGACATATGAGCTATGATTCTGATGTTTCAGCCTTTGTCCTGGATCTAGATGAGAGCCACTCTGAGGCTTCTTGGTCTTGCATCCTGCATCCTCCTTGTTGACTGCATCCGATGGCATATGCAGACTCTGCAGTAGAATCTGCAGTTCCAATCGGCCCAGCACCAATAAAACCTCCTGCTAGATGCTATTCAGATTTTGGAGGAAACTGCATTGTCAACACTGGTGGCTACTCGATCGCAATTGGATCAGCGGCAGAGCCCTCTCCCTTCCCCCACCCAAAGTTGAGGGATGCATCACTGCTGGTATGGGGAAGGTCATCTGTGAGGTCTCTGGCGGAAACCTCGCTCCATATGACTTCTGGAGTTGCGGGCCATTCACCTGGCATTGAAGGCTTTCTTGCCTTTCAGCAAGAGGAGATTAGTGCAGCTTCTCACGGACAACACTACTGCCTTATGATACTGCAACAAGCAGGGCAGGGTGGTCCTCGTTGTTGTCCAAAGAAGTTTTGCACATCTAGAGATAGCTGGAGCGTCGTGGCATTTCCCTGATGGTGAACCACCTGGCAAGATCCTTGAATGCAAGGGCGGATTAGCTCAGCCGACTGCGTCTGGCACATCAAAAATGGTGCCTGCTCCACGAGGTGGCACAGAGCATCTTCTGGCAGTAGGGAAAACCCTGGCTAGATCTTTTCTCCACCGTCAAACGTGCTGTGCATGTTCGGACAAAAAGCGGGAGCGACTGGGCCCAAGTCATCCTGGTGTTTCCGGATTGGGTCAGGAGAGTAGCTTCTGTAAATGGGCATCTGCCTTCTGATCAGGCTCCTACATAAAGAGGATCCTGTAGGAAAGTGGGTTTCTGTTGCAGTAACCCCTCCCCCACTTTTTTTTTGCCAGACTACTGATGCACTTTGACTTGATGTGTCCTGGGTCCCTGCCAATCAGGTTCCCAGGGACTGTGTTCTTTCCCCAAAACGAACCCTATTGGCATCTCTAGCCACAGGTCATCCCCTGGTAAATGGTACCACAGGTCCCCAGGGCACTGTGACCAGGGAAGACCTCTAAGGGCTGCAGCACTTATTGTGCCACCCTTAGAGGCCCTGTACCTTCACACACACACACTGCCTTTGCAAGCTGCGTGTTTTGGTGCAGAACAAAGTGAAGAGTCGACATGGCACACATCCCTGTGTCACGAAGGGGGTTGCCATGTGCACGTGGCAACCCCCTTCGTGAAATTAGTTTATAAAGACTGCTCTGCAGCCATGTTGCACCCAAGTAGAACGTTGAAATTGAAAAAAATTGAAAAACCTGGTGAGAGCCACATGTGTTAAGGCAGCAACATCTAATCATCCCAGCAACGGAGTCGTGAAAATGTTGATGGACAGTTTTAATGATCGGACTAAAAACAGCACCGCATCAGCGCTGTACACGAGCACGTAATCGCATTAATTGTATCGCATGTTTCTAAACTTTAAATGGTGCATGTTGTAAATATCTCTGAAACTGACGTATAATTGACAGCTAAGGGTGGGCGGGGTACACAAGATTGTGGCGCTGGGAAGCAGAGAAGCTAGTGATTATGTAAGTGTTTCTCTTAGTGCCTTATGGGAACTGTAGTCCTGCAGGTGAGCGTGGTGGCCTGCATGACTGGATTGGTTGGAGTTGAGGGGTGGGGTCAGCCTGTCGTTGATGAAATAGATGCAATAACACGAGCGCATTCAATACTGGTGTGCGAGAGAAGTAGAGACTCCATGAAGGAGAACATGAGGTAGTTTGATGAAGGGACGGATGACTGTTATTTCTGGGGGAGGTAGACGAGGTTAAGTTATCATGGAATTATGGACAAGGGGAGCATTGGGCAAAGTGCAACAAGGAAGGGTGAAAGGTGTTGTTGGAGACTTCTCAGGGCACAATGTGTTTGGCGTAGAGTGCGCGTGTAGAGGGAAAACGTTATGTTTTAGCAAAGCATGGCAAGGATTGTTTAGTTTTAATGTGTGATTACAATACAGTGATTTGTAAACATATACTAATAGTCAATATTTTACCGTTTTAGTGAACCCCTGAAGAAGGGCTAAAGATAGCCCGAAATGCATTGGGTCTATGATATCCACTATCCAGGATGATTTTTGTATATATCATGTTTCGGAAAAAGGCCTGGATAGGCATATCTGATTCAGAAGAAATTGTAGTATACATATATTGCCTCACATGTGGCAGGAAAAAGTGGTGAAGACTATTGATTTATCGGAACAAACGGAATAAACACAATGAAATATGGATAAATTGAGGAGTACGATGTGAAATTTATTCACGCAGTATGCTGTGCGTCCGGATGGAGTGGAATGTTGCTCCAGTTCTTGTTGTACACATCCCTGTGTGCCATGCCTACAACCCTCTGCCCTGGCATAGATCAGTCACCCCTCTAGCTGGGTGCCCTATGCCAGTGGTGAGGGTTCAGGTGCATGAGCCCTGTACCCCTACAGTGTCTAAGTCCATTCTTAGACATTGTAAGTGCAGTGCTGCCATTAAGAGTATATGGTGCTGGGAGCTTGTCATTACGAACTCCACAGCACCATAATGGCTACCCTGAAAACTGAGAAGTTTGGTATCAAACTTCTCAGCACATTAAACCCACACTGATGCCAGTGTGGGATTTAATGAAAAATGCACACAGAGGGCATCTTTGAGATGCCCCCTGAAAAACGACCAGCCTCTGGTGGGTTCCCTGACTGGTACACACCAGCCTGCCACCACAAGACATGTATCTGGACCCCTAGGGTGGGAGCCTACGCTCCCTAAGCCCAGAAACAAAGCCTTTCCTGGGCGGAGGTGTTCACACCTCCTCCATGCCAGGAAGAGCCATCTGTGGCAGGGGAGCTTCAAAGGCCTGGCAGCCTTTGTAATGCGACCCCCAGCCTCTCCTGCTATCAGGAGCAGGCCCCTTCCTGTCTCCCTCCCTTTCGGCGGGAAGACAGGCGGGGAAAACTAGCCACCCCAGGAGGTGTGCCCACCTCTGCCAACTCCACCCCTCAGGTGGGGGAGGCGATTTGAAGCCCACTCTCCAGTGCTCGCCATCTTGCAGATGGCAGGCACTCCCCAATCAGGACTAGGGATTGTGCTCACTCCCCCACGTGCGGTGAGCACACCAAGGGTGTAGTCACCCTAAGGTCTGTAGCCCATTGGCTACTGACCTCAAGACCCCTAAAACGCCCCCTAAATACAGTATTTAGGGGGCAGCCCTGAATCAAGAACTCAGATCCAGCTTACCTACAAGAAGAAAAGAAGAAGGACGAAGAGCCGTGCAGATCTAACAAGAGGACGAAGCCCACTGACTTGGCCCCAGCCCTACAGGCCTGTCTCCCCTCGAACCTGCTCCTGCGAAATCCCGGCGTGTCCAGCAGCCAGCAACCTCACAAACCCCGGAGGACCTGCCTGCCTGCCTTCACTTCCAAGACTGTTTCTCCCGTGAACACCGGACGTGTTTAAATTGCAGCTTCTGGCTCCGGCCGGACACCGCGAATCCAGCCCACTCTGCACCTGCCGAACCTGGCCCGAGCTCGAGTGGAAAAACACCACGAGGAGGTCACCCCGGCGATCCTGACCCGAGATCCGGTGACTCCTGACCTGCCTCAAGCCTCCAGGCGACCCCTGCAGATCAATCCAGAGGCTCCCCTCTACCGCGACCAGAGCGGGTAAGAAAATCCGACCCTAAAAGGCACCCCTGCACCCGACGCCCCACGGCCTTGTGTGCCCAAACCAACGGTGCCTAACCAACCCAAGACATCCCAACTTACCCCTCGAAGTGGTGGTCGCACCCAGAAGGTCCTCGTCCCCGAGCCTGCAGTGCTTTTTCAAACCGGAGGCTCTCCATAGAAAACAACAGGGTGTCCGTCGTCGAAACAGCACTCTGCACCCGGCCGCCCCAGTGCCGCTGACGGTGCACCTTTTGTGCCTACTTGTTTCCCCATTTGCCCTGACCTAAACCCTAGGAGCTTTGCTCCCACAACCCAGTGGCCTGCTTGCCAGCAGCCACCAACCGGAGACCCCCTATCCTCCATAGGATAACATTGGGCCTCAACACTCTGCACCCGGCCGCCCTAGTGCCGCTGAGGGTGCAACAACAGTGCATCACTGACCCTGGGGGAACCCTTGTTCTAACCCCAGAACCTTAACTTCCACAGTCGTTTACTTACCTGCAAACCGATAACCTGTTTTTCCTCAATAGGATAACATTGACAATTTTTCTTCGAAAAAACAACTAAGTGTGGAGTTTTGAAAACTAAAGATATTCTTTAAAAATCGTACAATTAACCAAAACGTGTTTTCAAACCGGAGTGCTGCAACGCATCCAGAACGCCTCTGCACGTCTTATCCTCGACATCCCCCGACGCAGCCACATCACACCCCACCTGAGAGACCTGCACTGGCTCCCTGTCAACAAGAGGATAACCTTCAAGCTCCTCACCCACGCACACAAAGCACTCCACAACTCCGGACCAGCCTACCTCAACAGACGACTCAGCTTCTACACCCCCACCCGCCAGCTCCGCTCGACCAGCCTCGCCCTCGCCACAGTCCCCCGCATCCGGAAAACGACCGCCGGCGGCAGATCCTTCTCCCACCTCGCCGCCAAGACCTGGAACACCCTCCCCACCAACCTCCGACAGACCCAAGACCTACTGGCCTTCAGAAGACTCCTCAAGACCTGGCTCTTCGATCAGTAGCAGCACCACCCCCTCTTCCCCCAGCGCCTTGAGACCCTCGCGGGTATGTAGTGCGCTTTATAAGTGACATGATTGATTTTCTTACCTGTTTGCAGGACATGTCTCAGTGCTGAATCTAGGCATCCAGCACTGAGTTAGAAAAAGTAACGTAAAAGTAACTACCCTGCAATTTGTTGAAACAGCCCTTTGATTTCAATGTACTGCTCCAAAAAGTTTCTAAGTGTGGAGTTTTGAAATGTGAAAATATTCTTTAAAAATTGCACGAATGGGCGTGGCCAAGAGCGTCAAGATGGCGGTCACACTTTAGGAGTGCTCCGGACCCCTCCGTCATCCGCTCTCCATCCGCCACCATCTTCTCTTACCTGCAGTCCGATCCTGCTGCCTCCTTGCCCTGGAGTCCGACCCTGTGCCTGGCGGCGACAGAGGTGCGGTATTAAGGCCATACGCAGCCTGAGAAACGATCCCGCCCCGCGGCATTCACAAAATGGCGGCCTCCTCGGAAGGGGGCTCTGGCTTCCCCCGGGGATCTGAGGTCGGGGCTGAATTAGCGCTGCTCACCGGCCTCTCCCGATGAAACCTAGAGGAGGCTTCCCGGCTCATCCTGTGGCACATCCCGTAGCGGCGGCCGCTCCCATACCCTGAGGGGCAGCGGCGCCACTGCGACTCAGCGGCCTGCATCCAAAGAGGCTGGAGGTGCGAGCGGCACCGGCAACACGGCCTGCGGCACCCGATCTGGCCAGCGGTGTTTGAACGCCAGAGTGTACATCGGCCGTCGATCGGACGGCAAAGGCGACGTGACGCGGTGTGGGGAGGAGATGGAGACCAGCAAATGGATGCCCTGCGGGTTTGAGGTGCTACTTAGTGCCGGCCTTTCCCGCCCTGAGTGGGGGAGGCTTGCGGGGCATCCTGCGGCGGTGACTGCTTCTGCGCCCTGAACCGGAGTGGTGATTGGCCGTCGATCGGACGGCGAGGACAGGGGACGTCCAGCCAGCGTGAACCACTCGTGCCTGGTCCTTCCTGATCCCCCTTGGACTGCGCGCTGGGGCCGCAGCGCCCGACTCGGCGGCGTCAATGGCAACGACCTCCGCAGGTGAGCAGCCGGCCCTTGCGGCCTGACCTGGGCGCCGGAGGCCTGGTAGAGGGATCGGCCGTCTGTCGGGCGGCAGGGGGCGCAGCCCCTCACCCCACCAGTAGGTGCACGCGGCCTCCTCCTCTTTTCAGGACTGTGGGGGTCCCCCTGCTTGTGTCTGGGCGGCGGCGGTGCTTGCGACCCCTCCGGTCACTTCTCCCCCTTGGTGACACCGTCCCGGCCCAGCGGCCGGCTGGAGCCTCGTAGGAGAGTGACGACCGTGGACCTTTCAATCCCTGACTGGGTCCTGCTTCAGGCGGGCTGCCCACGCTGACGGGGTTGCGGGCCTGCGCCCGGGGTGGACTCCCCCTTCTCTGGCCCTGGCCTGTGAGGCGGCAACGTAGTTGCAGAGGAGACAGCGGAGGCTGCGGGGGACGGCGTTCTTCCCCCCCGGGAAGGTGTGGAGTGCTCCCAGAGAGTGCCTTGCGTGCTCCCAGCCGGACCCAGAGACGGAGTGCCGGGGCGTCTCGGCTGTCGAGTAGGACAGCGGTGAGGGGCACGCGGACCCTCTTCCTCCTGTCTTGCCTCCCCTCTGCACGAGGACGAGCCGCCTGCCGTGGCCTGTCGCGAGCCCTGAACGGACTGGGACTGACCGCGACAAGATTACTCCTGGGGGAGCGGTCGGCTGTCAGTCAGACAGCGGAGTGCCGGGTGGGGGACGCCCTTCCTCCCTTTCCTCCCCTCCCCCCATCCTTCTCTTCTTCCCCTCCTGCCACGGTCTACGCCGGGAGCCTTAGCCCTTCTCCGCTCCTATATGTGCGCGGGGCACGGACACGGGCACCTGGCCTGGAGGGGTGGTGGACATGGGAGGGGCCCAGGGGCTGAAGACCCCAGCCACACAGACCAAGATTGACCGCTTCACAGTCACGGACAATGGAGCGACAGGGGGGGTCTGTGGGGGCAGACGCCCCACCCCCCAGGCGGATTTATCAACCATCCTCCAGGCCATCCGCACTTCCCAAACTTCGGTGGAGGGTAAGATTGAGGAAGTCCACATAGACATGAACCTCATCCGCCAAGATCTCCGCAACGCCGTGGACCGGATCAAGGAGACGGAGTCCCGCGTGTCCACAGTGGAGGACGACGTCCACCAGCTCAAAGAAAAAGTCGCACGTCTCCAGACCTATACCCGGGAGCTCCATAGACGGGCCGAAGACGCCGAAAACAGGTCCCGGCGTAACAACCTCCGCTTGGTAGGTTTCCCGGAGGGGGCAGAGCAGGGCCGGCCGTCTGACTTCATCGAGCGCTGGCTGAGATCATGGATGCCCGAGAGCTCCCTCTCCCCATGCTTTGCTATCGAGAGGGCTCACCGATCATTTGCGACCAGGCCGCCGCCAGGCGCACCCCACAGGCCGATCATCATGCGGGTCCTTAACTACAAAGACCGGGACTCTATCTTGGCGGAGGCGCGAAAACAACAACGTCTCACGTACCAGGGCCAAGGAATCCTGGTCTTCCCAGACTACACCCGCGAGGTCCAGACCCCGCGCCGCTCGTTCGGTGAGGTGAAGCAGAAGTTGCGGGCCTTACACATCCCATACCGACTACTCTTCCCGGCTCGCCTGCGAGTGATCTTCCAGGACAAATCCCTTTTCTTTGACACTCCTGAAGAGGCCTGGACCAGGGCAACGGAGGAGCGACCCCTCCGACTCCCGGCCCGTAACAACCCTCAGCGAAGCAGCAGAGATGGCCCCAACTTGAACTGTCCTGGCCCGCGACCACAGCGTACCCACTCAAGCAGGAGACTTGGTTCGCGCCGAGCCCGGTCAGCCTCGCCTCCAGGTCCCGCTCGTCATTCGGCCGCTGGGGCTCTCCCGGATGACCTCCCGGTGCTGCGGCGATCCTGCTCTTCCCACCGCTTGGATCCTGGGAGTGCTTCGCATCGATCATCCCTATCAGTGCATGCAGACACAGACCTTTCCCGAAGCCCGGTCCTCCCTGCTGGGACACTCTGACTTTGCCGCACTCCCCGGCACTGACTGGTTTTGTGGCTGTTTGCGCTACAATTGACTGATTGCTCACTTGCTTCAAATGGTGACTTCTATAGAACATCCTGCTAAGAGGAGGGGTCCTCCACGTCTCCTAGTCCCAAGCGTTCTAGTTTGGTTTTTCTTTTCAGGTTTCTCAGTTTGGGTCGACAGATGCTTCTGTTGCTGAAGTATAGGGAGGGGGTTGGGTGGGGAAGGGGGACCGTTGTCCCTGTTCTTGTTTGTTCCTTTTCATTTGCACACACAGTCTAACTCAATCACACTCCTGCTGCGCGCCCCGTAGAGCTCACAGCCCCGGCTCTTTACAGCCACATGCTCCTCACCACATCCACATCTCTGGCCACCACCATGGCAATCACCCACGCCATCAGCCACCCGACGACCCTCTGTGCGTCAAGCGCGGCCCCGACATCCCACCTATGCCCGCTGCCCGTGCAAGACATCTCCTTCTGCACTCATACCCCCCATGACTGACGCACGCAGTGGAATAGAATCGTTCCATGTAATGTCCTGGAATGTCAACGGGCTACTGGACAGGGTCAAGCGCACTGCGGTCCTGCAGTATGCTCAACGCCACGCAGTTGACATACTGATCCTTCAAGAAACCCATCTCGTAGGCAATAAATGCCCCTTCCTGGCGAGGTATGGTTATGGCGGGGTTTGGCACTCAGGCTTCACGCGGGGGTCGAGGGGGGTGGCCATTCTCGTGCGCCGCTCCCTTCCCTTTGTCCTACACAAGGTTGTCACTGACCCCATGGGTTCCTTCGTTGTCCTGGAAGGGGCGGTGGGAGACCGCGCACTCAACCTGTTGTCGATCTACTCTCCACCGTCTCTGATGGGGTCTACACTCAAGCAACTTGCGGAGTTGATCGCTGACCTGCCTCCGGGGATGACTATTATAGGGGGCGACTTCAACGCGGTTATGGACCCTCTCCGCGACGTCACAGGAACCCCCTCGACTTCTAGGACCTCCCAGGCCAAGCACTTGTCTAGCTGGGCGGCTGCGCTGGGGCTCTGCGACGCCTGGAGACTCTGGCACCCCACAACCAATCCATATACCCACACATCAGCATCCCATCACACTCACGCCCGGATCGACTACGTCTTCCTCCCGGCCCTCGACTGTCGCACGATCAAGGACATAACCATACTCCCTCGGGGTATTTCCGACCACTCCCCAGTGGCGCTGCGGGTTGGGGATCTGCCGAGCACCTTGAGGCCGATATGGCGGCTGAATGCCTGGTTTCTCCAGGACAAAGGCTTCCGCGAATCGGTGGGCAGGGAGCTCCGGCAATTCTTCGCCACTAACCAGGGATCCGTTTCCTCCCCCGCTACCCTGTGGGAGGCGGGCAAAGCCACCATTCGTGGGTCCGCCAAGAGCCAGCTCACACTCCACCGAACAGGAATCCCGGATCACCCTCCTGGAGGCTCAGGCTACTCTCATCGAGGGACGCCCACCCGCGGAGAGAACCGAGGCCCTGGACAGGAGACTGGCATTCTTGCGGGATGAGATCAGGCTGACTTCCATGGAGGCTGCGAAGCTTCTTTGGAGGTCTTCGGTGGCGCACGTATACGGATGGGGGGACAAAATGGCAAGCTTCTCCATCTACTGGCCACCTATCCGTTGGCCAATCGTATTATCCCCGAGGTGCAGGACTCAAGCGGCGGTAGCTCAGTGCTTCACCACCTCTATACCGCGCAGCCTCCGCGGCGGTCGCTCCCCGACTTGCTCCACCGTGAGCGAATTTCTCTTCCACCCTTAGCGAGACTGAGGCCGAGGTGCTAGACCTCCCGATTGCTCCCGAGGAGATCAACGAAGCGATCTCCCACATGGCGTCTGGTAAGACACCGGGTCTGGATGGCTTTCCTCAAGAGTTCTACGCGGGCTACCGCGATACGCTGGTGCCCCCATCTGCTGGAGCTGTACGACGAGGCGGTTGATAAGGGCCGACCGACATGGCCACCATCGTGATCCCCAAGTCTCAGCCACACTCGAAGCACTGTACCGATTACCGGCCCATTTCTCTTATTAATACGGAGCTCAAGATCTTTGCTACCGTCCTGGCCAACCGCGTGCGGCCATACTTAGCCAAATTGGTTCAACCTGACCGGTGTGGCTTTATGCCCGCGCTGGGTACCCGTCACTGCCTCCGGCGCCTCCACCTCGGCCTAGCGATTCGCCAGTGCCTGACCCCGTACCTCTCTCTCCTTCTTATAGACTTTGAAAAAGCATTTGATTCAGTGGACTGGCGATATTTGGAGGCGGTCTTGGCAGAAATGGGCTTCGGGGAGCGCTTCCGCCAGCGTGTGAAAACACTATACTGCCCACCGAGGGCCCGAGTGCTGGTCAATGGGGCCATGTCCCCGCCCTTCCCTATCCGCAGGGGCACCAGGCAGGGATGCCCCCTGTCCCCCCTCCTCTTTGCCCTTGCAATGGAACCCCTGGCGGGCCTGGTGCGCTCTGATGAGCTCATCCAGGGGTGGGGATGGCCCGGACTCGGCGAGGACAAAATTGCCCTCTATGCCGACGACGTTCTCCTTTACCTGGCTGAACCCGCGAGGTCGGGACCCCGATGCCTCCGAGCGCTGACCCTTTTTGAGCACGTCTCCGGAACTCTGCCAAATCCGTCCTGGTCCCCCTTCATCTTTCCCGTGAATGCTTTGACTGGCAGTCCACGATACCCCTCCGACGGCAGTCCTTTAAGTATCTCGGGATCTGGGTGGCCCTCCTCCCTGATCTAACTTGGGCGCTGAACGTCACCTAAGTGGTGAAGAAGGCCCGGGCCGATCTCCGGTGGCAATCGTTGCCCCTGAACCCTATGGGTAAAATAGCTTAATTCAAGATGATGATATTGCCTAGGTTCCTCTATATGCTCCAGAATACGCCCCTCCTTTTCTCCCGTGCATGGTTTAGAGACATGGATAGCCTAGCTGTCAAATTTCTCTGGGGGGGGTCGACGGCCTCGCCTGGCCCTCGCACAATGTCGGATCCCACCTTATGATGGCGGTCTGGGGATGACGAACTTATATCTTTATTATCTGGCGACCCGCCTTCTCGTAGTGCATGACTGGTTCAACGGGGGATGGTCGGATCCGGCCTACCGGCTGGAGCTTCACACTCTGGGTCTGCCCAGTATTCAGGTGATGCTCTATGGCAACACCATCCCTGGAGCACTGCCGGAGATCACGCGCGGGGTCCTCCTGGCCTGGCGGGCCTCCCTACGCCACACTCACTGGACCGGGAAGCTGACCCAATGCACTCCGCTCTGGCAGGGCGCCCAGCTCCGAGAAGTGGCAGGACTATCCTGCTTCAGGGCATGGGACTTAATCGGGATCTCACAGTTGGGGGATGTCTGGAAGGGGGGACACATCCGTACTTTTCAAGACCTACAACATACTTTCTCTTTACACCCTTCGCAGTTCTATCGCTATCTACAGCTGCCACATGCCATCGAATCACACGTCCCGGAGGGCACGACTCTGCCTGACTACAGCCCGCCGGAGGCCCAGGTTCTGACTGGCAACTTGGGAAGAGGGGGGATCTCCCGTATCTATCGCTCTCTTACAAACCATACCCCCAACACACTCCCACAGCTCAGAGTCCGGTGGGAGGGCTGGGTCGAATCCTTAGACGACTCTGACTGGCGCAACGCCCTAATGGCCCTTAAGTTAATCACTGTCTCAGCGTGGCTCAGATTGGTACAATTATACTATTTACACCCTGCCTATCTCACGCCGCTGTGCCTCCACCGAGCAGGTCTTCGTTCAGAGGCGTCATGTCCGCGCTGTTCACATCCTCAAGCGGACTTCTTCCACATGGTATGGTCATGCTCACCCATCGCACATTTTTGGGAATCTGTGCTGGGGGAACTCAATGAGGTCCTGGGATGGGAGGTGCCTCTTAACCCCACCAACATACTCCTAGGCATTACCGAGGGACTGGATGGCTCTCGCGCGGATAAGCTCTTCCTAAACACGGCCCTGGTGGTGGCAAAGAGAGACATTGCACGAGGCTGGCTGAATCCGGCAGCACCTGCCTTGTCACGATGGCGCAGAGGAGTGGACTGGTGCGCCGCGCAGGAGCACTCTGTGTATGAAGCAAGGGGTTGTCCTAAGAAATACCGTAAGGTGTGGGGGCGATAGACGACTAACATTCTGTTTGGACATAGTGGAATGTGGTGGGTGCCAGGCTCAACCTCTTCAATCACTAGATATTGTTGTACGGTGTTATGGAGTATAATGTTCTCAGGTGCACTGCACATTGAACCGACTGTGTATACTTCGTTTGTGTTGTATGCTTTCTTCGAAAATCAATAAAATTGGTTATCAAAAAAAAAAATTCGCACGAATAACAAAAACGCATTTACTCACCTGTTTCCAGGAAATGTCCCAGTGCTGAATCCAGGCATCCAGCACTGAGTTAGAAAAAGTAACGTAAAAGTAACTTACCTGCAATTTACTGAAAAAGCCTATTCATTCCAATGTAGTGCATTTGCTAAGTGTTGCATGCTACTGCTTCCCTGTAAATCAAACAAAGTACAATTTCCATTGCATTTTCAAACTGTTCGACATTCAGTAACTTATTACTACAAAGTATTTTATGCTTACCTGTGCCAGGCTTGCTCGTTTCTAAAATAAAACAACAATATATTTTTATACAAAAACAATTGGCCTAGAGTTCAGTTCTTGAGTGTGTGAATTCATTTGCTGACAGAGTGTACATCAAATGCTTAACACTGTCCTCTGATACTGCCTTACTGCTCGACCAAGCTACCACTATTAGAGAGTAAGGTTCTATCTAACTTTAACCTCTGCCTACCTCTGGAGTCACCTGGACCCTATACACACTATACCTCATTTTGGTGTAGTATATATAGAGCCAGTTTCTTACATTGGTGGATCAGCGGTGGGATATACAACTTGCATTTGTTGGACTACTTGGTTACCACCTGATCACACGACAGAACTCTTAAATTGCCTTTAGAATTCTGATTTTTTTTCAAATTGGCATTTTTACCAAACTACTAAAAGTCTTGTTAGGGCCTTGCTTAAGTCCCTTTAGAATTTTAGAAAATAAAAAGTCACTATAGTCAAAGGTAGAGGGGTTAGAACTTTTTTTTGTTAGAATGTCTCAAGAAAAGAACCCAACTATTAGTGAAGATAATAATGACATACAGGACATGGTTGAGGAGCTTGACCTCACCCCTTACCTTCACTTGTCTTTCAAGGAAGTAAGGTCCTTATGTAAACTTGAAAATATACCAACGGCTCTCATCCAACCAAACAAAAGCGCCAGGAGCTATTGGCTGAGTATTCAAAGGCCCACCCCTCTGAAAATGGTGATGACCAGTCAGAGGAGGAAAGGAGTGAGGAGGATGGAGATAGGTGCCCACCTCCACCGCTTCCTAGGGAAGAAAGGGTCCCTGTAGAGTTAACCTCCGGGGACCTAGAGGCCACACAGGTGGCTCAGGTTCTGGTGAGGACATTGAGGACAGCCTCAATGAGGAGGACAGCCTTTTAGCAAGGCTGGCCAAAAGACTGGACCTAGAGACCAGACTCCTGGCTCTAGAGAAAGAAAGGAGATGGGATTAGCACCCATCAATGGTGGCAGCAATCAAAATAATAAGGATGAAGAGCAATCTTATGATCCTAAAATCCCCAAAGGAATTGTCCCTAAATATGAGGAGGGTGATGATATCACCAAGTGGTTCAAAGCCTTTGAGAGGGCTTGTGAAGCCAGAAGGGTGAAGAAGACTTTCTGGGGGGCACCCCTTTGGGAACTGTTCTCTGGTAACTGCAGAGACAGACTCCTGACCCTTTCTGGGGCAGATGCTGGGTCTTATGACCTCATGAAGAGAACTCTGATTGAGGGATTTGGACTCACAACGGAGGAGTACAGAATTAGATTCAGGGGGCTCACAAAACCCAAAACCAGTCCTGGATTGATTTTGTAGACTACTCAGTAAAAACACTAGGTGGCTGGTTAACTGGAAACAATGTGCATGACTTTAATGGAATTTACAACCTGTTTATGAAGGAACACATATTAAGTAATTGCATTGATGAAAAGTTGCATCAGTACCTGGTAGACCTAGGTCCACTTTCTCCCCAAGAATTGGGAAAGAAGGCAGACCACTGGGTCAAAACAAGGGTCACTAGGACATCCACTGGGGTGACCAAAAGAAAGGGGTTACAAAGCCTCCCCAGAAGAAAGACAGTGAACCCCTTAAAGATAAAAGTAAGGAGTCCCAGGTAGCCCCCCAAAACCTGTCCAGGAGGGTGGGCCCAAAGACACCTCACAAACTAAGACAGGGTACCAAGGTAAGAATTGGGATCCCAACAGAGTATGGTGTCACACCTGCCAAAAGGCAGGACACCACACCAAGGACCCTAGCTGTCCTAAAAACAAAGACCCTAGCCCAGCTCCAGGGGTGACTAGTGTAGCTCCAGGGGTTGCCAGTGTAGCTTTGGAGGACGGGTCCTCAGATGAGGAAGCCCTCATAGCCTTCAACTGGAAAATGGGGCCAAAAGGTAAGCTGGAGATTCCAGAGGGGAGTAGACACTTCCACCACCTACTGGTGAATGGAATCCCAGCCCTTGCCCTGGGAGATACCTGTGCCAGTCACACTGTGGTGCATGACAGGTTGGTTCTCTCAAACCAGTATGTCCCAGGGGAAACAAAGAGTAAGGACTGTCCCAGGGGGTGTCACTGTTAGGCCTGTGGCTATAGTGCCCCTAGAAGTAGCTCGGTCACTTAGATGGAGAAAGGTGGTAGTCAGTAAAGTCCTCCCCCTTGATTGTCTCCTTGGGAACGACCACCCAGAGGTTGGTCTGAGCCAAAGAGAGGTACTGGTCCAATGCCAGACCTCACCCCAGAAACCTGGGGGGGCTCAACCTGCAGTTAGTGCAGCTAAGCCCCAAAAGAAAAAGAAGAAACAGTGTAGGAAAGGTGGGCAACTGTTAGCCACAGTTCCAGTGGGCCAGAGAGATTCTATCCCAGTAAGGGAGAACTCCAAACTTGGCTCTGGTGAAGTCCCCCCTAGCCAACAAAAAGCACTGACTAGTCAAACGACTGTCCAGCCTGAGTTGGTGGCTCCTTGTAAGAAACTGGCTCTATATATACTACACCAAAATGAGGTATAGTGTGCATCTGAAAGAGACACGTTAGTGACAGATTCCTTACTTTAGAATATCCCCAGGCGTCAGGCTGGATCCGGAAAGTTTTTGCGTAGCAGTACCCTTGCGCGTCGGTAGGCGGCATCGTGCGGCTCCGCGTCCGTCGTCGGCGTCGTGATCGCAGGGATGACGTCGCGGGCAGTACTTAGACGCCGCCCTGCGCGCTGACGTCAGTTCTTCTTTTTCCGCGCCAGTAAGCGCAGATCCGGGAAGAGCAGTGCCCTAGTCAATTTTTGACTAACTTTTTGTGAATTTTTTTCACTGTTTCTTTTCGAGTCTTTATCGACTCCTAGGTGTCGTAGGGATGCCCGGCTTCGAGCCATGCGACGCCTGTGGTCGAATGATGTCGATCACAGACCCGCATCTAGAGTGTCTCTTCTGTCTCGGCCGAGACCACGACACGAAGTCGTGCCCTGACTGCCGGAAACTTCACCCGAAGGCTTTGCAAGAGCGGTCTCGAAAGCTACTCGAGGTCCGGCAGTCGGCTCCGCGCCGCACCAAGCCCCGGTCCCGGGAGAGGTCGAGGGGCCAGTCGCGGAGTCCCCGCCGGTCGTCGGAGTCAAAGTCTTCGCGCTCCTCGGGTAAGTCGCACAAAAAGTCTAAGAAGCGTCATCGCTCTAAGACTTCGCCTCGCCGGTCTCGCGACTCGGCTGAGGCCCCAGTCGGCACCGTCCCCGCGGCCCCGGACATGCCTATGGAGCCGCCCCCGCATTACCCGTCCTTTCCGGGTTCGGGGACGACTCCGGCCGAAATACAGGAATTCCTGTCGGCCATGGCCCGCCTCTTCGGGCCTCAAGGTCCCTCGGGTGCGACTTCGGGCCCCGCGGGCCCTGATGGGGTTGCTCCGGCGTCGCCGTCGACTCCGGTCCCGGCGCCGCCTGTCCCACCAGCCTTCATCCCGGCCTCGGCTCCGGCCCCGGCCTCGATCCCGGCTCCGGTGGTACCGCAACGCCCATCGATGCCGGTTGACCTAACCACGCATCCGCCGACGCCGATGTCCCCGGTGCCGTTCCTGACGCCGTCCGGGGCTCCGGGCGGCGTCGGTCTCCGGCTCCGGACATGGAGCCGGACCGACGTCGCTCGACGCCGGCTCCGGCGCTGATGAGACCTTGGGTCCCAAATGTCCCTCCTCCTCCATATTTTGAACCTGAGGAGGACCAAGAGAGCTGGGAAGGGTCTGAGGACCCTCTCACACAACAGTGTGAGTATGATCCGGACTGGGCTGAGGAACTTGGGGATGCCAGTGGTCTAGACACCTCCCCTGACACTGGCATGCTGTCTCCTCCCGTGGCTACGGAGGAGGGAGCTAATTTTGCAACGGTGTTGCGTAGAGCAGCTGGAGCCTTACATCTCCAATAGCCTACTGTGGCTGTCAGGACTAATCTCCTGACGGAAGTGCTTCAGCCGGCAGCTTCCTCTTTGGAGACTGTGCTGCCGTTTAATGATGCACTCACTGACGTTCTTTTGGGTGCCTGGTCCAAGCCCACCACAGGGGCTCCTGTGGATAGGAACGTGGCCCGACGCCATCGCCCTGCTCCGGGCGACCCCTTGTTTCTCTCCCCCAATATTCCACCCCGAGAGCTTGGTTGTCCAAGCCTCTGCCTCCCAAACCGCCTTCCCTACCGCCCCTCCGGATAGGGAATCCAAACGCCTGGACCAATTTGGGAAGAAGGCTTTTTCTTCCTCCAGTGCTGGCTTGCGGTCCGTCAACACCGCTTGCCTTTTGGGCCGATATACCCACTCCCTGTGGGATTCGGTGGCGGCTGTTTTGCCGCAGTGTTCTGAGGAGGTCCAGACACTGCTTACCCGCGCCATTGCGGAAGGGTGAGATGCGGCTAAATACACCATACGTTGTGGCCTTGATACCGCCGACTCGCTGGGCAGATCGCTTGCAACGACGGTGGCGCTACGTCGCCACGCCTGGCTGAGAACAACTGGTTTCTCGGGTGATGTCCAGAATACACTCATGGACATGCCCTTTGATGGAGTCGGTCTTTTTGGTTCAAAGGCAGACCATGCGCTGGCGCGTTTTAAGGACTCACGGGCTACTGCCTAGTCCCTGGGCCTTTCTGTTGTACGCCCTCCGCTAACCTCTGCTTTTCGCCCCTTTCGTGGCCACGGAAGGGACGCCCAGTCACGTCAGCTGCCCAGCCACCGGCCCGCACAGCAAGCGTCTTCGCGTGGCCGAGGACGTGGATACCGCCGTGGCGGTTCGGGCAACCAGCGTGCGGGTCAGGCCACTACCTCCAACCCGTCCGCGGCCTCCAAGCCCTCCTAGTCCTTCCTTTCAGGTGCACAGCACACCAGTAGGGGGCAGGGTCCGCCATCACCTTCACCACTGGCGTCCCATCACCTCGGACAGGTGGGTCTTGGACATTGTCCAAAGGGGCTACTCCCTCCCCTTCGAGACCACCCCCCCAGCCATGCCAAATCAATTCCACCGCATGTCAGGGGATCACTTGGTGCTTCTGCAGAAGGAAGTCACGGCACTCTTGGCCAAGAGGGCCATCGAGCATGTTCCGACCCCAGAAGTAGGACGTGGTTGCTACTCCCACTACTTTCTGGTGCCCAAAAAGGACAAGGAGGACATGCGTCCTATCTTGGACCTCCGGAACGTCAATCGCTTCCTCCGGAAGGAGAAGTTCAAGATGCTCACCCTAGCTCAGGTCTTGACTGCCCTCGACCCTGGTTGGTAGCGTTGGACTTGCAGGACGCTTATTTTCACATCCCCGTCCTGCCGGCCCACCGGCGTTACCTGCGGTTCACGGTAGGCCTCGAGCATTTTCAGTTCACCGTGCTCCCCTTTGGCCTTACAAGTGCCCCTCGGGTGTTCACGAAAGTGATGGCGGTGGTCGCAGCTCATCTGCGCCGGGCAGGGGTTCCAGTCTTCCCCCTACCTCGACAACTGGCTGCTGAAGGCGGGCTCGTCCCAGACAGTCGTCTCCCTCCTCCAGACTACGGCCGAACTCCTGCACTCGCTGGGGTTCTCCATCAATGTGCCGAAGTCGCATCTGATTCCTTCTCCACAGCTCCTTTTCATCGGAGCAGTTCTGGACACGACGCAGTTTCGGGCCTCCTCCCGAACGGCGAGTCCGGGATATTCAGGCTCTGATTCCGATCTTTCAGCCTTTATCCTGGGTTTCGGTACGGATGACCCTGAGGCTGCTGGGCCTCATGGCCTCCTGCATCCTGCTGGTCAATCATGCCAGATGGCATATGCGGGCTCTGCAGTGGGACCTGAAGTTCCAGTGGGCGCAGCACCAGGGCAACCTGTCCGATCACGTCCAGATCTCGGAGGGGACTGCAAAACAGTTGCAGTGGTGGCTCTCGAACCGGCAATGGGTCATGGGCAGATCCCTCTCCCTTCCCCAGCCAGAGCACACAGTTGTGACGGACGCGCCCCTTCTGGGATGGGGCGGTCACATGGGAGAGGCGGAGATCAGAGGCCTCTGGTCTCCCGGCGGAGTCCCGGCTCCATATCAACCTTCTGGAGCTCCGGGCGATCCGACTTGCACTCAAGGCATTCCTTCCCTCTGTCAAAGGGAAGGTAGTGCAGGTGTTCACAGACAACACCACCGCCATGTGGTACTGCAACAAACAAGGCGGGGTGGGGTCGTGGACCCTCTGTCAGGAGGCTCTGCGCCTCTGGACATGGCTGGAACATCAGGGCATGTTCCTGATGGTTCAACACCTGGCAGGTTCCCTGAACGCCAGGGCGGACGAACTCAGCCGCAGGTGCATGATGGATCACGAATGGCGTCTTCACTCAGAAGTGGCGCAAGGACTCTTTCTACAGTGGGGAGAGCCTTGGTTAGATCTATTCGCCACCGAAGAGAACGCGCAATGTCATCAGTTCTGCGCGTTGGAATTTCCAAGGCGGCACTCGCTCAGCGACGCTTTTCGTCGCGAGTGGAGTTGCGGTCTTTTGTACGCCTTTCCGCCATACCACTTCTACCCAGAGTGTTGAACAAGATTCGGCACGACCGGGCCCAAGTCATCCTTGTGGCTCCGGACTGGGCTCGAAGAGTTTGGTATCCCGAGCTACTCAATATGAGCGTAGATCCCCCGATCCGTCTGCCTCTTCGGGAGGATCTTCTGTCGCAGCAGCAGGGGACGATCCTCCACCCGAACCTGTCCAGCCTCCACCTGCTTGCGTGGAGATTGAGCGGCGGCAGTTGATTCCTTTCGACTTGCCTCCTGAAGTTTGTGATGTGATTCTGGCAGCCAGGCGTCCCTCCACTAAGGTGGTATACGCCTGCAGATGGAACAAGTTTGTGGCATGGTGCACAGCAAAGGCTGTGAATCCCCTTTCTGCCCCTCTTTCTGAGGTTCTTCTGTTCCTTCTTTCCCTGGCCCAACAGGGTTCTGCCCTGGGTTCCATCAAGGGCTATCTTTGTGCCATCTCGGCCTTCCACAGGCTTCCTGATCAGCCCTCCCTTTTCAAGTCCCCTGTTGTTAACAGGTTTCTAAAAGGCATTACACTCCTCTTCCCTCCTGTTCCGTTTGTGATGCCTCAGTGGGACTTGAACTTGGTTCTTACCTTTCTTATGTGCGCTCCCTTTGAGCCTCTACATAACTGTCCTCTTCGTCTTCTGACTCTGAAGACAGCCTTTCTGGTGGCCATCACCTCCGCTCGGCGGGTGAGTGAGCTCCAGGCTCTATCATGTAAACCTCCCTTTCTGTCTGTCCATCCAGACAAGGTTGTTCTTAGGACGCGTCCGTCCTTCTTACCAAAGGTGGTTACTGCCTTCCACATTGGGCAGACCATCACTTTGCCCACTTTCTTTCCGCCTCCGCATCCTTCCAGAGAGGAAGAGAGGCTCCACCGTCTGGACCCAAAACGTGCGCTTTCCTTTTATATCGACCGCACACAACACTTCCGGGTGGATGACCAGCTCTTTGTTGGCTACGTGGGCGCCAAAAAAGGTCGGGCGGTGCACAAGCGAACCATCTCCCTCTGGGTAACCTTGTGTATCAAAGCCTGTTATTCTTTGGCTAAGAAGGAGCCTCCTGTTGGGCTGCGTGCCACTTCCACCAGGGCAACGGCTGCTACCACGGCCTTAGGCCGCGGTGTTCCGCTGCAGGATATCTGTCAGGCAGCTACGTGGGCCTCGCTGCACACATTTACCAAGCATTACTGCCTTGACAGTCAGGTCCGGAGGGACGGCTTCTTTGGCCGTTCTGTCCTCCGGGACTTCCTTGTCTGATCTTTGTTCGCAGACCCACCACCGGGGTTGGTATTGCTGGGGTATCTATTCTAAGGTAAGGAATCTGTCACTAACGTGTCTCTTTCAGATGCACAAGTTACTAACTTGTGTAACGATATATCTGTAAGAGACAGTAGTTAGTGACAGATTCCTTACCGCCCCACCCATCCTCCCCGTTCTGCGAACTGATTTCTAGGGTTAAGGACATCCCTTTCAGGGCCCTAGTATTTTTCAGACACCTATGTCAGCTTCTTGCATGGCTCTGCGTTCCTGGCGCGGAAAGTCGTGTACAGAACTGACGTCAGCACGCAGAGGCGGCGTCTAAGTACTGCCCGCGACGTCATCCCGGCGATCACGACGACGGACGCGGAGCCGCACGACGCCGCCACCGACGCGCAAGGGTACTGCTACGCAAAATCTTTCCCGGATCCAGCCTGACGCCTGGGGATATTCTAAGGTAAGGAATCTGTCACTAACTACTGTCTCTTACAGATATATCGTTACACAAGTTAGTAACTTGTGCATAGGGTCCAGGGTAAAGGAACGGCTCAGCTCCTGCTGCGCGCCCGCGTTCGTCTGGTCCTGTCCTCACGTCGGGCGAGTTCATCGCACTCCAGACTGCGCCGAGGGCCCGGCAGCTTCAGTGGGCCCACCGCGCAGCCAGCAGGAGGCAGCGCCACGCAACAGAGACTGTGCAGAGGGCCCACCGCGCAGCCAGCAGGAGGCAGCGCCACGCAACATTGACTGTGCAGAAGGCCCGGCCAGCTTCGGAGGCTCACCGCGCAGCCAGCAGGAGGCAGCGCCACGCAACAGAGACTGTGCAGAGGGCCCGGGCAGCTTCGGTGGGCCCACCACGCAGCCAGCAGGAGGCAGCGCCACGCAACAGAGACTGTGCAGAGGGCCGGGGCAGCTTCGGTGGGCCCACCGCGCAGCGGTATCTGCGCCTAGGAAAAGGGAAGAAGCAGATCGTTGCCTTTGACAACACACCTCTTACGTGGCCAGAAAGGAATGCTGCCGGAGTTCTCCCTGGAGGCCGAGGACTGGAGCAGGATTGCAGAGCGTAGAAACATGACCACAGCCAGCAAACACGGGGAATTCAAGTAAAGGGCAAGATATTTACAAACTCCCTGAGCTGACCCTACTAGATAGACCATCGGAGGCCTTTTATCCACTTCACTCGACTGCTGAGCGCAACATTCGGTGGTGGAACTCCTGATGAAGGCAGTTGTCTGTCGAAACGCGCGTAGAGTCATTTTGGAAACCACCCAAAAGAATTATTTGTTCATTAACTTGTTGTTTTTTGTTATATCTATTAAAAATTCAAATTATGATTGTTAAGGAGATCATATACATCAATATGATTACATGTATGTAGTATGCTTGTGTTATGAATCAATGTGGGTAGAATGTTGTTTTAAGTATTAGTCTCTGTAGGACCACTTTTTCCTCTCTATATGTGTTTTAAATTTATTAGAATGACAAAGATTTATAATAATTTTTTATATTTTTCTAATTACTTGTGTCACTATTGTCCTTTTCCTTACAATGGTTTGAGAGAATTCATTGTTTGAAGTAGCCCTAGAGTATTTACATTAGGGTCCAGGTGACTCCAAAAGTAGGCAGAGGTTAAAGTTAGATAGAACCTTACCCTCTACTTGTGGTAGCTTGGTCGAGCAGTAAGGCAGTATCAGAGGACAGTGTTAAGCACTTGATGTACACACTCAGTTAGCAAATGAATTCACACACTCAAGAACTGAACTCTAGGCCAATTGTTTTGTGTAAAAAAATACTGTTTTATTTTAGAACCAAGCAGGCTTGGCACAAGTAAGCATGAAATACTTTACAGTGATAAGATGCTATATGTTGAACAGTTTTAAAAAGCAATAGAAATTGTACTTGATTTGATTTACAGGGGATGCAGTAGGTTGCAACACTTAGCAAATGCAGTACATTGGAATGAATAGGCTTTTTCAGTAAATCACAGGTAAGTTACTTTTCAAGTTACTTTTCTAACTCAGTGCTGGATACCTAGATTCAGCACTGGGACATTTCCTGCAAACAGGTAAGCAATTGCGTTTTGGTTATTTGTATGATTTTTAAAGAATATTCTTAGATTTCAAAACTCCACACTTAGTCGTTTTTTGGAAGAAAAAGTGTCAATGTTATCCTATGGAGGAAAAGTAGGTTATCGGTTCATAGGTAAGTTATCGACTGTGGGAGTTAAGGTTCTGGGGTTAGACTCGGGGGTCCCCCAGGGTCAGTGAAGCACTTTTGTTACACCCTCAGCGGCACTAGGGCGGCCGGGTGCAGAGTGTTGAGGCCCGATGTTATCCTATGGGGGATAGGGGGCCTCCGGTTGGTGGCTGCTGGCGAGCAAGCCACAAGGTTGTGGGACCCAAGCTCCTGGTGTTAGGCTCAGGGCAAAAGGGGATCCTGTTTAGCACAAAAAGTGCACCCGCCGCGGCGCAGGGGCGGCTGGGTGCAGGGTGATGGTTTGGCGTTGTTTTCAATGGGGATTTTCGGTTTTGGTTTTCAGCTGCAGGCTCGGTCCAGGAAGACTTCCAGGAGGAACCAACAGCTGGGCAGGTAAGTTGGAGGGCTCGGGACGTAGGTGCACCTCTGGTTCTCTTCTCCAGGGCGAAGGGCGGCTGGATGCAGGGGTGTCTTTTGAGGTCGGATTTCACCTTACCGGGCCACTCGCGGTTGGGGGGGTCTCCGTGCACAGGCTGCAGGCGACGTCTGGGAGTCCTGGAGGGGTCAACCCACAGTGGACTCGGACTCTGGAGCGCTGGGGGACCTCGCTGGGACTGGTGGGCCACTTGAACTCGGGCAGTAGGCGACGGGTGCAGTGGTGGTTCCAGGCGTCAGGTTTCTTTTTCCTCAGCAGGCTCGGAGCCTTTGTTTGGTGTTTCTTTTGAACAGAGCTGCTGTTCACAGGAGATCCGGCCTTTGTTGAAGGCAGTCAATCCTCCCCGGGGTTCTGGAGGTCGCTGGCTGCAGGACAAGACGATTTTTGGCGCAGGATCTCTGGAAACTGCAGACGGGCCGGTAGGGCTGGGGCCAAGTCAGTTGTTCTCTGCAGTCTCCTCTGCTGGGCGTCTTCTTTCATCCTTTTCTTCTTAGGTTGCGGGAATCAGATCTCTTGGTTCAGGGCTGCCCCTAAATACTGTATTTAGGGTGCGTTTAGGGTCTTGAGGTCAGTAGCCAACGGGCTACTGACCTTAGGGTGACTACACCCTTGGTGTGCTCACCCCACGTGGGGAGTGAGCACAATCTCTAGTCCTGATTGGGAGTGCCTGCCATCTGCAAGATGGCGAGCACTGGAGAGTGGGCTTCACCTCGCCTCCCACCTGAGGGGTGGAGTTGGCAGAGGTGGGCACACCTCCTGACTGGCTAGTCTTCCGCCTGTCTTCCCGCCGAAAGGGAGGGAGACAGGAAGGGGGCCTGCTCCTGATAGCAGGAGAGGCTGGGAGTCGCATTACAAAGGCTGCCAGTCCCTTGAAGCCTCCTGCCACAGATGGCTCTTCCTGGCCTGGGGAGGTGTGAACACCTCCGCCCAGGAAAGGCTTTGTTTCTGGGCTCAGGGAGCGTAGGCTCCCACCCCAGGGGTCCAGGAACATGTCTCGTGGTGGCAGGCTGGTGTGTACCAGTCAGGGAACCCACCAGAGGCTGGTCGTTTTCAGGGGCATCTCAAAGATGCCCTGTGTGTGCATTTTCCATTAAATCCCACACTGGCACCAGTGTGGGTTTAATGTGCTGAGAAGTTTGATACCAAACTCTCAGTTTTCAGCGCAGCCATTATGGTGCTGTGGAGTTCGTAATGACAAACTCCCAGCACCATATACTCTTAATGGCAGCACTGCACTTACAATGTCTAAGAATGGACTTAGACACTGTAGGGGTACAGGGCTCATGCACCTGTACCCTCACCACTGGTATAGTGCACCCAGCTAGAGGGGTGACTAACCTATGTCAGGGCAGTGGGTTGTAGGCATGGCACACAGAGGTGTGTGCCATGTCGACTCTTCACTTTGTTCTGCACCAAAACACGCAGCCTGCAAAGGCAGTGTGTGTGTGTGTGTGTGTGTGTGTGTGTAAAGGTACAGGGCCTCTAAGGGTGGCACAATAAGTGCTGCAGCCCTTAGAGGTCTTCCCTGGTCACAGTGCCCTGGGTACCTGTGGTACCATTTACCAGGGGCTGACCTGTGGCCAGAGATGCCAATTGGGTACAGTTTTGGGGAAAGAACACAGGCCCTGGGAACCTGATTGGCAGGGACCCAGGGCACATCAAGTCAAAGGGCATCAGTAGTCTGGCAAAAAGTGGGGGGGTTACTGCAACAGAAACCCACTTCCTTACACTCCTCAGCTGGCAGAACAGAGGGTGGAAGAAGGGTGTTCCCTACCAAGTGTAGTGACCCCCTACCCTAAAACAGCAGACATGCAACCAGAACCCAAAGAAGCCTGTAAGGTAGCCCCTTCACCTACCAGTGAGGAGATAAAGCTGTGGTTCTGGGCACTGACAGCTGTCAGTAGCCTCTGCTGGGTGTTAGCCTTCATGGCACCACTGTCCTTGGCATGGTGGCCTAGCCCCCTGCCAAAAAGCAAGTTAGGCCCCCTGACCTTATTGGTCATGGTGGGGTTGCTCAAGCTGTGGGTAACGTCTGTGGGTAAGCTGGGCTTTGCCCTAGCTAAGTTAGAAATTGCAGAGGTAGGCACCTCTGAACCCAAACTAAAAAGATGGGGTGAAGGCACTAAAGAGATAGGAAAGGAGCATTGGGAGTTAGGTCCTGAAACTGTTGAGGTAGGCCAGCTCCCTAAAGGGGCTGACCTGGACAGAAGGATGTAAGGCAGAGTAGGCCCTGTAACTCCCACACCACTTCCTCTGCTCTTCCTCGCCTGAAAGACTAGGAAGACTCTCCCAGATTTGGCTGAGCCTCCTGGCCTTTTGGCTGGGGGGGGGCTTGTGTAAGGAAGTGGGTTTCTGTTGCAGTAACCCCCCCACTTTTTGTCAGACCACTGATGCACTTTGACTTGATGTGCCCTGGGTCCCTGCCAATCAGGTTCCCAGGGCCTGTGTTCTTTCCCCAAAACTAACCCAATTGGCATCTCTAGCCACAGGTCAGCCCCTGGTAAATGGTACCACAGGTACCCAGGGCACTGTGACCAGGGAAGACCTCTAAGGGCTGCAGCACTTATTGTGCCACCCTTAGAGGCCCTGTACCTTTTCTCACACACACTGCCTTTGCAGGCTGCGTGTTTTGGTGCAGAACAAAGTGATGAGTCGACATGGCACACATCCCTGTGTGCCATGCCTACAACCCACTGTCCTGGCATAGATCAGTCACCCTCTAGTTGGGTGCCCTATGCCAGTGGTGAGGGTACAGGTGCATGAGCCCTGTACTCCCTACAGTGTCTAAGTCCATTCTTAGACATTGTAAGTGCAGTGCTGCCATTAAGAGTATATGGTGCTGGGAGCTTGTCATTACGAACTCCACAGCACCATAATGGCTACACTGAAAACTGAGAAGTTTGGTATCAAACTTCTCAGCACATTAAACCCACACTGATGCCAGTGTGGGATTTAATGAAAAAGGCACACAGAGGGCATCTTTGAGATGCCCCCTGAAAAACGACCAGCCTCTGGTGGGTTCCCTGACTGGTACACACCAGCCTGCCACCACGAGATATGTTTCTGGACCCCTAGGGTGGGAGCCTACGCTCCCTGAGCCCAGAAACAAAGCCTTTCCTGGGCGGAGGTGTTCACACCTCCCCCAGGCCAGGAAGAGCCATCTGTGCTAGGGGAGCTTCAAAGGCCTGGCAGCCTTTGTAATGCGACCCCCAGCCTCTCCTGCTATCAGGAGCAGGCCCCCTTCCTGTCTCCCCTCCCTTTCAGCGGGAAGACAGGCGGGAAAACTAGCCAGCCCAGGAGGTGTGCCCACCTCTGCCAACTCCACCCCTCAGGTGGGGGAGGCGAGGTGAAGCCCACTCTCCAGTGCTCGCCATCTTGCAGATGGCAGGCACTCCCCAATCAGGTCTAGGGATTGTGCTCACTCCCCCACGTGGGGTGAGCACACCAAGGGTGTAGTCACCTCAAGGTCTGTAGCCCATTGGCTACTGACCTCAAGACCCCTAAAACGCCCCTAAATACAGTATTTAGGGGGCATCCCTGAACCAAGAACTCAGATCCAGCTTACCTACAAGAAGAAGAGAAGAAGGACGAGAAGCCGTGCAGAGCTAACAAGAGGACGACGCCCACTGACTTGGCCCCAGCCCTACAGGCCTGTCTCCCCTCGAACCTGCTCCTGCGAAATCCCGGCGTGTCCAGCAGCCAGCAACCTCACAAACCCCGGAGGACCTGCCTGCCTTCACTTCCAAGACTGTTTCTCCCGTGAACACCGGACGTGTTTAAACTGCAGCTTCTGGCTCCGGCCGGACACCGCGAATCCAGCCCACTCTGCACCCGCCAAACCCGGCCCGAGCTCGAGTGGAAAAACACCACGAGGAGGTCACCCCGGCGATCCTGACCCGAGATCCGGCGACTCCTGACCTGCCTCAAGCCTCCAGACGACGCCTGCAGCCTCAATCCAGAGGCTCCCCTCTACCGCGACCAGAGCGGGTAAGAAAATCCGACCCTAAAAGGCACCCCTGCACCCGACGCCCCACTGCCTTGTGTGCCCTAACCAACCCAAGACATCCCAACTTACCCCTCGAAGTGGTGGTCGCACCCAGAAGGTCCTCGTCCCCGAGCCTGCAGTGCTTCTTCAAACCGGAGGCTCTCCATAGAAAACAACAGGGCATCCGATGTCGAAACAGCACTCTGCACCCGGCCGCCCCAGTGCCGCTGAGGGTGCACCTTTTGTGCCTACTTGTTTCCCCATTTGCCCTGACCTAAACCCTAGGAGCTTTGCTCCCACAACCCAGTGGCCTGCTTGCCAGCAGCCACCAACCGGAGACCCCCTATCCTCCATAGGATAACATTGGGCCTCAACACTCTGCACCCGGCCGCCCTAGTGCCGCTGAGGGTGCAACAACAGTGAATCACTGACCCTGGCGGAACCCTTGTTCTAACCCCAGAACCTTAACTCCCACAGTCGTTTACTTACCTGCAAACCGATAACCTGTTTTTCCTCCATAGGACAACATTGACAATTTTTCTTCAAAACAACGACTAAGTGTGCAGTTTTGAAAACTAAAGATATTCTTTAAAAATCGCACAATTAACCAAAATATGTTTTCTTACCTTTTTGCATGAAATGTCCCAGTGCTGAATCTAGGCATCCAGCACTGAGTTAGAAAAAGTAACGTAAAAGTAACTTACCTGCAATTTGTTGAAACAGCCCATTCATTTCAATGTACTGCTCCAAAAAGTTTCTAAGTGTGGAGTTTTGAAATGTGAAAATATTCTTTAAAAAATCACACGAATAACAAAAACGCATTTACTCACCTGTTTCCAGGAAATGTCCCAGTGCTGAATCCAGGCATCCAGCACTGAGTTAGAAAAAGTAACGTAAAAGTAACTTACCTGCAATTTACTGAAAAAGCCTATTCATTCCAATGTACTGCATTTGCTAAGTGTTGCATGCTACTGCTTCCTGTAAATCAAACAAAGTACAATTTCCATTGCATTTTCAAACTGTTCGACATTCAGTAACTTATTACTACAAAGTATTTTATGCTTACCTGTGCCAGGCTTGCTTGGTTCTAAAATAAAACAACAATATATTTTTATACAAAAGCAATTGGCCTAGAGTTCAGTTCTTGAGTGTGTGAATTAATTTGCTGACTGAGTGTGTACATCAAATGCTTAACACTGTCCTCTGATACTGCCTTACTGCTCGACCAAGCTACCACTATTAGAGAATAAGGTTCTATCTAACTTTAACCTCTGCCTTCCTCTGTAGTCACCTGGGCCCTATACACACTATACCTCATTTTGGTGTAGTATATATAGAGCCAGTTTCTTACAGTAGTCGCAGCTCATATAAGAAGACAACACATTCACGTCTTCCCTTACTTGGACGACTGGCTAATAAAAGCCAGCTCGCAACACAGCTGCGTACACCACACTCACAAAACAGTTCAACTACTTCACGACTTGGGATTCACTGTCAACCTCACCAAGTCTCATCTTCAACCCTCCAACACGCAAGCGTACCTAGGAGCCACAATAGACCCTTGCAAAGCTCTAGCGTGCCCCAACCCAGTCAGAATACGCAACATGCAAACCCTAATATCACAATTTCAACTGCTTCATTCACTACCAGCCCGAGTGTTTATGCAGTTGATCAGAATGATGGCGTCTTGCATTCTAATCGTTCCTTACGCAAGACTCCAAATGCGTCCCCTACAGGAATGCTTAGCACGTCAGTGGAACCAGGCTCAAGGTCAGTTAACAGATCTGGTGTTGGTGGACGGCCGCACTCATTGCTCTCTGCAGTGGTGGAATGCACAAAACCTTTCCAAAGGGCGGCCATTCATCGACCCGGTTCCACAGATAGTGCTCACAGCAGACGCATCGCTCACTGGCTGGGGAGCTCATCTTCAAAAACATGCCATTCAGGGCATGTGGACTCTACTACAAAAACAACTCCACATAAACCATCTGGAGCTGCTAGCAATTTCCTAGCATTGAAAGCTTTTCAGATACATCTAGTAGGCAAAGCTGTCCTAGTTCGTACAGACAACATGACAGCAATGTACTACATACAAAAACAGGGGGGGGGGGACACTCTCTACAGCTTTCACACCTAGCTCAAAGCATATGGAGATGGGCCATACCTCAAAAAATATATCTCCTTGCAGAACATCTCCCAGGAGTAAACAATCAAAGTGCAGTTCTGCTCAGTCGTCAAAGACAACAAATCCACGAATGGGAACTACACCCTCACGTTCTTCTCCCATTTTTCCAAATGTGGGGCTACCCAGAGATAGATCTGTTCGCCACACGCCTCAACGCAAAATGCCCAAACTTCGCATCCAGGTATCCACACCCATTGTCCAAAGGCAATGCGCTATGGATCAATTGGTCAGGGATATTTGCTTACGCTTTTCCACCTCTCCCGCTAATTCCATTAGTGGTTCGGAAGCTCAAGCAACATTACCTCACAATGATCCTAGTTGGGCTCGTCAACCCTGGTTCACAACCCCGTTAGAACTATCAGTAGTTCCTCATCAAAAACTACACCTCTCCCCCAAGCTTCTCACTCAGAACCATGGAGAGATAAGGCATCCAGATCCCAGTCAACTCAACCTTGCGATCTGGCACCTGAAATCATAGAGTTTGGCTACCTTAATCTCCCGCCAGACTGCATGAACGTCATTAAAGAGGCTAGACGCCCTACCACAAGAGCATGCTACGCAGCAAAATGGAAATGATTTGTAATTTATTGTAAGAACAATCAAATCAATCCGCTTGATGCTTCAATCCAAAACATCATTTGCTATCTGTTACACCTACAGCGGGCTAACTTAGCATATACATCAATAAGACTGCATCTTTTGGTCATAGCGGCTTACCTACAAAACAGACAACACTTGTCCTTGTTTCGTGTACCCGCTATCAAAGCCTTTATGGAAGGACTCAAAAGAATCATTCCTCCTAGACTTCCACCTTCTCCGGTGTGGAATCTTAATATAGTCCTTACAAGACTCATGGGACCACCATTTGAACCATTGCACAAATGAGAGCTACAATTTCTAACTTGGAAAGTAGCCTTCCTCATAGCCATCACGTCTCTTAGAAGAGTTGGTGAGCTCCAGGCACTAACCATACAAGAACCATTCTTACAAATTCTCCAAAATAAAGTGGTTCTTAGGACTAATCCCAAATTTTTTCCCAAAGTCGTTTCTGCCTGTCATCTCAACCAGTCTGTTGAGTTACCCGTGTTTTTTCCTCAACCAGACTCAGTGGCAGAACGTGCTCTTCACACATTAGATGTTAAGAGAGCATTACTTTATTACATTGAAAGAACTAAATCTTTTAGGAAAACCAAACAACTTTGTTGCTTTTTCACCTCTGCATAAAGGCAATCCTATATCAAAAACAGGTATTGCACGGTGGATAGTTAAGTGCATACAAATATGCTACATTAAAGCTAAACGCACATTAACAATTCCCCCTAGAGCACACCCTACACGCAAACTAGGGGCTTCCATGGCATTCTTAGGAAACATACCCTTAGATGATGGCTGCAACATGGTCTACACCACACACATTCACAAAACACTATTGTGTAGATGTGTTAGCGAAACAACAAGCTAGTGTGGGCCAGGCTGTTTTAAGAACATTATTTCAGACCACTGCAACAGATGCAGGTCAACCAGCGCTTGGGAGTAACTGCTGAATAGTCTATGCTAAAGCATATGATCTACAGCTCATATGCCTTGAACGGAAAATGCTACTTACCCAGTATGCATCTGTTCTTGGCATATGCGCCCACCCACCTCCCCGGATACCTTTATCTGTTGCAGTATTATCTTACTTAGATACACTATACATGGACATCTCTTTCTACTCTTACTAACTCCATCATCACCCTGACGGCAAAACAATCTGGGGATGGAGCCGATGCCCATGCACACTATCACCAAAAGGAGGAGTCACCTACCTCGTGACTGCAAAGACTTCTTCGAACAAAAACAAAGTGCAAACATCCGGACCCAACACCAGATGGCGATCTATTGCTAAAGCATATGGATCTACAGCTGTATATGCCAAGAACAGATGCATACTGGGTAAGTAGTATTTTCCTTTCCTCCATAGGAAAACATTGACTGTTTTTCTTGGAAAAGTTTCCAAGTGTGGAGCTTGAAAACCTAAAGAAATTCTTTAAAATTGTACTATTTAACCAAAACGATTTTACTTACCTGTTTACAGGTAATGTCCCAGAGTAGTATCCAGGTACACTACTCTGTGTAAAAAAAAAAAAGTAATCTCAAAAGTAACTTACCTGTAATCTTACTGAAAATCCTATACAAAGTATATGTACTGTATTTACAAAGCATTGCATTTCTCAGAAGCAATACTGTAAGTCAAAACAAAGTACATTTACAATTGCAATCCAAACTGTTACAATCTGTATATTTACTGCAAAGTACTTATCACTTACCTTTGCCAGGCTTGCTTGGTTCTAGGAAATAAAATAACTAAAAGAATATTTTTATACAAAAACAATTGGCCTGAAGTTCAGTCTTTGAGTGTGTGAATTCATTTGCTGACTGAGTGTGTACAACAAATGCTTAACACTGTCCTCTGATACTGCCTTACTGCTCGACCACACTACCACAAATAGAGAGTGAGGTGCTATCTAACTTTACCTCTGCCTACCTTCGGGGATCCACTGGACTCTGTGCACACTATACCTCACTTTGGTATAGTATATACAGAGCCAGCTTCCTACAGATCCCCTTTCCCAGCAGCAGCCCACGCAATACGCCTCCATGCATGAAAATTGAGTAGCTGCAGTTAACTGGATTTGATCTGCCACGTGAAGACGTGGATGTTATCCTTGCCAGCAGGCATCCTTCCACAAAATCTGTTTACTTGAGGCGCTGGAACAAATTTGTGGCCTAGTGTGGAGTTCTCAAGACAGACTTCTTAGAGGCTACACTGTAGGATGTTCTGTTTGTTTTGTCTTTGGCCCAGCAAGGCCTTGCTGTGGGCACAATTAAAGGATGTTAGCCCTTTTGGCCTTCTTACATTTACCGGCCCAACTGTCCTTGTTTAAATCACCTGTTATGATGCAGTTTATTAAAGGTTTGACACACATTTCCTCCCAAACAGTTTGTGATGCCACAGTGGCCCTCAGGTGTTCATTAAAGTGATGTTCCTGGTATCTTACCTTGGTCTTGGCATTTCTCATGTGTACTCCCTGCGAGCAAATGCACATCTGCTCATTGTATCATCTGACCTTAAAGACGGTCTTCCTTATAGCGATCACTTTTGATCGTTTCATGAGTGAACGTCAGATTATCAGTGCAACCTCCCCATATCACCTTTTTTTCCGAACAAGCGTGTGCTGGGGACGTGGACACCCTTGCTTAAAGCTGTGACTATTTCTATGTTGGGCAGTGCATCACTCTCCCAATGTTCTTCGCCCCTTGAAAAAGGCGGAGAGTCTCTATTAATTGGACCCCCAAAAGAGCTTTAAGTCAAGGACCATCGGGTGAACAATTCTCTTTTTGTGGAGTTCTCCAGGGTAAAGAAAGAAAGGCTGTGGAGAAGAAGACTCTGTCATGGTGGATAGTCCTCTGCATAAAGGTCTGCTACAATATGGCCAAAATGCGGACTCTGTAAGGATTGAGAACCCATTCCACCAGGGCTAAGACTGCGTAGGCATCTAGAGTGCCTGCCCCTGATATCCGGCAGGCTCTGACATAAGTGTCAGTGCATACGTTCACAAAGCACAACTGCCTTGACAGCCAGGTCCGATGGGAAACACATTCAGTCCTGTAGAGTTTTTTGATCCGAGTCCAATCCAGTGACCCGCCAACTTTGGGGGGTAACTTGGTATCTATTCTCAAGATGAGTAATCTGCAGTTGAGGTATTCATCAGAAAAAGTTACTTATCTTAGTTGATGCTCTTTCTTGTGAATTCTCTTATCTAACCACAGATTCCTCAGTTTCCTCACTGCCCTCCTACCCATTCTGTGTAGTGGCCTCTTTTTAACATCTGAAAAGGCACCAGGTTATAAAACTGCACACTGGTACTGATGATTGTGTCCCGCTCAGTGTCTGAGGGGGCAGAAAGGGTCAAACTTGAGGGCATGCCTTGTCTTTGGCCACTGCTTTTCAATGACCGTAAAAGGTAAGCGTGCCTCAGGGTAGCTGGACTCTCCCGTGATTTACAGGCATCATTAAATTACATGCTGTTTGATAGGACATATTTCTTCGGAGGTAAGGCTGGCGCTGGAGAGGTTTAAGGTGGGTCAGTTGCATGAAGATCACACACCTCTTTGCAACTTTATTATGGGTACTCCAGGCTGGAGACTACCCTGCAGTGAGAATCATCACTATATAAAGGCTGTGGCTGGAGAAGAGCGTGCAGATGGCACATGAAAGAAGAACCACCCTAAATCGGATCTGAAAATGCAGACAGAGAATCCACATCTCCAGTCTGCTTTAACTGTATAAAAGTGGGAGACGGTTACCCACTTGTAGTTCAGATTCCAAGTTCTCCTTGACCAAGGAAGGTAGTGGAAGGGTAGGGAATGAACACCGCATCTGACAGGCAGCTTCCCAAAGGTAAGTTGTTCCCTGTCCTGAAGCATTTGGAAGCCCACCTTTTCTCCTGAGAGAGAAAAGGAGCCTTCCAAACCTTCAGTAGATGGGGAACTAGAAGCATCTTGACTCCTGAAGCATGAGGGTCCATCCACACAGGACTGAGGAGAGTGATCTGTGTGCTTTAGGGAACACAAGAGAAGCTCTCCAGACTAGCAGTTCCAGTCTAGAACCATGGCATCTACAAGCTGTACCAAAGCGGTCTATGCTGCTACGACAACAAGCTCTGCCTGAGAAGACTGTGCCACAGCAATAACAAACTAGCCCAAGCACATTGTGCCACTGTGATAACTATCTGTGCCTGAGTGAACTGTCTCGCTACGTCAATGAATTGTGCCTTGGTGTGGTCTATTTGCCCTAATAATATTGTATTCAGGTGGCCTCATGACACCGCAGCCCAAGTCCCAGTTTTACCTGAAGCCCAGAAGTAAGGCCTTATATGCCTGCATAGACTTCGGATGGCAGCCTCCTATGCTGCCTGTTGTGTGTATTTACGTTATTTTCTTTAAGAAAGTAAAGCACTGGGTTGGACATCCATTATTGCTCTGCTGAGTGATTGAGTTCTGAGCTTGAAGCACCCCCACACTACCTCCATAGCAAGCCTGTGACTGCTTGCCTATGCTGCCACTGAGTCGGTTGCTGAAGGGGTTGTATTTTGGTCAGTTTGAAGAGTTGTAGTAGGAATAGTCCCAGTACATCAGAGGCAATTAACCCGAGTCCCAACGACTAAGGCCCTCTAGCCTCTGCTTGCCTCCTGACCTCAAACGCAGACAGATATTAAACAGGTAAGGAATCTGCAGATGGAGTATCCACCAGAAAGAGGGTTACCAAAGGTAATTAACTTTTTCTTCAGAGCAATGAGCATGGCAATGCCCCATTCTGTTCTTCCCATCATAGACAACTATCCTCCAACAGTCCCTCCCTTGCTGCTTCTCCCAATCCGCTTTGATTTGACCTTCCAGGCCCACATTCAGCCCATAGGGAGCAGGATACTGTGTTTCCGGGCTGGAGATCTAGCACATCAGACTCATGGGTCTTACAAATTGTTCGAAACTTTTGCGCCCTGGCGTTTATTTAGTTGCTGCCTTTTATTTCACCCACCCTCAAACACCAACTGAGCAATTTTCAGTGGACCATGCAACCATCTTGATCCATCTCCTGCTGCCAAAGACTCCATCGAGAGGGTGCTGGGCTCAAAGAGGGTGGTATTTGTTTCACTTCCTAATCCCGAGAAATGATAGAGGCCTTAGACCTATACTGGATCTCCATCCATTGAATGCCTTTTTGAAGAAGAACAAACTCTAAATACTCGCTCTTGCTCAGATCGTTTCTGCTCTGGATCTTAGAGAACTGGATGTTGTTACTGTACTTGTGTGTTTACATACCTGTCCAACCAATGTTACTTGTGGGCCGGGATATTTCCAATTTGCCATGCTGCCCTTTGGCCTTACTTCGGCCACTCGGGTGGATTGGTTGCTGCTCATATTCATAGTTCCAGGAAACATGTATTTCCGTACCTTGATGAATGACTGCTCACAGTGGGCTGTCCTCAGTCAGTCATAGCCCACCTTCAGACAACAGATGGGCTCTTGGTCTCTTTGGAGTTTTCGATCATTGAGCTGAAGTACAGAACCCAATACAGAGGATTCCTTTCCTATGATCGATCATAGAAATGGTGGGATATAAGACCTTTCAGGGTATGATCCTAACATTTTGGGCTTAGACCTGAATTTAGATGAGGATGCTTCTGTAGCTTCTGGGCTTATGAATCCTTCTTGACTATGGTACATACAGACCCTGCAATTTAACCTAAGGTTTCAGTGGTCCAGCACCATTGGTTGCCTCTCTAACTCCGCCCATATCTCACAAAAGACTGCTCAGGACCTCATGTGGTCAGGGAGGAGTGTCATCCTACCTGCGGAGGCCACTTTCCCTTCCCCACTGCTCAACATTGTCCTTTTGGAGGTTCAAAAGCATTCATGTCAACCATCAAGGAAAGGTCATAATGCACAGCACAAATCACTATGTGGTACTGCAACAAGCAGGATGGGGTGGGGGTCATGGGTCCTATGCTAGTAAGCTCTACGTCTTTGGATGAGCAGGTGATCTTTCTAGTATCAAACCACTTGGTGGGTCCATAAACTACAGGCAGACAAGCTGAGCATACATTAACTGGCGGATCATGGGTGGCAGCTCCATCTCAGTGCATCTTCAATCAGTGGGGCGTGCCCTGGCTAGATTTGTTTTTGTTTACCACCATTGAACCAGCACCCTGGAGTTTCCTCTAAAAAATTTCCTCCAAGTTCTTTTGACGTGCCGTCTGAAGCGGTAGATCCCATTCTTGCAGCCAGATTGTCCATCCAGGAAGTCGATCTAGACTGGGTGTTAGGAAACGTTTTGCGACCAGGTGTGGGCCTAATCAAGATCCTCTACAGGCGAAACTCTCTGAAGTATTGTTTGCTTGGTCATTGGCCCGATACAATTAAGAGTTATTTGTTTGCACTTTCTGCCTTTTTATGTTTGCCTGACAAACTCCGTAACTTGAAAACACTGGTTTTGATTCCTTTTCTGAAAGGCCTGATGCAGGTTCTCTCCATAACAATTTGTCGTGTCTCATTGGGATCTAAATCTAGTCCTGATTATTTGCTCACCTTTCAAACCTATGCACATTTGCTTTTTTTGTCTTCTAATGTTCAAGAACTGTCTTTTCTTATCACTATCACTCCTGCATGCGGCATGAGTGAACTACATATGCTGTCCGTGCCATCTCCCCACACCACTTTCTTCCTTGTCAAATTGGTGCTGTGGACTCAAGCTGCCTTCCTGCCATAGGTGGTATCACCATTCCGTTTCATGTTGGTCAATGTGACATTTTTCACTGTGCCATATCCCTGGAAACAGGAGAAGATCTATTGGCTTGACCCAAAGAGAGCTTTGTATTTCTACACTGACCGTACAAGATACAACCATGAAAATGATCAGCACTTTGTGGGGTTCACTGGGACGAAGATAGGCAATGTGGTGCAAAAGAGTGCTTCGTCTAGCTGGATAGTTCTCTGTATTTAATCATGCTATGCGCTGACTAAGAAGGAACCCCCACAGGGTCTGTGGGCTAATTTTACCAGGGCTAAGGCCACCACAGCAGCATGGGTGTCTGTTCACATGTTCAGGAAATGCTACTGACTTGACGGCCAGATCTGACAGGAGAGGATTTTTACCTGCTTGGGCTTGCAGGATGTCATAATCTGAGTCCACTCCTCTGATCCCTTGACTTAGGGAGGTGCCGCAGTGGTATCTACTCTAATACATAAAAAATCTTTGTTTAGATTTAGAAGTATCCATCAGAAGAACAAGTAAAGTTATTTCTGGTGGATACTCTGACCGCAGATATTTCACTTCCCTTCCATCCCTACAGTCCTGTGGAGCAGAATTCTGAAAATCAAAATAAGGTCCCAAATTAGACTTTGGCTGACTGTCACCTGCAACTTGTTTGAAGTGCTCTGCGTCTGAGGGTGTGGAATGAGAAACATGGTGATGGAGCTTGTATGCAGCTTCATTCCGTCACTTCCCCCAGCAGTATGAAACCACCTACCAGCATGCAGGGAGCATTTCTGGGAAAAAATCTCCAGATCCTGTTGGATGTCTTGGGATATTCTAAAGGTGAGGAATCCACAGTGAGAGTATCCGCCAAAAAAAGAGTTAAAGGCAAGAAACTTGTTATTGACTCCTCTCCCTGTGGGTTGACTGCCTAGTGGCATTCTCCTGTAAAAGGTCTTCTCATTCTTCATAACTAGTTTCTTTGGTCTTTATTACATTTGGGACTTGTATGGAGGATGTTTGTTGCATCTTTAGGAGTTGAAAGTGGATTGGTGAATGCTCTGGCCCGTTGGGCCCCACCTTGTGTGCACTGCACAAGGTGCGCAGCGGGCGCGCGCAGCGGGCGTGACAGCGGCGCGCCAAAGGCAAGCCTGTCTGCGCCCGTCCGCGCCTGGACGTCGCCAGGAGCCAGGGACCCTGGTCTACTTATTCCCAGACAGGGCCCTACTCCCCGCAGGCCCTATTCTAGACAGGAGCTAATGGAGTTAAGGACTGATCCATCCCCCTCCTGCCGGAGTGAGATCTGGCCAGCCCCTGAAGGTCCTTTCTCTTGCCGAGTTTGTCGGTTCCAGGGCCACTCTGTGGAGACGATACTGACTCACAAGGTCTTTCCCCCTGTGTTACCTCTCACACCCTTGAACCCGCCACCTTCCCCGAACACGCTATAGGCATATCCCCGGATAAGCCTCGAAAAGGATGGAAAAGTCTGCTATGTAACATCCGATCCCTGCCTAAGCATTCCACTGAGGTTTGGGATCTATTGTCTTCAGCACAGCCTGAGCTGGGGTTTCTGACCGAAACCTGGCTTAAGCCCCATTCTGCTCCCTCTATAGTGTTGGGTATACCTGAAGGCTACCTGAAGGCTACAAATTTATTAGATTGGACAGACCATTGAAGACGGGGGGTGGTATCGCTATTGTGCACAAAGATAGCATTAAAGTTGCCACGCTGGATCAGCGCTGCAATGCTACTATTGAAGTTCTAGTCTTTAGGATGGACATCTCCTCCCAAGTTAGCTGGAAGGGGGCTCTAGTCTATCGACCCCCAGGACCCTTAGCTGAATTTTCATTACAACTTACAGAACTACTTGCTCCCCACGTGATTGCATGCAGCAATTTTTTACTACTAGGTGATTTTAATATTCATAGCGAATGCTCCTCCAATGCTGATGCACAGACACTTCTAGCAGACCTAGCCCTCTTGGGCTTGTCTAAGCTCAATGAAGGTCCGACTCACATAGCTGGCCACACACTAGACATGGTTTTCTCCAACTCTCCTAGGGTTCAGTGTGGACCCCCCCAACAATTAACTTGGTCTGACCATTCGTTAATCGAATTTTTATCCAGGGCCCAAGGGAGTTGAAGAAAGCCAAACCTGCCACATTCCACACTCGTAGGCAGTGGCAGAAAATTACCCCGGGGAGCTTTCAAGCCTCCTTCTCAATGCCTTGGAATATTGCACCTGACAATATAGAGGAAGCCATGGCCAAATACAATTCCGCTGTTTCTATGGCTATCGACCATCTTGCACTGCTAAAATCACTCCCAAATCATCCCAAACGCCCACAGACTGCCTGGTTCTCTCCTCAGCTGCGAGTACAGAAACAACTCTGCAGGAAACATGAGAGAAGCTGGCGTACTACTCATGACGAGAAGGACAAAGATCGGTTTCTCACCACCCTGTCCAGCTATCATAAAAACATAAAAATTGCGCGAAAAACTCATATAGCATCGCAATTAGCCCAGGTTGGTAACGCCCCTAAAACTTTACACCACATTCTCCAGTCCTTTATCAATCCTAAGGCCTGTGAGATCTCCGAGGCACCCACGCAATCGTTATGCAACGATATTGCTCTATACTTTTCCCAGAAAATTGAGCGTATCTACGAAACAATTGTCTTGCCAGGAAACCAGCCTCTGGCCCCAATGGCACCTGACCAACCAGAACAGGCAAATCCTCAGTTGCTAGAGTGCTTCCCCCACACTGACTTCGGCAGAGGTGGAATCATTGATCCATAAGATAAAATCAGGGTCCCCTTTGGACCTTATTCCGGCCAAAGTTGTCACTTCCCTGGCTAATCAATTGTCCCCTTCGATTGAATCTCTCCTCAACCTCTCTCTGAGAGAGGGCCATGTACCATCAGAATGGAAAGCAGCACAGGTTAGGCCTATCCGTAAGAACCCTAAAGTCCCTTTGACGGATCTTACCAATCTCCGCCCCATCTCGCTTCTTCCGTTTCTGAGCAAACTACTGGAGAAACACATTAACAATCATCTTTCCAACCATGTCGAACTTACTGGGTGTTTAGACTCTTCCCAGTCCGGCTTTAGGCCCAAATACAGCACCGAATCAGCTATGCTAGTGGTCACAGATAACATCAGGATGACCCTAGACAAGGGCCATTCTACGATATTGGTGCTGTTGGACCTATCCGCCGCGTTCGACACGATGTCACATTGGATATTGCTCAGAAGACTAAAGGAGATTGGACTAAGAAACTCTGCCTTACGGTGGATGACGAGCTTTCTATCTGCTCGCTCCCAGACCGTCAACTTAGGCCCGTATCGTTCGGCACCTATGGAACTGTCCAAGGGAGTACCTCAGGGCTCTTGCCTGAGCCCCACATTGTTTAACATCTATGTCGCTCCCTTGGCCAACCTCTTGAGGACGTATGGGTTCACCCCCATATCTTATGCCGACGATACTCAGTTGCTCTTTCCATTTGACAAATTCACTCCATCCGTACAGTCGGCCTTCTCTTCTGGTATGAGAGCCATCTCACACTGGATGAAGAGTAATTTCCTCCAGTGTAATGTGGGGAAAACGGAGATTCTGCTCTTTGGAGAGGCCCCTTCTCTATGGACGCCTGAATGGTGGCCGGTCAATTTGGGTGCCCATCCTGCCCCCAAATCTATTGTTAAAAACGTGGGCATCCGATTGGATCAAGCCCTTACTCTGAAGGAGCATACTGCTCAGACAGCTGGCTCCTGCTTCCATACAATGGGCCTGCTCCGTCGAGTTTTTCCTCTGCTTCCCGACTCAACTCGGAAAACTCTGACTCAGGCACTTGTATTAAGCCGTCTGGACTACTGTAACGGTCTGCTGATCTCAGCCAATGAGGCCTCGCTCAGCAGACTGCAGGTAGTCCAGAATACGGCGGTGCGACTGGTCCTTAATGCTCCTCCTAGGACTCCCTCCCGCCCTCTTCTTTTGCAACTTCATTGGCTTCCTATTCGCCAACGGGTAAGATTCAAAGTTTGCTGCACCATTCATAAGGCGTTGTTTAATCTAGGCCCCACCTACCGTTCGAGAAATTTACACCGTACCTACCTTCCAGATCCCTTCGTTCAGGCTCCAAACATCTTCTTGTGGTTCCTCGAGTTAGGAAGGCTAGATTAGGAGGAAGGGCCCTTTCTCACCTTGGCCCCCGTTACTGGAACGAGCTCCCTATACTCCTGAGACAATGCCCTGATCATTTGCAATTTAGGAAGCTGCTCAAGACCACCCTTTTCTGTTCTTGATCCAGCTGTAGCCGCACTATATCCTTGCTGCCTGTCCAAAGCGCAGAGATACCCCTTTGGGGGTCGATTCAGGCGCTATATAAATAAATAAAATAAATAAATAAAATGGTCTGCTTTTTGATGGGTGATGAATTCCATTCCTGACATCCCAGTCTTGACGTAATCTCTCCCTGCACCTTCTCCCCCTGAGTGCCTAATAACTGAGGGAGTTTTATTGCGCATTCCCTTTTCCCCTGGTGTATGTTTTCTCTGCCTAGATTAAACTGATCCCTTACTTGTGTCATATATTGTGTCTATCTCCCAAAGGCACTGAAGCAGAGTGACCCTTCAAATGTAGCCTTATACACATCACTTTAGAGTTAGCCAGGCACTGCGTTGCAGCCTCAAAACCTATTCGGCAATAGCCACAGAATACTCCTTCTGGCCTGTATGAGGACTTGAACTCTTAAAAATGTGGAACCTCTAGTGCTTGGGTCTCCAACCTCTTCTATAGTGAGAGCTACTTCTGATCAGTGAACATCATTGTGAGCTACTGAAGGCCAAGCCACTCGCACAATGTTACCAGACACCACCACACCCAGTCTAATCGAATTTAAGCCTAATGTCCATAGAGCCAAAGACTGGTTTGAAAAAACAACTTTGACTCAGCATTATGACAGGTCTGTGCCAAATGTGGCAGTGAGAGCATGGTCTTTAAGGATGTATGAACATGTGTGCTCATGAATGGGATATGGGGAACAGGAGAAAGACTGGAAACCCTGGTGCGGGCTCCAGTTCTGCAAGCTGAACGTTGTTGTCTTGAATGCAGAACCTTTTGAACCCTTGTTCTTTGTCACTGGTCAAAGATGTGGTATGATTTAATTTGCATCTGACCAGGGGCTATTGTCTACAGATATCAATCTGGATTGCTGTGACTGCCTGCCTGCCACGCGAGTGCCTCACCATAGGAACAACTCTACTGCAACAGGTGGATTTCAAGACCGATACAGCTGAAGCTTTTGGGCATTTTTCAACATTCTTAAAGTAGCCAAATGGTCAGTTTGGGCACTTAACTGGTTCATGGATCCCAGTGAATTTGATGTAACTCATAGCAGTCGCAAGTGACTGAGCGCCTGGTCATGTGGACATCTTTAAAATTCGTGGTGCCAAAAGATGCTACTACCGCCTCCTGAAAGTAAGCCTTGACTGACCCCCACCCATGGCCCACCTAAGTGTCCGGTGCATAAAGGAAATGTCTTGGCTAACCAATTTGGACTGCAGTATTGTGGCCTTGGAACACCAGTGGTAAACAACCATACCAAGACATGATATTGCCAGGTGACATCCGACTAACCCAGGACCAAAAGAATAGGCCTCACTAACACCTTACCAAGATCTAGTCTTTCTAGGAGCAGAAGGGGAACTGTGAGGTTTGAATATGGTCCATGGCACATAAGCATTTGAAATACTACGTTCGAGGCATGTGAGCTGTAGATCACATGCTTTGCATACTCCTGCCATCTAGTGTTGGGTCCGGATGTTTGCAAGTTGTTTTTCTTCGAAGAAGTCTTTCTAGTCACGAGGTAAGGCGACTCCTCCTTTCGGTGATAGTGCGCATGGGCATCGACTCCATTGTTAGATTGGTTTTTTCCGCCATCGGGTTCGGTTGTGTATTGCTGCGCTCCGGTTCGAAACAGTTCTTCGGGTTCCCCTTGGTGCGCAATCCACTCTACCCGCGTCAGTATTGTTTCCAACGCGTTCCCACTTCTCCGCGTATCGTATCCGTCGAGGAAAACCTCAATTTCGATTTTAAAATTTCGGGAAGGCCGAACCGCGTCAGTCCACCTCGCAGTCGATGGAACGGACTCCATTTAAATTCTGTCCTCTGTGCCACGCGAAGTATCCGTGCACCAACTCACACGAAGTGTGCAACTTGTGCTTGTCTCCGGAGCACAACAAACAGGACTGCGACGTGTGCAGATCTTTTTGATCGAAAAAAACGCTCCGTGATCGTCGGGCTCGACGTCGGGAAATGCAGTGTCAAAACGTCGAATACACGCCGGACATCTTTGGTGAAGGATCCGAGCACGAATTCAACGTACAAGGGGCCGAGGAAGAACAAGAACAACTTGCATCTATTCCCGAATCGGACTCCGAGATGGAAGAAGACTTACCACAAGGTCAACGTCCCGTGAGTACTGAACACCCCTTGCCCCAAAATCCAAATCAGCCTAAGCAAAAGGCTTCGGTTCCACCCCCGCCTTCGGGCCACGGTCGGCACCGAGAAGATGTTGCTGACGCCCCGCCTTCCTGCTCTGCACCGAAACACGTCACTAAGCCTTCTGGCTCGGGATCGAGTTGGCCAAAGTCAGGCACCGAGCCGAAACCTTCAGGCTCGAAGCCAAAAACCTTTTCGGAGCCAAAACCATTGACGTTGAAATCAAAGACGGCTTCGGAACCGAAATCTTCCGTGCCCAAAAATCACTCCATCCGGGCACCGAAGTCCTCGGTGCCGAAACCAAAAAATGTTCCTCTGAACCCGCAAGATCCGATTTTCGACGTCCCACCACCAAAATCGGACCCAAAACAAAAGGAATATTATATAAATCCACATACAGAACGTCCTTACTAAACTCCCTCAGAAGCGCAAACCTGAGGACACACTTTATCATATTCCTTTAAAGAGAAAGAATGTAGGTACTAACCCCTCTCCTCCTCCACGTTCCCCTGCACCACCTTCCCCACCATTGGAGCATTTACTCATTACACCAACTAACTCTTCACCACCACCACTTGATGATGCTGATGATGGAGACGGTGGGCAACATTATACCAATAGATCCCTGGAAGGGTAACAACACTGATTCACCCACAAATAACGACCCAGATATTTACCCTGAAAAGCCTTCCCCTCCTGACAATAATGTGGGATATCTCAAATTACTTGCTAGAGCTGCAGAATATCATGGAGTACAGTTACACAAGGATTCTCTAGAAGAAGATTTCTTATTTGAAACACTCAGTAACACACAAAGGGCTAGCCAGACTCTACCTATGCTCAAAGGTATGATGAAACATGCCGATGATATTTTTAAAGACCCCGTGCGTGCTCCTATTCTCACCCCCAGAATAGACAACAAATATAAGCCTGCTCCCTCAGATCTAGCTTTTATTAACGGGCAATTGCCAATAGACTCTTTAGTTGTTTCTAATGCCCGTAAACGGGCCAATTCACAAACCACTGGGGATGCTCCCCCTCCAGACTAAGAGTCAAAACTGTTCGACGCCTCTGGTAATAGAGTAGCCGCCCATGCAGCAAATCATTGGCACATTGCCAACACCCAGGCCCTACTAGCCAGGTATGATAGGGCTCACTGGGATGAAATGGAGCAACTGTTCCAATATCTTCCAGATGAGCACAAAGCAAAAGCTCAGGATTTAGTGCAGGAAGGGAATCTCATCTCCAATTCATCAATTAGATGTGCTTTAGATGTTACTGACACCGCAGCTAGAGAGATCAACACTGGTGTGTTATCAAGGAGGCATGCATGGTTAAGGATTTCTGGTTTCAAACCTGAAGTCCAACAGTCTATTTTAAATATTCCATTTGATAAGGAGCATCTCTTCGGGCCCGAAGTGGATAAGTCATTGGAAAAAATGAAAAAAGATGCAGAAGTAGTCAAATCTATGGGAGCTCTGCAGTCCCCTTCTAATCGTGGCTCCTTTCGTCGCTCCTTCTATCGTGGAGGGTCAGAAACCATGTCGTCAGATAATACTACCACCTCGTACATAGGCAACAATAAATCTTCCTCTACAAGAGGCTTCTTTAGAGGAGGATACAGGGGTAACAACAACAAAGGTAGGGGCAAAGGTTCCACAACACATAATTCCCCCTCCCCTAACAAGCAGCAACTTGCCTACCCTTTCCCCCAATCATTTAACACCTGTCGGGGGGGGGGGGGGAATCTTCTACAATGTCTCCCCATTTGGCAATCTATCACCACAGACAAATGGGTGTTAGGAATTATCCAACATGGTTATTGCCTGGAGCTTACCAACAATCCTCCAAACATTCCATCACGCTCTCACAAAATGTCAACAGAACATTTACACCTACTCAAACAGGAAGTCCAGTCTCTCTTGTTAAAAGGAGCCATAGAGCCTGTTCGTTACAATATCAAGTGTCAGGCGTGTACTCCCTATATTTTCTAATTCCCAAAAAGGGCTGCTTCTTGAGCCTTGAGTCTATTCTAGACCTCAGGGAACTAAACCACTACATACTGTCAGAGCGTTCCACATGGTGACACTTCAACAAGTGCTCCCACTTCTACAGCAGGGCAACTTTGTCTACCCTAGACTTAAAGGACTCATATTTCCACATTCCAATTCATCCCGCTCATCCCAAATACCTCAGATTCATGATAGCAGGTCACCATTACCAATTCAAAGCACTACCGTTTGGTGTCACCACTGCTCCCAGGGTATTTACCAAATGCCTGGCAGTAGTCGCAGCCCATCTGAGAAGACGGAACATCCCCGTCTTCCCATACCTGGACGACTGGCTCATCAAAGCTAGCACTTACCAAATGTGTCTCAAACCACTATTCACTTACTTCACCAACTAGGATTTACAGTGAACGCATTGAAGCCTCACCTATAGCCTTCCAACTCACAAACCTATCTGGGAGCCACGATAAATGCTCAAAAAGCTCTAGCCTCTCCCAATACAGCCAGAATTCACAGTATTCAGTCCCTTCTCACTCAGTTTCAGCCCAACCAATCATTACCAGCAAGAGTATTCATGCAACTGCTAGAGATGATGGCGTCTTGCATCGTAATTGTTCCCCACGCAAGACTTCACATGCGTCCCCTTCAAGAATGCTTAGCAAGTCAGTGTAACCAGTCGCAGGGTCAGTTGACCGATCTGGTGTTGGTAGATGGCCGCACCCATCGCTCTTTGCAGTGGTGAAGCCCACAAAATGTATCCAAAGGGCGGCCCTTTCTCCACTCTGTTCCACAGACAGTGCTAACAGTAGACGCATCGCTCACTGGTTGGAGTGCTCACCTACAAAATCACACAATCCAAGAGTTATGGAGTCTAAAGTACAAGAGTCTCCATATAAATCACCTAGAGCTACTAGCAGTGTTTCTAGCGCTCAGAGCTTTTCAAACTCACCTGGTAGGCAAAGCAGTCCTAGTCTGCACAGACAACATGACAGCTATGTACTATATACAGAAACAGGGCGGGACACACACTCTCCAACTGTCATGCCTAGCACAACACATTTGGAAATGGGCTATACACCACAAAATGTATCTCCTGGGAGAACATCTTCCAGGAGTAAACAATCAGATTGCAGACCTTCTCAGCAGACAGAGACAGCAAATCCACGAGTGGGAACTTCATCCCCATATTCTCCTCCCCTACTTTCAGGAATGGGGATTTCCTCACATAGACCTGTTGGCCACAGCTCAAAACGCAAAATTCCCAAGCTTCGCCTCCAGGTTCCCACACCCGCTCTCCAAAGGCAATGCCCTATTGTAGGAAGCTAGCTCTGTATATACTATACCAAAGTGACGTATAGTGTGCACAGAGTCCAGTGGAACCCCAAAGGTAGGCAGAGGTAAAGTTAGATAGCACCTCACTCTCTATTTGTGGTAGTGTGGTCGAGCAGTAAGGCAGTATCAGAGGACAGTGTTAAGCATTTGTTGTACACACTCAGTCAGCAAATGAATTCACACACTCAAAGACTAAACTTCAGACCAATTGTTTTTGTATAAAAATATTCTTTTAGTTATTTTATTTTCTAGAACCAAGCAAGCCTGGCACAGGTAAGCAATAAATACTTTGCAGTAGTAATGCAGTTTGTAAACAGTTTGAATTGTAATTGTATATGCACTTTGTTTTGACTTACAGTATGGTTGCAGAGAAATGCAATACTTTGTAAATACAGTACATAGACTTGAATGGGCTTTTCAGTAAAATACCAGGTAAGTTACTTTTTAGATTACTTTTTTACTCAGAGTAGTATACCTGGATACTACTCTGGGACATTTCCTGTACACAGGTAAGTAAAATCGTTTTGTTTAAATAATAAAATGTTTCTTTAGGTTTTCAAACTCTGCTGAGGCACAATGTTATCCAATGGGGGATAGATGGCCTGCGGTTGGTGGCTGCTGGCGAGCAGGCCACAAGGTTGTGGGAGCCAAGCTCCTGGTGTTAGGCTCAGGGCAAAGGGGGATCCGGTTTAGCACACAAAGTGCATCCGCAGGGGCGGCTGGGTGCAGGGTGCTGTTTTGGCGTCGTGTGCCCCGTTGTTTTCAATGGGGATTTTCGGTTTTGTTTTTTTTAGCTGCAGGCTCAGTCCAGGAAGACTTCTGGGAGGAACCAACAGCTGGGCAGGTAAGTTGGAAGGCTCGGGGACGTAGGTGCACCTCGGGTTCTTTTCTCCAGGGCGCAGGGCGGCTGGATGCAGGGGTGTCTTTTGAGGTCGGATTTCACCTTGCTGGGCCACTCGCGGTTGGGGGGGTGTCTCCGTGCAGAGGCTGCAGGCAACGTCGGGGAGTCCAGGAGGGGTCAACCTACGGTGGACTCGGACTCTGGAGCGCTGGGACCCGTGGGCGACTCGAACTCGGGCTGTAGGCGACGGGTGCAGTGGTGGTTCCAGGCATCTGGTTTCTTTTTCCTCAGCAGGCTCGAAGTCTTTCTTTGGTGTTAATTCTGAACAGAGCTGCTGTTCACAGGAGATCCGGTCTTTGTTGAAGGCAGTCAGTCCTCCAAGGGGTTCTGGAGGTCGCTTGCTGCAGGACAAGACGATTTTTGGCGCAGGATCTCTGGAAACTGCAGACGGGCCGGTAGGGCTGGGGCCAAGTCAGTTGTTCTCTGCAGTCTTCTCTGCTGGGCGTCTTCTTTCGTCCTTTTTCTTCTTAGGTTGCGGGAATCTCCTTTCTTGGTTCACGGCTGCCCCCTAAATACTATATTTCGGGGGCGTTTTAGAGGTCTCGAGGTCAGTAGCCAATGGGCTACTGACCTTAGCGTCACTACACCCTTGGTGTGCTCACCCCACGTGGGGGAGTGAGCACAATCCCTAATCCTGATTGGGGAGTGCCTGCCGTCTGCAAGATGGCAGGCACTAAAGAGTGGGCTTCACCTTGCCTCACCCACCTGAGGGGTGAAGTTGGCAGAGGTGGGCACACCTTCTGGGCTGGCTAGTTTTTCCTGCCTGTCTTCCCACTGAAAAGGAGGGGAGACAGGAAGGGGGCCTGCTCCTGATCGCAGGAGAGGCTGGGGGTCGCATTACAAAGGCTGCCAGGCCTTTGAAGCTCCTCTGCCACAGATGGCTCTTCCTGGCCTGGGGAAGGTGTGAACACCTCCGCCCAAGAAAGGCTTTGTTTCTGGGCACAGGGAGCAAAGGCTCCCACCCTAGGGGTCCAGAAACATGTCTCGTCGTGGCAGGCTGGTGTGTACCAGTCAGGGAACCCACCAGAGGCTGGTCGTTTTTCAGGGGTCATCTCTAAGATGCCCTCTGTATGCATTTTTCATTCAATCCCACACTGGCATCAGTGTGGGTTTAATGTGCTGAGAGGTTTGGTACCAAACTTCTCAGTTTTCAGTGTAGCCATTATGGTGCTGTGGAGTTTGTAATGACAAGCTCCCAGCACCATATACTCTTAATGGCAGCACTGCACTTACAATGTCTAAGAATGGACTTGGACACTGTAGGGGTACAGGGCTCATGCACCTGTACCCTCCCCACTGGCAAAGGGCCCCCAGCTAGAGGGGTAACTGATCTATGCTAGCGCAGTGGGTTGTAGGCATGGCACACAGGGATGTGTGCCATGTCGACTCTTCACATTGTTCTGCACCAAAACACGCAGCCTGAAAAGGCAGTGTGTGTGTGTAAAGGTACAGGGCCTCTAATGGTGGCACAATAAGTGCTGCAGCCCTTAGAGGTCTTCCCTGGTCACAGTGCCCCGGGTACCTGTGAAACCATTTACCAGGGGCTGACCTGTGGCCAGAGATGCCAATTGGGTTAGTTTTGGGGAAAGAACACAGGCCCTGGGAACCTGATTGGCAGGGACCCAGGGCACATCAAGTGAACGTGCATCAGTAGTCTGGCAAAAAGTGGGGGGGGGGGGTTACTGCAACAGAAACCCACTTTCCTACACCTATGGATGAACTGATCTAGGATATTTGCTTACACTTTTCTGACTCTCCCACTCATTCCGTTAATAGTTCTGAAGCTCAGACAAACATCCCTCACACTGATTCTCATAGCTCCCACATGGGCACGTCAGCCTTGGTTCACCACTCTGCTGAAGCTCTCAGTAGTTCCACACCAAAAGCTGCATCTCAACTCCAGTCTCTTCACTCAGAGCCATGTAGAAATCAGGCGTCCAAATACCAAAGAACTCAACCTAGCGATTTAGCTCCTGAAGTCATAGTTTGGTTGTTTACAATTACCACCAGACTGTATGAATATCCTAAAAGAGGCTAGAAAGCCTACTACTAGGGCATGTTATGCAGCAAAATGGGAACGGTTTGTTATCTATTGCAACCAAAACAATATCAATCCTCTTGATGCTTCAGTGCAAAACATCATTTGTTATCTCTTACATTTACAGCAATCTGGACTAGCCTATACATCTATTCGCTTGCATTTAGCAGCAGTAGCTGCATACTTACAAAACAGACAAGACTTATCTCTATTCAGAGTACCAGTGATTAAAGGCTTTATGGAAGGATTAAAAAGAGTGATACCACCAAGAGTCCCACCTGCACCAGTATGGAACTTAAACATAGTCCTTACTAGGCTAATGGGTCCACCTTTTAAACCAATACACAGATGTTAATTACAGTTCCTCTCATGGAAGGTTGCTTTTCTCATTGCAATCACTTCACTAAGGAGAGTTGGTGAACTCCGGTATTAACTATTCAAGAGCCTTTCTTTCAGCTTCACAAAGACAAAGTGGTTCTTCAAACCAATCCCAAATTTCTTCCTAAAGTAGTTTCTGCTTTTCATTTCAGTCAATTAGTTGTGTTACCTGTGCTCTTTCCTCAAACTGATTCTGTAGCAGAACGAGCTCTTCACACACTAGATATTAGAAGAGGTCTACTATATTATGTTGAAAGAACAAAAGAATTTCGCAAAACAAAACAGCTTTTTGTTGCTTTTTCGCCATCACACAAAGGCAATCCCGTTATCTAAATCAGACATAGCAAGGTGGATCGTCAAATGTATCCAAACATGTTATGTGAAAGCGAAAAGAACTCTGATATTACCCCCTAGAGTGCATTCCACTCGCAAAATAGGTGCTACTATGGCCTTCTTAGGGAATAATCCCAAGCTGACATCTGTAAGGTAGCAACATGGTCTACTCCGCACACATTCACCAAGCACTATTGTGTAGATGTGTTAGCGAGGCAACAAGCTAATGTAGGCCAGGCAGTACTTTAAAACACTTTTTCAAACGACTGCAACGGCTACAGGTTAGCCACCGCTTTGGGAGTATACTGCTATATAGTCTATGCAAAGCATGCAATCTACAGCTCACATGCCTCGAACAGATAATGTTACTTACCCAGCAAGCATTTGTTCTTGGCATGTAGAGCTGTAGATTCACATGCGCCCACCCGCCTCCCCGGTCTCCTGTAGCTGTTGCAGTTTATCAGTTTACATACATACGCATGGACATCTCTATTCTACACTTACTAACTCCATTCTCTCCCTCTGCGGGAAAACAATCTAACAATGAAGTCGATGCCCATCTCCACTATCACCGAAAGGAGGAGCCACCTTACCTCGTGACTGGAAAGGTTTCTTAGAAGAAAAACAACTTGCCAACACTAGATGGCAGGAGTATGCAAAGCATGTAAATCTACAGCTCTACATGCCAAGAACAGATGCTTACTGGGTAAGTAACATTATCCTTCCTCCATATTGGTGCAGGGGAAAGGTATATGTAGGCATAGGCAAGATTTTCGTTACACCAGCATAATTTCCTGCATGTTGCTTTTAACATGAAAAACTATGCCATTGCGCCACATATTTGTCATCTGTTCATGGAAAATCCTATGCCAAGAACACATACAACATGAACGAACAGAACCCAAGCAGCTGCTATCTGAAAGAGACACATTAGTGACAGATTCCTTACCTTAGAATATCCCCAGACGCCAGGCTGGATCCGGAAAGTTTTTGCGTAGCAGTACTCTTGCGCGTCGGTAGGCGGCGTCGTGCGGCTCCGCGTCCGTCGTCGGGATCGCCGGGATGACGTCGCGGACAGTACTTAGACGCCGCCCCTGCGCGCTGATGTCAGTTCTTTATTTTTCCGCGCCAGTAAGCGCAGATCCGGGAAGAGCAGTGCCCTAGTCATTTTTTGACTACGTTTTTGGGTGATTTTTCAGTTTTCTCGAAGTCACTCAACTCCGAAGGTGTCAGTAGGGATGCCCGGCTTCAAGCCATGCGACGCCTGTGGTCGAATGATGTCGATCACAGACCCGCATCAGTATTGTCTCTACTGCCTCGGCCGCGACCACGACACAAAGTCGTGCCCCGACTGCCGGGCCTTGCATCCGAAGGCTTTGCGAGAGCGGTCTCGAAAGCTCCTCGAGGTCCGGCAGTCGGCTCCGCGCCACGGTCACGCGAGAGGTCGAGGGGCCGGTCGCGGAGTCCTCATCGGTCGTCGGGGTCCAAGTCTTCGCACTCCTCCGGTAAGTCGAAGCATAAGAAGTCGAAAAAGCGTCATCGCTTGACGACTTCCCCTCGCCGGTCTCGCGACTCGGCTGAGGGTCCTGTCGGCACCGTCCCCACCCCCGCGGCTCCGGGAGTGCCTGTGGAGCCGCCGCCGCAGTACCCCCCTTTTCCGGGTTCGGCGGCGACTCCGGCCGAGATACAGGAGTTCCTGTCGGCCATGGCCCGCGTCTACGGGCCTCAAGGTCCCCCCGGTGCACCTTCGGGCCCTGATGGAGTTTCTCCGGCGCCGCCGGCGACTCCGGTCCCGGCGCCGCCTGGCACACCAGCCTCGGTCCCGGCTCCGGCCCCGACCCCCGGCTCCGGTGCTGCCACAACCCCGATTGACGCCGGTTGACCTGACGACACCTCCACCGGCGCCGATCTCTCCGGTGCCGTTCCCGACGCCGCCGCCCGGTTCTCTCCGGATCCGGACACGGCGCCGGACCGACGTCGCTCGACGCCGGCTCCGACGCAGATGAGACCTTGGGTCCCACATGTCCCTCCTCCTTACTTTGAACCAGAATTGGAGGACGAAGAGAACTGGGAGGGGTCTGATGACCCTCTCACACAGCAATGTGAGTTTGATCAGGACTGGGCTGAGGAACTTGGGGATGCCAGTGGTCTGGACACCTCCCCTGACTCTGGCATGCTGTCTCCTCCTTCCGTGGCAACGGAGGAGGGAGCAAACTTTGCAACGGTGTTGCGTAGAGCAGCTGCGGCCTTACACCTCCAGTTGCCTACAGTGGCTGTCAGGACTAACATCCTGACGGAAGTGCTTCAGCCGGCGGCTACCTCCTCGGAGCCACTGCTGCCGTTTAACGAGGCGCTTTCAGACGTTCTTTTGGGCACCTGGTCCAAGCCCACCACGGGGGCTCCTGTGGATAGGAACGTGGCCCGACTCCATCGCCCTGCTCCGGGCGACCCCCTGTTCCTCTCCCAACACCCCACCCCTGAGAGCTTGGTGGTCCAAGCCTCTGTTTCCCAATGCGCCTTCCCTACCGCTCCCCCGGGTAGGGAATCCAAACGCCTGGATCAATTTGGGAAGAAGGTCTTTTCTTCCTCCAGTGCTGGCTTGCGGTCCGTCAACACCACTTGCCTCTTGGGCCGATATTCCCACTCCTTGTGGGACTCGGTGGCGCAAGTTCTGCCCCAGTGTCCTGAGGAGGTCCAGACACTGCTTTCCCGCACCATTGCGGAGGGAAGAGATGCGGCAAAGTACACCATCAGATGTGGCCTTGATACCGCCGACTCGCTAGGCAGATCGCTTGCGACGACAGTGGCGCTGCGCCGTCACGCCTGGCTGAGAACTACTGGTTTCTCGGGTGATGTCCAAAACACTCTTCTGGACATGCCCTTTGATGGGGTCGGTCTTTTTGGGAACAAGGCAGACCATGCGCTGGAGCGCTTTAAGGACTCGCGGGCTACGGCCAAGTCCCTGGGCCTTTCTGCTGTACGCCCTCCGCAGCCGTCTGCTTTATGCCCCTTTCGTGGCCACGGAAGGGGCGCCCAGTCACGTCCGCTGCCCAGCCACCGGCCCGCGCAGCAAGCGTCTTCGCGTGGCCGAGGACGTGGCTCCCGCCGTGGCGGGTCAGGCAACCAGCGTGCAGGTCAGGCCACCAACCCCGCCCCGTCCGCGGCCTCCAAGCCCTCCTAGTCCTTCTTTTCAGGTGCACAGCACGCCAGTAGGGGGCAGGGTCCGCCATCACCTTCTCCACTGGCGTGCCATCACCTCGGACAAGTGGGTCTTGGACATTGTCCGAAGGGGCTACTCCCTCCCCTTCGAGACCATCCCACCAGCCATGCCACCTCAATTCCAACGCATGTCAGGGGATCACTTGGTGCTTCTTCAGAAGGAAGTTGCGGCCCTCTTGGCCAAGAGGGCCATCGAGCGCGTTCCGACCCCAGAAGTAGGACGTGGTTGCTACTCCCACTACTTTCTGGTGCCCAAAAAGGACAAGGAGGACATGCGTCCTATCTTGGACCTCCGGAACGTCAATCGCTTCCTCCGGAAGGAGAAGTTCAAGATGCTCACCCTAGCTCAGGTCTTGACTGCCCTCGACCCTGGAGACTGGATGTTAGCGTTGGACTTGCAGGACACATATTTCCACATCCCCGTCCTGCCGGCCCACCGGCGTTACCTGCGGTTCACGGTAGGCTTCGAGCATTTTCAGTTCACCGTGCTCCCTTTTGGCCTTACCAGCGCCCCTCGGGTGCTCACGAAAGTGATGGCGGTGGTCGCAGCTCATCTGCGCCGGGCAGGGGTTCCAGTCTTCCCCTACCTCGACGACTGGCTGCTGAAGGCGGGCTCGTCCCAGGCAGTCGTCTCCCACCTCCAGACTACGGCCGAACTCCTGCACTCGCTGGGGTTCTCCATCAACGTGCCGAAGTCGCACCTGATTCCTTCTCCACAGCTCCTTTTCATCGGAGCAGTTCTGGACACGACGCAGTTTCGGGTCTATCCTCCCGAACGGCGAGTCCGGGATATTCAGGCTATGATTCCAATCTTTCGGCCTCTATCCTGGGTTTCGGTACGGATGACCCTGAGGCTACTGGGCCTCATGGCCTCCTGCATCCTGCTGGTCGATCATGCCAGATGGCATATGCGGGCTCTGCAGTGGGACCTGAAGTTCCAGTCGGCGCAGCACCAGGGCAACCTGTCCGATCACGTCCAGATCTCGGAGGGACTGCAAAACAGTTGCAGTGGTGGCTCTCGAACCGGCAATGGGTCATGGGCAGATCCCTCTCCCTTCCCCAGCCAGAGCACACAGTCGTGACGGACGCGTCCCTTCTGGGATGGGGCGGTCACATGGGAGAGGCGGAGATCAGAGGCCTCTGGTCTCCGGCGGAGTCCCGGCTCCATATCAACCTTCTGGAGCTCCGGGCGATCCGACTTGCACTCAAGGCATTCCTTCCCTCTGTCAAAGGGAAGGTAGTGCAGGTGTTCACAGACAACACCACCGCCATATGTTACTGCAACAAACAGGGCGGGGTGGGGTCGTGGACCCTATGTCAGGAGGCTCTGCGCCTCTGGACATGGCTGGAACATCAGGGGATATTTCCTGATGGTTCAACACCTGGCAGGTTCCCTGAACGCCAGGGCGGACGAACTCAGCCGCAGGTGCATGATGGATCACGAATGGCGTCTTCACTCGGAGGTGGCGCAAGGTCTCTTTCAGCAGTGGGGAGAGCCTTGGTTAGATCTGTTCGCCACCGAAGAGAACGCGCAATGTCAGCAGTTCTGCGCTTTGGAATTTCCAAGGCGGCACTCGCTCGGCAACGCTTTTCGTCGCGAGTGGAGTTGCGGTCTGTTGTACGCCTTTCCGCCTATACCACTTCTACCCAGAGTGTTGAAGAAGATTCGGCGCGACCGGGCCCAAGTCATTCTTGTGGCTTCGGACTGGGCTCGAAGAGTTTGGTATCCCGAGCTACTCAGTATGAGCGTCGATCCCCCGATCCGTCTGCCTCTTCGGGAGGATCTTCTGTCGCAGCAGCAGGGGACGGTCCTCCACCCGAACCTGTCCAGTCTACACATGCTTGCGTGGAGATTGAGCGGCGGCAGTTGATTCCTTTCGACTTGCCTCCCGAAGTTTGTGATGTGATTCTGGCAGCCAGGCGTCCCTCCACTAAGGTGGTATACGCCTGCAGGTGGAACAAGTTTGTAGCATGGTGCACAGCAAAGGCTGTGAACCCCCTTTCTGCCCCTCTTTCTGAGGTTCTTCTGTTCCTTCTTTCTCTGGCCCAACAGGGTTCTGCCCTGGGTACCATCAAGGGCTATCTTTGTGCAATTTTGGCATTCCTCAGGCTTCCTGATCAGCCCTCTCTTTTTAAGTCCCCTGTTGTTAACAGGTTTCTTAAAGGCATTACACACCTCTTTCCTCCTGTTCCGTTTAGAATGCCTCGGTGGGACTTAAACTTGGTTCTTACTTTCTTAATGTGCACTCCCTTTGAGCCTCTTCATAACTGTCCTCTTCGTCTTCTTACTCTGAAGACAGCCTTTCTGGTAGCCATCACCTCCGCTCGGCGGGTGAGTGAGCTCCAGGATCTTTCATGCAAACCCCCCTTTCTGTCTGTTCATCCAGACAAGGTTGTTCTTAGGACGCGTCCGTCCTTCTTGCCAAAGGTGGTTACTGCCTTCCACATTGGGCAGACCATCACTTTGCCTACCTTCTTTCCGCCTCCGCATCCTTCCAGAGAGGAAGAGAGGCTCCACCGTCTAGACCCAAAACGTGCGCTTTCCTTTTACATCAACCGCACACAACAGTTCCGGGTGGATGACCAGCTCTTTGTTGGCTACGTGGGCGCCAAAAGGTCGGGCGGTACACAAAGGACCATCTCCCGCTGGGTCATCTTGTGTATCAAGGCCTGCTATTCTTTGGCTAAGAAGGAGCCTCCTGTTGGGCTGCGTGCCCATTCCACCAGGGCAACGGCTGCTACCACGGCTTTAGGCCGCAGTGTTCCGTTACAGGATATATGTCAGGCAGCTACGTGGGCCTCGCTGCACACGTTTACCAAACATTACTGCCTTTACAGCCAGGTCCGGAGGGACGGCTTCTTTGGCCTTTCTGTCCTCCGGTACTTCCTTGTCTGAATCTGTTCGCAGACCCACCACCGGGGTTGGTATTGCTGGGGTATCTATTCTAAGGTAAGGAATCTGTCACTAACTACTGTCTCTTACAGATATATCGTTACACAAGTTAGTAACTTGTGCGTTAGTGCCACGTGCAACTAAGTGCTTAGTACAAAGTGCATCTTCGTGTCCATTTTGGACGTGAGGACGCATTGCACGCTAAAAAATAGCGCCAAATGTCTGCTTTGTGGTTCACATAATTTTGTGCAATTTTTTACAAATTTTCATAACCACACAAAGTGAACTTACACTAAACTTTCACACCCTTAGTTATATGTTGAACAGAGCTGTACTGCAACATGTATTTTTCTTATTTGAGGCATTTACCACCTCTGATCTAGTTTTCTCCTAAGCAGTGTATTTCCAGCATGGTAATGTTTGAAAGATCCGGTGTTGGCGAAGGAATACAATACCTGTAATTACTGTTTTCCACTGCTAGTTCCCATCATATTCATACCCTGGCCCCTCCTCAGACGTCCTGTATTGAAAATATATTGTAATGGCCTTTAGAGAAATGGAGATGAGAGCACATTCAAACATAATGAAGTAGACATAAGTAGTAAATAAGACGTAAATAATAATGCTGTCCATAAATGCATTTCTGACTCTGCTTTTCTTGAAGTGCAGCTAGGGCTTCACATCCTGATGGTAGGAAATAATTTAAGCTTGCCAGTCTATGAAAGATAAGAATGCTGGAGACTTATAGTTGCAAATAATTCGCTTTTGTTTGTTACTGCATCAGGGATTTTTAACCCTGCTGTATGATTTATTGATGCCAGGGACCATGCAGTCCTACTTATATTGTATTTTCCTTTTTGCTCCGTATTTCCTGCTCTCTGCATCCGCCTTCAATCACATTGTTTCTGTATTGGACTCCTTTTCATTCCGCTGGCCACAATACATTGTTTGAGCTTTTCAACTCCCTATCTATCAGTAGTTAGCACAGTCTATGAGAAAGAGTGCCACTCCTACTGACAACCCACCTGCTCAATCCCAATATCTTTCATTTGTCTTTGACCATGTGCAGTTCTCCGCTGCTTCTTTGCTAGCTTTGCGCTATAGAAATACCATATACATACATGCATATTGGTCTTTTTGAAGCAAACAGTTTTCAGATGCATATTTGTCTTTTTGAAGCAAACAGTTTTCAGAAGTTACATAGCTTTATTGTCTGCCAAAGCTGAGGATGTGTGCTTTGCTTGCAGTTGAAGGTGGAGCGGATGGCAGAGCCACTGTGGCAGGAACCCTGGATAGACGTAGAAGCCAGGATTCCAGTGGTGAACAAACAGGGCAAGTTGCTGCTAGGAGAAGATGCACCACGGCGCTGTGAGCTGGAGTCCTGGCTACAAGGACATCCTGAGTTTTCTGTAGACCCACGGTTCCTAGCTGTGAGTAGCTTTAGTTTCAGTCCCTCTTCTTGGTGCCCCAGGAAATGATTCATGCGTCTGCTATAATTGGTATAATACAAAAACTTTCCTCACTATCAATGGTGAAACAGTGTAATGAAGGCCTCTTTCTGTTCTTTGGGATTTGGGGGAAATTTGAGTTTTTATTTCTTTTGCATTCATTAATGGTTTCATTAATCATTGTACTTTTTCTGTGGTGGGAGACATAAGGAAAGAGAGGTGGCGTAAGAATTTAGCCTTCGTTTCTCAACTTGAGATCCTACCCTGATACATGGGACACAGCCTTTACAATGCGGGCATTACAACGTAATACCTTTACCACGCATCCATTACCACACAATGCCTTTACCACACATTGCCTTTACAATGCAAGCATTTACCAAGAATATGCCTTTACAGCGCATGCCTTTACATCGCAAGATAAGTATATGTTCGAGCCATGTGTGCTGTAGATACACATGCTTTGCATACTCCTGCCATCTAGTGTTGGGTCCGGATGTTTGCAAGTTGTTTTTCTTCGAAGAAGTCTTTCCTAGTCACGAGGTAAGGTGACCCCTCCTTTCGGTGATAGTGCGCATGGTCATCGACTCCATTGTAAGATTATTTTTTTCCTGCCATCAGGTTCGGATGTAGATTGCTGCGCTCTGGTTCGAAACCTTTTTTCGGGTACCCCTCGACGCACAATCCTCTCTACCTCGACGGTATTGTGTCCGTACGCGTTCCCGCTTCTCCATGTATTGTTTCGACATTGGAATTGACCTTCTATCGGAAAGCTTTGTGGACGGCCTTCGAGGCCTAACCGCGCTCAGTTAGCTCTCCGTCGATGGATCGGACTCTGTTTAAATTCTGTCCTCTGTGCCACGCGTAGTATCCGGGCACTGACTCACTCGAGCACAAAGAAGAAAATCGTGACGCTTACAAATCGTTTCGATCAAAGAAGACTCTTCGCGATCATCGGGCTCGACGTCGGGAGATGCAGCGTCAAAGCATCGTGGACACGCCGGACATCTTCGGTGAAGACTCCGGCCAAGAAGATATCGAGGCATCGGCAGCAGAGGAGGAGTAAGCCTTCTCCAAACCAGATTCAGGCTCAGAACTAGAGCTTGACGTTGACGCCGAAGAACTGCCACAGAGTCAAGGTGACGTAAGTACCAAAGACCTCTTGCCCCCACAAACGGTCTTGAAAAAACCACCTCTGCCTTCTGGCCAAGGTCAGCACCGAGACGACGTTTCAGATGCCCCGCCATCGGGCCCGGCACCGAAACCACCAGTCAAGCCTTCCGGCTCGGTACAGAGTCGACAAAAACCCTCCTCTGAGCCGAAAGCCTTCGGTTCCAAGCATAAGCCCGGCTCGGAGCCGAAATCCCCTGTGCCGAAAGCCAAGCAACCTTCAGAGCTGAAACCTTCCGTGACGAAAGGCCAGCCTCCGTCGGCACCGAAAACACCGGCACCGACAACTTCGGCACCGAAACATAAAAATACCCCTTTTGATCCGAAAGTGGACATTATTCCATTAACACCCGATCTAAAGCAAAAAAGACTGCATATTAACCTTGATACTGGTCATATTTTCATAAAACCACCTCAGAAACGCAAGCTTCAAGAAGAGGACATTTCTTACAAAATCCCCTTGAAGAAAAAAACTTTAGCTACAAGTCCTTTTCATTTTCCATCACCCCCACCTCCAGCACCTCCGTCACCACCTGAGAATCCTTTGCAGATTACACCTCTAGATTCTCCTCCATCTCATCATGACGATGATGATGCAGATAATAGGGGGATAAATATTCCAATAGATCCATGGACAGATTGCACAGTGGATCCCCCAGGTGACACTGATCCAGACTTGTATCCAACCAAACCATCTCCTCCAGACGACAATGCATCACACCATGAACTCATTGCCAGGGCTGCACATTACCATGGGGTAGAGCTCCACAAAGAATCACTGGACGAAGATTTCTTGTTTGAGACACTAGCATCCACACACATGTCATCAAAATCACCCCCAATGCTTAAATGCATGATGCGACATGCTGACACAATTTTTGAAGACCTAGTCAGAGCCTGCATCTTAACTCCTAGAGTGGACTAAAAATATAAAGCCTCTCCTACAGACCCCATCTTTATCAAAGGACAATTGCCTTTAGATCCCCTAGTGGTATCAAACGCTCGTAAGCGAGCGAATTCTCAAACTTCAGGGGATGCTCCTCCACCAGATAAGGAGTCCAAACTAATTGATGCCTCTGGCAAGCACATAGCTGCTCAGGCAGCAAATCAATGGTGCATTGCAAATACCCAAGGCCTTTTAGCTAGGTATCACAGGGCACACTGGGACGAAATGGAGCAACTTCTCCAATACCTCCCAGATGAGCATAAGGCTAAAGCACAGCACTTGGTAAATGAGGGTAAGCTCATTTCTAATTCCTCTATTTGATGTGCTCTAGATGCTGCACACACCGCAGCTAGGGAGATTAACACCAGCATCATGCTCAGGAGACACGCTTAGTTAATGATCTCCGGTTTTAAACCTGAGGTCCAACAATCAATCCTTAACACACCCTTTGATAACACCTATTTGGCCCTAACGTTGACCAGGCGTTCGAAAAGATGAAAAAGGACACTGAAGTCGCTAAATCTATGAGAGCACTTCAAACTACATCCAACAGAGGTTCTTTTCATCACTCCTTCTACAGAGGAGGGTCAAAAACAACATCCCCAGATCAAAATACCTCCACTTACAAAGGTAATAACCAGTCCTCTCCCTCCAGAGGTTTTCTTCGAGGAGGTTATAGAGGCAACAACTTCAAGGGTAGGGGTAAGAGTAACACTCCTCGTAACTCCCCTTCCCCCAACAATCAGTGACTTACACACGCTTCCCCCAATTATACCACACCTGTCAGGGGAAGACTTCACCAATTTCTCCCCATTTGGCAGACTATAACATCAGACAAATGGGTTCTTGGAATTATCCAACATGGTTATTGCCTGGAGCTTACCAGCAATCCCCCAAACATTCCACCACAATCTCACAAGTTATTTCCAGAACACATACACTTGCTAAAACAAGAGGTCCAGTCCATCTTACTAAAAGGGGCAATAGAGCCAGTTCCCCTACAGTACCAAGGTGTGAGAAAGTGCCCTCTTTCTGCATGGTTGCCCCCACATTTTGCTGAACTGCTGATGTACTTTGACTGAGTGTGCCCTGGGCTCCTGCCAATCAGGTACCCAGGACCTATGTTCTTTCCTTAAAACTGCATTGAAGACCAAACCCAATTGGCACTCTCTGGCCACAGGTCAGTCCCTGGTAAATGGTACCACAGGTACCCAGGGCACTGTGACCAGGGAAGGCCTCTAAGGGCTGCAGCACTTATTGTGCCACCCTTAGAGGCCCTGTACCTTTACACACACACACACTGCCTTTTCAGGCTGCGTGTTTTGGTGCAGAACAAAGTGAAGAGTCGACATGGCACACACCTCTGTGTGCCATGCCTACAACCCACTGCCCTGGCATAGGTCAGTCACCCCTCTAGCTGGGTGCACTATATCAGCGGTGCATGAGCCCTGTACCCCTACAGTGTACAGTGGCTTTACTGAAAACTGAGAAGTTTGGTATCAAACTTCTCAGCACATTAAACCCACTCTGATGCCAGTGTGGGATTTAATGAAAAATGCACACAGAGGGCATCTTGGAGATGCCCCCTGAAAAATGACCTAACACTAGTGTCCAGGCTGAGTGGCTGCTCCCCAGCTGCCACCACCAGACATGTTTTTTCGACTCCTCGGTCAAGAGCCTGCTGCTCTCAGGGGTCTGAGACAATGCACATCCTGGGACGAGGTGACAACCCTCCTCCCCCAGGAAAGACTTTGTCTCGCATGAACATCGGATTTGTTCACCAACAGACTCCAGCTCCGGCGAAATCCATGAGTCTGCACCACTCTGCACCTGTCTCCCACGGCCTGAGTTCCAGTGGCCCAACACTACGAGGAGGTCTCCCCGGCGATCCAGACCCCAGACCCGAGATCCAGTGATCCCTGACCTGCTTCAAGCCTCCAGCCGACGTCTGCAGCCTCAATCCACAAGGTCCCCCCAACCGCGACCAGGAGCTGGTAAGAAGATCCGACCTTAAGACACCCCTGCACCCGTCGCCCCACGACCTTGGGTAGCCCAACTAACGGTGTCTAGCCAACCCCCCAGCATCCCAACTTACCTCTCCAAGTGGTGGTCGCACCCAGAAGACCTTCGTCCCCGAGCCTGCAGTGTGTTTGCAAACCGGAGACTCCCCATTGAAAGTAACAGGGCACCCGACGACAAACCAGCACCCTGCACCCGGCCGCCCTAGTGCCGCTGAGGGTGTACCTTTGGTGCTACCTTGAACCCACATTTGCCCTGAGCTTAAGTCCAGGAGCTTTGCTTGTAAGCAGCCACCAACCGCAGGCCCCCTATCCTCCATTGGATAACATTGGCCTCAGCACTCTGCACCCGGCCGCCCTAGTGCCGCTGAGGGTGTAACAAGAGTGCATCCTTGACCCTGGGAGACCCCTGAGTCTAACCCCAGAAACCCAACTCCCACAACAAAGTACTTACCTGTTAACCGATAACACTATTTCCTGCCATAGGATAACATCGACTGTTTTCTGTGAAAATGTTTCTAAGTGTGGAGTTGGAAAATCTAAGACAGTCTCTAAAACTGTAACCAAATAACCAAAACACTTTTACTTACCTGTTTACAGGAAATGTCTGTAAGGAAGTGGGTTTCTGTTGCAGTAACTCCCCCACTTTTTGCCAGACCACTGATGCACTTTGACTTGATGTGCCCTAGGTCCCTGCCAATCAGGTTCCCAGGGCCTGTGTTCTTTCCCCAAAACTGTACCCAATTGGCATCTCTGGCCACAGGTCAGCCCCTGGTAAATGGTACCACAGGTACCCAGTGCACTGTGACCAGGGAAGACCTCTAAGGGCTGCAGCACTTATTGTGCCACCCTTAGAGCCCTGTACCTTTACACACACACACACTGCCTTTGCAGGCTGCGTGTTTTGGTGCAGAACAAAGTGAAGAGTCGACATGGCACACACCTCTGTGGGCCATGCCTACAACCCACTGCCCTGGCATAGGTCAGTCACCCCTCTAGCTGGGTGCACTATACCAGTGGTGAGGGTACAGGTGCATGAGCCCTGTACCCCTACAGTGTCTAAGTCCATTCTTAGACATTGTAAGTGCAGTGCTGCCATTAAGAGTATATGGTGCTGGGAGTTTGTCATTACGAACTCCACAGCACCATAATGGCTGTGCTCAAAACTGAGAAGTTTGGTATCAAACTTCTCAGCACATTAAACCCACACTGGTGCCAGTGTGGGATTTAATGAAAAATGCACACACAGGGCATCTTTGAGATGCCCCCTGAAAAACGACCAGCCTCTGGTGGGTTCCCTGACTGGTACACACCAGCCTGCCACCACGAGACATGTTCCTGGACCCCTAGGGTGGGAGCCTACGCTCCCTGAGCCCAGAAACAAAGCCTTTCCTGGGCGGAGGTGTACACACCTCCCCCAGGCCAGGAAGAGCCATCTGTGGCAGGAGAGCTTCAAAGGCCTGGCAGCCTTTGTAATGCGACCCCCCAGCCTCTCCTGCTATCAGGAGCAGGCCCCCTTCCTGTCTACCCTCCCTTTCGGCGGGAAGACAGGCGGGAAAAACTAGCCAGCCCAGGAGGTGTGCCCACCTCTGCCAACTCCACCCCTCAGATGGGGAGGCGAGGTGAAGCCCACTCTCCAGTGCTCGCCATCTTGCAGATGGCTGGCACTCCCCAATCAGGACTGGGGATTGTGCTCACTCCCCCACGTGGGGTGAGCACACCAAGGGTATAGTCACCCTAAGGTCAGTAGCCCATTGGCTACTGACCTCAAGACCCCTAAAACGCCCCCTAAATACAGTATTTAGGGGGCAGCGCTGAACCAGGAAGGCAGATCCAGCAACCACAAGAAAAACAAGAGAAGAAGGACGAGAAGCCGTGCAGAGCTAACAAGAGGACGACGCCCACTGACTTGGCCCCAGCCCTACAGGCCTGTCTCCCTCGAACCTGCTCCTGCAAAACCCCGGCGTGTCCAGCGGCCAGCAACCTCAAAAACCCCGGAGGACCTGCCTGCCTTCACTTTCCAAGCTGTTTCTCCCGTGAACACCGGACGTGTCTGAACTGCAGCTTCTGGTGCCAGCCAGGAACCGCGAATCCCACACACTCTGCACCCGCCGAATCCGGCCCGAGCTCGAGTGGGCAAATATCCAGAGGAGGTCCCCCCGGCGATCCTGACCCGAGATCCTGCGACCCCTGACCTGCCTCAAGCCTCCTGACGACGCCTGCAGCCTCAATCCAGAGGACCCCTCCTACCGCGACCAGAGCGGGTAAGAAAATCTGACGTCCCAAGTCACCCCTGCACCCGACGCCCCACGGCCTTGTGTGCCCAACCCAGCGGTGCCTAACCAACCCTCTACATCCCAACTTACCCCTCGAAGTGTTGATAGCTCCTGGAAGATCCTCGTCCCCGAGCCTGCAGTGTTTCTTTGTCCCGGAGAATCTCCATTGAAATCAACAGGGCACCCGATCTCAAAACAGCACCCTGCACCCGGCCGCCCTAGTGCCGCTGAGGGTGCCCCTTTTGTGCTAATTTGGTCCCCAACATGCCCTGAGCTTAACCCTAGGAGCTTTGCTCCCACAGCCCAGTGGCCTGTTTGCCAGCAGCCACCAACCGGAGTCCCCCTATCCTCCATAGGATAACATTGGGCCTCAACACTCTGCACCCGGCCGCCCTAGTGCCGCTGAGGGTGCAACAACAGTGCATCACTGACTCTGGGAGACCCCTGAGTCTAACCCCAGAACCCTAACTCAAAAGACCAATTACTTACCTCGAAACCGATAACCTGTTTTTCCTCATTGAGTAACATTGACACTTTTTCTCCCAAAAGTTTTTACGTGTCGACTTTTGAAAACTAAGAATATTCCTTAAAAATCACACAAATAACCAAAACGCATTTTCTCAACTGTTTTCAGGAAATGTCCCAGTGCTGAATCTAGGCATCCAGCACTGAGTAAGAAAAGTAACGTTAAAGTAACTTACCTTTGAAGTGAATTTGCTTCCATAGGATAACATTGGTGGTTCTAGGTGAAAAAGTTTCTAAGTGTAAACTTTTGAAATACAAGAATATTCTTTAAAAATCGTACAAACTACAAAAACGTAATTACTTACCTGTTTTAAGTAAATGTCCCAGCGCTGAATCTAGGAGTCCAGCACTGGATTACAAAAGTAACGCAAAAGTAATTTTACCTGCATTTACCTTAAAAAGCCATTCATTTCAATGTACTGCATTTACTAAGTATTGCAACCTACTGCATCACCTGTAAATCAAATCAAGTACAATCTTCATTGCTTTTTAAAACTGTGTACAACAAGTAACTTATTACTGAAAAGAATTGAATGCTTACCTGTATCAGGCTTGCTTGGTTCTAAAATAAAATAACAGTATATTTTTTATACAAAAACAATTGGCCTAGAGTTCAGTTCTTGAGTGTGTGAATTAATTTGCTGACTGAGTGTGTACATCAAATGCTTAACACTGTCCTCTGATACTGCCTTACTGCTCGACCAAGCTACCACTATTAGAGAGTAAGGTTCTATCTAACTTTAACCTCTGCCAAACCTCTGGAGACCCTTGGACTCTATACACACTGTACCTCACTTTGGTGCAGTATATATAGAGCCAGTTTCTTACAATGTCCCAGTGCAGTATCCAGGTATACTACACTTTGTAAGAAAAGTAATCTGTAAAGTAATTTACTTGACATCCTATTGAAAAGCCAATACAAAGTATAAGTACAATATTTCAAAGCATTGCATTACCAGTAATTCTACTGTAACCAAACCAAAGTATATATACAACTGCAATTCAAACTGTATTATTACTGCAAAGTATAAATCACTTACCTGTGCCAGGCTTACTTGGTTCTAGGATATAAAATAACTAAAAGAATATTTTTATACAAAACCAATTGGTCTGAAGTTCAGTCTTTGAGTGTGTGACAATCATCTGCTGATTGAGTGTGTACAACAAATGATAAAGCCTTACTGCTCGCCCATGTAGGAAAGTGGATTTCTGTTGCAGTAACCCCCCCACTTTTTGCCAGACTACTGATGCCCTTTGACTTGATGTGCCCTGGGTCCCTGCCAATCAGGTTCCCAGGGCCTGTGTTCTTTCCCCAAAACTTAACCCAATTGGCATCTCTGGCCACAGGTCAGCCCCTGGTAAATGGTACCACAGGTACCCAGGGCACTGTGACCAGAGAAGGCCTCTAAGGGCTGCAGCACTTATTGTGCCACCCTTAGAGGTCCTGTACCATCACACACACACACACTGCCTTTGCAGGCTGCCTGTTCTGGTGCAGAACAAAGTGAAGAGTCGACATGGCACACATCCCTGTGTGCCATGCCTACAACCCACTGCCCTGGCATAGATCAGTCACCCCTCTAGTTGGGTGCACTATACCAGTGGTGAGGGTACAGGTGCATGAGCCCTGTACCCCTACAGTGTCTAAGTCCATTCTTAGACATTGTAAGTGCAGTGCTGCCATTAAGAGTATATGGTGCTGGGAATTTGTCATTACGAACTCCACAGCACCATAATGGCTGCACTGAAAACTGAGAAGTTTGGTATCAAACTTCTCAGCACATTAAACCCACACTGATGCCAGTGTGGGATTTAATGAAAAATGCACACAGAGGGCAGCTCAGGGATGCCCCCTGAAAACGAACCCACCTCTAGTGTCCCGACTGAGTGGCTGCTTAGGCTGCCATCAACAGACATGTTTCTGGACCCCTGGGTCGAGAGCCTGCTGCTCTCGGGGGCCTGAAACAATGCACATCCTGGGACGAGGTGCCAAGTCTTCTCCCCCAGGATGGGCAGGGTTCACGAAGGGGAAGCTACAAAGGCATGCCGCATTTGTGAGCTTCCCCAGACCACTTGCTGCTTTCAGCAACTGGTCCTCACTGGTTCTGCCCCCCACTTTGGGCGAGAGAACCGGCGGGAAAAACAAGTGAGGGAAGAGAGGTGTGCCCACTTCTGCCAACTCCACCCCTCAGGTGGGGGAGGCGAGGTGAAGCACAACTCTGAGTCCCCGCCATCTTGAGGATGGGGGGACCCAACCAACCAGGGACAGGCTCATGCCCCACTCCCACTGGAGGGTGGCATAATAGGGGGTGTACCCACACCAGGGCAGGGACCCATTGGTCCCTGCCCTCTACCTACCTGTAACGCCCCTAAATCTAGTATTTAGGGGGCACCCTGAACCTTGCTTCCTCAGATCCAGCCTGACAACAAGAAGAAAAGAAGAAGGACCGAACACCCGTGCAGCAAGCTAACAAGAGGAAGACGCCCACTGACTTAGCCCTACCGGCCTGTCTCCCCTCGAACCTGCTCCTGCAAAATCCCGGTGTGTCCTGCAGCCAGCAACCTCAAAAACCCCGGAGGACCTGCCTGCCTTAACTTCCAAAGACTGCTTCTCCCGTGAACACCGGATTTTTTCAAACTGCAACCTCTGGCAGCAGCCGGAGACCGCGAATCCGCCCCACTCTGCACCCGCCGTCCACGGCCCGAGCTCGAGTGGGCAAACACCACGAGGAGGTCACCCCGGCAATCCTGAACCGAGATCCGGCGACCCCTGACCTGCCTCAAGCCTCCAGACGCCTGCAGCCTAAATCCAGAAGGCCCCCCTAATCGCGACCCTGAGCTGGTAAGAAGATCCGACCCCAAAAGGCACCCCTGCACCCGACTCCCCACGGCCTTGTGTGCCCAAACCGACGGTGCCTAACCAACCCCTAACTTCCCAACTTACCTCTCGAAGTGGTGGTCGCACCCAGAAGTCCTTCGTCTCCCTACCTGCAGTGCTTTTGCAAACCAGAGGTTCTCCATTGAAAACAACAGTGCTCCAGACCTCGAAACAGCACCCTGCACCCCGCCGCCCTAGTGCCGCTGAGGGTGTAACAAGAGTGTATCACTGACCCTGGGGGACCCCTGAGTCAAACCCCAGAACCTTAACTCCCACAGTTGATAACTTACCTTTGAACCGAGAACCTGTTTTTCCTCCATAGGATAACATTGACAATTTTCTTCCCAAAAAGTTTCTAAGTGTGGAGTTTTGAAATCTAAAAATATTCTTTAAAAATCGCACGAATAACCAAAACGTATTTACTTACCTGTTTGCAGGAAATGTCCCAGTGCTGAATCTAGGTATCCAGCCCTGAGTTAGAAAAGTAACGTAAAAAGTAACTTACCTGTAATTTACTGAAAAAGCCTATTCATTTCAATGTACTGTATTTGCTAAGTATTGCAACCTACTGCATCCCCTGTAAATCAAACAAAGTACAATTCCTATTGCATTTTCAAACTGTTCTACAATCATCAACTTATTACTGTAAAGTAGTTAAATGCTTACCTGTGCCAGGCTTGCTTGGTTCTAAAAATAAAACAGTATCTTTTTTTTACAAAAACAATTGGTCAGTCCTTGAGTGTGTGAATTCATTTGCTGACTGGGTGTGTACATCAAATGCTTAACACTGTCCTCTGATACTGCCTTACTGCTCGACCACTCTACCACAAATAGAGAGTAAGGTTCTATCTAACTTTAACCTCTTCCTACCTCTGGGGTCACCTGGACTCTATACACACACTACACCTCATTTTGGTGTAGTATATATAGAGCCAGTTTCCTACAGCCCACATTACCACAAATAGAGAGTGAGGTGCTATCTATTTTTACCTCTGCCTACCTTTGGGGTTCCACTGGACTCTGTGCACACTATACCTCATTTTGGTATAGTATATACAGAGCCAGCTTCCTACACAAGGCTCAGGGGTTTACTCTCTGTATAAGACCTATTTTAGATCTGAGAGAGCTAAACCACTACATACTGTCAGAGCATTTTCACATGGTGACATTTCAACAGGGGCTCCCACTTTTACAAAGAGCAGACTTTGTCTACTCTAGATTTAAAAGACACATATTTTCATGTTCCAATTCATCCGGCTCATCGCAAATACATGAGATTTGTAATAGCAGGCAAGCATTACCAGTTCAAGGTACTTCCCTTCGGAGTGACTACAGCACCCAGAGTTTTTACCAAATGCCTGGCAGTGGTTGCTGCTCATCTCAGAAGACAACAAATTCACGTCTTCACCCATCTAGATGACTAGCTCATCAAAGCCAGCACTTACCAGAACTGTCTGCAACACACACAGATCACAATAGATCTATTTCATCAACTGGGTTTCACCATCAATGCACAAAAATATCACCTGCATCCAGCACAAATGCAGTCTTATCTAGGAGCTACTCTAGAGACAGTCAAAGCTCTAGCCTCTCCCAATGTAGCCAGAATTCACAATATTCAAGCTACCATTCTACAGTTTCAACCCAACCAAGCATTAGCAGCCGGAGCGTTCATGCAATTACTGGGAATGATGGCGTCCTGCAATTGTACCCCATGCGAGGCTTCACATGCGCCCCCTACAAGAATGCTTAGCACGTCAGTGGAATCAATCACAGGGTCTATTGACCGATCTAGTGTTGGTAGACGGCCGCCCCCATCGCTCTCTGCAGTGGTGGAACTCACAAAACTTATCTGCAGGCCGGCCTTTCATCGACCCTGTTCCACAAATCGTGCTCACAGCAGACGCATCTCTAACAGGTTGGGGGGCTCATCTCAAACATTACACAATACAAGGCATGTGGAGCAACAAGCACAGGACTCTCCACATCAACTATCTAGAGCTCTTAGCTGTTTTCCTAGCACTAAAATCTTTTCAGACTTGGCTCATAGCCAAAACTGTCCTAGGCTGAATGGACAATATGACAGCAATGTATTATGTGCAGAAGCGAGGCGGGACACACTCTCTTCAACTGTCAACACTCGCTCAAGCCATTTGGAATTGGGCGATCCATCACAAGATATATCTTCTGGGAGAACATCTCCCAGGAGTAAACAAACAAATTGCCGATTTCAGCAGGAGAAGACAAAAAATTAGCGAGTGGGAACTTCACCCCCAAGTTTTCTCCTTCCTTACTTCCGACAGTGGGGGTTTCCACAAATAGAACTATTTGCCACAGCCGAAAACGCAAAATGCCCAAACTTTGGCTCCAGGTACCCACACCCGCTATCAAAGGGCAATGCCCTATGGATGAACTGGTCAGGGACATTTGCCTACGTTTTTCCACCTCTCCCACTCATTTCGTGGGTGGTTTGGCAACTCAGGCAAACGGCTCTCACACTAATTCTTGTAGCTCCCACATGAGCATGTCAACCATGGTACACCACCCTGTTGGAGCTGTCACTAGTTCCACATCAGAAACTACACCTAAACTCCAGTCTCCTCACACAGAGCCATGGAGAAATTAGACATCCAAATCCCAAAGAACTGAATTTAGCGATATGGCTCCTGAAGTCAGAGTTTGGTTATTTAAATTTACCACCAGACTGTATGAATATTCTAAAAGAAGCAAGAAAGTCTACCACCAGGGCTTGCTATGACGCGAAATGGAAAAGATTTGCTGTACATTGTAATAACACCAAAATCAATTCTTAAATGCTTCTATACAAAACATTATTTGTTACTTGTTACATTTGCAACAAACCTATCTGAAAGAGACGCGTTAGTGACAGATTCCTTACCTTAGAATATCCCCAGGCGTCAGACTGGATCCGGAAAGTTTTTTGCGTAGCAGTACCCTTGCGCGTCGGTAGGCGGCGTCGTGCGGCTCGGCGTCCGTCGTCGGCGTCGTGACCCGCCGGGATGACGTCGCGGGCAGTACTTAGACGCCGCCCCTGCGCGCTGAGCGTCAGTTCTTCTTTTTCAGCGCCAGTAAGCGCAGATCCGGGAAGAGCAGTGCCCTAGTCATTTTTGGACTAACTTTTGGTGATTTTTCACTGTTTTCTTCGAGTCATCTCGGCTCCACGGTGTCGGTAGGGATGCCCGGCTTCAAGCCATGCGACGCCTGTGGTCGAATGCTGTCGATCACAGACCCGCACTTAGAGTGTCTCTGTCTCGGCCGCGACCACGACTCGAAGTCGTGTTCCGACTGCCGAGCCTTGCACCCGAAGGCTTTGCGAGAGCGGTCTCGAAAGCTCCTCGAGGTCCGGCAGTCTGCTCCGCGCCGCACCAAGCCCCGGTCACGGGAGAGGTCGAGGGGCCGGTCGCGGAGTCCTCGCCCGTCATCGGAGTCCAAGTCTTCGCACTCCTCGGGTAAGTCGAAGCACAAAAAGTCTAAGAAGCACCATCGCTCTAAGACTTCGCCTCGCCGGTCTCGCGACTCGGCTGAGGCCCCTGTCGGCACCGTCCCCGCCCCCGTGGCTCCGGATGTGCCTGTGGGGCCGCCCCCGCATTACCCGTCCTTCCCGGGTTCGGGGGCGACTCCGGCCGAGATACAGGAATTCCTGTCGGCCATGGCCCGCCTCTTCGGGCCTCAAGGCGCCTTCGGGCCCCGCGGGCCCTAATGGGATTGCCCCGGCGCCGCCGACGACTCCGGTCCCAGCGCCGCCTGTCCCACCAGCCTCGCTCCCGGCTTCGGCCCCGGCCTCGATCCCGGCTCCGGTGGTACCGCAACCCCCATCGACGCCGGTTGACCTAACCACGCCGCCGCCGATGTCCCCGGTGCAGTTCCTGACGCCGCCCGGGGCTCCGGGCGGCGTCGTTCCCCAGTTATCTCCGGATCCGGACGCGGCGTCGGACCGACGTCACCCGACGCCGGCTCCGGCGCCCATGAGACCTTGGGTCCCGGACGTCCCTCCTCCTCCTTATTTTCAACCTGAGGAGGACCAGGAGAGCTGGGAGGGGTCGGATGACCCTCTCACACAGCAGTGTGACTATGATCAGGACTGGGCAGAGGAACTTGGGGATGCCAGTGGTCTGGACACTTCCCCTGACACTGGCATGCTGTCTCCTCCTTCCGTGGCTATTGAGGAGGGAGCAAATTTCGCAACGGTGTTGCGTAGAGCAGCTGGAGCCTTACACCTCCAATTGCCTACAGTGGCTGTCAGGACTAACCTCCTGACGGAAGTGCTTCAGCCGGCAGCTACCTCCTCGGAGCCATTGCTGCCGTTTAATGATGCACTTTCTGACGTTCTTTTGGGCACCTGGTCCAAGCCCGCCACAGGGGCTCCTGTGGATAGGAACGTGGCCCGACGCCATCGCCCTGCTCCGGGCGACCCCATGTTTCTCTCTCAACATCCCACCCCCGAGAGCTTGGTTGTCCAAGCCTCTGCCTCCCAAACCGCCTTCCCTACCGCCCCTCCGGATAGGGAATCCAAACGCCTGGATCAATTTGGGAAGAAGGCCTTTTCTTCCTCCAGTACTGGCTTGCGGTCCGTCAACACCGCTTGCTTTTGGGCCGATACTCCCACTCTCTGTGGGATTCGGTGGCGCTTGTTTTGCCCCAGTGTCCTGAGGAGGTCCAGACACTGCTTTCCCGCGCCATTGCGGAAGGAAGGGATGCGGCAAAGTACACCATCCGTTGTGGCCTTGATACCGCCGACTCGCTGGGCAGATCGCTTGCAACGACAGTGGCGCTGCGTCGCCACGCCTGGCTGAGGACAACTGGTTTCTTGGGTGATGTCCAAAACACACTCATGGACATGCCCTTTGATGGAGTCGGTCTTTTGGTACCAAAGCAGACCATGCGCTGGAGCGTTTTAAGGACTCACGGGCAACTGCCAAGTCCCTGGGCCTTTAAGCTGTGCGCCCTCCGCTAACCTCTGCTTTTCGCCCCTTTCGTGGCACGGAAGGGGCGCCCAGTCACGTCCGCTGCCCAGCCACCGGCCCGCGCAGCAAGCGTCTTCGCGTGGCCGAGGACGTGGCTCCCGCCGTGGCGGGTCAGGCAACCAGCGTGCGGGTCAGGCCACCAACCCCGACCCGTCCGCGGCCTCCAAGCCATCCTAGTCCTTCCTTTCAGGTGCACAGGTGGGTTTTGGACATTGTCCGAAGGGGCTACTCCCTCCCCTTCGAGACCACCCCCCCCAGCCATGCCACCTCAATTCCACCGCATGTCAGGGGATCACTTGGTGCTTCTGCAGAAGGAAGTCACGGCACTCTTGGCCAAGAGGGCCATCGAGCATGTTCCGACCCCAGAAGTAGGACGTGGTTGCTACTCCCACTACTTTCTGGTGCCCAAGAAGGACAAGGAGGACATGCGTCCTATCTTGGACCTCCGGAACGTCAATCGCTTCCTCCGGAAGGAGAAGTTCAAGATGTTCACCCTAGCTCAGGTCTTGACTGCCCTCGACCCTGGAGACTGGTTGGTAGCGTTGAACTTACAGGACGCTTATTTCCACATCCCCGTCCTGCCGGCCCACCGGCGTTACCTGCGGTTCACGGTAGGCTTCGAGCATTTTCAGTTCACCGTGCTCCCCTTTGGCCTTACAAGTGCCCCTCGGGTGTTCACGAAAGTGATGGCGGTGGTCGCAGCTCATCTGCGCCGGGCAGGGGTTCCAGTCTTCCCCTACCTCGACGACTGGCTGCTGAAGGCGGGCTCGCCCCAGGCAGTCGTCTCCCACCTCCAGACTACGGCCGAACTCCTGCACTCGCTGGGGTTCTCCATCAATGTGCCGAAGTCGCATCTGATTCCTTCTCCACAGCTCCTTTTCATCGGGGCAGTTCTGGACACGACGCAGTTTCGGGCCTATCCTCCCGAACGGCGAGTCCGGGATATTCAGGCTATGATTCCGATCTTTCAGCCTCTATCCTGGGTTTCGGTAAGGATGACCCTGAGGCTGCTGGGCCTCATGGCCTCCTGCATCCTGCTGGTCGATCATGCCAGATGGCATATGCGGGCTCTGCAGTGGGACCTGAAGTTCCAGTGGGCGCAGCACCAAGGCAACCCGATCCGATCACGTTCAGATCTCGGAGGGGACTGCAAAACAGTTGCAGTGGTGGCTCTCGAACCGGCAATGGGTCATGGGCAGATCCCTCTCCCTTCCCCAGCCAGAGCACACAGTTGTGACGGACGCGTCCCTTCTGGGATGGGGCGGTCACATGGGAGAGGCGGAGATCAGAGGCCTCTGGTCTCCGGCGGAGTCCCGGCTCCATATCAACCTTCTGGAGCTCCGGGCGATCCGACTTGCACTCAAGGCATTCCTTCCCTCTGTCAAAGGGAGGGTAGTGCAGGTGTTCACAGACAACACCACTGCCATGTGGTATTGCAACAAACAGGGCGAGGTGGGGTCGTGGACCCTATGTCAGGAGGCTCTGCGCCTCTGGACATGGCTGGAACATCAGGGCATATTCCTGATGGTTCAACACCTGGCAGGTTCCCTGAACGTCAGGGCGGACGAACTCAGCCGCAGGTGCATGATGGATCACGAATGGCGTCTTCACTCGGAGGTGGCGCAAGATCTCTTTCAGCAGTGGGGAGAGCCTTGGTTAGATCTGTTCGGCACCGAAGAGAACGCGCAATGTCAGCAGTTCTGCGCGTTGGAATTTCCAAGGCGGCACTCGCTCGGCAACGCTTTTCGTCACGAGTGGAGTTGCGGTCTGTTGTACGCCTTTCCGCCTATACCACTTCTACCCAGAGTGTTGAAGAAGATTCGGCGCGACCGGGCCCAAGTCATCCTTGTGGCTCCGGACTGGGCTCGAAGAGTTTGGTATCCCGAGCTACTCAGTATGAGCATCGATCCCCCGATCCGTCTGCCTCTTCGGGAGGATCTTTTGTCGCAGCAGCAGGGGACGGTCCTACACCCGAACCTCTCCAGTCTCCACCTGCTTGCGTGGAGATTGAGCGGCGGCAGTTGATTCCTTTCGACTTGCCTCCCGAAGTTTGTGATGTGATTCTGGCAGCCAGGCGTCCCTCCACTAAGGTGGTATACGCCTGCAGGTGGAACAAGTTTGTGTCATGGTGCACAGCAAAGGCTGTGAATCCCCTCTCTGCCCCTCTTTCTGAGGTTCTTCTGTTCCTTCTTTCTCTGGCCCAACAGGGTTCTGCCCTGGGTACCATCAAGGGCTATCTTTGTGCTATTTCGGCCTTCCTCAGGCTTCCTGATCAGCCCTCCCTTTTCAAGTCCCCTGTTGTTAACAGGTTCCTAAAAGGCATTACTCACCTCCACCCTCCTGTTCCGTTTGTGATGCCTCAGTGGGACTTGAACTTGGTTCTTACCTTTCTCGTGTGCGCTCCCTTTGAGCCTCTACATAACTGTCCACTTCGTCTTCTGACTCTGAAGACAGCCTTTCTGGTGGCCATCACCTCCGCTCGGCGGGTGAGTGAGCTCCAGGCTCTATCATGCAAACCTCCTTTCTGTCTGTCCATCCAGACAAGGTTGTTCTTCGGACGCGTCCGTCCTTTTTGCCAAAGGTGGTTACTGCCTTCCACATTGGGCAGACCATCACTTTGCCCACCTTTTTTCCGCCTCCGCATCCTTCCAGAGAGGAAGAGAGGCTCCACCGTCTGGACCCAAAACGTGCGCTTTCCTTTTATATCAACCGCACACAACACTTCCGGGTGGATGACCAGCTCTTTGTTGGCTACGTGGGCACCAAAAAAGGTCGGGCGGTGCACAAGAGAACCATTTCCCGCTGGGTAACCTTGTGTATCAAAGCCTGCTATTCTTTGGCTAAGAAGGAGCCTCCTGTTGGGCTGCGTGCCCATTCCACCAGGGCAACGGCTGCTACCACGGCCTTAGGCCGCTGTGTTCCCCTGCAGGATATCTGTCAGGCAGCTACGTGGGCCTCGCTGCACACGTTTACCAAGCATTACTGCCTTGACAGTCAGGTCCGGAGGGACGGCTTCTTTGGCCGTTCTGTCCTCCGGGACTTCCTTGTCTGATCTTTGTTCGCAGACCCACCACCGGGGTTGGTATTGCTGGGGTATCTATTCTAAGGTAAGGAATCTATAACTAACGTGTCTCTTTCAGATGCACAAGTTACTAACTTGTGTAACGATATATCTGTAAGAGACAGTAGTTAGTGACAGATTCCTTACCGCCCCACCCATCCTCCCCGTTCTGCGAACTGATTTCTAGGGTTAAGGACATCCCTTTCAGGGCCCTAGTATTTTTCAGACACCTATGTCAGCTTCTTGCATGGCTCTGCGTTCCTGGCGCGGAAAGTCGTGTACAGAACTGACGTCAGCGCGCAGGGGCGGCGTCTAAGTACTGCCCGCGACGTCATCCCGGCGGTCACGACGACGGACGCGGAGCCGCACGACGCCGCCTACCGACGCGCAAGGGTACTGCTACGCAAAAAACTTTCCGGATCCAGTCTGACGCCTGGGGATATTTTAAGGTAAGGAATCTGTCACTAACTACTGTCTCTTACAGATATATCGTTACACAAGTTAGTAACTTGTGCGTCTGGCTTACACGTCTATTCGTTTGCACCTTGCAGCAGTTGCTGCGTACTCTCAAAATAGAGAACATTTGCACTATTCAGAGTCCCAGTAATCAAGGCCTTCATGGAAGGCTTAAAAAGGGTAATACCACCAAGGTTTCCTCCTGCCCCAGTATGGAATCTCAACATTGTTCTCACAAGGCTCATGGGTCCACCTTTTGAAACATCACACAAGTGCCCTTTACAGTTCCTCTCATGGAAAGTTGCATTCCTCATTGCTATCACATTACTGAGGAGAGTTTGTGTGCTACAGGCATTAACGTTAGAAGAACCTTTCTTTCAGCTACATAGAGATAGGATAGTTCTCCATACCAGCCCAAAATTCCTTCCCAAGGTAGTTTCTGCTTTTCATATAAACCAATCAGTTGAGTTACCAGTTTCTTTCCTCAACCTGATTCTGTGGCAGAACGCGGTCTTCACACGCTTGATGTTAAAAGAGCTTTACTATACTACATAGATCGAACAAAAGACTTTGACAAAACAACTGTTTGTTGCATTTGCTCCACCCCACAAGGGCAATCCTATTTCAAAGTCCGGTATTGCCAGGTGGATTGTGAAATGCATTCAAACTTGCTATATTAAAGCTGAAAGAACTTTATCCATACCCCCTAGAGCATATTCCACTCACAAAATAGGGGCGTTAGTAGCCTTTTTAGGCAACATCCTTCTAGCTGACGTATGTAAGGCAGCTACATGGTCTACACCACACACATTTACCAAACACTATTGTGTAGATGTGTTAGCACATCAACAAGCTAATGTAGACCAAGCAGTACTAAAAACATTATTCCAAACAACTGCAACATCTACAGGTTAGCCACCGCTTTGGGAGTATACTGCTTTATAGTCTATGCAAAGCATGTGTATCTAGAGCACACATGCCTCAAACGGATAATGTTACTTACCCAGTAAGCATCTGTTCTTGGCATGTAGAGCTGTAGACCCATGCTGGTTCTCAGAGCGGTGCGATTCCTCCACGGCCTGGAACCGCCGTGTTAAACATATCACCCAACAAATCCCAGCAATTAAGGACGCACTCCGCTGCAGGTAGGTAACGACCTTTATTCAAATAAACAAACAGGCAGCTTTCCATCCCTTTTCAAGTCCTTGTGGCCTGACGTGTTTCGGAGTCATTTGTCTCCTTCCTCAGAGGCCGTCGTGAGTGATCAAAACAATTACGTGCGCTGCCATTCCCTGCGTGCTATACATTTTTTATTGGCCTCCGGTGTGCCTTATATTTAAATTGCTTTCACAAAGCACGCTGGTATATGCAGTCCATTTAGCACAATATAACCCTCCAGTGGGTATATATATGTATGTGAATATATGAATATATGAATTTCACTTACCTTACATATTCTTACCTTGCGTTGTAAAGGCATATGCGTGGTAATGGATGCGTGATTTAAGTCCTGAAATCTTACTTAGTCACTCTGCTCTTCTACTAATGACCCATCGCTGGCATAAGAAACCTAGCAAGATCGGTCTAGCAGTGAAGTGCACATTCTACAGGATCTTGTTCATGCAGTGCTCCACCAATGGAACTAAACCAAACAATCTTTTTTCCGATAAAGCTTGAAATCCCAAAAGCAAAAAGAGCTTTTAGAAGTACTATTGAGAGAGTGGTTTTGGCTGCACCCACATGGCTATTCCCTTAAGTACAGCTTTTGATTGGGCAGACTTTGTGCGCTTCCACTGAAAAGAGTGTTTGTATTGCACCTTTTGTCTTATTGATAGCTTATGCTCAATACAGCGGGACTGAGTGTGTTATGGTGGCAAACCAATGATTAACACCTTGACCGCGGCGCGAATTCCGCCGCGGTGCGGGTTAAATAATGAGTGGGCGTGTCTGGGACACGCCAGGGGCCGTCCGACGCATCGAACGGGTTAAAGCTATATGCATTATCTATTTATTATGAAAAGCTATGACAAAGGCATGTTGTGAAAAGCGCATATGTTAAAGCCTGTAGGAATTCAGTGTTGGATTATTAGTCTTTCTTAGACTGTACCTCACAGATTATTGAGATAGGCAAGGGTTTTGTTGTTTGTCATCTGCTCTGACAAACTCTGGGAGTAAAAGATATACACTTAGTCCTTCCTTGTTAACCCCTCGTAGGTGAGGTTGTTTAATATTTTGCCAACTGTAATTTTGTACATATTTAAAATGTACAATGTTGTGATTTACTACGTCTTACTTTGTAGGAAAGTTTATGCTCAATTCAATAGTCCTGAGCTGGCTATGGTGACAAGCCAATGAGGAAAGGATATAGGCTTGATTGGCTCTTTGCGAAAAGCTATGTCTGATGCTTTAAGGGTGGATTATTATTACAGACAAGTGTTTTGTTACATGAAACCTCACAGGTTACCGTAGTGGGCAAGGATTTGATGGCGTTTACTCCCTCTGAGAAACCCTTGGGGATAGACAATATGCACTTGGACAATCTAAGTCTTAATTTTTTTTTGCCAGCTCTAATTTTGTATATTTGCAATGTTATGACTATTAGCCCTGCTGGTTGGCTTGTGAGAAAGCTTACCCTCAGTTTAGTAAATATGAGTTGGTTATAGTGACAAACCAATGATAAAGGCTACAGGTCTGATTGATTCATTGGGAGAATGTAGGGTTTATCTGTTTATGAAAAGTTATGACAGACAGTAGGCTTGGCTTATTGATTGTGAGAAGCATATGACCAAGCCAACAGGAACTTGAGGGTAGATTGTTCTTATACGGTGTTAAACAGTAAATTGATGTTATGTAAACCGTAGAGATTTTTAATTCTTTAGGGGTTTTCCATTCTAAACTCTGCCACGGATTCACCAGTATAGGGAAAATTTAGTATGGGATTGTGCTAGATTCAAACATCTCCACCCTAACCTAAAAAACTGATTGGCAGAGTGAGAAGCATCTCCTATGATGGAGCATGACACCTAGTGTGGATGAAGGCCTGGCATCTCAAATAATAAAATCTTTGTTCGATATCACAATAGCATTTTTGGTTAGTTCAAATTCTAGTGTGCCAAGTCCGTCCTTTTCTTATCGTATTCTAGCAGGATCAAATGACCCAGCACTATTCTATTATCAGGGTGTTCCTAAAGGTACTGCAGGGGCAGGCAGGTTCCTTTCTTCTCACTTCTCCTTTCAGTCTGCTCCCTTACCCCATGGTGTAAAGTGTATACCAAGAGTGCTTCTGTATTTTAACAAACTGGGGAACTTTCTCTCCTTCCTATCAGTACATGGAGGACCGACGGAAGCAGAAGAGACATCGGGTCAAGAAACCAAAAAAAATATCCCACAGTGATTTCTCTGGAGTGGAGCGTGTGCAGCCAGCCCATCATCGGAATGAGAAGAAGGTGAGAGCCAACCCCTTTGTTGTGTATATTTGTAAAGAGCACTATCATCCATGAGGGTATCCTCTTTAACAACTATCTCTTTCAACCCTCCACTACTAACACATTTGACCTGGGAGCACCAATATCATTAAATGGTAAATTAGCAGAAGTACTAGCATTTTAAGTAAAAAAACAAAAACAAAAAAAACTTTGGTTTTCCTTACCCATTGTAGAACAGGGCTTAGGCTCATCCTTACACTCAGTATCAGCCCACTGTACATCACTCCCTTTTTCTGCATGCTGCACAGCCGATTTTTTACTTTCTCTGAGTTTTTCATAATGTGTTGATTTTTTGTTTTCATGCTGTAAATCCCCATACAAATCATAGCATCTTTGTTAGACTTGCCAACAGCATGTATGGGGCTCTTCTAATTATAGAACATTCACTTTTGTAAAATAAAAAAAAAATGCAGTCACCAGTTTTCTGCCTTTAAAACGCCAGGTACTGCTGCTGTTGATAAGATAGATTCATTCCAGCATGTGTTTTTCACTTCCAGGCAGAAGACTCTGGAGTTAACTAAACAGAGAAGGCATCTGTTTGGTTGGCAGCCAACCCATCCCCACTCAGAAATGCTGTAGAATATTGATTACAGGGCACTATGGTTTATCTAAATCCTACTTATAGTACCCTAAACACGCTTTGCTTAGATATTCAGCCTGAAATTACCCTCTTAACGAAAGTTCCATAAAAACAATCTGTTGTGTCAGATGTCTTATTTAAGGAGCTCCTTTCACGCAGTGCGCTAAAAACTATTTCTGGGTGGTAGAACTCTAGAATAACGTCAATAACCTGTCCTTTTTTTAGCCTCAAGGGGGATTGCACTCTGTGTGATGATGCACGTGTCTCCTATGAAGCTGCCATTGAACTATCCTGCAGGATTTTATAAGAGTAGCAGCATCAAAAAGAATGAGGAATTTATTTGCAAGTCCTGGCCAGCTAGACATAAATTTGCTTCCAGAGGAGAAAAAAATTATGAAAATGATTGAGCATGTTGCTCACCAGGCTGGCATTCACCACTATTACCCTGGGCTGTTAAGGTTCACATATCTCAGATGTCAGTGTCTAGTTAATACTCTGCACTGCTTTTACAAGCTCTCCTACCAGACCTTCTACATTTTGTCTTCTCTGTCCTATGTTTTTTCTCTAGTGAACTCAACATTCTCCAGGTAGATAGGTCGTGCACAATGCTGTTACTGTGATGTTTATCTGTAGAGGTCACCCAAAGTGAAACCCGACCCTTAGTGGGCTGTTTGACCTGAACCCCTGTGGAAGAGTAAGAGGAGCATTTGTGTATGTGTGTTGACAGTGACAGGATGTTCATTGGCATGCCCAGTTCATGTGTGCTCAAGATGGTGGTTTCCCTACGGGCTTACCTTTGTGTATGGTGGACAAGAGAGTCCGCACACCACTGTGGTGAGGGTTCCTTCCCCAAAACCAGTGTTTGCTGTTAGTGGGAGAAGCTTCCCATCATCAACTTCTTTTGTTGAGGTTATATTTTCCTTGCTTTGATGAAACTCCGCCCCTTCTCCTTGGTGTTTATAGTTGTCAACCAGCAGCAGTGTTCTTGTACTAGGCTCTGTGGGGCTTAGGAACCACATCCACACCAGGACCAGTTATAACTGATCTAAGAGCTACTCCTGACAGCAGAAGCACAGCTTCAGGATTGTTTTTAAAAATAAAAAGCTTAAACAAAAAGGCAACCAGTTGGTTATCTTGGGTGCCTTGCCTGTGCCAGCAATGTAGCATATACATACTTGTGCAATAAAGTGGTACACCATTTGGACTTTCAGGGGGACTGTGTGCACCAGTGCAAAGCAGGCCTGATCGCTAAGCCCAGTGAGCCATGAGAGCTGCATGGCCACTATGACAAAGGCTAGCAAGAAGGAATGAAGATCAGACAAACATCTCTTTGATTATGGAGCTGTATTGTCACCCTTCTCAAGTTGGTGAGCCTCTTCACCCTGACCCTCAGAGTGCCCACATAACCCCAGAATGACTAACAGGTCCTTTGCATTTTCTGGTGATTGATTGAGAATTATTTGAACCATCCCTCTAGCCCTAACAGTCTCAGTTCAGGATCTTCATGTTTGATAGTGGCTAATCTGTATTGACTAGGGCCAGTTGGAACTGGTAAAGCCTCGTGGTTCAGTGGGCGCCACCGTCATGTAGTTGCCTTACATTGGGAAACAAGTGTCTGTGACTGCTCCCCCAGCTACCGAGTCCAAATGAGTAGAGGCCTTTGGGAAGAGGGTATTTTCGTCCACTAGCTTGGCCCTCTGGTCCGGCCTTATCTGGTCACAGTGCCCTGGGTACCTGTGGTACCATTTACCAGGGGCTGACCTGTGGCCGGTTTGCTAATTGGGTTTAGGCATCAATGCAGTTTTAGGGAAAGAACAAAGGCACTGGGTGTAGGAAAGTGGCTCTATATATACTGCACCAAAGTAAGGTACAGTGTGTATAGGGCCCACAGTTCCCCAATGGTAAGGCAGAGGCTAAAGTTAGATATAACCTTACTCTCTAAAGTGGTAGCTTGGTCGAGCAGTAAGGCAGTATCAGAGGACAGTGTAAAGCATTTGTTGTACACACTCAGTCAGCAAATGAAGCCACACACTCAAGAACTGAACTCTAGGCCAATGGTTGGTATATAAAAATATATGCTTGTTTTATTTTAGAACCAACAATAGGAATCAAAATATACTTTCTCAGAATGAAAGGCTTTGTTTAAATACTTTTCAAGTAGGCAATAGACTTTTGGATGACAGTAGTCACAGTTGTTGCAAGAGGCAACACAATTTCAAACACAATGCAACATTGAGCTCAATGGAAAGTTTTAGTTAAATGCAATTAATTACTTTGTGGATTACTTTTCTAACCACAGGACTGGATCTTGGATTCAGTCCCGGGACACTTCCTGTAAACAGTTAAGCAAAAGCGTTTTGGTTATAGTAGTGATTTTTGAGGAATATTATTGTATTTCAAAAGTTGACACTTGGAAACTTTTCTGGGTAAAATTACCAATGTTATCCTATGGAAGGAAATGCAGTTTGCAAGCAAAGTAGGTTTACGTTACTTTTGTAATCCAGTGCTGGGTTCTCAGGTTCAGCACTGGGATATCTATCTAAAACAGGCAAGCAATTACGTTTGTATCGTTGGCACAATTTTTAACGAATATTTGTAAGATTCAGAAATCGACACTTAGAAACTTTTTCAACAAAAAGCAGTCAATGGATCCCTATGGAAGAAAAATTGAGTTAGCGGTAAGTAACGCTGTGATTACTTTTCAGGGTCAGTGCTGGGCACCAAGATCCAGCACTGGGATCTCTCCTAATAGCAGGTGAGTATTTCCGTTTTTGTTACTCGGTTGATTTTAGGTGAATATTTTAAAGTTGGGAAACTCCACACTTAGAAGAATTTCCGAGTGAAACCAGTCAATGTTACCCTATGGAAGAAAAGTGAGTTATCGGCTTTTGGGTAAGTACTCGACTGGCAGAGTTAAGGTTCTGGGCATAGACTCAGGGGTCCCCAGGGTCAGGTAAGTACAGTTGTTACACCCTCAGCGGCACAGGGGCGGCCGGGTGCAGAGTGAGTAGGCCCAATGTTATCCTATGGACGGCAGGGGCCTTTGGTTGGTGGCTGCTGGCTAGCAGGCCACTCGGCTGTGGGAGCAAAGCTCCTGGTCACTTGCTCAGGGCAAGTGGGGAAGTCGAACAGGGTAGTTGGTGCACCCTCAGCGGCACTGGGGCGGCCGGGTGCAGTGGGCTTTTGGGCCGTCGGGCGCCCAATGGTTTTCAATGGTAAAGCTGCGTGACGAACAAAGACTGCAAGCTCGGGGACGGTGATTCTTCAGGTGCGACCACCACTTCGAGAGGTAAGTTGGGAAGCTGTGGGAAGGGTAGGCACCCCGGAGTTGGGCACAGGAGGCCGGGGGGCATCGGGTGCAGAGGTGTCTTTAGGCGTCGGAAATCTTACCCTCGGCTGGTCGCGGTTGGAGGGGTCCCTGGTTCGGAGGCTGCAGGCGTCAGGAGCGTCGAGGAGGGCCCTTGGGTGCTGGATTCTGGGTCACAGTCGCCGGGGGACGTCCTCTTGGTATTTGCCCACTCAGGCACAGGCCGGGCGGTGGGTGCAGAGGGTGCAGGATTCGCGGTTCCCGGTTGGCACCAGGGGTTGGTTGCTTGCTTTGAGCAGTACCACTGCTCTTGGGAGTCCCAGGGGGTTGGAGTCACTAGGCAGTCAGGTCCTCCGGGGTTTGTGAGGGTGCTGACCACTGGAGATGCCGGGGTTTAGCAGGAGCAGGTTCGAGGGTCGACAGGCCGGTAGGGCTGGGGCCAAATCAGCTGGTGTCTTCCTCTTGTGAGCAGCTGCACGGCAGGTCTTCTTGTTTCTTATTCTTCTTTCTTGTTTTTGGAATCTGGAACTAAGGAAGGAAGGAAGGTTCAGGGAGCCCCTAAATACTGAATTTAGGGGTGGTTACAGGTAGGTAAGGGCAGGGACCAATGGGTCCCTTCCCTGGGGTGTGTACACCCCCTATTCTGCCACTCTCCAGTGGGAGGGGGGCAGGAGCCTGTCCCTGGTTGGCTGGGTCCCCCCATCCTCAAGATGACGGGGACTCGAGTTTGTGCTTCACCTCGCCTCCCCCACCTTAGGGGTGGAGTTGGCAGAGGTGGGCACAACCCATTTCCTGCCTCTGGTTTTCCCGCCGGTTCTCCCGCCAGAAGTGGGGGTGGAACCAGTGAGGACCAGTTTGCTGGGAGCAGCAAATGGTCTGGGGAAGCTCAAAAGGCGGCATGCCTTTGAAACTTCCCCTGCCCATCCTGGGGGAGGAGGCTTTGGCACCTCGCCCCAGGATGCGCATTGTTTCAGGCCCCTGAGAGCAGAGGCTCTCGACCCAGGGGTCCAGAAACATGTCTGGTCGTGGCAGCCTGGGCAGCCACTCAGTCCGGACACTGGAGGTCGGGTTGGTTTCAGGGGGCATCTCTAAGATGCCTTCTGGGAGTGCGTTTACATTAAATCCCACACTGGCATCAGTGTGGGTTTAATGTGCTGAGAAGTTTGATACCAAACTTCTCAGTTTTCAGTGGGGCCATTATGGTGCTGTGGAGTTCGTAATGACAGACTCCCAGCACCATATACTCTTAATGGCAGCACTGCACTTACAATGCCCAAGAATGGACTTGGGCACTGTAGGGGCACAGGGCTCCTGCCTCTGTGCCCTCACCACTGGCATAGTGCACCCAGCTGGAGGGGTGGCTGACCTAGGCCAGGGCAGTGGCTGGTAGGCATGGCACACAGGGAAGTGTGCCATGTCGACTCTTCACTTTTGTTCTGCACCAAGACACGCAGCCTGCAAAGGCAGTGTGTGTGTTTAAAGGTACAGGGTCCCTAAGGGTGGCACAACAAGTGCTGCAGCCCTTAGGGGCCTTCCCTGGTCACAGTGCCCTGGGTACCCATGGTACCATTTACCAGGGGCTGACCTGTGGCCAGGGATGCCAATTGGGTGTAGGCATCAATGCAGTTTTAGGGAAGGAACACAGGCCCTGGGTACCTGGTTGGCAGGAACCCAGGGCACACTCAGTCAAAGCACATCAGCAATTCAGCAAAAAGTGGGGGCATACCATGCAAGAAAGATGGCACTTTCTCACACTGGGTACCTGGTTAGCAGGAGCCCAGGGCACACTCAGTCAAAGCACATCAGCAATTCAGCAAAAAGTGGGGGCAACCATGCAGAAAGAGGGCACTTTCTCACACAGAGCCACCGAGGTTTGAGCTGAACGTTTGACAAACAAAACCTACTGGTCCTAAAGGGGTTGGTAATTGTGGTACACAGTGAAGTTGCACAACCACACCATACAATACAATACAACCCATTTCCTCACATATACATCTACAGCAACGCATGCTACAAACACTATTTTCAAAAATAGATTTAACACTGGTGAAAACCAATATCAACAACGTTTGGTATATGAACGATTCAACTATCATAGCTAAAAATCAAGAAGTCCTGAGAATCCTTATAAGTCAAGGAGCATAATGAAATAATGGGACTATCACTAAATGTAAAGAAGACCAAATGAACAAAGTGCTTACCTTTGGTAAAGCTCTTTCTGATAGAGACTACTACACACACTTTAACACTGATATCCACAACACACACCTAAATTAAACTAAAATAATAAAACAATTAAAACTTATTTATAAATTAAAAACTATTACTATAACAAATAATAAAGTAATTTAAATGTATTTAATACCCACCCTTTACCCCTTTAAAAGTAAAAACAGACAAAAAATAAATAATTACCCAAAATACATATCAAATAATTAACATTAATTAACAACTATATATTAATTAAATACAAATTACTTCCCACCGTTTACTCCTATAAACACCACAAAACACACAAAATGTATTACACCATTACCATAATTAATTACCAATCAATTAATTACCATCCAATTATTAATTAATCAATTAAAAATAAATTTCTTCCCACCCTTAACACCTATAAACACCACAACACCTAAAAATAATTACACAATTACCAATTAATGAATTTAAATTAATTAACCAATTATTAATTAATAATAAATTACTTTACACATTTAGCACTATAACCTCTCAATTAAACAAATATTAATAAATAAAAAAATAATCAATACATTTAATATAATTAAATTACTCCCCACCCTATTCCTCTATAAACCCAAAACCTGCTACAGAAATAAAAACGCAAAATTCAAATAAAAAAGAAAATTAATAACTACTAAAAATGTAACACATATATTAAAAATACAAACAATTCTTATACAAAAAAACGTACAACACGTACATATAAAATTAATACTAAAATACATAACATTTATAAACAAACAATATTTTGAACAACTATATTCTTGCAAACGATATTAAATATTTCGATATTTTTAAAATCGATATTACTTACCGTAAGTCGATATTCTTGACCACCATATTCTTGCTGTCGATATTTCTGACCCATGATATTTGTAACTCGATATTTGTGCAACTCGATATTTGTGATTCGATATTCTGTCTCTGCACCATTCAAAAGATGAGGAATCAGCGGTTAGATTGACCCTGTACCAGTAAGAGTGTTACTGAAGGTCAGTAACTTGTTTGTCACCAGGTTTGTGATCCAGACAGATCAGAAATCAGTGGTTAATGGAAATTGAGAATGAACAAACACAAGATTACAAAATTCCACTTGACCTGTATCACTTCTATAGTTTTTAGAAGTGCTCAACGACCTAACCAAAGACGAAAGTCAAAGCGTGACTTTTTTTTCTATTCATTTTGATCAAAGTGGATATACCTACCATGTTTTCTAATTTATATATCCAGAATACAATACTTTTCCATATGCATTTCAATTTTTTGGGGTTTGACAAAAATATTTTTGTATAAGAAATGGAAAGAAAATTATTTCAAACATTTCACTTTAAAACGCATTACAATGTACATATCAACAATTTTTACCATTGTAACTTAAAGAATAAGAAGCCCAAGTTGCTGGGGTGGTCTGTATCATTACAAGTTATAGATTTCACAGTGGTCTCTTGACGTGGTTTCTGGAGAGAAATGTGAACGGTAGCCCAGTTACGGCTGAAACCTATTGATCGTGATATGTCCATTTGGAACTACAACTGCGTGATCGTCTTAGACTCAGATGTGGGCTGCAACTGCTGTGTTGTATGGGAGAGCCAGACGGGCTGCACCTACGTAATTTTTGTACATGGACTGCAAATGCTGTGATCTTTGGAGGCTCTATTGGGGCTGCAACTGTGTGATCATTTTAGGCCAAGTTGGGCTGCAGCTGAATGATCGGAGACGATCATTATAGACCTGGGTGGGGCCTCTCCTACCTAGAGTACAATTATGACCTCAAATGCCATGACCACCATTGGCTGAATCTGGGGTGGAACTATCCTCTCCCCAGGCAGTACCGCATCCATCAAACATAGTTACTGCTGGGTTCTGCACTTGTGCCAATAAGGGATGGACCCAGACTATCGGGGACCACCCAGAAAAGGAATTGTGGGTGAAATGTTGCGCCATGAAGATGAATTGTCCTCGGGGGCACTAACGGGTATAATGCTTTTAATTGTTTAGCGAGTAGTACAACTGTGTGGGTAAAAATAACTTTTTTTGGAAAGCTGAGCACTGGCTTCGACACTGGAGTTCTCTCTTGGGGGATCTCCATTAATAGTCATAAGCATTTGCATTTGAATAGTTCCTCCTACGTGCAGGGATCCCAGAGCACTTCTTCACAGAATGTCCTCTTAAGTGTAGACGTTCGCCTTTCTTCAGGAAGGCCTGTAGAAACACTTAAGAAAGAATATAATGTGCAGCCAGAAAATAGGCTAAAGTGGTGAATTTCTTCAGATTGTACTTAGAAAAGGGTCATAGTAGCCATGTAAAGGTATATTTTGAGGTAAATTTTCCACAAAACACCGAATTTTTTTTCCACAAACCTTTTTCTGTAAAAATAAGAAATGAAGGATCGTAGGACAGTGTAGCCCCATAGGCTATTATGCGAGTTTAAAACAGTGACTGTGCCTTAAGGACCCAAAGACCAACAGTATCCCATCATTCTCAACAGGTGGCAGTTGCCTCAGTTCTTTATTCCGGCACCTGGTGATAGGATCCTAGGGTACTGAGCTCGGCCTTTTAGGCTTTCTTTCTTCAAAATTCACCTGTGGAATTTTGTTTAATCTGATTCACTCGATGTCTTTCATCATACTTTCAATATTTTAGGCCTTTTTGACAGAAAATTGAGGCATTTTGTCATTTAATATGCATTCTCTGTTTGACAAGTGCCTTGCCTGTGGGAGAAAGAAGGCCAAATCAGACCCTCACAACGTCTGTATACTGCCTTCCATCTAGTCCTGTTCCAGAGCAGTGCCAACACTGCAAGACGTTTTCGTGTTGCACCCTGAGAGAGAGAAAATGCACCTTCATGGCACGGAGGAACAGCACAAACAGTCCAGTCTCAAGATAAGACCTTCGAGTGAAGAGAGGGTCAGTCCTCTTACATCTGCCTCTGAGCGACGTGGAAGGTCCAAAAAGAGGGTTCCAGCACAAATATGTCATTTTTCCCAGTCGACGTCGAGAGGGTTGACATTGAGACCAGGTACGGCACCAACTTACTTGCTGTCTAGGGCTGGTTTGACATCGAGGAAGAGACGCAGATTGACAGCAGGGTAGATCAACTTAAACACCATCAGCGCGCACTATAAGATCAACGTTGAGGAGTGTATCGACATCAAGGCGGTCAGACCCAACGATGCCGAGGAGCAGTTCATCGTCAAGAGGTCAGAGGAAATCACTGTTGAGGAGCAGACTGCATTTGGAATCGAAATTCATCTCGACACAGAGGATAGAAAAAAAGGAGGCCAATCTATTCTTCGAATTCTGAGTACACAATGGCATACTCCCCCCCCCCCCTTCTTTTCCGATAGTCATACCCGACTCTCCTCCTCCTCCACTTCCACCACCAATTGCGCCTTCTCCTTCAGTGCCAATTCCGCGTCCTGTGGAACCGCCACGGTCTAGATAGCACTCCAGAACGCACCAATGGTCATACCATCACAGATGCCATTCCAAGTGTTCATCGTCTTCCCGGCACTCTCGCCATCGAAGCCACAGATCCAGGTCCCAAACTAGGAAACGTACCACCTCCAGTCATCGGTCACGAAACTCAACGTCCTCATCTTCTTCTGCAGGGCAGTATTTGCTGACTTTGCCAGATTCTCTGCGTCCTTGCATCTCTCCGGTGGATGACTTCACCACCTTCCAGGAGGTTCTGTTGAGAGGTGCAGCAAAACGTAATATACAGATGTCAGTCCCCACACCTACCACATCTGTTATATTTGAGACGCTCCACCAGCGGTAAGTGTCGAGACCACTGCTTCCATTGGTGCCAGGTCTTTTAGAGCCAGCAATGGAGCTTTTTCTGACCCCAGCCTCAACCAGGACAGCTCCTTCGAGACTACAAAAAAAATATAGGCCTCCTGAGCAAGGTCCTCTTTTCCTCCAGTTGTATCTACCTCCTGACTCAGTGGTCATAGTAGCAGCCAAGAAGCATCACACCACCACTCCTGCTTCTTCAGTTCCTCCTGATAAGGAGAGTAAAAAACTGGACTCTGTGGGTTGCAAAGTTTGCAATACGACCACAACCACCATGAAAGCGGCCAGTGCTACTGCCCCCTTGGGTAGTTACAAAAGAGTGCTCTCTGACTCTATCCAACAATTTGTGGACGATCTTCTCAGGGACAGAAGGAAAGACTTCCTTGAAATAGTTAATGAGGGCTTCATGGTATCCAAACAGGTCATCAGTGCTGCAGCGGACCCCTTGTTGGCGCCTGTTGGAAGCCGGAGTCCCAGTCCCGCACCACTGTCACCAAATGCGAGACCCGGGACTCCTCACTCAACGTTAGGCCAAGTAAGGACACCGTTTGAGATAGCCCTGCTCACCCCCTTAGTAGTTTGGCACGAGCAGCCAGGCCTATCTCCAAGGCACGAGTGTACAGTATGTGCAACCACATTCACAGCAACCCACTGGTGACACCACAAATGGACTCCACACGAGTTTGATAAAACGAGTATAAACTTTATATAGAAAGATATACTATCAGACCACACAATACAAAAGCCACATATAATAATGGGTAATATTCGTTCCGGCTGGCTGGTAGGTTCAAATCCCAACCACCGCTTTCAAAATGCTATGCTGGTCGCAATGCTAGAATCGCACACGTTGCAATGGACAAACAATAGTGCGCTGCGTAACGATACAATCCTGTGCTGTGCAAAGGAGAAATAATACAATGCGTAACGATACACCCCGGTACCTTGCAATGGGAGAAATAATGCAATGCGTACCGCTACAATCATGTGCTGCGCAATGAAGGAATAATGCAATGCGTCACATCCCAATCACGTACTTTGCAATGAAGAAATAATGCAATGCGCACCGCTACAATCATGTACTTTGCAATTAAGGAATAATACACTGCGTAGCTACAATCCTGTACTTTGCAATGAAGAAATAATGCAATGCGGGCCGCTACAATCCTGTACTTTGCAATGGAGAAATAATGCAATGCGTAGCGCTACAATCGTGTACTTCGTTATGCAGAAATAATGTCAGGTGTCATAAGACAGTCCGGCAGTTCGTTAGCAGCAATATTGGCAATGTGTATCTGAAAGAGACACGTTAGTGATAGATTCCTTACCTTAGAATATCCCCAGGCGTCAGGCTGGATCCGGAAAGTTTTGCGTAGCAGTACCCTTGCGCGTCGGTAGGCGGCGTCGTGCGGCTCCGCGTCCGTCGTCGGCGTCGTGATCGCCGGGATGACGTCGCGGGCAGTACTTAGGCGCCGCCCCTGCGCGCTGACGTCAGTTCTTCTTTTCCGCGCCAGTAAGCGCAGATCCGGGAAGAGCAGTGCCCTGGTCAATTTTTGACCATACTTTTTGGTGATTTTTTCACTGTTTTTTCCAACTTTAAGGTGTCGTAGGGATGCCCGGCTTCAAGCGATGCGGCGCCTGTGCGCGGATGATGTCCGTCACCGACCCGCATTGGGAGTGTCTCTTCTGCCTCGGCCGAGGCCACGACACCGAGTCTTGTCCCGAATGCCAGGCCCTCAACCCGAAAGCTTTGCGAGAGCGGTCTCGAAAGCTCCTCGAGGCCCGGCATTCGGCTCCGCGGAAGCCCCGGTCGCGTGAGAGGTCCAGGGGTCGCTCGCGGAGTGCACACCGGTCGTCGGCGTCAAAGTCTTCTTCGTCCGGTAAGTCTAGGCACAAGAAGTCCAAGAAGCATCGTCGCTCTCGGACTTCGCCTCGCCGGTCTCGCGACTCGGCTGAGGCCCCTCCCGGCACCGTCCCCGCCCCCGCGGCTCCGGACTTGCCTGTGGAGTCGCCCCCGTCATACCCGCCCTTCCCGGGTTCGGGGGCGGATCCGGCCAAGGTACAGGAGTTCCTGTCGGCCATGGCCCGCCTCTTCGGGCCTTCAGGCCCCTCCGGTGCGCCTTCGGGCCCCGCGGGCCCTGATGGGGTTGCTCCGGCGCCGCCGGCGGCTCCGGCCCCGGCGTCGCCCGAGCCTCCAGCCTCGATCCCGGCTCCGGCTTCGGCCCCGGCCTCGATCCCGGCTCCACAACCCCCATCGACGCCGGTCGACCTCACGACACCTCCGCCGGCGCCGATGTCTCCGGTGCCGTTCTCGACGCCGCCCTGGGCTCCGGGCGGCGTCGTCCCCCAGTTCCTTCCGGCTCCGGACATGGACCCGGAGCGACGTCGCTCGACGCCGGCTCCGGCGCCGATGGGACCTTGGGTCCCAAATGTCCCTCCTCCTCCTTATTTTGAACCAGAGGAGGACCAGGAGGACTGGGAGGGGTCTGATGACCCTCTGACACGCAACTGTCAGTATGATGAGGACTGGACAGAGAGTCTAGGGGAGGCCAGTGGTCTGGATACTTCTCCTGACACTGGCATGCTGTCTCCTCCCGTGGCTACGGAGGAGGGGGCCAATTTTGGTACGGTGTTGCGTAGGGCTGCTGGGGCCTTACGTCTCCAGCTCCCTACTTTGACGGTCAAGCCTAACATCTTGACAGAGGTGCTTCAGCCGGCAGCCTCCTCTGCGGAGACTGTGCTGCCGCTTAACGACGCCCTCACTGACGTTCTTTTGGGCGCCTGGTCCAAGCCCAACACAGGGGCTCCTGTGGATCGGAACGTGTCACGACGCCATCGCCCCGCTCCGGGCGACCCCCTGTTTCTTTCTGTCCACCCCACTCCTGAGAGCTTGGTTGTCCAAGCCTCCGCTTCCCAAACCGCCTTCCCTACCGCTCCTCCGGATAGGGAATCCAAACGCCTGGATCAGTTTGGGAAGAAAGGTTTTTCTTCCTCCAGTGCTGGCTTGCGGTCCGTTAACACCGCTTGTCTTTTGGGCCGATATACCCACTCCCTGTGGGATTCGGTGGCGGATGTTTTGCCCCAGTGCCCTGAGGAGGTCCAGGCACTGCTTTCCCGCGCCATTGCGGAAGGAAGGGATGCGGCCAAATACACTATCCGTTGTGGCCTTGACACCGCCGACTCGCTGGGCAGGTCGATTGCAACGACGGTGGCGCTCCGGCGCCACGCCTGGCTGAGAACCACTGGTTTTTCAGGGGATGTCCAGAATACTCTCATGGACATGCCCTTTGATGGAGTCGGTCTTTTTGGGTCCAAAGCAGACCATGCGTTGGAGCGCTTTAAGGACTCACGGGCTACTGCAAAGTCCCTGGGCCTTTCTGCTACACGCCCTCCGCTGCCTTCTGCTTTTCGCCCCTATCGTGGCCACGGTAGGGCGCCCTTCACGTCAGCAGCCCAGCCACCGGCCCGCGCAGCAGGCGTCTTCGCGTGGCCGAGGACGTGGATTCCGCCGTGGCGGATCGGGCAACCAGCGTGCGGGTCAGACCTCCAACCCGTCCGCGGCCTCCAAGCCCTCCTAGTCCCTCCTTTCAGGTGCACGGCACGCCAGTAGGGGGCAGGGTCCGCCATCACCTTCCCCACTGGCGCACCATCACCTCGGACAGGTGGGTCTTGGACATTGTCCGAAGGGGCTACTCCCTCCCCTTCGAGACCACCCCCCAGCCATGCCACCTCAATTCCACCGCATGTCAGGGGATCACTTGGTGCTTCTACGGAAGGAAGTCACGGCCCTCTTGACCAAGAGGGCCATCGAGCATGTTCCGACCCCAGAAGTAGGGCGTGGTTGCTACTCCCACTACTTTCTGGTGCCCAAAAAGGACAAGGGGGACATGCGTTCTATCTTGGACCTCCGGAACGTCAATCGCTTCCTCCGGAAGGAGAAGTTCAAGATGCTCACCCTAGCTCAGGTCTTGACTGCCCTCGACCCTGGAGACTGGTTGGTAGCGTTGGACTTGCAGGACGCGTATTTCCACATCCCCGTCCTGCCGGCCCACCGGCGTTACCTTCGGTTCACGGTAGGCCCCGAGCATTTTCAGTTCACCGTGCTCCCTTTGGCCTTACCAGTGCCCCTCGGGTGTTCACGAAAGTGATGGCGGTGGTCGCAGCTCATCTGCGCCGGGCAGGGGTTTCAGTCTTCCCCTACCTCGACGACTGGCTGCTGAAGGCGGGCTCATCCCAGGCAGTCGTCTCCCACCTCCAGACTACGGCCGAACTCCTGCACTCGCTGGGGTTCTCCATCAATGTGCCGAAGTCGCATCTAATTCCTTCTCCACAGCTCCTTTTCATCGGAGCAGTTCTGGACACGACGCAGTTTCGGGCCTATCCTCCCGAACGGCGAGTCCGGGATATTCAGGCTATGATTCCGATCTTTCGGCCTTTATCCTGGGTTTCGGTACGGATGACCCTGAGGCTGCTGGGCCTCATGGCCTCCTGCATCCTGCTGGTCAATAATGCCAGATGGCATATGCGGGCTCTGCAGTGGGACCTGAAGTTCCAGTGGGCGCAGCACCAGGGCAACCTGTCCGATCACGTCCAGATCTCGGAGGGGACTGCAAAACAGTTGCAGTGGTGGCTCTCGAACCGGCAATGGGTCATGGGCAGATCCCTCTCCCTTCCCCAGCCAGAGCATACAGTTGTGACGGACGCGTCCCTTCTGGGATGGGGCGGTCACATGGGAGAGGCGGAGATCAGAGGCCTCTGGTCTCCGGCGGAGTCCCGTCTCCATATCAACATTCTGGAGCTCCGGGCGATCCGACTTGCACTCAAGGCATTCCTTCCCTCTGTCAAAGGGAAGGTAGTGCAGGTGTTCACAGACAACACCACCGCCATGTGGTACTGCAACAAACAAGGCGGGGTGGGGTCGTGGACCCTTTGTCAGGAGGCTCTGCGCCTCTGGACATGGCTGGAACATCAGGGCATGTTCCTGGTGGTTCAACACCTGGCAGGTTCCCTGAACGCCAGGGCGGACGAACCTCAGCCGCAGGTGCATGATGGATCACGAATGGCGTCTTCACTCGGAAGTGGCGCAAGGACTCTTTCTACAGTGGGGAGAGCCTTGGTTAGATCTATTCGCCACCGAAGAGAACGCGCAATGTCATCAGTTCTGCGCGTTGGAATTTCCAAGGCGGCACTCGCCGGGCGACGCTTTCGTCACGAGTGGAGTTGCGGTCTATTGTACGCCTTTCCGCCTATACCACTTCTACCCAGAGTGTTGAAGAAGATTCGGCACGACCGGGCCCAAGTCATTCTTGTGGCTCCGGACTGGGCTCGAAGAGTTTGGTATCCCGAGCTACTCAATATGAGCATAGATCCCCCGATCCGTCTGCCTCTTCGGGAGGATCTTCTGTCGCAGCAGCAGGGGACGGTCCTCCACCCGAACCTGTCCAGTCTACACCTGCTTGCGTGGAGATTGAGCGGCGGCAGTTGATTCCTTTCGACTTGCCTCCCGAAGTTTGTGATGTGATTCTGGCAGCCAGGCGTCCCTCCACTAAGGTGGTATACGCCTGCAGGTGGAACAAATTTGTGGCATGGTGCACAGCAAAGGCTGTGAATCCCCTTTCTGCCCCTCTTTCTGAGGTCCTTCTGTTCCTTCTCTCTTTGGCCCAACAGGGTTCTGCCCTGGGTACCATCAAGGGTTATCTTTGTGCTATCTCGGCCTTCCTCAGGCTGCCTGATCAGCCCTCCCTTTTCAAGTCCCCTGTTGTTAACAGGTTCTTAAAAGGCATTACTCACCTCTTCCCTCCTGTTCCGTTTGTGATGCCTCAGTGGGACTTGAACTTGGTTCTTACCTTTTAATGTGCGCTCCCTTTGAGCCTCTACATAACTGTCCTCTTCGTCTTCTGACTCTGAAGACAGCCTTTCTGGTGGCCATCACCTCCGCTCGGCGGGTGAGTGAGCTCCAGGCTCTATCTTGCAAACCTCCCTTTCTGTCTGTTCATCCAGACAAGGTTGTTCTTCGGACGCGTCCGTCCTTCTTGCCAAAGGTGGTTACTGCTTTCCACATTGGGCAGACCATCACTTTGCCCACCTTCTTTCCGCCTCCGCATCCTTCCAGAGAGGAAGAGAGGCTCCACCGTCTGGACCCAAAACGTGCGCTCTCTTTCTATATTGACCGCACAAAACACTTCCGGGTGGATGACCAGCTCTTTGTTGGCTACGTGGGCGCCAAAAAGGTCGGGCGGTGCACAAGAGGACCATCTCCCGCTGGGTTACCTTGTGCATCAAGACCTGCTATTCTTTGGCTAAAAGGAACCTCCTGTTGGGCTGCGTGCCCATTCCACCAGGGCAACGGCTGCTACCACGGCCTTGGGCCGCGGTGTTCCGCTGCCGGTTATCTGTCAGGCGGCTACGTGGGCCTCGCTGCACACGTTTACTAAGCATTACTGCCTTGACAGTCAGGTCCGGAGGGACGGCTTCTTTGGCCGTTCTGTCCTCCAGGACTTCCTTGTCTGATCTTTGTTCGCAGACCCACCACCGGGGTTGGTATTGCTGGGGTATCTATTCTAAGGTAAGGAATCTATCACTAACGTGTCTCTTTCAGATGCACAAGTTACTAACTTGTGTAACGATATATCTGTAAGAGACAGTAGTTAGTGATAGATTCCTTACCGCCCACCCATCCTCCCCGTTCTGCGAACTGATTTCTAGGGTTAAGGACATCCCTTTCAGGGCCCTAGTATTTTTCAGACACCTGTGTCAGCTTCTTGCATGGCTCTGCGTTCCTGGCGCGGAAAGTCGTGTACAGAACTGACGTCAGCGCGCAGGGGCGGCGCCTAAGTACTGCCCGCGACGTCATCCCGGCGATCACGACGACGGACGCGGAGCCGCACGACGCCGCCTACCGACGCGCAAGGGTACTGCTACGCAAAACTTTCCGGATCCAGCCTGACGCCTGGGGATATTCTAAGGTAAGGAATCTATCACTAACTACTGTCTCTTACAGATATATCGTTACACAAGTTAGTAACTTGTGCATTACGACAGTCAGCCTCTTCGATAACAGTTGCCCCCCCCCCCCCCCACACGTATCAACGATGACAAAGTACAGCTTCTCACTCTGGCCCCAGTACTGCCACTCCTTTGGTCAGTACGGACCCCAATCTGAGCCGAAGCAAAGGCTCACGTTGCCAGAAGGACTGAGAGGCCGAGAGAGTGTCCCTCCGAGCCCGCACCCCGCCCAAGCAGTGATCCACGTTACCTGGGGGGCGCGACCCCACTCTCCTCTCCTCCTTCAGCGAACTGGGCCTTCGGTGCAGAACTTTCTCAATGGGCCTCAGCCTGGCAGCTCAGCTCCTCCGGGGCTGCCGGTCCGGGCTGCGACTGTTAGGAAGGTCTCAGGCGGCAGCAGGGCACACGTACCCCACGCCTCTGAGATTACGTTACTCCGGGTGCACGTTCACCACAGCACCCTCCGGGTCTCCTCTGGCACGAAGCCACACACACAACGCTGATTGGACTTCACGTCGACTCCGAGTGCACCTTCACCAGGCACTCCTTCCTGCGGTCTCAGTTGTCCCCAAGACACGCACACCGCGCTGCAGAGACTCACTTTCTTACGGTGCACACGATGATCAGCCGATCACCTCCACAGTCCCAGGTTGCACCAAAGCGCACACACTGCTTCACTGAGACTTACTCCAACTCCGGTGCCCCGATATCCAGGCGCTCTTCACCAACACCTTCGGCCGCACCCCGACACGTTCACCGTGTCCGAGCCTCACTTCTCCGGTGCACTCGATGACCAGGCGCTCTTCACCAGTGCCTCCAGTGCACCCCGACACGCACCCTACGCGTCCGAGACTCCCTTCACCTCCCCGCTGACCAGGCGCTCTTCACCAGCGCCTGCGGTGCACCACGACACGCACCCTGCGCGTCCGAGTCTCACGTCACCTCCGATGCACACGCTGACCAGGCGCTCTTCACCAACGCCTGCGGTGCACCACGACACACACCCAGCGCGTCCGAGACTCACTTCACCTTCGATGCACACGTTGACCAGGCGCTCTTCACCAACGCCTCCTGTGCACCACGACACGCACCCAGCGCGTCCGAGTCTCACTTCTCCGTGTGTCCAAGATCACAGGGCACACCTTCCGAGGGTCTCCTCCGCCTACTCTCCATATGCAGGTCAGCCTGGTGCCATCTCAACCCCTCCCTGGGTCAAGACCTCCCCCAGCTCCTCTCCCCTCTCAGATCCAGACAGTCAATCCACATTCAGCAGAGACACAGTAATGCTTAAAGCACAAAACTCAGCCACTTTCTAAAAGAGTGGCTTCTGAACACACAGTGACAAAACCACTTTCATAGAATACATACTAAACTTCACCTCTCCATTTTAAACTTATGGGAAACTAGGCTAACAAACACAATACCCAGCCTCCCCCATTCTGTCCTATGGGCAGGATGGCCTTTCACCAGTGAAAAACGAAATGGAGTGTTTTTCACTGTCAGGACATAACACACACCTCAGTATATGTCCTGCCTTTTACTTACACTGCACCCTGCCCAGGGGTTACCCGGGACCTACCACAAGGGTGCCCACTGTGTACGCAAAAGGGAAAGTAAGGCCTGACAAGTGGTTGCACTTGTCAGGACAACATGCTAACTTAGTAAACTGTGCGCAGGCCCTACACTGCAGGCCTGAGTTCCCTTCTCCGCGCACCTTTGCATTACTAGCCCTGGCACACACAGTGCACATCACTAGGGACTTTACTAGTAAGGCAAACATACCAATCATGGCCAACCAATTACCATTACACTTTACACAGGGAACCCTTGTACTTTGACCAGCAGTGGCAAAGTACCCAAAGCATCTAAATTGGCAACTCTATGTCAGGGAAAACGGTCTAGGGGGAAAGCAAAAAGTTTAGGGAACTTTAGCCAAAAATGCCAAGTCCTACAGCGCCACATGAATATTGTCATGGAATAGCCTTGAGAAGGCATTCTTGGCTCTACCTGACATCTCTCAAATCTGAGTCTCAGCAAAGGACTCTAAATCTTCCTTTTTCAGGTTCTACCCTCTGTGGCAGCCACACAGCTGACGAGATGACTTGCATGAAGTCTGAGGTGGAGACTCTTAAGGCGGTCTGACTAGAAAGGCCAAAAGAACAAAGGTGTTCGTTCAGGCCTTACCAGCACACCTCATTGGTAACAAGGCCCGCCAGCAGCCATAATATCAACGACTTTACCAGCAGCAACAGTGAAGGCATTCTAGAGGGCGATCTTCAAAACATCCCGCCCAAGGGGGTAAACCTATGACGGGCACCAAGCCATGAATCTTCTCTTCCCGCCTCTTTCATTACTAACTCTGGTAGGGGGAAGCATCTCTCATTTTCTGGTAGAGTGGCAAAAAATCACAAAAGACGCCTGGATTCTGAATATTGTTCAAAATGGAAATTGTCTCAGATTCACCTGTCCTCCACCGACCATACCCCCAAAAACATCCAATCAACTTCTGCACATGCTTCGGTAAGAAGTCAGCATCTTGCTGTAGAATCATGCAGTGAAGTTTGTTACCCACAAACAACTGGGTACAGGCATTTACTTCAGATCATTTCTTGTGAAGAAAAAAGACCAGAACGAATTCAGACCCATTCTCGACTTGAAAATAGCCAACAAATGGATTTGGCGAGAGAGGTTTCGGATGCTGAATTGAATTAGATCTATCCCCAACTACACCTGGGAGACTGGCTCTGCTCCATAGACCTCCAAGACGTGTACTTTCATATACCCATTGCCAAGAAACTCCACAAGTGCTTGAGGTTTGCAGTGGGGCAGGGCCACTATCAATACCAGGTTTTTCCATTTGGCCTCAAATCTGATCCCAGAATTTCTTGAAGTGCATGGCAATAATTGCTGCCCACCTCAAGAGGCACTAAATCTTCGTCAAGGCCCTACCTAGACAATTGGTTAATAAAAGTGTCAACTTCACAAGAAGCCCAGCGGCAATACAACTGGACATGCAAGGTCCTTCAATGTTTGGGCCTTCACATCAACTACAACAAGTCAATTTCCACTCCAGTTCAGACTATGCAGTATTTAGGGGCTACCATCGACACCATGCAGGCAAGTTTGTCCTTCGGAGGAGAGACTTGCATCGATCCGTCGGAAATGTCACTCTAATGAACGCTTCTTATCCCACGGTAAGGTCCGTGTCATCCCTACTCCGCTTCATGGTTTCGTGTATCTTCCTTGCTCCAAACGCACGCCTCCACATGCGTCCCCTTCAGTAATGTTTAGAGGACCAGTGGGACCAAGCAACAGGCAACTGGGAGGACAAGATCTCTCTCTCCCCTCATGCGAAGTTATCTCTAACATTTTATATGTTATAAGCACTTATAGAGCGCATGGCTACCCATAGGCATCCCACCGCTGATAGTACCGCACCGCTGATAGTACCGCTCTGCCATGTACCTAAAAAGGCCTCCATCTCAGGTTCTCTCCGTGACCTTCATTGGCTTAAGATAGAGAATCGTACCAAATTCAAGGCCCTATGCTATATGCATAAATCTATCAGGAGACTTAATTCTCGCTCGATCGCGCAAATCATAAGTGCGTTCAGAAGCTACTGAAACTGGTGACGCAGCACGCGACCCTGGTTTTGGTTGTTGCTTTCCCTGTTTCTTCAACTTCCAGTTCTTTTTAGAAAAGAACGGTTTCTCGTCTTTATCAGACTGAGATTTTTGTTGTGGTTGTGTTTGAGCTTGCGTTTTAGCAAAAGGCTTAACCCCCAAACTATTGCGGCCAATGGTTTTAAAAGCCTGTGCAATAATATTTGGTAATTTGCGAGGCTTGTCCGGCTCTGGGACCAAAGCCAAAGCATTAGCGACTTGAAAGTTGACTGCATCACCCTTGACATTCGCAAGGATTAGATCAGCCACTACATCGAACACACCCACCAGTCTCATCCCCAGTTCCACAGCCGCTTCAGGGCCATGCTCATCTTGCACACGCTTAATTACGGTAGGGAGGACCGTCATGGATGGAGTGTCGAAACATTTCGCATACACTGCTGCGAATACCTTGCCCCAGTTGTTGCATTCTGTCAACTCGGGAATTAAGTCTTTTGGCAAACTAATAGTTAGAATCCTGTGTTTTTCCACAGGAGAGGTATTTGGAAACACCGCCTCCAGCTGGTCAAATTTTTCTGCAAGCCAATAAGGCAAATCATCCTTATTCTGTGGGCGCTTGCCCATCACCGAATTAACCATGATGGGACTTCTGGTCACGCCGCAACTCCAGGAGGGGCCATCTGGACATTGCCTGTAACATATTGTACTAAAGCTCTGTGCACGGATTAAAGACGCATGCAACAAGCGCAGTTCATCTATCGGAACCGCTAAATGACGTGGATATCATTTTTTCGTCTTTCAGAATTCTACCAAAGGAGGGCTCCAAGATGGAAACGTGGGGCCCGGCAAAGGACGTCAAGAGAATCCCGATCCTAGATAGCTTCGCCACAGTGGAGGCCCAAGATGTCATAAAGCTCCTGTCGGGAATCCAATCTGGCTCTCCTCTAGATCAATGCCCAGCCTCAGTGGCCAAACTTGTCCCAAACACCATTGGGGCGGCCCTTGCCCCGGTTTTTAACACCATCTTTAAGTCAGGTCGATTTCCCAAGGCCTGGAAAAAAGCCTCAATTCTCCCTCTCCTGAAGAAAGCTAATCTGGACCCGAATGAGCCAAGCAACTACAGACCCATCTCTCGCCTCCCCCTGCCAGCCAAGTTGATTGAAAAGGAAATGAATTCCCTTCTAAGCTCCTTTCTCAAAATTAATGGCCTGCTAGATTCAACACAATTTGGCTTTCGTGCTGATCACAGCACCGAGCTGGCTCTGATTAAATCAACTGAAGAAATCAGAGAGGCATTAGATCAGGGAGGAGCTGCAATTTTGATTATGTTGGATCTGTCGGCGGCCTTCGACACGGTCCACCACGAAGTGCTGTTGGACCGGTTAGCCGAAAGGGGGGTTTCCGGCAATGCCCATGCCCTTTTAAAATCTTTTCTTACCGACAGAATCCAAACAGTGGATTTGGGCAAGGATCGATCGAAACCTTTTTCTCTGCCCTTTGGGGTCCCACAAGGATCGACACTTAGCCCTACACTATTTAATGTGTATGTATCCCCGCTGGCAGTCCTTATTCGATCATTTGGGCTCCAGCTGACCTCCTATGCCGATGACACACAAATTGTGCTGTCAATCCAGAAGGGCAAAGAGGTTAAGACAGGGCGCGATTGCCACAATTGTATGCAGGCCATCGCAAGCTGGATGACAGCAAACTGTCTTAAGTTGAACGCTGGGAAAACTGAGGTGATCATCTTCGGTAATTCCTCGAACCTTTGGTCACCCGATTGGTGGCCTGCAATTCTGGGCCCGCAACCAGTCCCCACTGTCAAGGTGAAGAACCTGGGGGTGATCATTGACGCCAAACTATCTTTCGGGGATCAGATCAGCCGAGTCGTTTCCTCCTGCTTCCATCTTCTGAGGATACTGAGGAAAATCAAATTCCTATTGCCCGAAGACAGCCTCAGGACAGTAATCACTGCTCTCATTTTGTCTCGCCTGGATTATTGCAACGGCCTTTATCTTAACATCCAAAAAAGACATCTTCGCCGATTACAGGTCGTGCAGAATGCAGCAGCCAGGCTTCTCTTGGGCATTCCAAGGTTTGTCTCGGTCAAGAAGGGACTGGGGAAGCTTCACTGGCTCCCGGTGAAACAACAGGTGGATTTTAAGGCCCTCTGCACGGTCTTTAAAGCCCTTACAGGTTCTGGCCCGGCCTATATGAGACAACACCTTCAATGGTACGTTCCCGGCAGAGCATTGCGCTCTGCCGAGGCAAAACTTATAAAAATTCCACGGGCAAAAACAGCCAGCTGGGGGTGTAGGAGTTTTTTCAGCTGTGCCGCAAAAGCATGGAACAGCCTTCCCCTCCACCTCAGAAGTGATACCGAGCTCCTTTCCTTTAGAAGGGGGCTGAAAACCTGGCTTTTCCCTTGAATCCATCCCTCATCCAGCAACCAAGTTGGCAACTCCTAGCGCCAGGACACCTTAGGGTAGCAGTGCGCTTTACAAGCCTTATTAACATAAGGGGTATACCCGGCCAAAACAGGCCAAGTGGCCCCATCTATCGATAAGGGGCCTAAACGAATCGGGGTGACCGGATGTGGGAGGGCGCCATTAAACCAAACACGGTGTTGCCATGCCGTGAGCGGTACTTCAAGAGCCTGATAAGGCCGATAAACATTAGGAAGAGCGGTGGGAGCGTAAACGTGGAACAAATTGTCAGCTCCTTCCACCGCCGGAAAAGTGACCCATGAGTAAAACACCTCAAAGTGGTAAGCCGGATCAGCTTGCACCACAAAGATGAGGTCGACACCCGCGTCAGGCACTCCATACGCTGTCAAATGAGCCCTGAGCGCAGCGCGGCTATGTGCCGGGAAATTTATATTCACAGCCATTAAGACCAAGAATGAAAAACAACCTAGTGTGTGGCAGCGCAATAGAGGGTTAACAGTAAGAGAATACCTTTTAATAACTTCAAGCTTGAATAAACCTATAAAAACATCAATATAGGAGGTTACACCCTCACATATGTTTCCGGAAACAGTAGTGAAGGAGGTTTTGGACAAGCACAAGTACTACTCAAGCGTCTCGCAGATAATGTTTATTTCAACTATCGTGCTCTAAGACACAGTACACGTGCCAGTACTAGCAGCATAATGCATAAAGATAAAACAGTAAGCATGGTTACAATTCCATAGAATACAAACGGGGACAGCATTTTATAAAGACTGTGGATATAGGACTATAATGCCTTACCACCCTCCCCGTGCTAGTAACTAGTTTATTATAAAAATAGAAGACCTCTAGGCTTTGTCAGGGGGACCCCCATACCTCAAGAACTAGAGGCAAGGGTTACATCATCGGACAAGCACAGCTCTTCTCTCTGGAAAGGCTTTTCTCCAAGTCCCTTCAACAGTGAGTTCACAATATTAAAAGCACACGAATTTCTCCAATGCAGCTGTATGTCATGTTATGTCTAAGTGCGAGGGGCTGACCAGAACAGCAAAAGCAAGGGACGTTGTTTTTCGACCTTGTACATTGTGTGCAGACGAAAACCACAGAGAACATGAGAAAAGGTGAAAGGCAAAAAGGCAGACAGTTCTAATGTGAACGGACACAAGCAGAGTCTGGAAAAACAGAGTCACAGAGGAACGTGTGCAAAGGAGGCATCATGGCAGCTAGGCCTAAGCTAACTTAGCAATGTCGACAATGAGGCCACAATCCACACTACAATAGTACCGCTCTGCCCTGTACCTAAAAAGGCCTCCATCTCAGGTTCTCTCCGTGACCTTCATTGGCTTAAGATAGAGAATCGAACCAAATTCAAGGCCCTATGCTATATGCATAAGATCAAATCGGGCACAGCGCCTCAGTATTTGAGTGCCTTAGCCCATCCTTATCTTCCTACACGCCTTCTTCGATCCTCTTCTCAGGCCAAATTTCTAGTCCCCAGGATCAAACGGACGCGTTTGGGTGGCCGATCTTTCGCTTACCTGGCCCCGCTACTATGGAATTCTCTCCCCACGCCTCTCCGGCACGAAACCAGCTATAGCAACTTTCGCAAAGGCCTAAAAACTTGGCTATTTAACCAGTAGATGTCCTCCTTTTCTCTCGCGTTCTGTCTGTTGGCGCCGGGAAACCTCCGGGTAGCTGTGCGTCTTATAAAATTAATAATAATAATACTTATCAGGACAGGGATCTGTTATAGCGATGTTGGAAGAGCCAGTGACAGATGCATTGTTACTTGGGTGGGGAGCCCACATGGATCATCTCTAGATTCGAGGCACATGGTCTCCAAGGGAGATGACATATCACATCAATCTCCTCGAGCTCCGATCAGTACACCTAGCGCTAAAGCTTTTCGCCCGTCATTCAAGACCCAGTCCCTGCTTGTTCAAACGGAAAATACAACTACCATGTACTACCTCAACAAGCAGGGCGGGCGAGGTCCAGACCTTTATCCCACAAAGCCCAGCAATTTGGGAATGGCTCATAGCCAAAAACCTGCGGATCACTGCAACTCACCTCCCGGGTGTACAAAATGTGCAGGCAGATGCCCTCAGCAGGGTTCTGCAAGAAAACCATGAATGGGTCCTTCACGTCAACATCGTGCAAGACCTCTTCAGCTATGGTGCTTGCTGCACATCAGCTTGTTCGACACCGCAGAAAACAAAAAATGCCAAGACTTCGCCTCAAGGTACCTCCAACCAGGGACTTTGGGGAATGTCCTGTGGATCAACTGGTCAGGCAAATTTCTCTACGTCTTTCCACCAATCCCTATGATCCCAGCAGTCCTCCTCAAGCTGTCCTACTCAAAAGCCAGACTCATCTTGATTGCCCTGGAGTGTCTACATCAATGGTGGTTCACGGACCTCCTTCTCCGGTCACAGCGTTCACATCTCAAGCTGCCATGCAGACCAGACCTGCTAACAAAGTTCGGAGGCTAGATGGTCCACCCCAATCTCTCCTCATTGAATTTGGCAGCACGGCTCCTGAGCTAGTGCAGTATGGCCACTTGAACCTGCCACAAGGCTGCATGGACATCCTCAAAGAGGCTAAACGGCCGTCAACCCGTTCCGCGTATGCCTTCCAGTGGAAGAGATTTCGCGTTTGGTGTTTTTACAAGAACATAGACCCTACATCTTGCCAGGAAGACGTCATTCTTCCCTACCTCCTTCATTTGTCAAAATCTGGCTTGCAATTCTCTTCCATAAAGGTTCACATGGCGGCTCTTACTGGCTACAGAAAATGTCCTTCACAAACCATTTTTTTTTTTCTCAAAATCCCAGTAATCAAGGATTTTTTTAAAGAGTTTAAAAAGGTTTTCCCTCCCATCAGGTGTCCTTCCCCCTCCCTGGGAGCTCAACATAGTCCTTTCACATCTCATGCAGGATCCTTGCAAACCCATTCATAAGGCATCCCTGCGGCATCTCTTATGGAAAACCACATTCCTCGTAGCGATAACATCAGCTTGTAGGGTTAGTGAAATCCAAGCGTTAAGCTCTAATGAACCTTATACATTTATAAGTAAGTTTAAGGTAGTTATGAGAACTCACCCGAAATTCCTTCCCAAGGTTATTTTGGATTTTCATGTGAATCGGACAATTTCATTCCCAACCTTCTTTCAGAAACTTCAACCCCTGCTGAAATAACTCTTCATTCCCTAGATCAGGGATACTCAAAGTATGGCCCGGGGGGCGCATGCGGCCCTCCTGGTCTTTAATTGCACCCCCCTGGTGAACAGACAGAGCAGGAATATTCAGAAACTTATGAAACAAACGGGCATACTTTATTCAACTAAAGTAACGGTAAAGAAGAAAAGAAGGTGTCCTAGACAACTTTACCTTTAGTTTTAAATACAACTTGCATTAAACATGTAAAAACATTATAAACTCTCTGTAAATTACAAAAAGTGTATTTTATTAACATGCAAACATGATCATGGAAACATTCATGCCGCCCCCACTCTGAAAATAATGCCATTTTGATTTTTTTCAGAGTTTTGTATAGCACGAACTTGACCCGAAGGTATCAGAGCGCTTTACATGAGCACCAGTTGCATTACAGACGGACACATTAACTTTGTTAGGCACGGGGAGATTAAGTGATTTGCCAAGAATCATAGGATGTTAAGTGTCCCTGCTGAGACTCGAACCCGGTTCCCCCGATTCAAGGGCGGCCGCTCTAGCTGTCAGGCTACATCCTCTCCGCTGTTAGTGAATCAAAAGGCAAGGCATTTGTCAGGTGCACCTTGTGTGTAGCCTTGGTTGTTATATAATTGGAACAACATTAAAGTTTATTAAATAAAACACAAGAGAAGGTTTTGTACAGCACACACCCTCAACTCGTATATTTTAAGGGGCTCATGTGGTAATGAAGAAATAGGAGGCAAAGTGAAATTAACCAGTTGCCTAGGATCACACAATTTCTAGGTTTTCTAGTGTCACATTTTGCAATTCAGTCACCAGATGAGTATTCTTTCCCTCTCACGTTTAACATTAGAAGTTAATGCTTTGACTTTAATTCTTGGTTAGAGAATAGAGCAACATAATTCACGTGAAGGCTCGGTTTGTTGTCCACACCATGCACTGCTTTGCTTCCCCCTGCGAATACCTTTTATCACCCTAACCCTCGCATTGCTGGCATGGGTGCGGCCCTCAGGGAAATGTTTGTGAGTACCCATACTCTAGATGTACGGTAGGACTTGAAGTTTTATCTGGATAAGACACACAAAATGCGCAGATCGGACCAACTTTTTGTCTATTATGGCCCGGTCCATACAGATTTAGCCACTTCCAAACAATCCATCTCTCGCTGGATAGTATCCTGCATACTTTGTTACCAAAAAGCCAACAAGACTTTGTCAGCTAGACCTAGGGCCCATTCTACTAGGGGTAAAGCAGCTACAGCTGCTTTGATCAGTAATGTCTCCATTGCCGAGATTTGTAAAGCAGCTACATGGAGATCTGTTCACACATTCATCAAACACTATTGTTTCAACTTGGATGCTACAGCAGATGCTCAAGTAGGACAAGCCTCTCTCAGAAATGTATTTGCTTAATCCATTCCTGTCTTCTCTGTCCTTTCCACTGCGATTGGTAGGGATGGATTTGCTGCTCAAATGCTTATGACTATCATTGGAGATCCCCCCCCCACTCCTCCAATAGAGAAGGTATGGTTTCTTACCTGTAAACCCGGTTCTCTCTTGGAGAATTCTCCATTGAAGTCATAAGCAACCCTCCCTCCTCCCTGGTGAACATAGCAGAGGAAATTATTGGACTTACCTATCACTGACACTTTTCTTCTAAAAGGACTGAGGCAACTGCCACCTGCTGAGCATGATGGGATACTGGTGGTCTCTGGGTCCTTAAAGGCACAGTCACTGTTTTAAATGCACATACTAGAAGCCTTTGGGGCTACTCTGTCCTCCTATCCTTCATCTCTTACTTTTACAGAAAAGATTTTGTGAAAGAAATTTGAGCTGTTTTGTAAAACATTTACCTCAAATTATACCTTTATATGGGTACTTTGACCCTTTTCTAAGTACAATCTGCAGAATTTCACCACTGTAGCCTGTTTTCTAGGCTGCATATTATGTTCTTAAGTGTTTCTTCAGGCCTTCTTGAAGAAAGGCGAATGTCTACACTTAAGAAGATATTCTATGAAGATTCAAGATTACAGGTAAGAAACTGTCCTTTATTTTGTCTATTGTTTGATTGTTACATGCTGAGCTTTAGCACCCTACTCTACACCTCTGAGAAGCCTGTGACTGCTTACCTTCGCTAGCCTGATGGTCAATTGCGGAAACTACAAGGTGACAGGGGCCATCTGCTCCATTAGTGGATCTCTTCCCATTGCCCTGAACCGGACATTTCCTTGGTTTAGAACCATACACCAACCTCTGAAAGGAAGAAGGCCTCTGCCCAGGAAAAGGGAGATGCCCCCACAGATAAGGAGAATAAGTGCCTAAACGCTATAGGCAAACGTGTGGCCAGGTCTGGTGGACTAATGCATCCACTGTGAGGGCCTGTGTTCAACCTCATGGTCAAAGGTTCAAATCCCAGCATGTTCACTTAGCCTATCATCCTTCTGAGGTCGATAAAATGAGTACTGTTGAGTTGGGTAAGAATAAACATCTGTTATTCAGCGCTAAGATACCCTTTGGTGAAAGTGCGCTTTACAAGTACACGTTAATGTGCAGCAGTTGGTGCAACCACACAGTGGAAAATCTCCTATTCGGTTGGTCTGCTGTCCAACAATATCACTGGTAGGAGCAAGAGGCACTAGAGCAGCACCTCCCTGAGACATACAGAAAGAGGGGTGAGGATCTAGTTGCAAAGGGAAAGAGAATTTCCATCGTAAATATCTGGCATTGGACACCATGGATGCTGCTTCTCACAGTGTAAATACAAGCATCCTGCTTTGCCACCACCCATGGCTTCACGTCACAAAGTTCAGACAGGAGGTTCAACAACAAATGCAGGCTGCAAACAAATTGTTGCAGGTAAGTAACTTTTTTCTTTTGCAGCTTGGAGCTCGTCTAGATTCATGTGCGATACTCCTGCCTCCCTAGGTAAAGGAGGATGGTAGTGTTTTAAAAAAAAATATATGGATCTAAAGCAGAAGATATGAATTGGGGCATTGTCGGCTTATTGCTGACATAGTGAGTTATCGACACCAAAAGAAAAATCTTTAAAATAATTTGCTTACCCAACCGCCGCTAGACTGCAGAATAATGTACAGCTCTAAATGTAAAAGAGACTGAATCTGAAAACATTTGTTAATGGTAAGTAACCGGTTTCCTTTCTGTAACAGGTTTATAGTTAAAAGCTTTTTGAAGCAGATGTGATGAGTACATTGTTATTACCCAACGATGCTTGCCTTGGAGACTGGTAGAAAAGCTGCTGATGGTATTCTTGGGTTAATTTCTAGGAGATGAATAGTGTACCCAGCCCCCTTTCTGTAAGTCATTACTGTTATAGTAAAACTTGGGTCCTTGATGTGGAGAGAATGTATTTTTTACATTTTAATATTTGTATTTATTATTCCTTTAATGCAGGGCCATCTCCCTGAGGCTATATTTGACCGCCTCCACCCAGGACCAAAGGTGAAAGAGGATGGCAAAAAAAGGAGCAAACGGCCACGCCACGATTTTGCCAAAATGGTGGCACTGATGCAAAGAGGAGGAAGTGCAGTTAGCATGAGCAGTACAGGCAGTGGAGCTATGGATTGTCTTTTAGCTGGGCCTGGCAACGCTTCCCTGCGTGACTTTCAGAATCGTGGCCTGATGCCTGTACCTGTCATGAGCAGAAGGCCGGACCACCAGCACCACAGTGGGAGCAGCAGTTCAGGTCTTCCATTCATGCAGTATGGTGGAGCAAGTGGGGCCACTGGGCACCTGGACTCAGCAGATCTGGGGCTTCTGCACCCGGCAGGACTCAGCAGCTTAGCGTACCACCAACCCCACCTCCACCATTCGCCAGCAGGTGACCTGCGGAGACGAGGGATGGAAGCAGAGGAGGTGGAGGATGGAGAGGTGGATGACTTGTCTCAGGGTTATGATAGCTCAGAGAGAGACTTCTCCCTCATCGATGATCCCATGATGCCAGCAAACTCTGATTCTAGTGACAATGATGAGAACTGAGACGAAATTATGTGCTGCGCAAATGTGACTGGGCGGACAGAAAGAAGGGGAGGTTGTTCCTCAGTTTCCTTTTTTTATTATGATGCTGAGATCCTGAAACTTCTTCCTTAGTGGGCTAAAGACAATTTCCATAGCCCATAAGAAAATGGAGGATAACTATTAAAAAAAAAAAACTTTTTCTGTGGTCACAAGGACAGAGAAGAGATAAATTCCTTCAGTGGCTTCAGGATGGAGATCCTAGAGTGGGGAAACTCTGAGTCCTCCCTCTCGCAACAATCTCTTACAACCCCAAAACACAAGATATCCACAGAGTGTTTGAAGACTAAGGTTCCGGTCAGACTCTACCACATAACTACCTGTTCCTTTCTAGGTTCCTTTTTGCTGTCCTTTACTCCAACATGTTGTCTCTAATGTTAGTGTTTACAGATCGGTCACTGATTTTTAGTTCAACTATTTTGGGACATACAGAGTCAATAAATAGCTAATCTGAGGAAGTTCAGATCGATGGTTATAAAACCCTTACCTCTACTTACCCTTTTGTTTGTATTATTACAATTCAAGCTAATTGGAGAAAATGGAGGATGATTTTATACATAGGAGATCCAGACAGTGCCAGTTAACACGAAGTAAGGCTAGTCCAGATGGATGTTTTTTTAGATCTTCACATTCCTGCTATAATGGAAGCATATAAGCACTTCACTATCTCTTGTAAAAACATGGCTTCCAACTGGTCCCTTATCACAAGAGCTACCCCTCATCATCCTGGCGTTTTACCCTAGCCATAGACATTTTGATAATGGTTCTTTTCCCCCCTTAAGTAAATCTAAAACTAGGACTGGCTAAATCTGTCCTTTATAATAAGGGGCCAGTTAATAACTATGTAAATTTTCTTGTTTGTTAACTTGTTTGAGACTTGTTGCAGGAGCTGATAGAATGACTACACTCCTTGTTTTAGCCAGCTTGGAGACAAACATTTGTTTGTAGGTAGGGAAGGGCTTTGTTAAAAAGCAGATGCCTCACTTCTAGGGATCATTTTCCATTCCTTCCACTCCCTCTGACAGTATGTGAAGACTAGAATTATCTTGCATATCCGCTCCTCTTATCTTCCAACTAAGACTTGCTCACTCAGCAAGTTAAATCATTTTATTCTGATTTTCATCAGTCTACTGTGTTTTGAACCTGTCTGGATTATGCTAGCTTTGACCTGTCTCTCTCACTAATATTCACTCTTGAATTCCAGCTAGTAGGAACAGAGTTGTGGTCATGTTTTTCTCAAAATGGTGGAAACTGTCTTTCTTTAAAATATGTTCTCTACACGAAATTGTAAAGTCTGTAAAAAAGAAGCCACGATACAGATTACAATTTACAAATGAAGATTTTCCATGAATGAAGAGAATCCAAGAAATTAGTTTTATGAGCTTCCATTCACTTGTTCTCATTCTTCAAGCCTCCAAGGCATGGTTTAATGGGGTGGTTATCTTTTTTGGTGGGGGGGTGAGATGATTTGAGGCAGAAGAAGGTAAATCAGGTTCATGCCTGCGTTTTTCTAGTTCTAGACCTAGAGGTTACATTTTTACCTTTCCTCCACATGGGGTTATGGTAGAGCTGTATGTGCGACTTCCTTCAATATCAAGATCCCACAGTTAATGTAGGGGTAATTTGAAGTGAAGAACAAGAAGAGTTAGCCTGCCACAGAAATTGTCACACCCTATTCCAAATAAAGCATGTTTTGGATGACTGCTGATTAAGAGAACCACTTGAATCTGGGGTGCCCACAATGCCTTCTTTGATCAGGTCAGATTTCTCCATTTTCCCTAATGATTAAAATAGTTAAATTTGTTGATGGAGACATTGTAGTGTTGGTCCACTTTTGAAATTTAACGCACAACTGGTTCAGCAATGCTTTAAAGCAATCTTCATAAGATTAATGAAAGCCTTTCCTGCAGTTTTCTCCATCTTTAAGAATTGAGAGACTGTCAAGCAAATGTACTTATAATGAGATTGCCTACCCATGTTAGGAAAATGAGACCCATAGCCGTACAGAGCATAGATGTCTGGTTGATGAGCAGAGTTTTTTTTTATAATTCAAAATCTTTACATGAACATAACTGCACAACGTTCATATTGGAAATGTAGTTTCAAATTAAGCATTAATCCAGACCACAGACTGGAGCAATCATGGATAATTCAGACTATCAGAGTGATGTTTGCTGCCTCTGAAATGTCTGATGGCACCACTTTCTCTAAAAATGTCAGGAAAGTCCCACCCCATGTCTTGATTTGTTTTGATAAGAATCCTTCTTCTTCCTTGAAATGAGATGTTCTTGCAAGGGTCCAACATTTTCTTCCTTGAAGTGGTGGATCTTGTACAGGGTGGGACATTAATATTAAACTCATGATCTTTGCCAGTCTAACCGGATTAAGAGGGACGAAATTGCCACTTTCTGCCAAATGCGAACATATTTCCATTACTAAAAGTGGGTACACACATCAACAAGCCTAAGGGGGCCTTAAGGTAAAACAGGGTTCTTGCAAACATTGCAATGCTGTGATGACCCTTTTGCAATAGCTTCCTTGAGTTTGGTCAAAGTATCTCTTCCTGTTTTTGGGAATTTGCTTTTCCTTCCTAGTGTCTGACCATTTAGCGTAGTAAAACTCCTGTGTTATGGTAATTAAATCAGAGCTTTGCCCTCTGTGCTTGTTTGGGAGACGTGCTACATCTGTTATTCTATCTTTGTTCATCAGCCTTGAGTTTCACTTTGCATGTTTCTATTGGGTAGCAGTCTGTGATCATTAATTGTAACTTCTTCCATCTGGCTGGTAGAGAGCTTTTGAGCCTCTCTGAGATCATGTTGTCGGTCTATAACTGGCATCTATCACTTCTAGTGGAAGGACATCATTTTATTCAACTTGCTGGCATTTAATTTATTGGAATCCTTGTCCATCTCATTATCCAACATACAACCATGATCTGGAATTGGCTCCCCTACTGGTTTAGAAGGTGTTCTTATCTTAATATGATCCCATTTGATTCTCTGAACTTCTATAAAGCTTTTCTTGGAGGTAACATGATTTACACCCTCCTTAAAGTAGTTTGCTTAAAAAGTGGCCTCTCAGTGTGTTGCCCGTCTTAAATATTGCAAGCGAAATGTAAATCACATAGGTGTTTACCTCTGCATTAAAGACATTTCTGTACCACTGCATCCTGGATGATGTCACCCCACTGGCTCTGGTGAGCTGAGTTGAGCTCTCACATGTAGTGACCACATCTGCAGCAGTACCTTCCCACTCTAAAAATAACAGAATTCCCATCTGCTTTGTTGATTGAGAAAACTTTCCTTTCTCGGCAAAGTGCCAGAACTGAAGAATAGCTGTTCAAACTACTATTGCCTGCAGTTGAATGAGTGTGCTCTTCAGAGAATCTCTTGCTTGTTTAGTTTTGCTGCTCTGATCAGATTTAACAAATTGTTTCCACCACGCCGCCCCCATCTCCACATTCCAAAACCTAATATTACACCCTTGTTTTACTTTTCTGATTTGGTCGCCTCGAGACTCAAAAACAAAAGAGCTCCTATTGTTCCTCCCAACAACCCAAACTGTGTCCTCAAAATGATGCCACTTAACAATGAACTAAATATTTTGTGATTTACACTGGATGAGGGGGTCAAGAGGTATACTCTTGGATTGCAGGTTGTAAATTGTCTAAGACGACGCCTCTTCCCCTCACCCAAACAGGATTTCCCATCATATATACCTTTTTCCCTCACCTTGGACACCTCCCCTGACTTTTGTGTTAGTCCCCTTCACTTTTCTCTTGTGACCTCTACTAACCTGACCCCCTTTCGCCCTCATCCTCAAAGATTCCACGGGGTCGGGAAGGTTATATTTATATAAATATGTATTATGTACTGTGTAGTAATACTGTCTGCACTTTGTAGGCAAGGGTTATTTTTTTTTGGGGGGGGGGGTTATTGGCAGGTTTTCAGTCCATGAAATTATGTGGGCGGAGGGGTTTGAATGTGACTGTTATTGGAGGAAGTCTGAACGGAGTCCAGCTTCTGTTTTGGATATTTTCTTTCGCTGTGCTTGGGGGCTGGGAAGAGAGATATGTGAAAGGTCAGGTGTTTTTTTGTAATAAATATTCTTGAAATCCCTCAAATAAAAAAGATAATGAAAAAAGTGCAAGTTTCTGTATGAGTATATTTTATTCTGCCTGGGAGACGGATTGGTTTGTGTGGCATATATATTGTGTTCTAGTTTTTAATAGCTATGCTTCATGCAGCAGATTAGTGGGTTTTATTTCTATTTTATTGCATAGTGTTGGGTAGGGTTTAACATATTGCTTGGTGGTGTTCCCTGCACCGTTTATTTCTCAGCTTTGTTTTTGTCTAGGCACTGATAGGTGGTCACTGTGCAGTAGCCTGTGTGTACTGTTATGTACCAGTGGTCTCAGAGCCACAATACTAATGCACTCCAAAAAGATAACAAGTTTGTCACTTTGGACACTTTACTCTCTGGGTAGGGAGGTATGCAATTGATGTTTGTTCTCCGAGATAGTAGGGGTTAGTAGTTCTGCTGCATTATTATATAGTAAATAACTCTAAATAACTTTAATGTTCAGTGGTGCTTTACCTTTAAAGAAGAAGGTAACTGTTCGTGGCATATGAGCTGTAGATCATATACTGTGCATAGATCGCCATCTGGTGTTGGGCTCGGATGTTTGCAGTTTGTTTTTGTTCGAAGAAGTCTTTGTAGTCACGAGATAGGTGACTCCTCCTTACGATGATAGTGCGCATGGGCATCGACTCCATCCCCAGATTGTTTTTTCCGCCATCGGGCTTGGATGTGATTTGCTGCGCTCCGGGTCGGTATCGTCTTCGAACCCCCTTCGACGCGCAATACTTCACCACTCGACGGTATTGTTCTCGATCGCGTTCCACTTTCGACGCGCATCCTCCAACCTCAAATAATCTTCGACCAACAGCTTTGACGCGGGCCGTTGGGCCTGACCACGCCGGCCGTCGATGGAACGGACTCCGTTTAAAAAATGCCCCAGGTGTGGTGCTAAATTCCCACACACAGACTTACACGAAGTGTGTACACTCTGCCTCTTCCCCGAGCACGAGGAAAAGCACTGCGAGGCCTGTACATCGTTCCGGTCGAAGAAACCCATCCGTGATCGTCGGGCTCGACGTCACGAAATGTCCCGCGGCAGCAGCTCGATTCCAGACATCTTCGGAGCAGGTTCTAATGTCCATCCACAACTCCAACCTGCAGAAGAGGATATCTCCGTGTCCGAGGCCGACGATTCCGAGGAAGACGAGCAGAACGTCACCCCGGCTCAACGGACAGTAAGTACTAACACCCAGGCCGCCCCCAAACCTAAGGCTCCGGTAACACCTTCGCCCTCGGGCTCAGGTCGACACGTGAACATACTTCAGACGCCCCGCCCTCGGGCCCGGCTATGAAACCAAAACAAAAGCCTTCCGACTCAGGCTCGAGTCGGCCCCATTCCGGCACTGAACATACACCTTCGGCACCGAAGCCTAAAACCAAGCCGCTGCCCCACCCTTCATTGCCGGCACCGAAGACACCTTCGACGTCGAAAACCTCGACACCAAAGCCACCAAAAGACAAAGCTTCGGAGCCGAAACAGGACAAACCGAAAGCTTCAGAGCCGAAACGGGACAGACCAAAAGCCTCGGAGTCGAAGAAATGCTCGGAGCCGAAAACTCCCTCACCAAAGTTTTCGGAGTCGAAAACACCTACAAAACCTTCACAGCTTAAGCCCGTTAAGGAACACTCTACGCCCAAGCTTCCGGCGCCGAAACAAGATATACCACTCAAAGACCTTTCTTGTAAAGATTTTTCGGATCCAAAGCAGAAAACACTGCATATTGACCCCGAAACTGGCCAACTTCTCACCAAACCTCCTAAGAAACGAAAACTGGACCTCCCAGAGGACTCTCACATACCTCTCAAATGCAAGGACATGGGTACTAACCGTTCTCCCCCTTATATACCTCCCTCTCCTCCTCCTCCTCCTCCTGATCCTAACTTATTTATCTCACCAGCAAACACACCATCACCTACACTCACCTGCACCACAGGATGATGACGACGGTGGGGATGGGGATAGGGATACACTAGGAGATGATGAGAACCATAACATACCACAGGACACAGACCCATGGGATTACTATGATCAAGATCCAGATCCACACAATGACCCTGATCTCTATCCCGCCAGGCCATCACCACCTGATGATAACATTGGTTTTGCACAACTTATTAATAAAGCTGCTCACTAGCATGGGGTGGAACTACACACTGATCCCCTAGAAGAGGACTTCTTAGTGGAAACATTCGCACCCTCACAAAAATCCACCCACACCCTGCCCATGCTAAAAGGCATGTTAAAACACGCTACCGAAGTATTCAAACACCCTGTTAGAGCCCGAATACTTACACCAAGGGTGGACAACAAATATGAAGCAGCTCCCTCAGACCCATTGTATATCGAAGGCCAGGTACCTTTAGACTCTCTGGTTGTGTCTAACGTACGCAAGAGGGCTAATTCCCAAGCTACAGGCGACGCCCCTCCTCCTAACAAGGAGTCAAAGCTTATAGACGCTTCAGGAAAAAGAATTACGTCACAGGCTGCTAACCATTGGCGCATTGCCAATGCCCAAGCTCTCTTAGCGCGCTACGACAGAGCTGGAAAAACTAATGCACTACTTACCAGAGGAACACAAAAACAAGGCCAATGAACTCATTCAAGAGGGCAAACTTGTAACTAACACCTCCATAAAATGCGCCTGATACAGCATCTCGTGCCATTATCACCAGCATATTACTGCGTAGGCACGCTTGGCTTCGAATCTCCGGATTCAAGCAAGAAGTTCAAACCACCATACTCAATCAGCCCTTCGATCAAGAGCATCTTTTTTGGACCTACAGTCGATACTTCATTGGAGAAAATGAAGAAAGTACCGAGACTGCTAAGTCCATGGGGGCCTTGCAACTACCTTCCAACAGGGGTTCCTTTCGCCGCTCCTTTTACAGGGGTGGCTCCAAAACAATGTTGTCAGAAAATCCCTCATCTTACAAAAGCCCCAATCAATCTATCTCCTCCAGAGGATATTTTCGGGGAGGATACAGAGGGAACAATAATAGGGGAAGAGCCAGAGGTAACAACACTCGCGATTCCCCTACCACCAAGCAGTGACTTCCCTACACTACCTCCTGACCATTCCACTCCTGTCGGGGGACGTCTCTCACAGTTCCTACCTGTCTGGAACTCAATCACAACAGACAAGAGGGTAAGACAAATTATCCAGTATGGTTATTGCCTAGAACTCACCTCCACTCCCCCAAATATCCCTCCCAGGCAACGTCCAATGTCATCAGAACATCTGACCCTCCTAAAACAAGAGGTTCTCTCCCTGTTACAAAAACATGCAATAGAATCAGTCCCCTTGCCTCATCAGGGCACAGGGGTTTACTCCCTATATTTCCTAATTCCAAAAAAGGACGGCTCTCAGGCCAATACTGGACCTCTGACCACTAAACCTCTATATTCAGTCAGATCACTTCCACATGGTCACCCTCCAACAGGTGCCCCCATTGCTTCAACAAGGCGATTTTCTTTCCACTCTGGACTTAAAAGACGCCTACTTCCATATTCCCATTCATCCAGCTCACAGAAAATATCTCAGGTTCCTGGTGGACGGTCAACATTACCAGTTCAAAGTCCTCCCGTTCGGGTGACCACAGCACCCAGAGTCTTCACCAAGTGCCTCGCAGTAGTTGCAGCTCACTTAAGAAGACAACACATTCACGTGTTCCCATATCTGGACAACTGGCTCATAAAAGCCAAGTCACACAGGAGCTGCGTTCAGTACACCCGCAAAACAATTCAGTTGCTTCACGACTTGGGATTCACCGTGAATTTCACCAAGTCACACCTCCAACCATCCAACACACAAATGTATCTAGGAGTTACAATAGACACTTCCAAAGCTCTAGCATACCCCAACCCAGTCAGAATACGCAACATACAGGCTCTAATATCACAATTTCAGCCTCAACACTCATTACCAGCTCGAGTGTTCATGGAATTAATCGGGATGATGGCCTCTTGCATTCTAATCGTCCCTTATGCAAAACTCCACATGCATCCTCTACGGGAATGCTTAGCACATCAATGGAACCAGGCTCAAGGTCAACTAACAGATCTGGTGTTGGTGGACAGCCGCACATATCGCTCTCTGCACTGGTGGAACACACAAAACCTTTCCAAAGGGCGGCCGTTCCTCGACCCGGTTCCACTGATAGTGCTAACAACAGACGCATCGCTCGCCGGCTGGGGAGCTCATCTCCAAAACCTTACCATTCAAGGCATATGGACTATACAACAAAAACAATTCCACATAAACCACCTGGAATTACTGGCAATTTTTCTGGCATTAAAATCCTTTCAACTCCATCTAGTAGGTAAAGCTGTCTTAGTCCGTACAGACAACATGACAGCAATGTACTACATACAAAAGCAGGGAGGAACACACTCTCCTCAGCTTTCACTTAGCTCAAAGCATATGGAAATGGGCCATTCCACAAAACCTATATCTCCTTGCAGAACACCTCCCAGGAGTACACAATCAAATCGCAGATCTGCTCAGTCGTCAACAACAGATCCACGAATGGGAACTTCATCCTCAAGTTCTTCTTCCATTCTTTCAAATGTGGGGCTACCCAGAAATAGATCTGTTCGCCACACACCAAAAGGCAAAATGCCCAACCTTCGCGTCCAGGTATCCACACCCATTGTCAACAGGCAATGCGATCTGGATGAACTGGTCAGGGAAATTTGCTTACGCTTTTCCGCCTCTCCCACTCATTCCATTAGTGGTTCGGAAGCTCAAACAGCATTCCCTCACACTAATCCTGGTTGCTCCCACATGGGCTCGACAACCCTGGTTCACAACCCTATTAGAAATGTCAGTAGTTCCTCATCAAAAACTACACCTCTCTCCCAAACTTCTCACTCAGAACCATGGAGAGATAAGGCATCCAGATCCCAGTCAACTCAACCTTGCGATCTGGCACCTAAAGTCTTAGAGATTGGCTACCTTAATCTCCCGCCACACTGCATGAACGTCATTAAAGAGGCTAGACGTCCTACTACCGGAGCATGCTACGCAGCAAAGTGGAAACGATTTGTAATTTACTGTACAAACAATCAAATCAATCCACTAGACGCTTCCACTCAAAACATTATTTATCTATTACACCTACAACGCTGTAACCTAGCATATACATCTATAAGACTACATCTAGCTGCAATAGCAGCTTATCTACAAAACAGACAACACTTGTCTTTGTTTCGAGTACCAGCTATTAAAGCTTTTATGGAAGGACTTCAAAGAATAATTCCCCCTAGAGTTCCGCCCTCTCCAGTGTGAAATCTTAATATCGTCCTTACAAGGCTCATGGGCCCACCATTTGAACCTCTGCACAAATGTGAACTACAATTCCTCACTTGGAAAGTAGCCTTCCTTGTAGCCATCACATCTCTTAGAAGAGTGAGTGAGCTTCAGGCACTAACCATACAAGAACCATTTTTGCAAATTCATCACAACAAAGTGGTTCTCAGGACTAATCCAAAATTTTTACCTAAAGTTGTGTCTGTCTTTCACCTTAACCAATCTGTTGAACTACCAGTATTTTTCCCTCAACCAGACTGTGTGGCAGAAAGGGCTCTTCACACGCTAGACGTTAAAAGAGCACTACTCTATTACATTGAAAGAACTAAATCCTTTCGAAAGACTAAACAACTCTTTGTTGCTTTCTCCCCACCTCATAAAGGCAATCTCATTTCAAAAGCAGGTATTGCACGGTGGATTGTTAAGTGCATCCAAATATGCTACCTTAAAGCCAAGCGTACATTAACCATTCCCCCTAGGGCTCATTCTACGCGCAAACTAGGGGCTTCTATGGCTTTCTTAGGGAACATTCCCTTAGATGACATCTGCAAAGCTTCAACTTGGTCTACACCGCACACATTTACAAAACACTATTGTGTAGATGTGCAAGCAAAACAACAAGCTAGTGTGGGCCAGGCTGTCTTAAGAACACTTTTTCAAACCACTGCAACAGATACAGGTTAGCCACCGCCACAAACAAAACTGCTATATAGTCTATGCACAGTATGTGATCTACAGCTCATATGCCTCGATCAGAAAATGCTACTTACCAGTATGCATCTGTTCTTGGCATGTAGAGCTGTAGATTCATGTACGCCCACCCGTCTCCCCGGGTACCTTTATCTGTTGCAGTGTTATCTTACTTAGATACATCACACATCGACATCTCTTTCTATTTCTTACTAACTCCATCATCACCCTTTATAGCTAAAACAATCTGGGGATGGAGTCGATGCCCATGCGCACTATCATCGTAAGGAGGAGTCACCTATCTCGTGACTACAAAGACTTCTTCGAACAAAAACAAACTGCAAACATCCGAGCCCAACACCAGATGGCGATCTATGCACAGTATATGAATCTACAGCTCTACATGCCAAGAAAAGATGCATACTGGTAAGTAGCATTTTCCTTTTCACTGATTATGAAATAGAGCATTTAAAACTAGAATCAACAACAAAAATCAACAGGTGTTAGTACCTTCAGCCAAAATACAATCCTAACTCCAAATGTTTCTGTTGCTCCTATGTGTTAGCCATCCATTTTTAACCTAATTTACTTTGTCAAATCTCTGGGTTGACATTTTTCTGTGGTCAAGGCACCCACTAGGGTGACTGACATACTTGTTAATATTTGGACTTGGCCTTGTGGGTACTGTCTCAATTGTTACTTTAAAAGTTGATATCTTCAGAAATCCATGGGCTAGAAAGATAGTTCAAACAGTGCTGGAATCAGGACAGCCACCTCCAACAAACTGAAGCAACACTAGGAACGTGTTGACAAACTGACTGTGTAGGGAGTAGGCTGGCAGCCTAGAGGTACTAGCAGGCGGTGGATGATGGAGTTTCACCAGCTTTTAAAAGATGAGCAACGTGCAGCTCCACAAATCAGAGGGTGTAGTTTAATAGTCTTCATTGTCCATGTCTGCTGTACTGTGGTGGATCATGTGGCTCTTGAGTGACCACGGTCTCTTGACACATCACCATGCAAATTCGTCACTCATGTGAACCTTTTGGGATTTGGTCTGTGGTTCCTGGATATCCTAATCTTCCTCAAGCAGGTAAGCTGTGTCTGTCCTTGGTTCTCTGCAGCAAGCTTGCTTTCAGAATTCCCACTTCAGTCCATTCTGAAGAGAGTGTAGCAAGCCAGCAAAAGTTCTCCTCCTATTGAGATGCCCTTTCCTACACTGGTATAAAGGCCTCAGACAATTTCACAATACTGGCTCTAGGGAGAGAGTATTTATCCTACTTGATGTCCAGGATGGATTGTCAAAGCTGATCAAAGGTCTGCTGTATGAAAAAGTTCAAAGACTTTTCCTGTTCCGTGGAAGTGCATCTTGTTGCCCATTTTCTCAGGCTTTATGGCCAAGAGTCTCCGGTCTAGTCAGGTTGAACTGATATAAATGTAGTTTGTGTACTACAGCTCACACAGAGCACCACACCAGCTTCCTTCCTCTTGATCAGCAGGAGGAAGGAGTTAAACAACTCCATGATGGCTTTAAACCTGAAGTACAGCAATGCATTCTAAACATACCCTTCGACAAAAAACATCTTTTTGGCCCTGAAGTTGATAAAAGCGCTTGAAAAGACGAAAAAAGATACAAATGTAGCAAAATCCATGGGAGCGCTTCAGTCTCCCTCTAACAGGGGTTCCTTTTGACGCTCTTTTTACAGGGGAGGGTCCAAATCCACAGGGATAGACCAAAACACTTCCTTTTGCAAAAACACTTCTCAATCATCCTTTACAAAAGGTTTTTTCAGAGGAGGCTACAGGGGAAACAGTCCAAGGGGCAGAGGTAAAACACCACTCCCCGCAATTCCCCTTCCCCAAATAAGCAGTGACTTCCTCACACTTCCCTCCGACTATTCCACACCTGTCGGAGGAAGACTTCAACACTTTATCCCCATTTGGGAATCAATAACAACCGACAAATGGGTGATTGGAATTATCCAACATGGTTATTGCCTGGAGCATACCAACAACCCTCAAAACATTCCACCTTGATATCACAAATTGTCAACAGACCACCAGCACTTGCTTCAACAAGAAGTGCAATCTCTATTACTCAAAGGAGCTATAGAACCAGTCCCACTTCAGTAACCAGGGTCAGAGGTTTATTCCCTTTACTTTCTAATTCCCAAAAAGGACGGCTCATTAAGACCTATTCTAGATCTCAGAGAGTTAAACAAATACATACTGTCAGAGCACTTACACATGGTGACTCTGCAACAGGTACTTCCTCTTTTACAGCAAGGCGACTTTGTCTACGCTGGATCTAAAAGACGTCTACTTTCACATTCCAATTCATCCAGCTCATCGCAAATACCTCAGATTTGTGGTAGCAGGCAAACATTACCAGTTCAAGGAACTTCCATTTGGCGTCACCACAGCCCCCAGTGTGTTCACCAAATGTCTCGCAGTAGTAGCTGCTCATCTCAGAAGACAGTGTATCCATGTCTTTCCTTACCTAGACTACTGGCTTATCAAAGCGGGCACTTACCAGAACTGTATACTACACACTCGGGCAACAGTACACCTACTTTATCAGTTAGGTTTCACAATCAATGCACAGAAATCTCATCTGTGCCCTACGCAAGTGCAATCTTATCTAGGAGCTTCCCTCAACACTCTCAAAGCTCTAGCCTCTCCCATTGTAGCCAGGATTCACAATATTCAGGCCACAATACTACAATTTCAACCCAATCAAACATTACCAGCCAGAGTTTTTATGCACCTGCTGGGAATGTGGCATCCTGCATTGCAATCGTACCTCACTCAAGGCTTCACATGCGTCCTCTGCAGGAATGTCTAGCAAGTCAGTGGAATCAGTCAGAGGGTCAATTAACTGATCTAGTGTTGGTAGACGGCCGCACCCATCGCTCTCTGCTGTGCTGGAATCCTCAAAACGTATCAAAAGGCCCTTCATAGACCCGATTCCACAGACTGTACTGACAGCAGACGCATCTTTAACCGGTTGGGGTGCTCATCTCCTTCACACAGTACAAGGGCTGTGGTCAGACAATCGCAAACGTCTCCACATCAACTACCTGGAACTTCTAGCAGTGTCTCTAGCACTCAAAGCTTTCCACACTCGCCTTCTACGCAAAACTGTCTTAGTCCGCACAGACATGACAGCCATGTATTATCTGCAGAAACAGGGAGGGGCACACTCGCCAGCTGTCGCGCCTGGCACAAAGCATTTGGAATTGGGCAATTCATCACAGAATTTATCTCCTAGCAGAACACCTTCCAGGGGTAGACAATCAAATTGCCGACCTGCTCAGCAGACACAGGCAGCAAGTTCACGAGTGGGAACTTCATCCCTACTTTCACCAATGGGGATTTCCACAGATAGATCTGTTTGCTACAGTTCACAGTGCAAAATGCCCAAACTTCGTATCCAGGTTCCCACACCGTCTATCCAAGGGTAATGCTCTATGGATAAATTGGTCAGGAATGTTTGCCTACACTTTTCCGCCTCTCCCACTAGTTCCATTATTGGTTCGAAAGCTCAAACAAACATCCCTCACATTGATATTAGTAGCACCCACATGGGCTCGTCAACCTTGGTACACCACCCTGTTAGAACTGTCAGTGGTGCCACATAAAAAGCTACACCTCACACCCAGTCTCCTCACTCAGAGCTATGGAGAAATCAGACATCCAAATCCCAGAAAACTCAACCTAGCAATTTGGCTCCTGAAGTCCGAGTTTGGTTATTTACAATTGCCACCAGACTGTATGAATATTCTCAGTGAGGCTAGAAAACTTACTACTAGAGCATGATATGCAGCAAAATGGAAACGGTTTATCTATTGAAATAGCATCAATCCACTTGATGCCTCTGTACAAAACATCATTTGTTACCTGTTGCATTTACAGCAATCTAAATTGGCTTACACATCCATTTGTTTACACCTAGCAGCAGTAGCCATATACTTACAAAATAGACAACACTTATCTCTATTCAGAGGACCAGTTATCAAAGCCTTCATGGAAGGATTAAAAAGGGTGATACCACCAAGAGTTCCCCCTGCACCAAAGTGGAACCTAAACATAGTCCTTACAAGGCTAATGGGGCCACCTTTTGAACCAATGCACAAATGTCAGTTACAGTTCCTCTCATGGAAGGTTGCTTTCCTCCTAGCAATAGCCTCACTAAGGAGAGTTGGTGAACTTCAGGCAACTATACAAGAGCCTTTCTTTCAACTTCACAAAGATAGGGTGGTTCTTCGAACCAATCCTAAATTTCTTCCTAAAGTAGTTTCTGCCTTTCATATCAATCAATCAGTTGTTACCTGTGTTGTTTCCTCAACCTGATTCTGTAGCAGAGCGAGCTCTACACACACTTGATGTTAGACAAGCTATACTATATTATGTAGAAACAACCAAAGAATTTCGAAAAACAACGCAACTAGTTGTTGCTTTTTCTACACCACACAAAGGCAATCCCATATCTAAGTCAGGTATTGCACAATGGTTTGTAAAATGTATCCAAACATGTTATGCTAAAGCTAAAAGAACTCTGATAATACCCCCTAGAGCTCATTCCAGTCGCAAAATAGGTGTAGTATGGCTTTCTTAGGGAATATTCCCCTAGCCGACATCTGTAAGGCAGCAACATGGTCTACACCGCACACATTCACCAAACACTATTGTGTAGATGTGTTTGCGAGATAACAAGCAAATGTAGGCCAAGCAGTACTCAAAACACTGTTTCAAACAACTACAACCACTACAGGTTAGCCACCGCTTTGGGAGTATACTGCTATATAGTCTATGCTAAGCATGTGATCTGTAGCTCACATGCCTCGAACGGAAAATGTTACTTACCCAGTAAGCATCTGTTCTTGGCATGTAGAGCTGTAGATTCACATGCACTAACCTGCCTCCCCGGTCTCCTGTAGTTGTTGTAGTTCTCAATTCACATTTATACGCATGGACATCTCTATTCTAACTCACTAACTCCATTCTCACCCTCTGTGGGAAAACACTCTAATGGTGTCGATGCCCATGCACACTATCACCGAAAGGAGGAGTCACCTTACCTCGTGACTGGAAAGACCTCTTCGAAGAAAAACAACTTGCAAACATCCGGACCCAACACTAGATGGCAGGAGTATGCAAATCATGTGAATCTACAGCTCTACATGCCAAGAACAGATGCTTACTAGGTAAGTAACATTTTCCTTTGCCCCCATTTTGACCAGTAGGTACTGGTGTAATGACCCTGAAATGCCCTAAGCCCTCCTAATCAGGACTCCGAGCATGTGCTCTGACCCTTAAAATGGTGTGTGTTTAATTGTCATATACCTAATTGACAAAGCCTAACTTATATGTCCCTAGTACATGGTAGCAGGGGTACACAGGGATTGAACGTTAGTGTCCCCTCGAGGACTGCAGCACTTGTTGGGCCACCCTGAGTCGGACAATGTAAAACATGGCTCCCAGTATGCCACTTCAGACGGGAAGGGCAGTTATAAACTGCTAAGTCGACTTTGCCATTTAAGGTAAGCCCAGTCCTCCCTTTTTAGGTCTCGCCTGAGCCAGCGCGCATGCGCTGCTCTGCGAGACATTTAGTAAGGGCTTTAAACTTTGGACCACACGCTCGTGCGTGTGGTCCGAGTTTAAAGTCACACTATTGGCCTTTGCGTGCGTCTTTCTATGAAAGACAGCACGCAATTGGCCAGAGGCGGGTGCATGTCCCGCCTTCTCTCTCCCGTGGCCTAGGGAGCTCGGGAGCGAGCATCATCGCCATCTGTTTCTAATTATCACGCCCGCGTCTCGCGTTCGCGTGAATTAGAAACAGATGGCGCTGGCGCTTGTTTGACCTTCCTCGCAGAACATACAACAGGGTAAATGACTATGCCTGGGCTGGCTTTCCAAGGTTAGGTAACATTTTTTGGACAGTTTTATGTAGCGCGAACTTAACCGAGGTATTGGAGCGCTTTAGTTGAGCACCAAAAGAACACATTCATTTTGTTAGCCAGATTAAGAGATTTGCAAAGGTTCACAAAATGTTGATCCGAGAATAGATCCGGGTTCCCCAATTCCAAAGTCGGCAGCTCTGGTCATAGTGCCAAATCCTCTCCCGTTTAACAGAGGGGAGGGCTTATTCTGCAACCCTTAGCATCACGTAAATACCGTTTTTATACAGTTAAACTTCTCAATAAAATGATCGCGCTAAAACTTCCAGCCGTGTAAATCTATCTAGTTCATAAAGAGCTCAGGTCGGAGGTTGGGCTCGGAAAGTGTATAAACAAGTAAAGATGCTCCTTGACGGACCGATTCCTTTCAACTCGCATCAACTTTCTTAGAGCAGTCGAGACAAACTTTGGGGTCCAAACTATCGAAAAAAGAACACGTTTAGCCAAAGACCGACTCTCTCATCTTATCGAGGAACAAAGACTCTCTTAGGTTCTAATTCTGAGTGGGCTGGTTTTACTCTGAGGCCTCTTGCTCTGGAGAAAGGCAGTTATTGCGTCTTGTGGTTTGTACGTGGGTTTTCCCGCCCAGAATCAGATGTTTACAGAATCGGATTTATCGCACTCTAATGCATCACATTTCCCCTCCTTCAATCTGTTTGTGCCTCTACAAATTACGACACGTAACACCTGGAGAAATGAGTAGGGGGAAAACTCCAGGTGTGCTGTATTACCCCCAAATCCGTCACACCTCGATAGGGAGAAAACGCTGTTTGTCGAACCCTTCAAGCCGTTTCAGAAGGATGTCTGAATGTGTTAATGCACCCTGCACAACTGAAAACAAGCATTTGCAATGCATTAGGCCTCGCATTTGCGCGAGTTTGAGCTATTGACAATGCAAATAACAATGCCTTTTATTTTTGTTTTCAAAACATAAATAAAAGGCATTTTCATTTACAATGCCAATAGCTTAAACTCGCGTAAATGCGAGACCTATTGCATTGCAAATGCTTGTTAATATGTAATCTCTAAGGTAGGCCTGTCGAGCCCTACAACAGTGTGCTGTATATTAAAAAGTGGAATATATACTTTTACATGCTTCAGATACAAAAACCCCAAATTGTTGTTTTGACTGTGGAAAGGCTAGTAGCTCCATTGGCAAGTACAGAGTTAAAGGCTGACTTCTCTGCCCTGCTAGCTTCTGAATACGACTACTAACGGTAATGTAAGATGTCAAACGAATCTCTGCATTAAATCCGATTTAATGGTTAAATTGAATTTAATGTCACTGGTGGGCAAAGTCCAACTTTAGAAGTTGCCACTTTGATTGCCCAAGATTTCTAGTGCCCGTTTACGGTTGCACACAAGATCTGTTAAGAGACTTCTAGCTGCAGATTCCTTACCTTTGAATTTCCCAGGTGTCAGGCTGGATCCAGAAACTATTGCTGAGCAATATACCTTGCACGGGTCGTCGGGTGGCTCCATTCGGCTCCGCGTAACGTCGTCGGCAGCGTCGGTTATGATGACGTTTCGGTAGCTATATAGGCACCACCCAGGTGCGCGGACATCATCTCGTTTCTTTCCGCACCAGTTAAGATCCGGTCCGGGAAGAGCTACTCCTCGACTGACGAAAAAGGTAAGGAGCACCCGATGCTCAAGGCACAGTTCTGCGGAGCCAGGGTTGACTTTGTGCCTCCCTCCCTTTCCCTGAGCCGGAGCGACCCCGCTGAAATTAAAGAGTTTTACGAGGCGATGCGCAGCGTATTTGAGCGAGCCAACCCCTCTGGCGAGCCTTCGGGCCCCGCGGGGTTGGAAGGGGCCCCATCGGATTCAACACTGTCGGCTCCGGCCACAGTGCCAGTGGGACTTCCGGGATCCGATCCAGGTCGACGCCGGTCGTGCCATCGCGACCTCCTCTGGCATCGGACCCAAAGTCGGTGCAGCCGATGCCCATGGGCGGCACCAGCCCCATCCTTATCCCTGACGACACGGAGTCGGAACGACGTCGATTGAACCCAGGGATTCTGTGTTGTCGCCTGAACACTTTGAGGATGTGTTAGGCTCAGGAGAGGAATGGGAGGGATCTATGGACCCTTTGAAAACACCAGGATGACTCTGCAGAGTACTCATCATCAAATCTTTATTTCGGTAAAGATTACCATAAAAGACACAGATTCAGAGTAGTTGGACTGGTATGGGGAACTTGGGGAAGCCATCGGCAGCCGCAGCCTCCAAGCACTCCTAGTCTGACTCGGCAAGACAACACCACTCCAGTTGGCGGGAGAATCCATTATCATCTCCCCCACTGGAGGTCCATAACATCAGACAAGTGGGTCTTGCAGATTATTCAGGAGGGCTATTCTATACCTTTCCTTTCTTTTCCTCCTCCCATTCTGCCAAATCAGAAACGGCTGACAGTGGATCATTTAAAATTGCACCAGGCGGAAGTTACAGCTCTTGTGGCCAAGAGAGCTACAGAGGGTTCCGGTTTCAGAAGTAGGCAGTGGCTGTTTGTAGGAGGCTGGCTTAGTATATGGTGGAAACTTATTTAAGTGAAGCCCCCTGACTAATCTAGGCAACACTTATGGTGTTTTTAGTGGTCTTAGACAACTATAGAAAGCTCTTTAAGTGGTAGCTGTGGAGAGCAGCCTTAAGGCTTAGTCAAGGAGTGTAAAGCAGCTTGTTTTACCAGTACTAACTAATCATATAGTGTAGGTTAAGTGAAAAAGAACCACACAGTGTTGTTATAATAATATGTATTTATTATGAACTCTCACTAACACATTGAGATATCTCCTACCTGGAGATATAATCACATTGCACACAATACTTCAACAATACTTCAACAATAGTACAGGTATGTAGCACAAATGGTCTCCCCCTGAAGTGGTCTTCAGGGGGAGACCAAACCATAAACTATTAAAGTGGAATGCGAACCACGACCGAAGTCGAGACTGGATCCAGAAGACTTAGAAGAGCCAGGGACCCAAGGAACCACCCAAGGTAAGTACCCAGGAACCCCACGGAGACCGTGTGCAGCAGAGCGGAAACACAATCGCGTGCTCAATACAAGTAAATGGGGAAGTCGTGGTTGCGGTTTTCAAGAAGGACCCTTCCCAGAGGACCCTGAAGAAACCCCATGGAAGGTTGGAGAGTCACCCCACCTGTGGATACTCCAGGAACCAAGATACCCAAACCAGGGAAGCCGGATGCATAGGTGTGAAGTGACATCAGAAACCGATGTAGAACACAATGTAGGACTTCAGTGAAGATGCCGCTGGCGAAAAAGGTGAAAGAGTCTGGTGGGATCCAAGGGTGGATTCTTGAAGAGGAGTACCTGCAAGCAGAGGGGACGACTCTATGCCACTCGGGAGTGACCAGGAGGCATGAAGAACAATGACCACGATGAACGAAGATGCAGGAGAGTTGATGGTGCCCTTGTCGCTGCAGCTGTGAGGACCAGGCGACACTGTGGAAGACCAGGCGCCGTTCACGAGCTGTCCCACATCGGAAGTCGAGAGCCAGGGGGTCGGTGTCTGGCTGGAGCACCAACAAGCCTTGGCAACAGCAACAGAATAAGAAGCAAAGAAGGTGCAGTGTCGGGACCAGCAAGGTCCAAGAGACTCACCAAGTGCAGGGGAGCCCACTGGTGCCAACGAAGACCCTCACAAGGACCCACAGGCCGAAGGCACACAAGTCCCAAGAGGACCGCGAGCAGCTCACCAAGAATGCAGGCCCACGGTGCAGAGGATACGGTGAGGACGAAAACCTTGGTCACAGGAGATGCTGGAGACTGGAGCTTCTCGGAGCCCGACTATCTCTGGAGAAGAGAGTCAACAAGCCTTGGCAACGGCAAGTCAACGTGGCGCACAGGGTTATTGCTCCAGCGGTTCTGACGAGGGATACTGACTTGAAACTTGCTGAGAAGACAGTGCAGCTCTCGAGGGAGTTGCAGAACCACCACCTGTGTTGCTGAGCCTTTCGAAGTCCGTAGGACGTCGGGAAAAGGAGACCGGTCAGCTTAGTTGCAGTGCGTGCAGATGCAGGGGAGTGACTCCTTCACTCCAAGGGAGATTCCTTCGAGTGTATTGGATGCCCACAGGCCTGGAGAAGAACCTGTATGGAGCACAGGCACAGATGCGAAGAAGACTGGCAGGACGAGGAGACCAGGAGCAGCAGGAGTCTTCCAGATGCAGTCTCGGTTCCCAAAGCTAAGTCCAGCGAAGTCCAACATGCCCACACGGTTGAAGGTGAAGTGGTTTCGGATCTGAATCTTGTCCCACGACTAATCTGAAGAGCCACCCACAGGTAAGCCCTTAAGTACTCTAGGGAAAGGGTTGGGACGATTCAGGGGTCCCTCCCAGAGGAGGGGCTGGACAGAGGGGAGGATACTCACACGTCCTTTGTCCAGTTTCACGCCAGAGCGGGAGCCAACGGCTCCCTGAACTGGTTCCAACTGAAGTATGCAAGGAGGGCACCAAAGGTGCCCTTCAAAGCAGTGTGGTGGCGCTGGCAAGCGCCCCCACCCCAGCCCAATATACCAAGTCCTGTCTGGGAGGTGGTTACTCCTCTCTGTGACAGGAAACCTATTGTCCTACCTTCCCCTGCTCGAGCCTGACTCAGCAGCAGGAGGGCAGAATCGTGTCTCTGGTCGGCAGCAGCGCTAGCTTGCTGTAAGACCCTATCTGAAAGAGACACGTTAGTGACAGATTCCTTACCTTAGAATATCCCCAGGCGTCAGGCTGGATCCGGAAAGTTTTTGCGTAGCAGTACCCTTGCGCGTCGGTAGGCGGCGTCGTGCGGCTCCGCGTCCGGCGTCGTGATCGCCGGGATGACGTCGCGGGCAGTACTTAGACGCCGCCCCTGCGCGCTCACGTCAGTTCTTCTTTTTCCGCGCCAGTAAGCGCAGATCCGGGAAGAGCAGTGCCCTAGTCAATTTTTGACTACATTTTTGGTGAATTTTTTCACTGTTTCTTTTCGAGTCTTCTCGACTCCTAGGTGTCGGTAGGGATGCCCGGCTTCAAGCCATGCGGTGCCTGTGGTCGAATGATGTCGATCACAGACCCGCACTTAGAGTGTCTCTACTGTCTCGGCCGAGACCACGACACGAAGTTGTGCCCTGACTGCCGGAAACTTCACCCGAAGGCTTTGCGAGAGCGGTCTCTAAAGCTCCTGGAGGTCCGGCAGTCGGCTCTGCGCCGCACCAAGCCCTGGTCCCGTGAGAGGTCGAGGGGCCGGTGGTGGAGCCCCCGCCGGTCGTCGGAGTCCAAGTCTTCGCGCTCCTCGGGTAAGTCGAAGCACAAGAAGTCTAAGAAGCACCATCGCTCTAAGACTTCGTCTCGCGACTCGGCTGAGGCCCCTGTCGGCACCGTCCCCGCGGCTCCGGATGTGCCTGTGGCGCCGCCCCCGCATTACCCGTCCTTCCCGGGTTTCGGGGGCGACTCCAGCCGAGATACATGAATTCCTGTCGGCCATGGCCCGCCTCTTCGGGCCTCAAGGTCCCTCCGGTGCGCCTTCGGGCCCCGCGGGCCCTGATGGGGTTGCTCCGGCGTCGCCGACGACTCCGGTCCCGGCGTCGCCTGTCCCGCCAGCCTTGATCCCGGCCCCGGCCTCAATCCCGGCTCCGGTGGTACCGCAACCCCGATCGACGCTGGTTGACCTAACCACGCCTCCGCCGGCGCCGATCTCCCCGGTGCCGTTCCCGACGCCACCCGGGGCTCCGGGCGGCGTCGTTCCCCGGTTCTCTCCGGTTCCGGACATGGAGCAGGACCGACGTCGCTCGACGCCGATGAGACCTTGGGTCCCAGATGTCCCTCCTCCTCCTCCATATTTTGAACCAGAGGAGGACCAGGAGAGCTGGGAGGGGTCGGAAGACCCTCTCACACAGCAGTGTGATTATGATCAGGACTGGGCAGAGGAACTTGGGGATGCCAGTGGTCTAGACACTTCCCCTGACACTGGCATGCTGTCTCCTCCTGTGGCTACGGAGGAGGGAGCAAATTCTCGCAACGGTGTTGCGTAGAGCAGCTGGAGCCTTGCACCTCCAATTGCCTACTGTGGCTGTCAGGACTAATCTCCTGACCGAAGTGCTTCAGCCGGCAGCTTCCTCTTCGGAGACGGTGCTGCCGTTTAATGATGCACTATCTGACGTTCTTTTGGGCACCTGGTCCAAGCCCACCACAGGGGCTCCTGTGGATAGGAACGTGGCCCGTCGCCATCGCCCTGCTCCGGGCGACCCCTTGTTTCTCTCTCAACATCCCACCCCCGAGAGCTTGGTTGTCCAAGCCTCTGCCTCCCAAACCGCCTTCCCTACCGCCCCTCCGGATAGGGAATCCAAACGCCTGGACCAATTTGGGAAGAAGGCTTTTTCTTCCTCCAGTGCTGGCTTGCGGTCCGTCAACACCGCTTGCCTTTTGGGCCGATATACCCACTCCCTGTGGGATTCGGTGGCGACTGTTTTGCCCCAGTGTTCTGAGGAGGTCCAGACACTGCTTACCCGCACCATTGCGGAAGGTAGAGATGCGGCTAAATACACCTTACGTTGTGTCCTTGATACCGCCGACTCGCTGGGCAGATCGCTTGCAACGACGGTGGCGCTGCGTCGCCACGCCTGGCTGAGAACAACTGGTTTCTCGGGTGATGTCCAGAATACACTCATGGACATGCCCTTTGATGGAGTCGGTCTTTTTGGTTCCAAAGCAGACCATGCGCTGGAGCGTTTTAAGGACTCACGGGCTACTGCCAAGTCCCTGGGCCTTTCTGTTGTGCGCCCTCCGCTAACCTCTGCTTTTCGCCCCTTTCGTGGCCACGGAAGGGGCGTCCAGTCACGTCCGCAGCCCAGCCACCGGCCCGCGCAGCAAGCGTCTTCGCGTGGCCGGGGACGTGGCTACCGCCGTGGCGGTTCGGGCAACCAGCGTGCGGGTCAGGCCACCACCTCCGCCCCGTCCGCGGCCTCCAAGCCCTCCTAGTCCCTCCTTTCAGGTGCACAGCACGCCAGTAGGGGGCAGGGTCCGCCATCACCTTCACCACTGGCGTGCCATCACCTCGGACAGGTGGGTCTTGGACATTGTTCGAAGGGGCTACTCCCTCCCCTTCGAGACCACCCCCCCATCCATGCCACCTCAATTCCACCGCATATCAGGGGATCACTTGGTGCTTCTGCAGAAGGAAGTCACGGCCCTCTTGGCCAAGAGGGCCATCGAGCATGTTCCGACCCCAGAAGTAGGACAAGGTTGCTACTCCCACTACTTTCTGGTGCCCAAAAAGGACAAGGAGGACATGCGTCCTATCTTGGACCTCCGGAACGTCAATCGCTTCCTCCGGAAGGAGAAGTTCAAGATGCTCACCCTAGCTCAGGTCTTGACTGCCCTCGACCCTGGTTACTGGTTGGTAGCGTTGGACTTGCAGGACGCTTATTTTCACATCCCCGTCCTGCCGGCCCACCGGCGTTACCTTCCGTTCACCGTAGGCCTCGAGCATTTTCAGTTCACCGTGCTCCCCTTTGGCCTTACAAGTGCCCCTCGGGTGTTCACGAAAGTGATGGCGGTGGTCGCAGCTCATCTGCGCCGGGCAGGGGTTTCAGTCTTCCCCTACCTCGACGACTGGCTGCTGAAGGCGGGCTCGTCCCAGGCAGTCGTCTCCCACCTCCAGACTACGGCCGAACTCCTGCACTCGCTGGGGTTCTCCATCAATGTGCCGAAGTCGCATCTGATTCCTTCTCCACAGCTCCTTTTCATCGGAGCAGTTCTGGACACGACGCAGTTTCGGCCCTATCCTCCCGAACGGCGAGTCCGGGATATTCAGGCTATGATTCCGATCTTTCAGCCTTTATCCTGGGTTTCGGTACGGATGACCCTGAGGCTGCTGGGCCTCATGGCCTCCTGCATCCTGCTGGTCGATCATGCCAGATGGCATATGCGGGCTCTGCAGTGGGACCTGAAGTTCCAGTGGGCGCAGCACCAGGGCAATCTGTCCGATCACGTTCAGATCTCGGAGGGGGCTGCAAGACAGTTGCAGTGGTGGCTCTCGAACCGGCAATGGGTCATGGGCAGATCCCTCTCCCTTCCCCAGCCAGAGCACACAGTTTGACGGACGCGTCCCTTCTGGGATGGGGCGGTCACATGGGAGAGGCGGAGATCAGAGGCCTCTGGTCTCCGGCGGAGTCCCGGCTCCATATCAACCTTCTGGAGCTCCGGGCGATCCGACTTGCACTCAAGGCATTCCTTCCCTCTGTCAAAGGGAAAGTAGTGCAGGTGTTCACAGACAACACCACCGCCATGTGGTACTGCAACAAGCAAGGCGGGGTGGGGTCGTGGACCCTATGTCAGGAGGCTCTGCGCCTCTGGACATGGCTGGAACATCAGGGCATTTTCCTGATGGTTCAACACCTGGCAGGTTCCCTGAACGCCAGGGCGGACGAACTCAGCCGCAGGTGCATGATGGATCACGAATGGCGTCTTCACTCGGAAGTGGCGCAAGGACTCTTTCTACAGTGGGGGAGCCTTGGTTAGATCTATTCGCCACCGAAGAGAACGCGCAATGTCATCAGTTCTGCGCGTTGGAATTTCCAAGGCAGCACTCGCTCGGCGACGCTTTTCGTCGCGAGTGGAGTTGCGGTCTGTTGTACGCTTTTCCGCCTATACCACTTCTACCCAGAGTGTTGAAGAAGATTCGGCGCGATCGGGCCCAAGTCATCCTTGTGGCTAAGGACTGGGCTCGAAGAGTTTGGTATCCTCAGCTACTCAGTATGAGCGTCGATCCCCCGATCCGTCTGCCTCTTCGGGAGGATCTTCTGTCGCAGCAGCAGGGGACGGTCCTCCACCCGAACCTGTCCAGCCTCCACCTGCTTGCGTGGAGATTGAGCGGCGGCAGTTGATTCCTTTCCACTTGCCTCCCGAAGTTTGTGATGTGATTCTGGCAGCCAGGCGTCCCTCCACTAAGGTGGTATATGCCTGCAGGTGGAACAAGTTTGTGGCATGGTGCACAGCAAAGGCTGTGAATCCCCTTTCTGCCCCTCTTTCTGAGGTTCTTCTGTTCCTTCTTTCCCTGGCCCAACAGGGTTCTGCCCTGGGTACCATCAAGGGCTATCTTTGTGCCATCTCGGCCTTCCTCAGGCTTCCTGATCAGCCCTCCCTTTTCAAGTCCCCTGTTGTTAACAGGTTTCTAAAAGGCATTACACACCTCTTCCCTCCTGTTCCGTTTGTGATGCCTCAGTGGGACTTGAACTTGGTTCTTACCTTTCTTATGTGCGCTCCCTTTGAGCCTCTACATAACTGTCCTCTTCATCTTCTGACTCTGAAGACAGCCTTTCTGGTGGCCATCACCTCCGCTCGGCGGGTGAGTGAGCTCCAGGCTCTTTCATGCAAACCTCCCTTTCTGTCTGTCTATCCAGACAAGGTTGTTCTTAGGACGCGTCTTGCCAAAGGTGGTTACTGCCTTCCACTTTGGGCAGACCATCACTTTGCCCACCTTCTTTCCGCCTCCGCATCCTTCCAGAGAGGAAGAGAGGCTCCACCGTCTGGACCCAAAACGTGCGCTTTCCTTTTATATCAACCGCACACAACACTTCCGGGTGGATGACCAGCTCTTTGTTGGCTACGTGGGCGCCAAAAAGGTCGGGCAGTGCACAAGAGAACCATCTCCCGCTGGGTAACCTTGTGTATCAAAGCCTGCTATTCTTTGGCTAAGAAGGAGCCTCCTGTTGGGCTGTGTGCCCATTCCACCAGGGCAACGGCTGCTACCACGGCTTTAGGCCGCGGTGTTCCGCTGCAGGATATCTGTCAGGCAGCTACGTGGGCCTCGCTGCACACGTTTACAAAGCATTACTGCCTTGACAGTCAGGTCCGGAGGGACGGCTTCTTTGGCCGTTCTGTCCTCCGGGACTTCCTTGTCTGATCTTTGTTCGCAGACCCACCACCGGGGTTGGTATTGCTGGGTTATCTATTCTAAGGTAAGGAATCTGTCACTAACGTGTCTCTTTCAGATGCACAAGTTACTAACTTGTGTAACGATATATCTGTAAGAGACAGTAGTTAGTGACAGATTCCTTACCGCCCACCCATCCTCCCCGTTCTGCGAACTGATTTCTAGGGTTAAGGACATCCCTTTCAGGGCCCTAGTATTTTTCAGACACCTATGTCAGCTTCTTGCATGGCTCTGCGTTCCTGGCGCGGAAAGTCGTGTACAGAACTGACGTCAGCGCGCAGGGGCGGCGTCTAAGTACTGCCCGCGACGTCATCCCGGCGATCACGACGCCGACGACGGACGCGGAGCCGCACGACGCCGCCTACCGACGCGCAAGGGTACTGCTACGCAAAAACTTTCCGGATCCAGCCTGACGCCTGGGGATATTCTAAGGTAAGGAATCTGTCACTAACTACTGTCTCTTACAGATATATCGTTACACAAGTTAGTAACTTGTGCGAAAGGCTGGTACCAGGAATACAGGGGGCTCTCTGTGGGAGCCCTCCAGTACATGAGATCCCACATCCAACACTGGAATCGATGTTGGGGTAGGATCCAAAATGTTTGATACCAAACATGACCAGTTTCAGTGAAGCCAATATATAGTTAGACATCTTGTAATTGACTTGATGTCCACTATATGTCTAAAATGGCTGACCGCACTTACAAAGCCGGGAGACTCGACTCCTAGGTTTGTAGGGGCTGTCCTGCTCATGCAGGGCACCCTCACACTTATAACCAAGCACCCTGCCTTCAGAATGAAAGGCCTACCTTAGAAGTGACTTATAGGTTTTAAGTGCAGTTACCTCAGATATAAGGGAACTTGGCTGCAATGGCAGGCGTGTAGTCACAGTTTGAGTGGACTCTCATGGGTGGCATGATTCATGCTGTAGCCCATAGGAGACCTCTGGTGTACCTATGCCCTGGGTACCTCAGTACCATGTACTAGAAACTGAGAAGGGTACATCAGTAGCCAATTAGGAAGGCAACAAAGTACTTACTATCGTCCAATTTAGGGAGAGAGCACAGTGACTGGGGTCCTGATTAGCAGGATCCCAGACAGACTAGTCAGAAAAACAGAGTGACACCAGCAAAAAGTGGGGGTAACCATGAAAGCAGATCCTACTTTCCTACACTGTTATTCCTGCTTCTTTCTGATTCCGAAGAAGAACAAGGGGTTGCGAACTGTTTTAGATCTTCGGACTGTCAATCTATTCCTCAAGAAGAAGTTCAAGATGCTTACTCTAGCTCATGTCTCGTCCTTGTCTACCCTAGACCAAGAAGACTAGATGGTAGCGTTGGACCTGCAGAATGTGCATTTTCACATCCCCATCCTATCGGGCCACAGGCGTTACCTGCGGTTCAAGGTAGGCCACAAGCACTTTCAGTTTACCGTGCTCCCCTTTGGCCTTGCCAGTGCCCCTCAGGTGTTCCCTGAGGTGATGGCGGTGGTCGTAGCTCATCTGCGCAGGTTAGGGGTGTCAGTTTTCCCCTACCTCAAAACTGTCTGGTAAAGGCGTCTTCGCCCCAGGCTGTCGTCTCCCACCTTCATAGTATGGCGGACCTCTTGCATTCGCTGGGGTCCTCTAAAAACGTGCCGAAGTCACACGTGACTCCTTCCCCTGATGCTCCTTTCATCAGAGCTGTTCTGGACACAGTGCAGTTCCGGGCCTATCTTCCCGAGCAGCGAGTCCAGGATGTTCAGGTTATGATTCTGATGTTTCAGCCTCTATCCTGGATTTTGGTGAGACTGACTCTGAGGCTGTTGGGCCTCATGGCCTCCTGCATCCTGTTGGTAAAATATGCCAGGTAGCTTATGCGGGCTCTGCAGTGGGACTTGAAGTTCCAGTGGGCACAGCATCAGGGAAATCTCATCGACGTGGTCCAGGTCCCGGAAGGAACTGCAAAAGATCTGCAGTGGTGGTTGACGAACTGCGATTTTGTCAACGGAAGACCCCCTCTCCCTTCCCCAGCAAGATCTCAGTCGTGACAGCTGTCACTTCTGGGATGGAGCGGCCATCTGGGAGAGGTGGAGATCAGGGGACACTGGTCTCCGGCGGAGTCGGGCTCCACATAAATGTGTTGGAGCTTTGAACGATTCCATTGTCATTGAAAGCATTTCTTCCCTCTGTCAAGAGTAAGTTAGTGCAGGTGTTCACGGACAACACCACCGCCATGTGGTACTGCAACAAGGAGGGCGGGGTGGGGTAGTGGACCCTTTTTCAAGAGGCCCTGCGTCTCTGGACATGTCTGGAACAGCAGGGCATAACCCTGGTGGTTCAACACCTGGCAGGTTCTCTGAATGCCAGGGCGGACAAACTCAGCTGCATGTGCATGATGGATCACAAATGGCGTCTCCACTCGGAGGTGGTGCAAGGTCTCTTTCAACAATGGGGAGAGCCTTGGTTAGATCTATTCGCCACCGAAGAGAACGCGCAATGTCATCAATTCTGCATGTTGGAATTTCCAAGGCGGCACTCGCTAGGCGACGCCTTACGTCGCGAGTGGAGTTGCGGTCTGTTGTACGCCTTTCCGCCTATACCACTTCTGCCCAGAGTGCTGAAGATCAGGCGCCACCGGGCCCAAGTCATTCTTGTGGGTCCGGATTCGGCACGAAGAGTCTGGTATCCTGAGCTGCTCAACATGGCCATCGATTCTCCGATCAGACTGCCTCTGCGGGAGCATCTTCTGTCGCAGCAGCAGGGGGTGCTCCTCCACCCGAACCTGTCCAGTCGCCACCTCTTTGCGTGAAGATTGAGCGGCGGCAGTTGATGTCTTTCGACCTGCCTCCCGAAGTCTGTGACGTAATCTTGGCAGCCAGGCGTCCCTCCACTAAGACGGTATACGCCTGCCGGTGGAACAAATTTGTGGCATGGTGCACAGCAAAGGCTGTGGATCCCCTTTCTGCCCCTCTTTCTGAAGTACTCTTGTTTCTTCTCTCTTTAGCCCAGCAGGGCTCTGCTCTGGGCACTGTCAAAGGATATCTGTCAGCCATCTCTGCCTTCCTTCTGCTGCCAGATCAGCCTTCTCTTTTCAAGTCCCCGGTAGTACACCGTTTCTTAAAAGGCTTAACACATCTTTTTCCTCCAATCCCCTTCGTTATGCCTCAGTGGGACTTGAATTTTGTACTAACTTATTCAATGTGTGCTCCCTTTGAGCCGCATCATAGCTGTCCCTTACTGCTCTTAAGACTGCTTTCCTGGTAGCCAACACTTCTGCTAGAAGGGTGAGTGAGCTCCAGGCCCTTTCTTCTAAACCTCCTTTCCTGTCTGTTCATCCGGACAAGGTCATTCTCCGCACCCATCCATCATTCCTTCCTAAGGTGGTCACTGCCTTCCACATTGGGCAGACCATTACTTTGCCCACCTTCTGTCCGCCTCTGCATCCTTCGAAGGAGGAAGAGAGGCTCCACCGTCTGGACCCAAAACGTGCGCTTTCCTTTTATCTAGATCGCACGAAACAGTTCCGGGTGGATGATCAACTTTTTGTTGGCTACTTGGGCGCAAAGAAGGGTCGGGCCGTACACAAACACACCATTTCTCGATGGGTCGTGTTGTGTATTAAGGCTTGTTACTCTCTGGCTAAAAAGGAGCCTCCAGTCGGGCTACGCACCCATTCCACCAGGGCGACAGCAGCCACTACTGCCTTGGGAAGAGGAGTTCCTCTGAATGAATTCTGTCCGGCAGCCACGTGGGCATCACTGCACACGTTCACCAAACACTACTGCCTGGACAGTCAAGTCCGGAGAGACGGCTTCTTTGGCCGTTCTGTTCTCCAGGACTTTCTGGTGTGATCTTGGTTCGCAGACCCAACACCGGGGTTGGTATTGCTGGGGTATCTATTCTAAGGTAAGGAATCTATAACTAACGTGTTTCTTTCAGATGAACAAGTTACTTACCTTCGGTAACGATATATCTGTAAGAAACATTAGTTAGTTATAGATTCCTTACCGCCCCACCCATCCTCCCCGTTCTGCGAACTGATTTCTAGGGTTAAGGACATCCCTTCAGGGCCCTAGTTTTGTGCACCAGTGGTCAGTGTCTTGCATGGCTCTGCATTTCTGGCGCGAAAAGTCGTGTCAGAATGGACGTCGGCGCGCGAGGGTGGCGTCTAAGTAGCTGCCGCGACGTCATCCCGGCGACCACCACGACGACGGACGCGGAGCCGACCGACGCCACCTTTTGACGTACTGCTGACGAAAAAACTTTCCGGATCCAGTCTGACGCCTGGGGGTAATTCTAAGGTAAGGCATCTATAACTAACTAATGTTTCTTACAGATATATCTGATAGAGACTACTAGCCGCAGATTCCTTAACGTAGAATTATCCCCAGGCGTGAGACTGGATCCGGAAAATGTTTGCCACAGCATCCCTGCGCGCGGGGGGGGCGTGGCACCACACGACTCCGCCCTGACGCTGTCCGCGGACGGACGTGACGTCAGCAAGGTCACATAAGTCCCACCCCGGCGCGCTGACGTCAGTTTCCTTCTTTTCCGCGTGCAACGCGGATCCGGAGTGAGTTCCCCTGGCCTGTTTTCAGGCCTCTTAACGCTTTGCGTTGGGAACAGTGTGCAATGCCTTCGGGTTTCAAGACGTGGGCTTCTTGTACGCGTCAGATGTCGGCGACGGACCCTCACCCTATTTGTATGTGGTGTTTGGGCGAGCACCATGATTCTACGGACTGCGACGCCTGTCAGCATCTCAAGCCGAAGTCCCGGCGGGAGCGCCGGATGAAGTTGCTTTCAGCCCGCTTGTCCAGATCGGTCTCGTCACCGCGTCCGTCCCCTGCCTCGGAAGAGTCCAGGAGCCGCCGATTCCGGTTGCGGCATCGTCCTTCACCGAGGCCCCACGGGCGGCGCTCGCCCGCCGGTAAGTCTTGCAGTTTGTCACCGAGGCCCTGTCCTCGTTCTGAGGGCGCGGGTTCCTCTCGGGATGTGCGCCCTCGCCCGTCGCCAACCTATCCGCCGTTTCCTGGCGTTGGGGCGACAAGGGCCCAAATGAAGGCCTACGCTTCGGCTCTGCGGGCTTCTTTGGGGCCCCCTCCTCTTCCAAAGACGTCCGCGGATCCCTCGCCATGCGCGGGGCCTTCCGCAGACTCGCCGGCGGATTCGCCCACGGCGCCGACGTGTTCGGCTTCAGTTTTTGGAGGTGTGGTGTCGTCTAGGTGCGGCCCTCCGGGGTTCCCCTCTTCGGCCCACGGCGTCCCTGCCTTGCCGCAAAACCCCGCGGGGTTCCCTGTGGTGTCGCAGGAGGTCGCCGGGACTCACGGCTCGTCCCCGAGTCCCCCTCGGTCCTCTATGCAGGCGGCTGTCTTACCGGAGGTCGAGCCGGCGCCAACGGCTTTCCTCCCCGGCCCTGGCGGCACCACGGGTGGAGGCCGGGACCCGGGGCGCCTCCCCGAGTCCCTCTCGGCCCCTGCGCAGGCGGCTGCCTTGTCGGGGGTCGAGCCGGCGCCTTTTCGGCGCCGTTCATTGGCCACTTTGGCTCCAACCCCGCCCCTTTCTTCTAGACTGCGTGTGGTGTTGGAGGTCGACTCGGCGCCCCTGGTGGACACTTCGGCGCCGTTCGAGGACACCAAGGTGCCCATGGCGGACTCTCCGCCGTCGGAGCGTCGACTCCTCCTCTCCGGAGGGTTGTCATCTCCTTGTCTCCTCTTCACCGGAGACTGGACGCCACATCGTTGCCTTTTCCCAGGCGGCTTCCGGGGCGGGTTCTATGCCGTCTCCGCGTCCACAGTCCCCGGACCCGCTCTTCCGCACCTTGCAGTTGGTGGCCCCGCAGGCTTCTCCGCCTTCTTCGGAGACCCCTCAGGCTCCCCACTCGTCCGTGGGTCCTCCATCCTACAGGGGCTGGCCGTTTCTTCCTCCGGCAGGGCATGGGGACGGGCGGCTTAGTTTGCAGCCTTCGCCCACGGAAGAGTTGCTCTCTCCCCCACGTCGCCCTACGGGGGCGAGTGTAGCCTTTGTCCGGGCCATCTCCACGGCCACTGGCATTTTGCAGATGGGCAATCCGGTCGCTCCGCTCCCAACGGATCACTTGTTGGAGGTTCTCCACCAGGGCTCTGGTGGAGGGGATCCGCTTCTTCCGTTTGAAGCTTCGCTCCACAACTCTCTTCTGGTGGCCTGGGGGCATCCTGCTACGGGGGATCCGGTGCCTCAGCCGCTCCTCCACCGCCACCGTCCTGCCCCGCACGATCCAGTCTGCCTTTTTTCCCACCCCTCTGCCCAGGGCCCTGTACTGCAGACTGCTTTCCCCTCCTTGCCTTCGGTGTTGCTCCCTCCGTCACGGGAGGCCCGGTGGTTGGACTCCTGGGGGCGTAACATTTTCGCTTCCACTAGTGCTGCTCTGCGCGCGCTCAACACCCTCTGACCTATGGGATTCCGTGGAGTCCCTTCTGTCTCGCGCCTCCCACGAAGGTGTCCGTGCTGATCTGCGGCACCATGTGCTGGATGGTCGGGAGTTAGCTACTTTTCTTCTCCGTTCGGCCTTGGATGTCTCTGATTCTCTCGCCCGCGCTATGGCGAGTTCCGTGGCCCTCCGCCGCCAGGCTTGGTTGCGGGATAGCGTCTTTCCCGAGAATATTCGGGAGCGTCTTGTTGACCTGCCCTTTGATGGAATTCTGTTATTTAACACCCACGCGGACTCCGCTATTCAGCGACTCCTTGCGGGGCTCCGTCCTCCTCCCCCTCCGTAACCTTCGGGTTGTCGGTCCTCAGGTGTCTTCTGGGAGGCGTTTGTCCCGCCTTTCTCCTTGGGCCTAGTGTTTCGGTTGGCCCCGCTGTGTGGGGCTGGGCCTGCCTTTCGGGTCCTTCAGTTGGCCCCTCTGTCCTTTTGGCTGTGGGTACGGCCTTTTCGCTTTGTGCTGTGTGTTTTTTGGCTGTTAGTGAAGCCGTATGGGTCCTCAGGTTGGACCATCTGTGTCCCCTTTTTGGCTGATTGGTAAGCCGTCTGTGGTGATACCCACAGGTCTTTCTGTTCTTGACCTCTGCTGCGAGTTTTTCCCTAAGAGGTGTTCCCCTGTTTTGGGTGTCATACCCTAGGTGGGGTACTTGTTGGCTATTGTATAGCCCTGTCCTAAGCTGGGCGGGTGTGAATCCCTTCTTGGGTTCCTCGCGTTTCCTGGCGTCACTGTATTCCGCTTGGTGCGGTCTCTTTTCCTCAGCCTTCGCGCGGCTTCCGCTGCTCCAGGTTCCGTCCTGCTCAGTATCCGCTGGTGTTTCGACCCTTCTTCTGCAGGGCTTGCCTGGCGTACGTTTGCCCTTGTTCCCGCGGGATGTCTGCCTCTGTGCGTTTTGCCTTCCCTCCTCAGCCTCTGGATCGCCAGACCGATTTTTGTCATGCTGTCTACAGCGTCGTGTCTTGGTGTTTCCGCCTTATTATCCGACGTTCGGCCTGGTCCTCTACCTTGTGTTCCAGGGGGGCCAGGATATTCCTGGTGTTCTCCTGTGTTCTGGTTGACGGCTTTAGGTCTGTGCTACATGTTTCCCACTTCTCTTCGTGGGCCGGGTTGTGCCACTGGGACGGTCCTTCTTTGGGGCTTGTGCGGGGGGTTCCCTTGACTCGGTCCTGGTCTTGCGCTCGGCTCGTTCTGGGCACTTCTTCATAGTCTGTACCAGCTGCCGGCTGCGCACGCCTGGACGTTATGGTCCACCCCTGTGGGCCTTGGCGTGTACCCGTGTGCTCCTGTCCGTCGCTCTGCTGGGGCTTGCGTGACTGTGTCTTCCTTCTCACATCTGCGCCTCTCGGCTGTGGGGCCGTTCCTGAGGCGGGCTCTGCCCCCGTTTCCACCTCTTCTCCTTGGATTCGCGGGTGGTTCTTTTCTTCTTTGATGCTCTCTTGGTGCCGCCTGTCCCTCCGGGTTCTCTGGCGGACACCCTTGGCCCCTCGGGTAGGCTTGTGGTATCCTGGCCTTCCCTTCTCCTTGTTCTTCCGCTGCTTGGTGGGGGCTGGGCCGTCCTTCCTGTCCCCATGACACATCCCCTGTTGGGGTCCTGTGTTCTTCCAAGCTGGTGAGATTCTCTCGCAGACCTTCCTCCCCTCTGGGTATGGCTAGGGTATCTATTCTACTTTAAGGAATCTGCGGCTAGTAGTCTCCATCAGATGTACAAGTTACTTACCTTCGGTAACGATGTATCTCAGAGACGATTCTAGCCGCAGATTCCTTCACGGCCTGCCCTTCCTCCCCGTTCTGCGAGGACCTTCAGTTTGGTCTTCTGCAATCGCCTCCCTCAGGGTGGCTTGTCTTCTGCGAGTCTCCTCTTTCACTTCCTCCCTGGCGGGATGCTTCGTTCTGTTTCTTTGTTCCACCCCTTCCTTTCTGGTACTTGGACGGTGGGTTTACATGTCTTTCTGCGCCCCTCCACCCTGGTTATTCCAGTGTGGGGCCTACTCATGCTCTTCTCCCTTTCTCATTGCTTGGGGTTTCTGACTCCTCTGCAGTCCTCTGGGTTAGGGTCTCTTGGCTGCGCCTCAGCCCTTGGCTCTTTACAGGGGATGCGACACTCCTTGGTGGTGTTGTCTTGGGGTCATTTGTCGTTACTCATCTGTTCCGGCTTGTTGCCCTTCACTGTCATAGCTTGTGGTTGCAGACTTTCTGACGTCTGTTATGGCGTTTTTCACCTGTTTTTTCTGTCTCCAGGGTGGATATCGCTTTGTCTTTGCAGGGTTGCTTCTCAGAGGCGGTACCCTGCTCTTTCCCTTCCATGCCTTTCAGTGACACAGTGCCTGGCACTGTCCCTCATGGTGCCGTCCTTCACCATTCGCTTTTTCCCTTTCTGTTTCACTGCTTTTCGCACACTGTTCCCATGCTTTCCCAGTTTTGTTTGTGATGGCTCCGCGTTGTGGCGCAGAAAAGTTCTCAGAGGAAAACTGACGTCAGCGCGCCGGGGTGGGACTTATGTGACCTCGCTGACGTCACGTCCGCGGACAGCGTCAGGGCGGAGTCGTGTGGTGCCACGCCCCCCCCCCCCCCACCCCCGGCGCGCAGGGATACTGTGGCAAAAATTTTCCGGATCCAGTCTCACGCCTGGGGATAATTCTACGTTAAGGAATCTGCGGCTAGAATCGTCTCTACCAGATACATCGTTACCAAAGGTAAGTAACTTGTACATCGTTACCGAAGGTAAGTAACTTGTTCCTTACCTTCGGTAACGCATTATCTGGTAGAGACTCTATCTAGCTGCAGATTCCTTACAGCCCCACCCATGCCTCCCCGCTTTGCGGACTAATGTTGTAGGGCTAGGGTTACTCCCCTTTTCAGGGCCCTAGTTTTGCATTCGTCAACGTCAGTTACTTTGTGGCTCTGCACTTCTAGCGTGGAGAAAACGAAAAGTACTGACGTCCGCGCGCTTGGGTGGTGCCTATATAGGTACCGCGACATCATAATCGGCACTGACGACATCACGCGGAGCCGAATGGAGCCATCCTATGGCGCGCGCAAGGGGCATTGCTCAGCAAAAGTTTCTGGATCCAGCCTGACGCTTGGGAAATTCAACGGTAAGGAATCTGCAGCTAGATAGTCTCTACCAGATAATGTGTTACTGAAGGTAAGTAACTTGTTCATCTGTCCCTGAGACAGCCTTCTGCCCTCCTGGAGAGACACGTGAACGACTCCCAGGGAAGATTACAATATAGGCCTGCCACTGGAGGAGGTGGTACCACCTCCAGGCATGAAGTCACACGGGTCTTGGTCCAAAAGGTGATCTTCAAAGTTGAAGCCGCCTTTGAAGAGCAAATGGGGAACACTTGGAAGAGGAGCTGCCCTATCGTTTAGGTAGGCAGGCTGGCACTCAAGAAGGAGAGGGGAAACCAGTTTCCAAACCAGTTTCCGAGGGATGTGTAGCACCCTTGTTAGCTGCACCACTGCATTGTGCTAGGGAGCTCTGGATTCCGAGAGGGGGATTCTGTTCTATTGTTAGTGGGCAGAATGGTACATCATGGAATAGCCAGATGCCACACATCCTAGGAAGGGGTGATCAGGAGGGAGGGAACCTGGTAGCCCATTGGTTACTAACCGCATACTACCCGAAGGGCATTTTCTAAGCATAGATCGGGCACCCCTGGCACCCAGAACTCTCGATGGACTGGAAGGAGAATTGCCTTGCTGCTTTTTGGAACTTTTTGCAAGGAGAGGTTGCACCTTTGTGAACCACACCTGCTGAACCTGGTTGTTACTAAATGAGAGGGACTGTGCCTGCTGTGTCCTGCTCATGGAGATGTAGCCTCCGGAACCCACCTGAAGTAAGAGAATATAAGTCTTGGTCAGTTGGCTGACCTCCTGTTCGCAGCACAGGGCAACAACAGCAGAAAAAGCCTGCTGGAGTAAGTTGGTAGCACAGAATCTTCACACTGCCACCAACCGCTGTTGTGCAGTATTAGAGACCAGGACGTGACGCTCAAAGTTTCACCGAATCTGCTGGATCCGGGATAGTTATCGAAGTGCAGCCTGTTTGCCCAGAAGATGAGTTATTGCCAGGGAAGGATTTGGCTATGACCACGATACCGGACGACTGGTAGTCCAGTTGCAATTGGACTCCTGCCAGTACTTGGAGGACTTCGAGGGATGTCAACCCTGTGACCAGGACCGCCTCACCCCCTCCATGGACCAAGGAGTAGCCGCAGGAAGACACTTTTCGACCGCATCACATGCACTGCATCCTTGAGTGTCTTCAGCATCCTGTATCCCTTGCATCAGGACCTCTTCCATAGGAACCTACAGCAAAGGATAAAAGTGCCTGGACCTGACTGAGGTCTGCTTCACCTGTGAGGTAACTGTTTCTGAGGACCTTACTGGTTCACCTGACTGGCGCCTTGTCAGAGTTGGTCTCTCAGAGTAACTCTAACCAATCGCAATACAACTAGCCAAAGTTTTTGCTCAAAACATTTTTGTGTCAAATTTCTTGAATTTGCCAGTGCTTGTTCTCGATGAGTAAAAAGTGCATATTTACTGTACCTTGTAACATCATATCTCCAAAACCCTCCAGTGGATCTTTTTCATTGTGGTGTCTAAAATGACATAAAAATACAATATATCTTTATAAATTGGTGTCGGATTTCTTGAGTGTTTCATGTGTTTCTTCATTTGTTATGGTGCTGTTTAAATGCTTTACACTTGTTCTTTTATGTAAGCCTTGCTGCTCAGAGCCCTACCTACCCAGAGTTGAGCTTAAGGTTTGACAAACGAAACCTACTGGTCATAAAGAGGTTGGTAAGTGTTTTACACGTTGAGGTCGCACAACCACACCAAATACTACACTCCATTATCACACAATCCTCGATTTTGAAGAGGACTTTAAGGGAAGCCCCTTCCAACAGATAACATTCAAAGGAGACACGTCAGAGAAGTATGGCAGGACCTCGATGCCAACTCAGCAGAGGAGAGAGTCAGCACCTACATCTTGAGACCCTAAGTACCAGATGACATTGCCCAGGCGAAGAGGCAGTTCTTGTCTATGCTTCCCAGTGTACAGGCCAGAGGAGGGAAGGTATCAGGGAACCAGCAACAGAAAAGCGGTTACCCAAATGGTTAAGAAAAAATCAAGAGACACTATTCAGGACTCTGCGTACATCAGGGGCAGTGCATGTGCCGACTTAATTATAGTCTCCATGGCGTTTTAGAGGGAAAGCACCCCTGCAGCAATGGGCCCAACATCTGACAAAGATAAAGCAAGTTAAATTGGTGGGCAGGAAAATGGAGTGTTCTGCAGTGGTCCAGTTGAGAATCATCTACTCCAATGCCCTGCCTACTTGAACAGGTACGGTCACCAACAGTGAGAGGAGATGAAGGACCACTTACAACATCTCCCCGAACTGTACCAAAAGGAAAACCTATCCGCAAAACTTGCCTAAAATCAGCCCTGGATGCTGCCGACTTGTCCAGCAGACAGCTGTGCACCGGGAGCATACTCGGAGGCATATGTGGCTGAGTGTGTAGTGGTTTAGACTGCAAGGTGTAGGCAACAGTGGTGAACATACCATTAACTGGAGAAAGCTTCTTTTGATCAGTGCTATATGACTCCTCCCCAAGTATAAAAAAGGACAATGCACCGCTAAGTCCACGGAAACCCTTCAATTTCAGGGTACAGTTCAGAGACTGAGACAGCCCAAGGAAGAAGATAACCACAAAGGAGGCTCACAATCTACTCATTCACACTTTAGTTCACCGCTGTAATGCCGAAGAACCCCAAGACAATGGCAGTACACCATCACTCCCAGGCAGCCTTTACAAGGCAGGGCTTTGGGAAGAGGACCAGCCCCAAGAGAAGCTTGGCACACTAGCAAGTGACTCAAGCACAGATGTCCCCCTACACACTAACAGGTAGGAGGGAAAATTAAAGAATTCCTCAGGGAGTTGACCATTTAGACTTCTAATAAGTGAATACTCTGCATCATCAAACATGGATACTGCATGGAGCGTGTGAAGCCACCTCCCAACGTCAGGCCAAACCCAATAACAGACTGCAAATTAGATCTGCTGTACTTCACACTAGAAGTGTCAGATTTCCTGTAGAAAAAGGCAATAGAAATAGATGCAATGAAAGAAAGGGGACAAGGGATCTTCTCAGTCTGTTTCCTGTTCCCAAAACCAGACAAGTCCCTCAGACCCATCTTCAACCTCCGCACCCTCAACAGGTTCATCAAGATGCAGAAGTTTTAGATGACAAATTTGGCGAAGGTTATCCTGTATCTGCAAAAAGGGGTTTACATGGCAACAATCGACCTCAAAATTGCATACCTCCACGTGCCGATTAATAGACATGAAAAATCCTACAGTTTGTCATAGACAAGGTACACTAGCAGGTCAGTGGCTTACGTTTTGGGATAAAATCAGCACCCAGGGTGACACTAAATGTCTAGCTGCAGCGGTGGTGTATAAGGAGGAAAGGGGTCCACATTTACTCTTTTCTAAATGATCGACTGGTACAAGCAAATTCGTTCAAACAATGCCAGGACAGCATAAGTACAGTAATGAGAATGTTATACAACCTGGATTTTTCTATAAACCGGGAAAAATCACCCCAAGACTGGAAGGGGAAAAGACATTCTTGGGGCTAAACTCCAAAGAAGGGAAAACATTCCCTGTAGAGACGAGAATCCTGGAATTGACAGAGCAAGTTCACCTTTACCAGAACGGGCAACCTCTGACAGTGGGGAAGCTGATGGGCATGATGGCCTCATGCATAACACTCATACCAAATGGCAGTTTATACATGGGCCCACTACAGGAGTGGCTGCAGGGAAAATGGCCACAGGCAATAGTGAGTTGGGAAGATCTAGTGGTTGTCACAGAGAGAGGACACAAGGATATACAGTGGTGGATAGCATGGAACATCAGAATAGGCAGACCTTCAAAACACCGATTTCACTCGGTTGCCATAATAATGATGCATCCACATGGGGAAATTGAACATTAAGGGCCCATGGAGCCTGAAGAAAGCAGTAAAATACTGACTATTCCCAGCCCTAAAGCCCTCTCAGTGACAGATCAATGGAAAGATAGTGCAGGTCCAGACGGATAACGCAACCACCATGTTCTACCTCAACAAATGGGAGAGAACAAGATATCGTGGTATCCAGACTAGCACAGGACATATGGACATGGGCCATACAGAGGCACAAAGCAATCGTAGAAATCCATCCTTCCACACTTTTAGAACAGTTCACTGTTATCCTATGGGGAAAACAGTTTTGCTATTATTCAGGTAAGTACTCAACTTACAGTTCCAGTCTTCAGGACCAAAGGTCAGCAGTGGGAAAGGAGTAGGTAAGTACCAACACTGCATCACCAGCGGCACAGGGTGCAGGGGTCAAAATCGGAGTTCGGTCCCATGTGTTTCAATGGAGACTGGGGGTCCCTGCTGCCACGCTGCTTGCAGGAATGTGGAACGGTTGCAGGGGCCAAGCTTTGGGTATTGGGACCAGCATAGGGGGGCGGACACAAAGGAGCACCAAACATACACCACCAGCGGCACAGGGGCGGCCGGGTGCAGGGTGCAAACACAGCGTCTGTCGCCCAATTCAATCCTATGGAGTTTCTTCTTTTTGGAAACAGGCTGCAGGTGTCAATCCAGAGGGTCCATGCAAAACACCAGCGACAGCACTGGTAAGTTGAGGTGTTGGGGGTCACAGAGGCACCGCTGGTTGAGCTCACCAAAGCCCGGGGGCTGTGGGTGCAGGGGTGCCTTTAGGCATCAGAAATCTTCTTACCGGACCGTCGTGTGGGGGGGGGGGGACTCCTCAGATTCACTCTGCAGGTGCCGTCCTGGGGGTCAGGAGAGGTCGGCCAACACTGGATTGGGAGTCCTGGTCACTGGGGAGACTTCACTGGGCAGTTGGGCCATTCAGACACAGGCCGTGGGCGTCTGGTGCAGAGTGGGCACTAGTCGCGGATCCGCCTGCATCCAAAATCTTTGTTGCTGTTTTTCTTCTGGACAGGTCCGCTAGGCTGTCCACAGGAGACTGGAGTCTTTGTTGAAGGCAGCAGTCCTCCCAGGGGTTTTAGAAGTCGCTGGCTGCAAGACAGGTCGCAGGTTCGTCGAAGCTGGAGACAGGCTGGTAGGGCTAGGGCCAAGGCAGTCATCTTCTTTAGTCTTCTGCTGCAGGGTGTCTTCTTTCTTCGTAGGTCATCGCAGATCTAGATTCTAGGTCTGGGGGAGCCACCTAAATACGAAATTTAGAAGGGGTTTTTAGGGGAGTAGTATGTGGGGGATTACGGGCACCTTACCTGGGGTCTCCCCATCTTTAAGATGGCAGGGACTGAAAGTTGTGCTTCACCTTGCCTCCCCCCACCTTAGGAGTGGGGTTGGCAGAAGTTGGCCGTAGCGGGTACCGGATATTTCCCCGGTGGGCTGGCGGGGTGGGAGCCGGTTTTCTGGCTGTGGGGGCCGTTTTGTCGCTGGGTGCTGGTTTTGCAGCAGTGCTGCAATATCGGGCCCCAGTAACAAAAGCGGGAGCAGTGCTTCTTACTAGCACACCCCTCCCAGGGTCGGTCGAGCAGCAATCTGCCAGGGCAGGTTGCTGTTCCCAGTCTGGACCTGGGCACACCTATTCTTTTGAGTTTTGCCCGCTAGTTTTCCTGCCCAAAGTGGGGGTGTAAACCAGGGGCTGCCATCTACTGCTAGCAGCCAAGGCTGGGGGTCGCATTACAAAGGCAGCAGGCCTTTAAAGCATCCCTCTTCCAGCACTGGCCCATCCTGGGGAAAAAGGTGTGACACCTCTGCCCAGGATGTGTATTGTTTCTGGTCCCAGAGAACAGGGTCCCTCTACCCAGGGGTCCATAAACATGTCTGGTGGTGGCTGGCTGCCTACAGTTGGTCAGAGACCACACCAGGGTTTGTAGATTTTCAGGGGGCACCTCTGAGGTGCCCTCTGGGTACATGGTACAATAAATCTCACACTAGCATCCGCATGGATTTATTGAGAGGAATAGTTTGGTACCAAACACTCCTGTGTTCAGTGAAGCCATCATGGTGCTGTGGAACTAGAGTTGTCAGACCATGACAACTTATTTTTATTCGAAAAAGTATTTCGTGTTCCACGGTATAGTGACTCCTCCTTTAGTTGACAATGCACATAGGCCCACTTACTGATTCGACTCCAGTACTTACAGAAGAACTCACTGTGATGGGTCCTTGATCCTTTTTTTCATCTCTACTCAACAGAAATCCAAAACCAGGCGTCTCGCCACCCGGGCCTCGACCCTCTCCTAGGGCTCTCCGCTCATCGTCTCCAGAACCCCGTTGTCAAGAATGTCAGGTTAGTGATGGAAAGAATGTCATTCCAATACTGCCCCCAGTCCCATTCAAAGTTCCCCATGACCGACCATTATCAGGTCTGCGATCTCTGCCTCTCCCCTGAGCATGACGATACCACATGCCATACCTGCCTCACCTTCCTGTCAAAGAAAACTCTTCTGTACCGACACGAGTGCAGGTGGGCCCATCTCAGAATGCAGAGGCAGGAGTCCGGCAACATCCAGACATCTTTGGTGAACATAACGATGAAGCGGAGGAATAAGACAGTGTAGGAAGCTGGCTCTGTATATACTATACCAAAGTGAGGTATAGTGTGCACAGAGTCCAGTGGAACCCCAAAGGTAGGCAGAGGTAAAAGTAGATAGCACCTTACTCTCTATTTGTGGTAGTGTGGGCGAGCAGGAAGGCTTAATCAGAGGGTAGTGTTAAGCATTTGTTGTACACACCCAATCAGCAAATGATTGTCACACACTCAAAGACTGAACTCAGACCAATTTTGTTTGTATAAAAATATTGTTTTTGTTATTTTATTTCCTAGAATCAAGCAAGCCTGGCACAGGTAAGTGATTTATACTTTGCAGTAATAATACAGTTTGAATTGCAATTGTATATACACTCTGGTTTGATTACAGTAAAATTACTGGTAATGCAATGCTTTGAAATATTGTACATATACTTTGTATTGGCTCTTCAATAGGATGGCAAGTAAATTACTTTACAGATTACTTTTCTTACACTGTGTAGTATACCTGGATACTGCACTGGGACATTTCCTGTAAACAGGTAAGTAAAAGCGTTTTGATTATTTGGTTACAGTTTTAGAGACTTTTATAGATTTTCCAACTCCACACTTAGAAACTTTTTCATAGAAAAACAGTCAATGTTATCCTATGGGGGAAAATAGTGTTATCGGTTCAGAGGTAAGTACTTTGTTGTGGGAGTTGGGTTTCTGGGGTTAGATTCAGGGGTCCCCCAGGGTCAAGGATGTACTCTTGTTACACCCTCAGCGGCCCTAGGGCGGCCGGGTGCTGAGGCCCAAAGTTATCCAATAGGGGATAGGGGGCCTCCGGTTGGTGGCTGCTCATGAGCAGGCCACAAGGTTGTGGAAGCAAACCTCCTGGACTTAAACTCAGGGCAAATGGGGATTCAAGATAGCACCAACGGTTCACCCTCAGCGGCACTAGGGTGGCCGGGTGCAGGGTGCTGGTTTGTCGTCGGGTGCCCTGTTACTTTCAATGGGGAGTCTCCGGTTTGCAAACACACTGCAGGCTCGGAGACGAAGGTCTTATGGATGCAACCACCACTTGGGGAGGTAAGTTGGGATGCTGGGGGTTGGCTAGACACCATCGGTTGGGCCACCCAAGGCCATGGGGTCTCTGGTTCAGGGGTGTCTTTTAGGGTCGGATTTTCTTACCAGCTCCTGGTCGCGGTTGGGGGGACCTTCCGGATTGAGGCTGCAGGTGTCGGCTGGAGGCTAGAGGCAGGTCAGGGATCACTGGATCTCTGGTCTGGATCGCCGGGGAGACCTCCTCGTGGTGTTGGGCCACTCGGGCCGTGGGCGTCGGGTGCAGAGTGGTGCAGACTTGCGGATTTCGCCGGAGCTTGAGTCTGTTGGTGAACAAATCCGGTGTTCACGGGAGACAAAGTCTTTTCTTTGGAAGGCAGGGCAGGTCCTCGGGGTTCTTGAGGTTGCTAGCTGCAGGCCACACCGGAGTTTCGCTTCTGCAGGTTCGAGGTGGGGACAGGCCAGTAGGGCGTCCTCCTCTTCTTAGTTTCGACACGGCTGTTCAGTCCTTCTTCTTCTTTTCTTTTTGTGGTTTCTTGTTTGAGGAGGCAAGGTTCAGGGGTGCCCCTAAATACTAGATTTAGGGGCATTACAGGTAAGTAAAAGGTTGGGACCAATGGGTCCCTTCCTTGCGGTGGCCTCACTCTGGTTGGCTGGGTCCCCCCATCTGCAAGATGGCAGGGACTGAGAGCTGTGCTTCACCGCGCCTCTCCCACCTGAGGGGTGGGGTTGGCAAAGGAGGGCACACTTCCTCACTTGTTTTCCCGCCAGTTCTCCCGCCCAAAGTGGGGGTCAGAACCGGTGAGGGCCAGTTCCTGAAAGCAACAACAGGCCTGGGGAAGCTCACAAAGGCGGCAAGCCTTTGAAGCTTCCCCTTCGTGGACCCTGCCCATCCTGGGGGAGTAGGCTTGGCACCTCGTCCCAGGATGTGCAGTGTTTCAGACCCCCGAGAGCAGCAGGCTTCAGGGGTCCAGAAACATGTCTGGTGGTGGCAGCTGGCGAGCAGCCACTCAGCCTGGACACTAGTGGTAGGTCGTTTTTCAGGGGATATCTCTAAGATGCCCTCTGTGTGCATTTTTCATGAAATCCCACACTGGCATCAGTGTGGGTTTAATGTGCTGAGAAGTTTGATACCAAACTTCTCAGTTTTCAGTAAAGCCATTATGGTACTGTGTAGTTTGTAATGACAAGCTCCCAGCACCATATACTCTTAATGGCATTACTACACTTACAATGTCTAAGAATTGGCTTAGACACTGTAGGGGTACAGGGCTCATGCACCTGTACCCTCACCACTAGTATAGTGCACCCAGCTAGAGGGGTGACTGACCTATGCCAGGGCAGTGGGTTGTAGGCATGGCACACAGGGATGTGTGCCATGTCGACTCATCACTTTGTTGTGCACCAAAACACACAGCCTGCAAAGGCAGTGTGTGAGTGTAAAGGTACAGGGCCTCTAAGGGTGGCACAATAAGTGCTGCAGCCCTTAGGGGCCTTCCCTGGTCACAGTGCCCTGGGTACCTGTGGCACCATTTACCAGGGACTGACCTGTGGCCAGAGAGTGCCAATTGGGTTTGGTCTTCAATGCAGTTTTAGGGAAAGAACATAGGCCCTGGGTGCCTGATTGGCAGGAGCCCAGGGCACACTCAGACAAAGTACATCAGCAGTTCAGAAAAAAGTGGGGGCAACCATGCAGAAAGAGGGCACTTTCTCACACAACTCCCCCCCCCACCCCCCACCCCCCCCAAACGAAAGAGGATGAGACTAACCTTTCCCTAGAGAGTCTTCTTTTTCTAAGTGGAAGAACCTGGAAATTCCATCTGCATTGGATTGGGCAGTTCCAGGTCTGTATTTCACTATAAAGTCCATTCCCTGTAGGGGGATGGACCACCTCAACAGTTTAGGATTTTCACCTTTCATCTGCATTAGCCACTTGAGAAGTCTGTGATCAGTTTGAACTAGGAAGTGAGTACCAAACAAGTGTGTCTCAGCTTCTTCAGGGACCGAACCACAGCAAAAGCCTCCCTCTCAATGGCACTTCAAAGCTGCTCCCTGGGGAGAAGACTTCTGCTTATAAAAGCAACAGCTTGGTCTTGGCCTTCATCATTGGTCTGGGATAGGACCGCTCCTATCCCTAGCTCAGAGGCATCAGTCCGCACAATGAACTGCTTGGCATAGTCTGGAGCTTTCAGAATTGGTGCTGAGCAGATTGCCTCTTTCAGGGTGTCAAAAGTCTTTTGACAGCTAACTGTCCAGTTCACCTTTTTGGGCATCTTCTTGGAGGTAAGTTCTGTGAGGGGAGTCACAATGGTCCCATATCCCTTCACAAACCTCCTGTAGTACCCAGTCAAGCCAAGGAATGCCCTGACTTGGGTCTGTGTTGTTGGAGCTGCCCAGTCCAGGATGGCCTGGATCTTGGGCTGTAAGGGTTGCACTTGGCCTCCACCAACAAGGTGGCTTAAGTATACCACAGTTGCCTGCCCTATCTGGCATTTGGATGCTTTAATAGTTAGGCCTGCAGTTTGCAGGGCTTTTAAAACCTTCCCAAGGTGGATCAGATGATCCTGCCAGGTGGAATTAAAGACAGCAATATCATCTAGATAAGCTGCAGGGGGCGTGGCTAGCCGAGCTGCGAAATGGCTGCTTTCTGAGAGGGCTCCGCCGGCCACCACAAAATTCTGCTCTATCCTGCAATGAGAGTACGTAATGTCGCCCACATCTGCAAGTAACCTGTTGGCGTAGGCATCGGGCACTGGCGGCTCCCAAAAAAAGTGTGAGAAATACCGGACTACTGGCAGAAATCGAGGTTTTTGTCACCGTGTGGCTGGACCCGGCTGCGCGGCCTGCGAGAGCTCCTGAGCTGCTGCGGCGCCGACGGGGTGGTGAGCCTGACCCGCGGCACGGGTTACCTGTTGTTGACTCCTGGACCCGACTGGACATCGGCGGTCTCCGGTGCTGTGTTCGGTGGTGGTGGGCGTGAAGGGCGCCGCGCAGATTGCTGGCGTGGAGGCCCGGACCAGCCTGGAGTTGGGGTGCGACCCGGAGGTGGCCGGATATGGTCGCTGCATCCTGATCGAGCAAGGCGTTGCAGCGTTAACCACCAGAAGCGAGAGAGTGCAAAGGCAATACGGCTTGCTGGGGTAAGTTAAGCGGCGCTTCCCCCCCAAATACCTACGAGCGGTGGACTGGCCCGCTGGGTGGGACGCAGGCCTCTCGGCGGTGACGCGGCAATATAGTGTAAATCCAGGGCCTCGCTGTGACTGTAGGGTGAGGGCCCAATATTGATCCCCAGCTGGACTGGTGCTGCGCGATAAGGGACCGACCTTCTACATTACCCAGAATTTGAATTGCCTCACTTACTTGCCTCATCAGCGGCAACGCGCTCCCAGCCACTGTCTCCTTGTGACTGGCTTCTCGTGTTGGGGCCTCGCCTGGGCTGCAATCGAGTGGCGGGATACTGCGGCCCGGTCTCACTCCCGGGAGCTACAACACGGGCCCAAACAAAAGAGAGTGTATGAGAGGTGAGTCCTGTGCGGGGCTAAAAGTAATACGCTCAAGGGACTTGGAGGAGCGTTCGGCAATATTCTGTTGGGTCGATGTAATTTGTTGGTGGAAAAATTCCGCGCTAGAGCCTCTCCACACAATTTGCGGCAAGGAGCGAGCAGTATCCTTAAAGTCAATTCATGGGTCCTGGCATAATTAATCGGCACGCAGCACCTGGAATCATAAGAGATAGAGGGTCAGTCGCGATACAGACATACTTAACGTTTTTCAACCTCTGCAACCTGGTCTGGAGATACCTAGCTTTGCATTTCTGTTGGGTGCCCTATGTCTCGCTTATGCCTCGGAAGATTTGCTATACTCTGACCCATGACCGATCTGTGAGTTGAGTTGTGTACATTATTGTTTATGCCCCACGCTACTTTCTGCGCCAACAGTTACGGACTGAACAAGGGAAAACAGGACTCAAAACAGGCTAAACTCACCTTTGAACACAAAATACTCACCAGGCACAAAGACGACGACGTCGACACCGACAATGAATCCAGTGTCAGACAAGGTGCGGAAGGGGGTGGAGACGAACTCCGTGCCCTGCTACTAGAGATGAAATCCAGTTTAAAGACAATTGATAATAAATTGGATATGCTGAATGCGAGACTCGACCAGGTCAAAAAGCAGGTTGACACTCCCGAGGACCGCCTTGACCGCCTAGACAACCACGCCATGGAAAATCATGAATTCCAGGTAGAGACCAAGGAACAGCTACTCAACATGGACAAAGTGCTAAGCATAATCAAAGACAAGAATGAAGATTTGGAAGCTCGCTCGCGCCGAAATAATCTGCGCATAACAGGTATTCCTGAAACGACGGATATCGTAAAGATGGAACCCTTTGTTGAGGAACTGATGCACGAACTGTTTGATCCGGATCTCTCCCCCCTTTTCATAGCGGAGCGTGCTCACCGTACTTTGGGGCCCGGACCTCCTGTGGGGTCCACACCTAGACCAATTCTAGCACGCATATTGAACTACCGGGACACTATCCTTAGGTTAGCAAGGGAAAAAGGGAGCATCAATCACAAAGGCAATAACATTTCCATTTACCCGGACTTCACCCCCTTGGTCCAAGCTGCCAGACGCGAATTCCTGCAAGCTAAAAAGTTAAGACAAGCAGAAATCCCATACGCATTGCTGTATCCAGCATAATTAAAGATCAACTACGAGGGGTCTGCTCACCACTTCAGACGCCAAGTCTGCTTTGAAATTCGCCAATCACGTCTGCAGCTCAAAGAAACCAGCCAAATCGCCCCCCAAAGACTCTCACGAAGCAAGATTAAGTGGCAATGATTGTTCTATGGGACATGAAAATGTCAGGTATTGTTGTAAACTGCCCGAAATGTGACGCGGATCCAATGTAAGGAATCAATATAGAACGGGTAAAGCTAGCTAGCCCTTACCTCACCACATCACCTACCTTGGGCGACTGCGGGCTCTTAAATGCTATGGTGGCCACCCCATCTTAGGTGGGGAAGTACGCCGGTAAACCATGCCCCAAGGGAGATCTCCCAGTACCTGTCCCTTGGCACAAGTCTGGGACATATTACAAAGTTTGTTAAGATGGGGTGGGATTTTCACTCAACCTAATTGGGGGGTTGGTGTGGGTGGGGGGAGGTACGGGGATGCTTAACAGTTTAGTAAGGACAGCACTATGGTATATCATTCTAGCACTAGGAGCATCGGAATGGACCCACAAAATGGCCTATACTATGACGCTGCCACAGAGACAGACTTGCATGCTTAATGCTCATGTACCCACCTCGCACCTAATGAAGCAACAAGTCGACACCACTTATCTACACATGGAAACATCTCAGTTGATTTCAGATGATAGAGTATAACCTTCTCACATGGAACATCAGGGGGTTAAACAATTTCCGTAAAACACGGCTAGTGCACACATATTTAGCTAGACACAATATAGATATCTGTTTCCTTCAGGAAACCCATTTAAATAGCTCATCTCATACCAAGCTACAAAATAGACGCTAGGGGGCTATAAACTCCGCCATTTACTCTAACTATGCTAGAGGAGTATCCATACTGGTATGGCGGGGACTGCATTGGAATTTAACTAGATCACAGATTGACCCGGAAGGCCGCTATGTGATCCTTGGTGGTACATTAGGTGCAATATGTATCACGCTGGCTGCGATATACGGCCCAAATGTGGATAAGCCAGAATTCTTTCGGGATGTTTGGGCCAAGATAAAAACAGTGGGATATGACACAATTATATGGGGAGGCGACTTCAATGCCTTGATTGATGATGCCAAAGACAGAAGGGGTGGGTCCTGGAAACTACACCCACGGTCGAACGCCGCTATCACTGAGATAATTGCTTGTTAGACCTGGCACCATTGGCGTGGGTCTCCCCTCCATTTCTCGCTTTTTGTCTCCTCTGTTTGCTGGTGTTAGATGCTCTGGGCGCTGTGCCACGGCCATTCCGTGCCACAGCGCGAATGCTCCCTATGGTAAATTGACTGTATGAATTGATGTTCCCATAATTGGCTCATTTGGTTTACCTGTTAGTCTCTAGTATAGTGCACCGTGCGTGGCCAGGGCTGGTAGACCGAGTGCTGCTGGTGGGCCTGCAGCGCTGATTGCGCCACCCACAGAAGCAGCTTGTAAAGTGGAAAGTCGAATTTGGTATGCCTGAGCTCAGAATATTAAAGTACATCTTTTAGTGAGGGTTATTTCTATATTCTGTGTCTGAAAATACCACTTTGGGAAAGTGGGTATTTTCTTGCCTAAGTCTTCCAGTGTGCTCTGCTGTTATGTGTATTGGCCGTCTGGTTTTGGAGGGACAGGGTAGGCTGAACCCGACCTGGGCCGAGTAGAGGGATCTGCAGCTGGAGTATGGGGAGGGGTGACCCTTTGATCTGAGCAGGGCTGCGCCTGGCAAGGTGAATGATGGCTCCTCCTCCCACGGTGCGTCTGATGGCAGACCCCCTCTCCTAAAGGCAGGATGCCGCCTCGTAAACAACGTGCCCCCAGGACCTCCCCGAACTGGTTCTGACTGGGTTCAGTGACTTGTGACTTTTGAGAGAACAAAGGCGAGGGGGGTATAAAGATGTGCGCGAAAACCCCCACGAGTGTGTTACTTCTGGATGCCAAGACGAACCTCTGTCCTTGTAACTAGAGGGAAAGGACTTTGAAACTTTCACCCATCTTGCTGAAGCAACTACTCAAGGGCCTGATTTGAGCTTGCCTCCTGCTGAAGTCTCAGGGACATTAGACTTCACCCATCAGCCGTCTGGATTCCTATTTGAGGGGGATTCTACCCGCAGGTGAGGCCTCTGTTGAAAATTCCAGAGCCTCTGGTTCTACTGCGGGAAACGCGGGCTGAAAGTCGCTATCGCTATTGTGGGCCGCTGCAGCTGAGGAGCTGTGCCGCTGAGTGCCCGCATTTGCCATCCTACGAAAATCATCGCTATCGCTATTGTGGGCCGCTGCAGCTGAGGAGCTGTGCCGCTGAGTGCCCGCATTTGCCATCCTACGGAAATCGCTATCGCTGTTGTGGGCTGAGGAGCTGTGCCGCTGAGTGCCCGCATTTGCCATCCTACGGAAATCATCGCTATCGCTGTTGTGGGCCGCTACAGCTGAGGAGCTGTGCCGCGGAGTGCCCGCATTTGCCATCCTACGAAAATCATCACTATCGCTATTGTGGGCCGCTGCAGTTGAGGAGCTGTGCCCCTGAGTGCCCGCATTTGCCATCCTACGGAAATCATCGCTATCGCTATTGTGGGCCGCTGCAGCTGAGGAGCTATGCCGCTTAGTGCCCGCATTTGCCGTCCTACGAGAATCATCGATATCGCTATTGTGGGCCGCTGCAGCTGAGGAGCTGTGCCGCTGAGTGCCCGCACTAGTCACCACTTCCAGGATCTTGTTACCACCTGCGGATACTGCTGGGTGCCCGCCTTTAAGCCCCGTCCCAGGTTTATCGTGAGTGCACGCCGCGGACCGCTACAGCCGGGAGCTGTGGCCGCTGCGAGTCCGCCTCTCATCACCGCGGCTTCCTTGTGAGGCTGCGTGCCTTTACATCTCAGGTACATTGTGCCTCACCGGGTCGCGTGGACCCCGGCCCCGAACTAAGTCCGTTCCACCCCCGTTTCGAGTGCCTTTATTGCTTTTGAAGTGAATCTGTAATTGTGTGCATTGTGGCTCCTTGAGTGCTTTTAGCCTTGTGTTCAGTCTATATAAAGATAACTATTTTTCTATAACTACTTGTGGTGTCCGTTTGTATCGTCTCTCCTGTGTTATTGTGTATGGTCATAAATGCTTCACACACTGCCTCTGAGATAGGCCTGTCTGCTCGTGCTACGTTACCACAGGATTGAGCAGGGGTTATCAAAGGGTGTAGCCCCCTTACTCTGACTTAGGAAGAAGGATCCCTATTTGGACCTCGGCGCCAGCCGCGGCCAACTGGAGATCCCCATTTCTAACATTGGTGGTAGCGGTGGGATCAGGACTTTCATTTGTGATCCACATACAATAACCAGTGTACGCTACTAGTGAGTGTAGGCCTAGGCGCAACCACGTACGGTTTGATTTTGTTCTATTGTCGATTGTAATTGCCAGTTATGTCTACAACGGGTAGGCCAACGTCCAATGCTTCGGAGGATCTCATCTTTGAGGAAGAGAGGTTACAAACCTACACTGCCAAACAGCTAAAGTCTTTTTGCAAGCGATTCACAGTCCCTGTTGCGGGTCTCTCTAGGAAGGAGGAGTATCAGAAGGCCCTTAAGGCCTGGTTAGAAGCGAGAGAGTCCGCTTGGAATGAGGGAGAGAATGCTGGAGGGCAGCAGGATGACTAAGTGGATTTAGTGGGAGGTAAAGCACTCTCCAATCCAGGTACTAGTGTGTCCTCAAAGGGTCTGTCTCCAGAAGAGATGGAGGACAGGGAGAGAGATATGAGGCATAGTTTGGAGATGGCCAAATTAGAAGGTCAGAAGGACCTAGAGAGTAAAAAATTGGATATTGAGAATAACAGGTTGGCATTCGAACTTGAGAAAATGAAACTGGAGCATGAGAGAGTATTGAGGGAGCTGGAGATCAAGGCTAAGAGCTTAGAGATATCCCCCTCTGGTGGCAGCATCCCGTTAGTACCTACCGAGAGTAGAGTGTATATACCCAAGGATGTCATCAAGGATTTCCATAAGAGTGAGGATATTGGGCAATGGTTTGCCGCATATGAGATAGCCATGGTGTCCCACCGGGTCCCTGAGAAGGATTGGGGAGCGGGGTTGTGGCGACGCTTTGTGAGTGATGGGAGGGATACCCTGTTGGATCTGCCTGAAGAGAGCAGGATGGTGTATGCCCATATGAAAGAGGCCCTGATGACGCAATATGGTTTGACCCCAGAAATGTACAGGCAGAGATTTAGAACCTGTAAGAAGTTAGAGGGTACCACTTGGGTCGAATATGTCTTTTTTTTGCAGAGCAATGGATTGCTGGGTAAAGGGTAGCAAAGTGGAAACTTTTGAGCAACTGTATGATTTGTTTGCATGGGAGCATTTATCTAGTAACTGTTTTCCAGAGCTACGCCAGCACCTTGTTGATAGCAAGCTAACTAACCCTAGGAAGCTTGCTGAGGAGGCGGACCGCTGGGTTCGCAAGGGTCCTGTGGGAGACATCGCCAAAGGTGGGCAGGGTCCCCAGCAGAGAAGTGGGGGGACAGGGGTAAACCGAGGGAGTTCCAGAGAGGGCCCTAAAGTAATTCCCAGGGGAACCAAGGAGTGGAGTCCCAGTCTCCCCCTGAGAAGAAGCCAGTGCCCCCGACAGGTAGGCCTGTTCATAGGGGGCCCCTTACTTGTTTTAAATGTGGTCAAGTGGGCCACCGGTATTATGATCCCCGGTGTCCCCAGAGGGACCTCAATGCCCCACCCCGCGCACCACCCCGCCAGCTTGCTAGTGTAGCCCTGGGAGGGGAGGAGATGGGTGCCCAAGGTGGGTGGGATCCCGTGGAATTGACCCTTGTCTCGCTAGGAGACTTTGAGAAGGTCCCTAACCCCACGCTGCCTGATAACACTAAGAAGTACAGGCAGTGGGTGACCATCAATGGCCATAGGGTGGAGGCTCTGAGGGACACCGGAGCTAGTGTGACTGCTGTCAGCTCCAGGTTGGTGTCCAAAGAGCAGGTTGTCTCCCATGCATTCTGCCCAGTAGTGTCAGCAGACAACTCTGAGAGCCAGTGTGAGGTGGCTCAGGTTCCCTTTGAGTGGGGGGGGTCTCAGGAACTCTTCAAGTAGCTGTGAGGCCAGCCATGCCGGTAGACTGTCTGTTGGGCAAGATTTAGAAAACTCCCCGTGGGCTACGGTGGAGAGGAAATCTCACTTGGAAATGTTGGGTCTGCCTGAGTGGGCATGGCAGCCAGTAAGGACGTTCAGAAGGACCTGGAGCCTGAAAGTATGGCCCAGGCCCCTGCCTTACAGAGAAGGGGTAGGGGGCGCGGGAAACCGGCCCCCATAGTTCCCACGGACCAGGAAGGAGCAGACCTTGAGGGGGATGCCCTGGAGCCTACAGGGGAACAGGTAGCCGAACTGGGGGGCCTGCCTGAGCTGACCCATTGGCAGCAGGAAGGAGGGCCCACCAGGGAGGAATTTTGTGAACAGCAGAAAACGTGCCCTTCTCTCGAGGGGCTGCGGCGACAGGCTGCAGCCCAGGCAGCAGGTGATCAGTCAGGGTCACATCTGATCTATTGGGAGAATGACCTCCTTTACAGCGAGCCTAAGGTTGCTGAGCCTGGGTCAGCCCGTGTGCTGGTGGTACCCCAGTGCTTCAGAGCCTTCCTACTGGGGTTGGCTCATGATGTGCCATTGGCAGGACATCTGGGGCAGACCAAGACCTTCGAGAGGCTGGTCACCCACTTTTTTGGCCCCGGATGCGCAGGAGCTCAGATGCTCACTGCAGGACATGTGAGACTTGCCAGGCAAGTGGGAAGAGTGGGGGAAGATCAAAGCCCCACTCCAGCCCTTTCCAGTTGTCAGTACCCCGTTCGAGCGAGTGGGCATTGACATTGTGGGGCCTCTGGACCCCAAGACAGCCATGGGCAACAGGTTCATCCTGGTCTTGGTGGACCATGCCACCCGGTACCCTGAGGCCATCCCGCTCAGGACAGTGACGGCCCTCGTGGTGGGACGTGCACTGATGGGGATTTTCTCCCGTGTGGGGTTCCCCAGAGAGGTGGTGTCTGATAGGGGTACTAACTTCATTTCCAAATATATGAAGTCTCTGTGGGAGGAGTGTGGGGTAACTTATAAGTTTACCACCCCCAAGGCAATGAGCTGGTTGAGAGATTGAACCGGACCCTCAAAGGCATGATTATGGGCCTAGAAGAGACTATGAGGCGTAAGTGGGACGTCCTCTTGCCATGCCTGTTTGCTTACCGTGAGGTGCCACAGAAGTCCCTAGGGTTCAGCCCCTTTGAACTACTCTATGGTCACCCGGTAAGAGGGCCTCTGAGTCAGGTCAAGGAATGCTGGGAGCAATCTCCCAGGACACCTCCCCAGGATGTGTTTAGTTACATGCTGGCCTTCAGGAACCATACTCTGCGTTTCAGAAAGCTTGCTGAGGCAAATCTGGAAGCCAGCCAGGAAGAGATGAAACGTTGGCACGATCAGAATGCCACTCTGATTGAGTTTCAGCCTGGTCAAAAGGTTTGGGTCATGGCCCCAGTGGAGCCTTGTGTGCTCCAAGATAAGTGGACCGGACCATTTGAGGTGGTGGAACGCAAGAGTCCTGTTACCTACTTGGTGGACTTGCGGTCTCCCCGGAACCCCTTGCGGGTCCTGCATGTCAACCGCCTGAAGCCCCACTTTGAGAGGTCCGAAGTGGGCATGTTCCTGGCCACAGATGCTGGGATGGAGGAGGAGAGTGAGCCTCTTCCTGACCTCCTGTGTGCAAAGGAGCAAGACGGGTCAGTGGAGGGTGTGGTCCTCTCCGCCACACTGACCCCTGAGCAACAGAGTGATTGTCGCCAACTGTTGGGACCATTCAGTGATCTGTTCTCCCTGGTGCCTAGTGTCACTGATTGGTGTGTCCACGAAGTGGACACTGGGAACAGTCCTCCTGTTAAGCACAAGGCTTACCGAGTGACTGACCGGGTTAGGGCATCCATTAAGGAAGAGGTTTCCAAAATGTTTGCTCTAGGGGTGATTGAGTCCTCTAGCAGCCCTTGGTCCAGCCCAGTGGTCTTGGTACCAAAAGCTACAGCACCTGGTGCCACCCCAGAACTTCGGTTCTGCGTGGACTACCGAGGTCTCAATTCAGTCACAAAGACTGACGCGCACCCCATCCCCAGAGCTGATGAGCTCATAGATCGGCTAGGGCTGCACGGTACCTCAGCACGTTTGATTTGACGTCTGGGTATTGGCAGATCGCCTTAACTGATGGGGCAAAGGAGAGGTCCGCATTCTCCACACCAGATGGGCACTACCAGTTCAGGGTGATGCCCTTTGGGATGAAGAATGCCCCTGCCACCTTTCAGAGGTTGGTCAACAGGGTGTTGGATGGGCTGGAAGATTTCAGTGCCGCCTACCTGGATGACATTGCAGTGTTTAGTTCCTCATGGGAGGACCACCTGCGCCACCTCTGGGAAGTGTTGATGGCACTGCGAAGGGCAGGCCTCACAATCAAGGAAAATAAGTGCCAGATTGGGCAGGGTTCTGTGGTGTACTTGGGACACCAGGTGGGGAGCGGCCAGGTGGCGCCCCTACAGCCCAAGATTGAAACCATCCTGGCTTGGGAGCCCCCCAAGACCCAGACACAGGTGAGAGCCTTTTTAGGACTCACGGGTTATTACAGGAGGTTTGTCAAGGGGTATGGCAAAATTGTTGCACCCTTGACTGAGCTGACTTCTAAGAAACAGCCCAAGATGGTGAACTGGACTGACACCTGTCAGAACGCTTTTGACGCCCTGAAGACTGCCATGTGCACAGCACCTGTACTTCAGGCGCCCAACTTTTCAAAAGAATTTGTTGTCCAGACAGACGCTTCCGAGCATGGTGTGGGGGCCGTTCTGTCACAGATCAATGAGGAGGGCCTAGACCAACCTGTAGCCTTCATTAGTAGGAGGTTACTTCCACGGGAACAGAGGTGGAGTGCAATTGAGCGTGAGGCATTTGCTGTGGTCTGGGCACTGAAGAAGCTGAGGCCATACCTGTTTGGGACTCACTTCCGGGTTCAGACAGACCACAGGCCCCTCAGATGGTTGATGCAGATGAGGGAGAGAATCCAAAGTTGTTGAGGTGGTCCATTTCCCTACAGGGTATGGACTTTACGGTGGAACACCGCCCTGGTACAGAGCACGCCAATGCTGATGGTCTGTCCAGATTTTTCCGCCTTAGTGATGAGAACTCCCAAGTGGGTGGGTAGTTCTCCCCACATTTCAGCTGGAGGGGACACGTGTTAGACCTGGCACCATTGGCGTGGGTCTCCCCTCCATTTCTCGCTTTTTGTCTCCTCTGTGTTTGCTGGTGTTAGATGCTCTGGGCGCTGTGCCACGGCCATTCCGTGCCACAGCGCGAATGCTCCCTATGGTAAATTGACTGTATGAATTGATGTTCCCATAATTGGCTCATTTGGTTTACCTGTTAGTCTCTAGTATAGTGCACCGTGCGTGCCCAGGGCTGGTAGACCAAATGCTGCTGGTGGGCCTGCAGCGCTGATTGCGCCACCCACAGAAGCAGCTTGTAAAGTGGAAAGTCGAATTTGGTAAGCATGAGCTCAGAATATTAAAGTACATCTTTTAGTGAGGGTTATTTCTATATTCTGTGTCTGAAAATACCACTTTGGGAAAGTGGGTATTTTCTTGCCTAAGTCTTCCAGTGTGCTCTGCTGTTATGTGTATTGGCCGTCTGGTTTTGGGGGGACAGGGTAGGCTGAACCGGACCTGGGCCGAGTAGAGGGATCTGGAGTATGGGGAGGGGTGACCCTTTGATCTGATCTGAGCAGGGCTGCGCCTGGCAAGGTGAATGATGGCTCCCCCTCCCAGGGTGCGTCTGATGGCAGACCCCCCTCTCCTAAAGGGCAGGACGCCGCCTCGTAAACAACGTGCCCCCAGGACCTCCCCGAACTGGTTCTGACTGGGTTCAGTGACTTGTGACTTTTGAGAGAACAAAGGCGAGGGGGGTATACAGATGTGCGCGAAACGAGGAGCTGTGCCGCGGAGTGCCCGCATTTGCCATCCTACGAAAATCATCGCTATCGCTATTGTGGGCCGCTGTGAGGAGCTGTGCCGCTGAGTGCCCGCATTTGCCGTCCTACGAGAATCATCGCCATCGCTATTGTGGGCCGCTGCAGCTGAGGAGCTGTGCCACTGAGTGCCCGCACTAGTCACCACTTCCAGGATCTTGTTACCACCTGCGGGTACTGCTGGGTGCCCGCCTTTAAGCCCCGTCCCAGGATTACCGTGAGTGCATGCCGCGGACCGCTACAGCCGGGAGCTGTGGCCGCTGCGACTCCGCTTCTCATCACCGCGGCTTCCTTGTGAGGCTGCGTGCCGTGCCCCTTTACATCTCGGGTACATTGTGCCGCACCGGGTCGCGTGGACCCCGGCCCCGAACTAAGTCCGTTCCACTACCCGTTTCGAGTTCCTTTATTGCTTTTGAAGTGAATCTGTAATTGTGTGCATTGTGGCTCCTTGAGTGCTTTTAGCCTCGTGTTCAGTCTATATAAAGATAACTATTTTTCTATAACTACTTGTGGTGTCCGTTTGTAGCGTCTCTTCTGTGTTATTGTGTATGGTCATAAATGCTTCACACACTGCCTCTGAGATAGGCTTGTCTGCTCGTGCTACGTTACCACAGGGTTGAGCAGGGGTTATCAAACGGTGTAGCCCCCTTACTCTGACTTAGGAAGAAGGATCCCTATTTGGACCTCGGCGCCAGCCGCGGCCAACTGGAGATCCCCATTTCTAACATTGCTGATGAAGGGCTTATAGATATATGGTGTCAAATACATCCATCATTGCTCAAAGGCACTTGCATCACCACCCAGCACAACTCTTGGTCGAGACTGGACTTTTTTCTGGTAATGCCTGACATAGCTGCCTGGTCCAGCTCGGTAAACCATCTGTCGGATCATGCACCGGTCCTATTAAAATGGACTGTGCCGTCTGACCTGTCTAGATTGGCCAGTTGGAGGCTTCCACCACACGCTCTCATGGACGCGCTGTTTAGAGAGGAGATTGGAGGAGAGATTTCAGAATACTTTTCCACAAATGCAGGCTCAGTTCAAACACAGCTCATGTTATGGGAAGCATTCAAAGTGGTTATTAGGGGGAAATGTATTTCGAGACAGGCGGAGGTACTGAGATCTATTAGACTAACATTGAATAAACTTGAGGCAAGTATTAAAGATCTTGAGTCACAGTATTATAGCACAGGAGACACAGATATATTGGGAGTTATCAGGAACAAAATATCGGAATATGAGGAAGAAGCCGACGGAAGTGAAATTCTTGGGGAAATATGCCCGGGCACGCAGATACGGAGAGGGGGACAGACCTGGCAGGACCTTGGCTAACACACTACGCACACCGAACACAGAGCTGGTCATCTCTGAAATCCTAGATGATAACCCGGAATTGGTTAGAGGCCCACAGGAAATTCTAGAACAATTTACACAGCACTATTCTACACTTTACACCTCAGCTTCTCATGCAACACAGGAGGAGTTTCAGTCATACCTAGACACTCTTGAATTGTTGTGGTTGGGCAGGGGTCACAGAACCTATCTGGACGAGCCATTCACGGTAGATGACATCAAGCAGGTCATAAATAGTATTCCCTCTGGCAAGGATCCCGGCTCAGACGGCCTGACAGCGGCGTTTTACAAGACCTATGCAGATGAACTAGTGCCTCAACTTCTGGCAGTATATGAAGAGGCGCAGGAGCTTGGAAAATTTCCCCCCACAATGAGAGAAGCCATAATATTATCATTGCTAAAATTCGGGAAAGCTCCCGAAGATAGAGACTCCTACAGGCCCCTTTCGCTATTAAATATTGGCACCAAAATATACGCCAAGCTGTTAGCTAACAGATTACAACCACTTTTGCTCCTGATCGCAAGACCAGATCAATCTGGCTTTATCCCAGGCAGGTCCACTTCACACAATCTCCATACTTTTGTCTCGGTACTACATTATCTTGACCCCCAGCTCCCAGCCCTGGCGGCGCTATTGGATGCTACTAAAGCGTTTGACTCACTTGAGTGGGACTATTTGTTCACTATTCTTGCTAGACTGGGCCTTAGCCAATTGCTCATAGGACAGATAAAACTACTCTACTCCTTGCCCACAGCGAGGCTTCGTCTGAATGGTCTGATCTCCCCCGCTGACTATCACTAGAGGTACAAGACAGGGCTGCCCGCTGTCTCCACTACTTTTTGCCATTGCTATGGAGCCACTAGCTGTGGCGCTCCGTTAACATCATGCGGAAAGAGGTCTCAGTTTAACCACCCGCGGTATTTTTGTTTCGCTATATGTGGATGATGTTACCCTATATATCAACAATCCGGTGGTCAATCTAAACCCAGTAATACGTGAGATCCTAAGATTTGGTGGACCATCTGGCATCCAAATTAACTGGTAGAAATCGGTGTTATTTCCACTAACAGCCTGCACGCAGCCTTATCAGCTAGATTACCCCCTTCAATGGGCAGATGGGCCGGTACGTTACCTGGGAATTCGGCACAGTTCCATGGTGCTAGAATTATGGGATGAAAACTACGGCAGGGCGATGACCTGGTTGGGGAGCAAAATAAAGATATGGTCCCGGCTTCCCTTCTACTTAGCGGGGCATATAGCCATTGCAAAAATGATAGTTCTTCCTAAATTTCTATATCTATTCATCAATCTCCCCCTTCCGCTCACTCAGGCCTTCTTCAAGACCATGCGCTCCTTGATGATATCGCTGGTATGGGCAGGTAAACAAGCCAGAGTGTCGTGGGAGCTCCTGACCCTCCCATTGGCTCAGGGCGGTCTGGGAGCGCCAGATATCCAACTCTATGCATATTGTGCTCAGACGCATTTCCTACATTACTGGATTCATCCTATGCGATTTCAGCCTCATGTGGCAATTGAATTGGACAGGGCGGCTCCGGTCCCACTCTCAGTTGTGATATATCAGCGGTACACGAGACGAGATAGACACTGTCGAAACGTTGAGATGGAGTCGGGACGGTCTAAGGAGGAGGACTGGAATTGAGGTCCTATTTGCCCCCTCGGTCACTCTGGCACATAATCCCCAGTTGCCGGTGATGGAGGATAGGGGTAATGTTACTCTGGCAAAAAAGCTAGGCATAATACATTTGCAGATCTATACCCAGCTGACACCTTTCGCTCACCCCCAGAGGAAGAGTCGGGCGTAGTACCCTCCTTCGCTGCTACATTTCTATATTACCATATAAAAGCAACCCGCCGTCAGCTTCATGCCACCTTCCCCAACCCACCACCCACACTGCAGGCCCTGGAACAATTGCTAACTAGTCCTTCTCCACGGAGACTCATTACCAAGTTATATAGCTCCATGCAGGCCTCATGTCCAACATTGAAGCCTAGAACCCTCCAGATCTGGAACACGGAGCTAAACCCACCACTCTTAGCGGAGCAGTGGAAATTCTGCTGTGACCAGTTAAGGATGCTATTCCCGAATTCTAAATTGCGGTTGATTCATTTTAAGTATTTGCACAGATACTACAGAACCCCAGCCCAAATACATCGTATGGGTCTGCGGCCCACTTCAGAATGCTGGCGATTTAGGACCGTCCCTGCGACGTTTTTACATGTTGCCTGGTACTGTCCTCTCATAGCTAAATACTGGATAGAAATATTTAACATCATCGGGGATATACTTAGTGTACAGAAAACACCCTCCCCGCTGATGGGACTATTGGGATATGTGAAAGAAAAACCTGCAAACTCTAGGAAACTGCATGCCATGTTATTATTACTTGCCAAACGCAGGGTAGCTATACACTGGAGGAAATCAAATGCCCCATCCACTAAAGATTGGTTAAAAGACATCACATAGTGCCAAACTCAACTTTCCGTATTTTGGGAGCTTATGCCTACAGCGTCCAGGCCTAAAGATATCTGGGGGCCTGTATTAGATTCGATGAGAAAACAACAACATGATCAATCAGAGGTTGTATCGTCGGAGGCAGTAGCCACTTGTAATAACCCCCCTCCCGCAGAAACAGAAAATTAAGGTTGAAGCTGAGATAAACTGAGCGGATCAGTGGTTAGATAAAAGTAAGGTGTTGTGGACACGGCAGGCATGAATTGCATTATGTTGGGAATCATGATGTTGTTCCCATCAAATATGTTGGTGTGCTGTCCTAAGGGGAGTTTGTAACCATTATGTTTTAAGTATACATGTGTACATCCTGGAGATTAAGCATAATTATCTCATCCAGTAATTGTAATACTTTGGAAAATGCAAATAAAGAAAATATTTTTTTTTTAAACAAAACAAAGCTAGATATGCTGCACTAAAGGACTCCAATCCAGCAGGACTTGATTCACCAACCTTTAGAAGGTGGCAGGGGCATTCTTTAAACCATAGGGCATAACAGTAAACTGATAATGCCCATCAGGTGTGGAGAATGCTGTCTTTTCTTTTGCTCCTGGTGCCATGCCAATCTGCCAGTACCCTGCAGTTAAGTCAAAGTTACTTAGAAATTTGGCTGCACCCCATTTATCTATCAACTCATCTGCTCTTGGGATAGGGTGAGCATCTGTCTTGGTGACAGAGTTGAGCCCTCTATAGTCCACACAGAACCTAATTTCTCTCTTTCCACCCTGTGGATGAGGTTTGGGGACTAGAACCACTGGGCTGGCCCAGGGGCTCTCCGAGGGTTCAATAACCCCTAACTCCAGCATCTTGCTGACTTCAGCTCTGATGCACCAGTTTGTCGGACCAGGGGTCAAGGAAAAGAGCTTAGCATACTGCTGCAAGACTTGCTTGCAGTCAGTCTGCTGTTGGGCAGTGAGGGTGTCTGAAAAGACAACTCCATCCACTGAACCATCTTTGGGGCTGAATGAGAGGAGGTCAGGGAGAGGTTCACTCTGTCTCCTGAACCTCATGGTGATGTCAGCCCTGTCGTGGAAAAACTTAAGGCAGTTCACTTGGATTACCTTTGTGGGTGTCCTGCTTGTGCCCAGGTCAACCAAGTAGGTGACCTCACTTATCTTTTCTAAGATGGGGTAAGGGCCACTCCATCTGTCTTGGAGAGCCCGTGCCGCTGGCTCCAAAACCCACACCTTTTGCCCTGGTTGAAATTCAACCAGTGCAGCTTTTTGGTCATACCAGTGCTTCTGAAGTTCCTGGTTGGCCTCAAGATTCTTGGATGCTTTTTCCATGTACTCAGCCATTCTGAACCTTAGGCCTAGTACATAGTACACAATGTCTTGTTTTGGTTCTTGGAGAGGCTTCTCCCAACCCTCTTTTACAAGACAGCGTGGTCCCCTGACAGGATGGCCAAACAGAAGTTCAAAGGGGGAAAACCCTACTCCTTGTGAGGCACCTCTCTGTAGGCAAAAAGCAAGCATGGTAAGAGGACATCCCATCTCCTTTTGAGTTTTTCAGGTAGCCCCATAATCATGCCTTTCAATGTCTTGTTAAACCTCTCAACAAGACCATTGGTTTGTGGGTGATAGGGTGTAGTAAACTTGTACTGCACTCCACACTCTTTCCACATGTGTTTTAGGTAAGCAGACATGAAGTTGGAACCTCTGTCTGAAACCACCTCCTTAGGAAACCCTACCCTGGTGAAGACACCAATGAGGGCCTTTGGCTACTGCAGGAGCCGTAGTAGTCTTAAGGGGAATTGCCTCAGGATACCTAGTGGCATGATCCACTACCACTAGTATAAACTTGTTTCCTGATGCTGTGGGAGGTTCAGGTGGACCCACTATGTCCACACCTACCCTTTCAAAGGGAACCCCAACCACTGGTAGTGGTATCAAGGGGGCCTTTGGGTGTCCACTTGTTTTGCCTCTGGTTCGACAGGTGACACAGGAGCTGAGAAACTCCTTTACTTTCTGAGACATCTGGGGCCAGTAAAAGTGGCTTATTAGCCTTTCCCAGGTTTTGGTTGGCCCAGATGTCCAGCTAGGGGGATGTCATGAGCTAAAGTTAGTAGGAACTCCCTGTACTTCTGAGGCACTACCACTCTCCTAGTGGCTCCAGGGTTGGGGTCTTTGGCCTCCGTGTACAGTAGCCCCTCTTCCCAATAAACTCTGTGGTTACCACTGACATCTCCCTTTTCCTGGGTAGCAGCTTGCTGCCTCAGGCTTTCAAGGGTTGGACAGTCCTGTTGTCCAAGGCACAGCTCTTCCCTAGAGGTCCCCCTGGGCCTAAGAGTTCAACCTGGTAAGGGTCAAGCTCCATGGGCTCAGTTCCCACTGGGGTGTCCAAGTCCTCTCCCTGAGGAGAGGGGTCCTGATCCTCTTGCTGTACAGAAGCTGGTTTCCCAGTCTTCCTACCTTTTCTCTTGGAAGGTTGGGCCATACTTTCAGGCTCCAACACTTCTTTTTCACCCTGCTTTCGGCTCTGTGCTCTTGTTTTCACACACACAATCTCAGGGATGTCCAGCATTACTGCATGGGTTTTTAATTCTACCTCAGCCCATGCTGAGGTTTCCAGGTCATTACCAAGCAGACATGCAGCTGAAAGCTTTAGAGAGACCACTACCTGTTTCAGGCCAGTAATCCCCCCCCCCCTCCAGTCTAATGTCACCATAGCCATTGCATGGTTAGTGGTAACACTGTCAGCATTGGTGACTGGGTAAGTACGCCCAATCAAGTATTGCTCTGGGGAAACCAGTGCATCTCTCACCATAGTGACTCTGGCACCTGTATCCCTCAGAGCTTCTATCCTAGTTCCATTAATCCAAGGGTATTGCAAATACTTCTTTAAGTTGGGTGGCCACACAGCTAAAGTGGCAAACTCAACTTCCCCTTCTGAAACTAGAACTGCTTCAGTGTGCAACCCGATTTGCTCTTGGCACACTGTTGATCCCATCTGGAGACTGGCTACACCAGGAGTAGCTGTGCTAGGACTAGGGGGCTTCTTGTAAGGACAAGTAGCATCTCCAGTTAAGTGTCCCAACTTTCTACAGTTGTTACACCAGGCCTTTGCAGGATCAAAGTTATTTCCCCTCTACTTGTTAGTAGATTGGGAAGAGTTTTGGGACCCACCCCCCTGTGCAGGTTTTTGGGGCCCTTTTGATGACTCAGGCTTTTTATCTTGAGGATTCTCACCACCTTTCCCCTGGGGAGGTTTTGTTACCCCTTTCTTTTGGTCACCCCCAGTGGTTGTTTTTGTCACCCTTGTCTTTACGCAATGGTCTGCCTTCTTTCCCAATTCTTGGGGAGAAATTAGACCTAGGTCTACCAAATGCTGATGTAACTTTTCATCTGAAAGAGACACGTTAGTGACAGATTCCTTACCTTAGAATATCCCCAGGCGTCAGGCTGGATCCGGAAAGTTTTTGCGTAGCAGTACCCTTGCGCGTCGGTAGGCGGCGTCGTGCGGCTCCGCGTCCGTCGTCGGCGCTGTGATCGCCGGGATGACGTCGCGGGCAGTACTTAGGCGCCGCCCTGCGCGCTGACGTCAGTTCTTCTTTTCCGCGCCAGCAAGCGCAGATCCGGGAAGAGCAGTGCCCTGGTCATTTTTTGACCAAACTTTTTTGGTGAATTTTTCACTGTTTTTCTCTGCCGGGCCCTCAACCCGAAAGCTTTGCGAGAGCGGTCTCGAAAGCTCCTAGAGGCCCGGCATTCGGCTCCGCGCAAGCCCCGGTCGCGTGAGAGGTCCAGGGGTCGATCGCGGAGTCCACACCGGTCGTCGGCATCGAAGTCTTCTTCGTCCGGTAAGTCCAAACACAAAAAGTCCAAAAAGCATCGTCGCTCTAGGACTTCGCCTCGCCGGTTTCGCGACTCGGCTGAGGCCCCTCCCGGCACCGTCCCCGCGGCCCCGGACATGCCTGTGGAGTCGCCCCCGCAATACCCGTCCTTCCCGGGTTCAGGGGCGGATCTGGCCCAAGTACAGGAATTCCTGTCGGCCATGGCCCGCCTCTTCGGGCCTCCAGGTCCCTCCGGTGCGCCTTCGGGCCCCGCGGGCCCTGATAGGGTTGCTCCGGCGTCGCCGACGGCTCCGGCCCCGGCGTCGCCCGTGCCTCCAGCCTCGATCCCGGCTCCGGCTCCGGCCCCGGCCTCGATCCCGGCTCCACAACCCCCATCGACGCCTGTCGACCTAACGACACCTCCGCCGGCGCCGATGTCTCCGGTGCCGTTCTCAACGCCGCCTGGGGCTCCGGGCGGCGTCGTCCCCCAGTTCCTTCCGGCTCCGGACATGGACCCGGAACGACGTCGCTCGACGCCGGTTCCGGCGCCGCTGAGACCTTGGGTCCCAAATGTCCCTCCTCCCCCTTATTTTGAACCAGAGGAGGACCAGGAGGACTGGGAGGGGTCTGATGACCCTCTGGCACAACAGTGTCAGTACGATGAGGACTGGACAGAGGGTCTAGGGGATGCCAGTGGTCTGGATACTTCCCTGACACTGGCATGCTGTCTCCTCCCGTGGCTACGGAGGAGGGAGCCAATTTTGCTACGGTGTTGCGTAGGGCGGCTGGAGCCTTACATCTCCAACTCCCTACTGTGGCGGTCAAGACTAATCTCTTGACAGAGGTGCTTCAGCCGGCAGCCTCCTCTACGGAGACTGTGCTGCCGTTTAACGACGCCCTCACTGACGTTCTTTTGGGCGCCTGGTCCAAGCCCAACACAGGGGCTCCTGTGGATAGGAACGTGTCCCGACGCCATCGCCCAGCTCCGGGCGACCCCCTGTTTCTCTCTGTCCACCCCACTCCTGAGAGCTTGGTTGTCCAAGCCTCCGCTTCCCAAACCGCCTTCCCTACCGCCCCTCCGGATAGGGAATCCAAACGCCTGGATCAATTTGGGAAGAAGGGTTTTTCTTCCTCCAGTGCTGGCTTGCGGTCCATCAACACCGCTTGTCTTTTGGGCCGATATACCCACTCCTTGTGGGATTCGGTGGCGAATGTTTTGCCCCAGTGTTCTGAGGAGGTCCAGACACTGCTTTCCCGCGCCATTGCGGAAGGAAGGGATGCGGCCAAATACACGATACGATGTGGCCTTGATACCGCCGACTCGCTGGGCAGGTCTATTGCAACGACGGTGGCGCTGCGACGCCACGCCTGGCTGAGAACCACTGGTTTTTCAGGGGATGTCCAGAATACTCTCATGGACATGCCCTTTGATGGAGTCGGTCTTTTTGGGTCCAAAGCAGACCATGCGTTGGAGCGCTTTAAGGACTCACGGGCTACTGCCAAGTCCCTGGGCCTTTCTGCTACACGCCTCCGCTGACTTCTGCTTTTCGCCCCTATCGTGGCCACGGTAGGGGCGCCCCTTCACGTCAGCAGCCCAGCCACCGGCCCGCGCAGCAGGCGTCTTCGCGTGGCCGAGGACGTGGATTCCGCCGTGGCGGATCGGGCAACCAGCGTGCGGGTCAGGCCACCACCTCCAACCCGTCCGCGGCCTCCAAACCCTCCTAGTCCCTCCTTTCAGGTGCACAGCACGCCAGTAGGGGGCAGGGTCCGCCATCACCTTCCCCACTGGCGTACCATCACCTCGGACAGGTGGGTCTTGGACATTGTCCGAAGGGGCTACTCCCTCCCCTTCGAGTCCACCCCCCAGCCATGCCACCTCAATTCCACCGCATGTCAGGGGATCACTTGGTACTTCTGCAGAAGGAAGTCACGGCCCTCTTGGCCAAGAGGGCCATCGAGCATGTTCCGACCCCAGAAGTAGGGCGTGGTTGCTACTCCCACTACTTCCTGGTGCCCAAGAAGGACAAGGAGGACATGCGTCCTATCTTGGACCTCCGGAACGTCAATCGCTTCCTCCGGAAGGAGAAGTTCAAGATGCTCACCCTAGCTCAGGTCTTGACTGCCCTCGACCCTGGAGACTGGTTGGTAGCGTTGGACTTGCAGGACGCATATTTCCACATCCCCGTCCTGCCGGCCCACCGGCGTTACCTTCGGTTCACGGTAGGCCCCGAGCATTTTCAGTTCACCGTGCTCCCTTTGGCCTTACCAGTGCCCCTCGGGTGTTCAAGAAAGTGATGGCGGTGGTCGCAGCTCATCTGCGCCGGGCAGGGGTTTCAGTCTTCCCCTACCTCGACGACTGGCTGCTGAAGGCGGGCTCGTCCCAGGCAGTCGTCTCCCACCTCCAGACTACGGCCGAACTCCTGCACTCGCTGGGGTTCTCCATCAATGTGCCGAAGTCGCATCTGATTCCTTCTCCACAGCTCCTTTTCATCGGAGCAGTTCTGGACACGACGCAGTTTCGGGCCTATCCTCCCGAACGGCGAGTCCGGGATATTCAGGCTATAATTCCGATCTTTCAGCCTTTATCCTGGGTTTCGGTACGGATGAACCTGAGGCTGCTGGGCCTCATGGCCTCCTGCATCCTGCTGGTCAATCATGCCAGATGGCATATGCGGGCTCTGCAGTGGGACCTGAAGTTCCAGTGGGCGCAGCACCAGGGCAACCTGTCCGATCACGTCCAGATCTCAGAGGGGACTGCAAAACAGTTGCAGTGGTGGCTCTCGAACCAGCAATGGGTCATGGGCAGATCCCTCTCCCTTCCCCAGCCAGAGCATACAGTTGTGACGGACGCGTCCCTTCTGGGATGGGGCGGTCACATGGGAGAGGCGGAGATCAGAGGCCTCTGGTCTCCGGCGGAGTCCCGGCTCCATATCAACCTTCTGGAGCTCCGGGCGATCCGACTTGCACTCAAGGCATTCCTTCCCTCTGTCAAAGGGAAGGTAGTGCAGGTGTTCACAGACAACACCACCGCCATGTGGTACTGCAACAAACAGGGCGGGGTGGGGTCTTGGACCCTTTGTCAGGAGGCTCTGCGCCTCTGGACATGGCTGGAACATCAGGGCATGTTCCTGATGGTTCAACACCTGGCAGGTTCCCTGAACGCCAGGGCGGACGAACTCAGCCGCAGGTGCATGATGGATCACGAATGGCGTCTTCACTCGGAAGTGGCGCAAGGACTCTTTCTACAGTGGGGAGAGCCTTGGTTAGATCTATTCGCCACCGAAGAGAACGCGCAATGTCATCAGTTCTGCGCGTTGGAATTTCCAAGGCGGCACTCGCTCGGCGACGCTTTTCGTCGCGAGTGGAGTTGCGGTCTGTTGTACGCCTTTCCGCCTATACCACTTCTACCCAGAGTGTTGAAGAAGATTCGGCACGACCGGGCCCAAGTCATTCTTGTGGCTCCGGACTGGGCTCGAAGAGTTTGGTATCCCGAGCTACTCAATATGAGCGTAGATCCCCGATCCGTCTGCCTCTTCGGGAGGATCTTCTGTCGCAGCAGCAGGGGACGGTCCTCCACCCGAACCTGTCCAGTCTACACCTGCTTGCGTGGAGATTGAGCGGCGGCAGTTGATTCCTTTCGACTTGCCTCCCGAAGTTTGTGATGTGATTCTGGCAGCCAGGCGTCCCTCCACTAAGGTGGTATACGCCTGCAGGTGGAACAAATTTGTGGCATGGTGCACAGCAAAGGCTGTGAATCCCTTTCTGCCCCTCTTTCTGAGGTCCTTCTGTTCCTTCTCTCTCTGGCCCAACAGGGTTCTGCCCTGTGTACCATCAAGGGTTATCTTTGTGCTATCTCGGCCTTCCTCAGGCTCCCTGATCAGCCCTCCCTTTTCAAGTCCCCTGTTGTTAACAGTTTCTTAAAAGGCATTACTCACCTCTTCCCTCCTGTTCCGTTTGTGATGCCTCAGTGGGACTTGAACTTGGTTCTTACCTTTTAATGTGCGCTCCCTTTGAGCCTCTACATAACTGTCCTCTTCGTCTTCTGACTCTGAAGACAGCCTTTCTGGTGGCCATCACCTCCGCTCGGCGGGTGAGTGAGCTCCAGGCTCTATCTTGCAAACCTCCCTTTCTGTCTGTTCATCCAGACAAGGTTGTTCTTCGGACGCGTCCGTCCTTCTTGCCAAAGGTGGTTACTGCTTTCCACATTGGGCAGACCATCACTTTGCCCACCTTCTTTCCGCCTCCGCATCCTTCCAGAGAGGAAGTGAGGCTCCACCGTCTGGACCCAAAACGTGCGCTCTCCTTCTATATTGACCGCACAAAACACTTCCGGGTGGATGACCAGCTCTTTGTTGGCTACGTGGGCGCCAGAAAGGTCGGGCGGTGCACAAGAGGACCATCTCCCGCTGGGTTACCTTGTGCATCAAGACCTGCTATTCTTTGGCTAAGAAGGAGCCTCCTGTTGGGCTGCGTGCCCATTCCACCAGGGCAACGGCTGCTACCACGGCCTTGGGCCGCGGTGTTCCGCTGCCGGTTATCTGTCAGGCAGCTACGTGGGCCTCGCTGCACACGTTTACAAAGCATTACTGCCTTGACAGTCAGGTCCGGAGGGACGGCTTCTTTGGCCGTTCTGTCCTCCAGGACTTCCTTGTCTGATCTTTGTTCGCAGACCCACCACCGGGGTTGGTATTGCTGGGGTATCTATTCTAAGGTAAGGAATCTGTCACTAACGTGTCTCTTTCAGATGCACAAGTTACTAACTTGTGTAACGATATATCTGTAAGAGACAGTAGTTAGTGACAGATTCCTACCGCCCCACCCATCCTCCCCGTTCTGCGAACTGATTTCTAGGGTTAAGGACATCCCTTTCAGGGCCCTAGTATTTTTCAGACACCTATGTCAGCTTCTTGCATGGCTCTGCGTTCCTGGCGCGGAAAGTCGTGTACAGAACTGACGTCAGCGCGCAGGGGCGGCGCCTAGGCACTGCCCGCGACGTCATCCCGGCGATCAAAACGCCGACGACGGACGCGGAGCCGCACGACGCCGCCACCGACGCGCAAGGGTACTGCTACGCAAAAACTTTCCGGATCCAGCCTGACGCCTGGGGATATTCTAAGGTAAGGAATCTGTCACTAACTACTGTCTCTTACAGATATATCGTTACACAAGTTAGTAACTTGTGCATTAGTGCAATTACTTAAAATATGTTCTTTCATAAACAAATTGTAAAGTCCATTGAAATCATGCACATTGTGTCCAGTTAACCAACCATCTAGTGTTTTAACTGAGTAGTCTACAAAGTCAATCCAGGATCGGTTTTGGGTTTTGTGAGCCCCCCTGAATCTACTCCAAATCCCTCAATCAGAGTTCTCTTCATGAGGTCATAAGACCCAGCATCTGCCCCAGAAAGGGTCAGGAGTCTGACTCTGCAGTTACCAGAGAACAGTTCCCAAAGGAGTGCCCCCCCCAGTGTGACTTCTTCACTTTTCTCATTTCACAGGCCCTCTCAAAGGCTGTGAACCATTTTGTGATATAATCACTCTCCTCATATTTAGGGACAGTCCCTTTGGGGATTTTAGGTTCATGAGATTGCTCTTTATCCTTATTAAGTAAATTGCTGCCACCATTGATGGGTGCTAGGCTCTGCTCTCTCTCTCTCTAGAGCCAGCAACCTGGTCTCTAGATCCAGTCTTTTGGTCAACCTTGCTAAAAGGCTGTCCTCCTCATTGAGGCTGTCCTCAGTAGTGCCTGACCCACCTGTGTGGGATCTAGGTACTGAGAGGCTCATTTTTGGATTCAGGGCCACTGGGGCCCTTCTCTCCCTATGAAGTGGGGGGTAGGGGGGTGGGGGAGGAGGGTTGGACTGTATCCTTATCCCCTCCATCTTCTTCCTCATCTGATTGGTCTTCACCGTTTTTAGATGGGTGGTCCTTAGCATACGCAGCCAACAGCTCCTGGAGCTTTTGTTTGGTGGGATGGGACCCCATGGTTATGTTTTTAATTTTAAATCGGGACCTTACCTCCTTGAAAGACAAGTGAAGGTAGGGGGTGAGGTCAAGCTCCTCTACCTGGTCCTCTATGTCATTATGGTTATCTTCACTAACAGCTGGGTTCTTGTTAAGAGACATAGTTAAAAAAGGTCTAACCCCTCTTATCCCTAGCTAAAGTGACTCTTTTTTTTCCCTAATATTCTAAAGGGACTTAACCAAGGCCCTAACAAGACTTTTAGTAATTTTGCAAAAATACCGATGTGGACAATTCTGAATTCTGAAGACAATTTAAGAGTTCTGTCGTGTGATCAGGTGGTAACCAAGTTAGTCCAACAAATGCAAAGTTGTATATCCCACCGCTGATCCACCAATGTAGGAAGCTGGCTCTGTATATACTATACCAAAGTGAGGTATAGTGTGCACAGAGTCCAGTGCAACCCAAAAGGTAGGCAGCGGTAAAGTAGATAGCACCTCACTCTCTATTTGTGATAGTGTGGTCGAGCAGTAAGGCTTTATCAGAGGACAGTGTTAAGCATTTGTTGTACACACTCAGCAAATTAATTCACACACTCAAAGACTGAACTTCAGAACAATTGTTTTTGTATAAAAATATTCTTTTAGTTATTTTATTTCCTAGAACCGAGCAAGCCTGGCACAGGTAAGTGATAAATACTTTTCAGTGAATATACAGTTGTAACACAGTTTGTATTGTAATTGTATATGCACTTTGTTTGATTTACAGTACTGTTACTGAGAAATGCAATGCTGTGGAAATACAGTACATATACTTTGAGTGGGCTTTTTAGTAAAATAACCAGTACATTACTTTCAGATTACTTTTCTTACACAGTGTAGTATACCTGGATACTACACTGGGGCGTTTCGTGTAAACCGGTAAGTAAAAGTGTTTTTGTTAGTACAGTTGTAAAAGGATTTCTTAGATTTTCCAACTCCACACTTTTCATAGAAAGACAGTCAATGTTATCCTATGGAGGAAAATAGTGTTATCGGTTCAAAGGTAAGTACTTTGTTGTGGGAGTTGGTATTCTTGGGTTAGACTCAGGGGTCCCCCAGGGTCAAGGATGCACTCTTGTTGCACCCTCATCGGCACTAGTGCGGCCAGGTGCAGAGTGCTGAGGCCCAATGTTATCCAATGGGGGATAGGGGGCCTCCGGTTGGTGGCTGCTGACGAGCAGGCCACTGGGTTGTGGGAGCAAAACTCCTGGACTTAAGCTCAGGGCAAATGGGGGTTTAGGCCAGCACAAAAGATGCACCTTCAGCGGCACTGGGGCAGCCGTGTGCAGAGTGCTGTTTTGGCGTCACGTGCCCTGTAGCTTTCAATGGGGAGTCTCCGGTTTGCAAAGGCACTTCAGGCTCGGGGACGAAGGTCTTCCGGGTGCGCCCACCACTTGGACAGGTAAGTTGGGATGTTGGGGGTTGGTTATGCACCGTCGGTTGGGCCACCCAAGACTGTGGGGCGTCGGGTGCAGGGGTGCCTTTTAGGGTCGGATCTTCTTACCAGCTCCTGGTCGTGGTTGGGTGACCTTCTGGTTTGAGGCTGCAGGCGTCGACTGGAGACTTGAGGCAGGTCAGGGGTCGCCAGATCTCTGGTCAGGATCGCCGGGGAGACCTCCTCTTGGTGTTGGGCCACTCGAACTCGGGCCGTGGGCGTCAGGTGCAGAGTGGTGCAAACTCGCGGATCCTTGCGGAGCTGGAGTCTGTTGTTTGAACAAATCCGGGGTTCACAGGAGACAGAGTCTTTGGGATTGAAGGCAGGCAGGTCCTCCGGGTTTCTCCAGGTTGCTGGCTGCAGGACACACCGGGATTTCGCTGGAGCAGATTCGAGGTGGGGACAGGCTGGTAGGGCTGGGGCCAAGTCAGTGGGCGTCCTCCTCTTGTTAGCTTCGGCACGGCTGTTCGGTCCTTCTTCTTTTCTTCTTGTAGTTTCTTGTCTCAAGAAGCAAGGTTCAGGGGTGTCCCTAAATACTGGATTTAGGGGTGTTACAGGTAGGTAAAAGGTTGGGACCAATGGGTCCCTTCCCTGGGGTGGGTACACCCCCTATTATGCCACCCTCCAGTGGGAGGGAGGCATGAGCCTTTCCCTGGTTGGCTGGGTCACCCCATCTGCAAGATTGAGAGTTGTGCTTCACCTCGCCTCCCCCACCTGAGGGGTGGAGTTGGCAGAGGTGGGTACACCTCTCTTCCTCACTTGTTTTTCCTGCCGGTTTTCCCGCCCAAAGCGGGGGTCAGAACCAGTGGGGACCAGTTGCTGAAAGCAGCAAGTGGCCTGGGGAAGCTCACAAAGGCGACAAGCCTTTGAAGCTTCCCCTTCGTGGACCCTGCCCATCCTGGGGAAGGAGGCTTGGCACCTGGATGTGCATTGTTTCGGGCCCCCGAGAGCAGCATGCTCTCGACTCAGGGGTCCAGAAACATGTCTGGTGGTGGCAGCTGAAAGCAGCCACTCAGCCTGGACACTAGTGGTAGGTCGTTTTTCAGGGGGCATCTCTAAGATGCCCTCTGTGTGCATTTTTCATTAAATTCCACACTGGCATTAGTGTGGGTTTAAATGTGCTGACAAGTTTGATACCAAACTTCTCAGTTTTCAGTGCAGCCATTAGGGTGCTGTGGAGTTCGTAATGACAAACTCCCAGCACCATATACTCTTAATGGCAGCACTGCACTTACAATGTCTAAGAATGGACTTAGACACTGTAGGGGTGCAGGGCTCATGCACCTGTACTCTCACCACTGGTATAGGGCACCCAGCTAGAGGGGTGACTGATCTTTGCCAGGGCAGTGGATTGTAGGCATGGCACACAGGGATGTGTGCCATGTAGACTCTTCACTTTGTTCTGCACCAAGACACGAACCCTGCAAAGGCAGTGTGTGAGTGTAATGTTTACAGGGCCTCTAACGGTGGCACAATAAGTGCTGGAGCCCTTAGAGGTCTTCCCCGGTCACAGTGCCCTGGGTACCTGTGCTACCATTTACTAGAGGCTGACCTGTGGCCAGAGATGCCAATTGAATTTTGTTTTTGATGCAGGTTTAGGGAAAGAACATAGTCCGTGGGCACCTGATTGACAGGAGCCCAGGGCACACTCAGTCAAAGCACATCAGCAGCTCAGCAAAAAGTGGGGGTTACCATGCAGAAAGAGGGCACTTTCTCACAGGCGTGCAGCAATTTCTCATGCCGCGGGCAAGCGCTGTGATGGTTTCTTCGGCGATGCGTCGGAAGCGGGTACGGATGCATCGCGCTTCTCGTCGTTCCGTTGCTTTTCCAGCTCCCAACAGCCAGAACAACCTCCAGAGGCCCAGAACAGCTACAGGCACCTCTTGGCAGGTCACAACTCACTGTCGCACAAGGAGCCCAGGGGTCCAAAAAACAAGTCAAAAGAGCGTGTGGATAGAGCCAACCATGCTGGGGAGGGGGATCCCTTTTAAGGATGGTTCCCCTCACACACCAAAGGTGTCATGCTTCATCATAGGGGTACCTCCTCGCGTCACGAGCCTAGTCGTGGCGCGGGCTACAACCCCCTCGCTGCGAGGGAAGAGCTCAGGAATGTTTTATTGAGAGAGGGGGTTAATCTTAAACCCTGTGTGAGCGTGGTGTGTTGTGTGGGGAGTGCAGTGCTGGGGTAAATAGTGGTTAAAACTGGCTACGCGCAAGTGACTAATCCATCTTGATTAGGGCACACCACGCTCACATAGGGTTTTAGGATAACCCCCTCTCTCAATAAAACATCGCTGAGCTCCTCCCTCTCAGCGAGGGGGTTGTAGCCCGCGCCACGACTAGGCTTGTGACGCGAGGAGGTACCCCTATGATGAAGCAAGACACCTTTGGTGTGTGAGGGGAACCATCCTTAAAAGGGATCCCCCTCCCCAGCATGGTTGGCTCTATCACACGCTCTTTTGACTTGTTTTTTGGACCCGTGGTCTCTTTGTGTGACAGTTATTAGTAGGATTGGGGAGTTTGCACACGCAGGTCCTCAAATCTCCTCATAGCCCCCCTTGTGTGAATTCATGTGTGAGCAGTGGCTCAGCTGCGGGCTAATTCTCTAACTTTTTTCTGTCTCTTTCAACAAGCACTCAGTGAGCAATCTCAGCTACCTTTCACTGCCAACCCCTGCCAGGTACAGCCGTCCTTATCATGGCTGAGCGCACAGGGTTGTCCTTTGATGATGCAATGGTGCTAGACATCCTGACTACACCCAGTATATTAGACACACCACTGACCCAAACCATCACGACATCTGCTGATTGGAGCAAATTGCTGAATCTCAAGCGTTTCTACATTAGGACTACCACACATGGGTCTATAATGACTGAATATCTTAGAGGTAACTGTGCTCCGACAGGCCTGATTGTAACCAACGCTCCCAGACTCTTCCTGGACAATAAGACCTTCCTCAAGGACTGGTCCCTCATTGCGTGGCGATGCACGAGGGACTGGCTCATCTTGATTATCAGTACAGCAAAGAAGGTGACCGATACCATCTTGATTGAAATCCAGACCCTTGAGTCACAAATCAAAACTATAGTGAGTGCCATACTCTTCAAGAAAAATCTGGATGAAACCAACAAGACTACCAAGGATTATAAGGAATCTTTACTGACCAGCAAAATAAACAAATTTAAGTAAGATTTAGCGAAATTCGCGCTTGAAAAAGTATACCCCTATACTGATGAAGCATACAAAACACCAGAATTCAACAGGGGAGGTAGACGGTATGGTTCCAACTACTCCTCCTCGGATAGGGATGAGTGGTCCAGCGACTCTGATACAAGTTCGGGTGCTTCCCGTCAGAGCACACAAAAACGCGGACAAAGAAAATGGCGTCGAGCACGGGGTGGACCCCCACCTAATTAATGCTGGCCACCAACACCATGGGGATATCCCCGTTTCCTGACTTTTGGCCCAGGACCCCAAGGACCCATGATGGGATTCCAACCACCGCCTCCACAAGGTTATAACCAGCCTTTTTTAGGGCAAGGCCGTGGACGGTCGAGAGGAAGAAGACGACAACAGCAAAAAGTACATTGGAGCTCCCCGCGGAACACTCGGAGCATGACGAAAACGGGACAACAACCAGGATCGAGCAGGGATCCAGTCTCGTAGTCAACCTGAGCCAACGCCAACTTACGACTGATGAAACTCTCGTACTTAACCGCGGACTAGGTTTTGTACCTACTTACAGTGGAGACCTCTTTCAACTCCATCAGGACGTCCATCAATTCTTTCGAAAGGTCAGACTGCATTTCTTCTTTTCTGACAAGACCCCTGTGGACACAGACACAGGTATCACGAACACCAACTTGCGCTCCAAATCGACATTCAATCCTCCGATTGGCCTAGTACCGGCGGAGGTTGCCACTTTGAAAAAGCTGTCCTCAAAGACTTGGACTCGAGACTGTCCTCACTACCAAGGGCTTATTATAACATTGCCAAACATGAACAGCAGGCCCTACGCACCCTTAGCATGGACAAAACGATTACAATCAAGCCAGCTGACAAGGGCAGTGCCATCGTACTTATGGACACCAATGCCTACAGGTCTCTGAATGTTTACGCCAGTTGAGCATGATTACATCCTATCGCCCACTACAACAGGATCCAACCGAAAGGATTACCAACACCATTATCACCATGACTACTAATGCTATGGATAACGGATGGATCACACCCAAGGAAGCGGAGTTCCTCCACACCAAAGATCAGGTGATTCTTTACTTTTACATCTTACCGAAGATCCACAAGCCAGAGACCACCACCAGGGAGACCAATCATCTCCGGCATAGGCTCCGCCCTAGAATCTCTGTCCCAGTTCGTGGATTTCTTCCTCCGACCTTTGGTCCAACTTATGCCCACATATCTGCAGGACACAAAGGACGTACTCCGTCTACTGAGGGGTATGGAATTCAACCCGGAAACCGACTACCTGGTCTCCTTTGCCGTCGAGTCACTATACACCTGCATCCCCCAGGACCAGACATTGGCAACCATAGAAGATCTTCTGAGTCGCCATCCACCAGATACAATCACACCAATACCATTCATCATGAGATGTGCCAATATGGCGATGAAAGAATTTTTTTTCCAATTCGAAGACTAGCTCTACCTGCAGGTATCAGGTACTTCGATGGGGAGCACCTTCGCCCCCAGCCTGGCGAACCTCTATATGCACGTCTTCGAGGAGGATGTTGTCCTATCTGACAATAACCCGTATCTGGCCCATATCCTTTTCTGGAAAAGGTATATTGACGACATCCTGGTGGTCTGGAGAGGTGACTGCACATCCATCAATACCTACCATGAGTGGCTCAACACACAAAACGGACATCTTCAGTTTACATGTGAGTACAGCAAGGAAAACTTGCATTTTTAGATCTTCACCTCATTCCATCTGACGGTCATCTCAAAACAGAACAGTACCAAAAACCTATGGCCCGCAATGCCCTACTTCAATACGACAGTCACCACCCCAAATCACTGCGTGACAACCTACCCTTCGGCCAATTCCTCAGGCTGAGGCGGAATTGTTCCAGTGTGGATAAATACAAGGAACACGCTTTGACATTACGGAGTAACCTTCTGGACAAGCATTACCCAGCAGCGCTCGTCAAAAAATCGGCGAAACGAGCGCTGAATAACAACAGAGATGCCTTGTTGGATAATCCTCCAAATAAACAACCACAAACGAGACTGGTGTGTGTCAACACCTTCAGCTCCCTCTCAAATGAAGTCAAAAAATCCATCATGTGCAACTGGAACATCCTTAACAAGGGCCAACTAACCCTGGAAAAACCCTTGTTTGCATTTAAAAGAGGGCGCAATTTAAGAGAGTCTGGTCCACACCAGACCCCCACCAGCGGCCACTCAAAGGCCGAACACCCCGTGGGACCTTCCACCCGTCCAAGGACATTTTCCGTGTGGGACATGCGCAGTCTGCGCACAAACAACAGTTACCAAGACCATTGACATTGGTACAGGGTGACCCTGGGAGCTTAGACATCATACTAATTGTAATAGCGAGAGGGTAATTTATCTCATCACCTGTCCATGTGGCCTGAGATACGTGGGCATGACCACGCGCAAAGTGCGCACAAGCATTCTAGAACACAAGAGCACGATTAGATACGCCAAACAAACAACTAAACTAACAAAACATTTTTTAGAAATGCATCACCAGGCAGACACACTCACCTGGACAGTGCTTGAGAAACCCAACCTAAGTCGTTGACACCTAATCTCACAAAAAAAACTGCCTCAAATCGAACAAAGATGGGTGTTCATACTTAGCACATCTAAAGCTGGGCTGAATGATGATATTCCATGGTTGTCACTGACCTAGTTCATCCAGCATTCAGGGTTTCACACACACTATTATGCCGTCTAAGTACTACATGACATCTACTCACACGGCCCCTTTTGCACCTGTCAATCTTATCTGACATTTCGAGGTAGTTATCTACTTATGATACCGCTACACACGTCTTCCCTTTGGCGCACTATGTCATTCATTCCTCTGGTTGACGTAGTGTCTTAGTTACGTTACCCCTGACACACAGCCTCTGCGATACCTGCATGACCAGTGTCACCAACAACCCAGGCTTACCTAGTTCTTACTCCCAGAGTTTTTCTAAATGCGGATGCATCTTTCGCCTTTTCGAATCATTCCACCCTCCACTACCAAACAACACCTGTCAATTGCTCAGCAGCGGGCACATTAGGGTTTTCATTCGAGTTCCCATCCTAGCGGGGGCTCTTCGCATACGGACTACTATTCCCAGCATGCCTGGCAGCAAATCCAGGAAGTTGGTTCCCGCTATGCATTGTCACTACTTAAGCGCGTATTCCGCCAGCAGGTTCCCCCTGTCTGACGGACATACGCATCGGGCATCATCGCTCAAGTTGAGTGGTAAGTATACTCCGGTAGGATGTTTCCCGGTCTATCGCGTCCCAACAAGTACTGTCTCTAAATTTGGTGGGACGAATCTGAACCCTGTTTCGCTCCTAGGGAGGGGTTTGAATACAGGCGCTACACCGGCAGTGCTAACCACCTGGCGTATCATTCCCTTTCCCTCTCATTAGCGGGATAGAAGTACACGCGCTTTTACAAGCAGCCCCCAACCTGATGCACACTTTCCCTATTGCGCACTGTGTCTTTCATAGAAGCGGGTTCCGAAAACTCTGACAGCGCTCACATCGAGGCATATAATCTAACGCGCAAGTGACTAATCCGTCTTGATTAGGGCTAACTCCGCTGAGTTGACACAATACCTTTCTGGGATACATCTGCCCCTTGGAAGGGGTTTTGAATACATGCGCTACACCGGCAGCGCCAACTACCTGGCATATGATTCGGTTTCTCTCTCATTAGCAGGATATTAGTACACGCGCTTTACAGGCAGCGCTCTCCCCGAAAAATACTTTCCCTATTGCGCACCGCGTCTTTCATAGAGGCGGGTCTGGAGTATTCCAACAGCGCTCACATCGAGGCATATACTTGAACGCGCAAGTGACTAATCCGTCTTCATTAGGGATAACTCCGTGTAGATGGCACAATACCTTTCTGGGATACACCAGACCCTTGTGGCACTCTGCCCGCCTGGACCCATCAGTGTAGTTGTTGCGCCTACGCAGACTGCACACAGTGACACTTTGTACATTATGATATAACTATTATACACACAGCAGCGCGTGTGTATAATGCAGCTTTTTGGTGGAACCACTTTATAGTTGACCCCTTTTGCTTACGATTGCTCACATACTGTTCAGCTTGTTCTCGCTCTTTGAAACATTTTCTTTTAACTTTAACGCCATCAACTTTATTCATTAGGTTGGTTTGGCATATGTGCCTATGGCTCATAGCTCAGGACAGATGCCTTAAATTCCCTTACTGTTGTAGGTGAGTTTCGCACTAACAAGTAACCACTAGGTGAACATTCATAATGGTTTGACTGACTATATAATGTAATTTACATACTTGTTTGTCTCATGTGCTGTGGCTCAACCATGCTATAGATTTTACCACAATGTAAATGGCACGGTGTGTTGTTTTTGTTTCACCACAGGTTCCACCGGTGAATCTGCTGAACTACAGGATCACTGGTTCAGTATTACACACCGCCGTTTATTGATTATTTTCTTACACTTTTCCACTGTTGTGTTCACTCACCAATTGCAGTAGCTAACATATGATCCTGATGAAGGCCGCAACACTTTTATAGGTTTGAAGGCCGAAACATGTTGATCGTTTCCAAATGCAGCTGTCTCTAATGTTGGCAGTTACATTATCCGCTATTTGTTTTTAATCATGGCACAAGGTAGCATAATAAACTTCGCCTGGCTAACCCTGTAGCCAGTTTTAACCACTATTTACCCCAGCACTGCACTCCCCACACAACACACCACGCTCACATAGGGTTTTAGGATAACCCCCTCTCTCAATAAAACATCCCTAAGCTCCTCCCTCGCAGCGAGGGGGTTGTAGCCCGCGCCACGACTAGGCTCTTGACGCGAGGAGGTACCCCTATGATGAAGCATGACACCTTTGGTGTGTGAGGGGAACTGTCCTTAAAAGGGATCCCCTCCCCAGCATGGTTGGCTCTATCCACATGCTCTTTTGACTTGTTTTTTGGACCCGTGGGCTCCTTGTGTGACAGTTATTAGTAGGATTGGGAAGTTTGCCCACGCAGGTCCTCAAATCTCTTCACAGCCCCCCTTGTGTGAATTCAGGTCAGAACTCACTCCCAGCAAGGAAGTTCAGGGGAGCTGGGGGTGAAGTCTTTGTGTCCCAGAGACTTTGGAACAGGAGGCAAGCTCTTCTTTAAGCCCTTGGAGATCTTCCTCAAGCATGGAACACAGCAAATAGCAAAATCCTTTTCCCTTTCCTTTGCAGAAAGTAGCCACTGCAGGCCAACCCCAGACAGCAAACACAGGGGCAGTATTCCTCCTCAGTTTCTCCAGCTCTTCTCCTTGGCAAATGTTCCTCTTGATTCCCAGAAGTGGTCTAAAAGCCTGGGGTCTGGGCCCCTCTTTTGATAATACCAAATCCTTTGTTCTCTGTGGCAGAGAAGCTCTTTGCCCAGCCAAAACCAGTTCTGTCCTCTCTGGTGTAGCTTCCTGGCAGGAGGTGGAGACAGCATTGTCCTTAGGGTGAGAAAGCAAAAGACGAACAGATGATGGACGGAATGAAGAGCAAATCAAACATTGACCCCCAGTCAATAGATCTGGGTTAAATCCATTGTTCTTTTGCTCACCATGACACCCCAGTTTAGACCCAGCCATATGCACATCAGTCTTGACCCTGTGCCTCATGGGAACAGTCCAGCCCGAACTTCCAAGCCAGGTCCTCCATGGACTGGAAACAAGCATCCTGGGACCGGCCCATTCAGGTGTGAAAGAAATCTCCTCCCACTACTCTTAATGAAGCTCAGGTCTATTCAGTCCAGCCCTGACTCACCCTGGAAAGGCAGGACACACCTCACCCCCCCCCCCCCCCAGGTGGCTGTCTGAACAGAATGCACATCCCCATCCCCTGTCACTCCAAAGCCAGGCAGTCAATACACAACCTAGCAGTGGCACACTGGATGGTTAGGCAAGAAAATACCTACTTTCTAAAAGTGGTATTTTCAAATCCAGAACGTAAAAATCACCCTCACTAAAAGATGCATCTTAATATTCTTAGTTCAGGCATATCAGACGTTATTTTCCTATCTTGTTCCCATGAGCAGTAATGCTCATAAGAATGTATGAGCAAACTCCCCATTCTATCCTAGGGGACAGATAGCCTTTCAATAGTGAAAAACGAAATTGGCAGTATTTCACTATCAGGACATGCCACACACATCAGGGCATGTCCCACCTTTCGCAACACTGCACCCTGCCCACATGGGTACTTTGGGCCTACCTTAGGGGTGACTCACATGTTAAAAAAGGGAAGGTTAGGGCCTGGCAAGTGGGTGCACTTGCCAGGTCGACTTGGCAGTACTAAACTGCATATAAATCTTTGTAATCACAGTAACAACCGATATTGATAATGACGAGCGATCCCCAACTAGAGTTAACAGTGGAGTAGATTTGAACATTCTTAGTTGGAATGTAGCAGGGTTACAGTCTAAGCTTGATGACCAGGTTTGGCTGCGCTTAGTTAAAGAACAAGACATAGTAATGTTTCAGGAGACTTGGGCCATATATGTTTTGCACATCGAGGGGTTTCACTGCATCAGTGTAGCGGCATCTCGCCATAAATTGGGCCGACCATCAGGGGGCCTTTTCATTGGGCTTAATGTAGCAGCTAGAGGAAGTTTTAAGATACTCCCAACTAATAGTTGCAACTTTCAAATTGTACTTTACAGAGAAGAGTTTTTTTTTAAATTTGGTAAATTTTTATAATAACGATTTCTTTTCTATTCCCAACAAAAATTTCATTGAGCTTTTTGATTTTATCTCTAATTTAGACTATCAGCAAAGTTCAGGTAATATTATTGGGATTATTTTAGGAGGAGATTTTAATGCAAAACTTAACGATACGCACCTCGGTGCAGAGCCATATAATCTAAGTCCTTCCTCCCGTAGGGGCGTAGAGCTGGCAGTGTTTTTGAGTTCTCATAACCTGGTCAATGTCATGGATCAGATGGGTACATTACACGCGACTAACAATCACCATCCGACATTTAGAGGCAGGGGCTATTCGTCTACAATAGATTTTGTTTTTATCTCCCACTTGCTCGCGGATTATCTAATTACCGCAGAGGTTGTTGCTACTATCCATGGGGATCACAACCCTATTAAAATAGCTTTGAGATTGGCTTCACGACCGGCGTTCTCATCCGAATGCGGGGCCAGAGACTTAATGCCATCGACTGACAATTTAAGACTAATATGGAGGGGCATTGACAATGGGGATTTGTTTAAGTCACTAGCGAAGGATAACTTGCCCCTCATTAATTCCTGTTTGTCATTTCAAACCCCGCACCCAGAGGTAGTCTATGATTTTTCTAAACTCTGTCTGGTTATTAAAACCCTTCTGTCGAAGCCTGCATCTTTGAGAAAGCAGGGCCCAAGATAGTTTGACTATGAATGTTCACTGGCCAATAGGAATTTGCGTAGGGTATTGTCAGTTGAACCTAGGTGTGCTTTAGACATGAAATTGGCTAGGCAGAAGTATAACACAGCAGTTAATAACCGGAAGGGAGTACTCTTAAGGGACCGCTGGGAAACCCTATCGCAGGCTGCAACTGATAAAAAGGGTAAATCGTTTTTGTCTGCTGTAAGGGATCTTCGATCTATGGGACAGTTATTAACTCCCATCAGCTGCACTATTTCTAGTCAATCCTGGGAAGCCCACTTCTCTAAAATCTATGCTACCCCCCTATCGGAGACGGACCTGTATGAGCATGGTTCATTTACCAGTATTCAGATAACACTTTCCGAAGTACAAGAAGCTATTCACCAGAGCATTGGGAACAAGGCCCCTGGCCCTGACGGGCTACCAATAGATTTTATTAAATGGAAACCGGACTTTTGGGCCCCGCTTCTTCTGAACGTCTTCAACAATCTAATGTATGCTCCCTTACCTGACACCTGGGCAAAGAGTATTATTGTCCCAATATTTAAAAAGGGGGATCGGTCGCAGCCCAATAACTATAGGCCCATTTCATTGATCGATAATACCCTTAAAATATTGGGCAGAGTTTTATATAATAAGATTCTGGAATGGTCGGAGGAATGTAGTATTTTAGAGCCCTGCCAGCTAGGCTTTCGTAGCAAGGTTGGCACTAACGAACAATGTCTCAACCTTAGCCTTGTAATTGGGAAATACACCATTGCACGGAACTCTCCAGTCTATTTGGCCTTCATGGATTTGTCCTCAGCTTTTGACTTTGTTAATAGGTCAAAGCTGTGGGCTATCCTGTTGGCCTATGGTCTGGATGAGCCTTTGGTCCATTTTCTGGCATATCTCCACAAAGACCTCAAGGCACAAGTGAGGATCGGCAGAGGTGGAGAGGTTTCAGGACCCATTAAGGTTGGAAGGGGGGTCAGGCAGGGATGCGTCTTGGCCCCCCTTCTTTTTATCATCTACATTAATGGATTGAATAAATCATTAGTATCCATGACCCAAGACGTCCCTATGATCAATGGGAAACCCCTTCCTGTGCTATTATACGCAGACGATGCGGTTCTTATATGCCGCACCCCAAACTCTCTGCGCATTCTAGTACAGTCTTTTGTCAAATACATGGATAGCTTGGACCTAAGAGTTAATTTTAATAAATCATTTTTAATGTCATGTGGCCCCCGGAAACGCCAGCTCAGCTCCATTACTGTTGGCAGTCAAAAATTGATAAGCACCTGCAAATTCCCCTACCTTGGGGTGGTTTTTGCTGCGAACGGCTCCTGGACTGAGCACCTCACCCACTCCAGGAGCAAGTTCTCAAAGACCATCAATTCGATCTTTAGTTTTCCCCGTCCAAAGAATACAGGTGCTATTTTAGCTATTTAAATTTCTTTTAAACTACAATGTGTTCCAGTGGCCACTTATGGAGCCGAGATTTGGGGTACTGCAAATAGTTCCTGCATCCAGCAGGAAGAAAACAGATTCTGTAGGAAACTGTTGGGCATCCCAATCTCCACACCACAATATATTTGCCACAAAGAATTAAACTTAAATTATGTAACCGATTTTATACGTGCTCGACCAGCCCTTTTCTGGTTATCGGTCTGGAAGAATGAGGCAGCGACCTTAACTAGAGACATTATTACTGACTGTTTGAAGTGTGAGAAGGGGATGGATATTCCTTGGCTATCTGGAGTATATCATAGTTTAGGCAGCGTTAATCAAGGCTGTATTTTCTTAAATCCTATCAAAGCTGAAACTCTGCACAAAAAAGAACTCAGAAGCGCACTCTATTTGTTATACAGCACAGAAAGAATCGCGCTGGAATTGAAGAAACCCTCTGTTTCTAGTTATATGTCTCTTGAGCGGCACTGCTATCCTTTACCAAATTATCTTATTTTACCCATGAGTTACTGGGAAAGGTGCCTCCTATTTCGCTTGAGAGCAGGGACAGTTACATTTGCATTGTGTTTCCCTCTTGGCTACCATTCGAAACTTGATTTAGTACCCTGTCCATGTGACGGGGTTAGTGGACAATCAACCCTACATTTTTTGCTCTTCTGTAAATATTACATGAAATACAGCAAGGGGCTTCTTTACCCTTATTTTAATAGGAGCAGGCCTATTAGCTTGGATTCTGCCTATTTAAGTATGCTTGCCTTGACCGATGAAGAGCTTGTTTTTCGTATAAGCACATTTCTGAGAATTGCTACTCGGGCACGTAAGACAATGCTCAACCCTTGAGTTTTTAAGTCATGAATGGATAAGCTTGTAATTGTTGTTAATGAATTTTCCATTCTATTTACAACCTAAAATCTGTGATATTGTGTTTTATAACTGTAAATTTCTATTAGCACTTATTGTTACTCTTCTTTTGTCTTTTATACTTATTATCATACTGTACTTTTATGGATACAATGTTTATCCGAATAAAGTTTATGAACTGAACTGCATATAAATCAAAAAGGAGGGGTGGGACTAGGAGCTAGTTGAGGTCCAGTACCCGTGCTCCGCGTAGTAGTATAGAACCAAAAGACGAACTGGGTTACTGTTCCTATAAGGACACCATTACTGTCCACAAAGAATAGGGGAGAACAAAGGGGTCTAGGTTCTGACCTCACAGATAGACAATCACAGATATTGTTGTAAGAAACTGGCTCTATATATACTGCACCAAAGTGAGGTACAGTGTGTATAGAGTCCAAGGGTCTCCAGAGGTTTGGCAGAGGTTAAAGTTAGATAGAACCTTACTCTCTAAAGTGGTAGCTTGGTCGAGCAGTAAGGCAGTATCAGAGGACAGTGTAAAGCATTTGATGTACACACTCAGTCAGCAAATGAATCCACACACTCAAGAACTGAACTCTAGGCCAATCGTTTTGTATAAAAAATATACTGTTGTTTTATTTCTAGAACCAAGCAAGCCTGGTACAGGTAAGCATAAAAATACTTTTCAGTAGTAACTTACTTGTATGAACACAGTTCAAAATTGCAGTGTAACTTGTACTGGTTTTGGTTACAGTTTTAAGTAAGCAGTTTGCAACACATTGCAGGTATAGTACATTCAATTGAATGGGCTTTTTAAGTAAAATGCAGTTAATTACTTTTCAGATTACTTTTATTAACACAGGACTGGATCCTAGATTCAGCCCTGGGACATTTCCTGAAAACAGGTGAGTAAATGCGTTTTGGTTAAAGGTACGATTTTTAACTAATATTATTGCATTTCAAAAGTTGACACTTAGAAACTTTTTCACATAGAATCACCAATGTTATCCTACAGGAGGAAATTCACTTAGCAGGTAAGTTAGGTGATCGATACTTTTTCTTACTCAGTGCTGGATCCTAGATTCAGCACTGGGACATTTCCTGAAAACAGTTGAGAAAATGCGTTTTTGTTATTCGGCTGATTTTTAAGGAATATTTGTAGTTTTCAAAAGTCGACACTTGGAAACATTTTGGAAGAAAAAGTGTCAATGTTATCCTATGAGGAAAAATGAGTTATCGGTTTTGAGGTAAGTAATCGGTCTGTTGAGTTAGGGTTCTGGGGTTAGACTCAGGGGTCTCCCAGGGTCAGTGATGCACTGTTGTTGCACCCTCAGTGGCACTAGGGCGGCCGGGTGCAGAGTGTTGAGGCCCAATGTTATCCTATGGAGGATAGGGGGACTCCGGTTGGTGGCTGCTGGCAAGCAGGCCACGGGGTTGTGGGAGCAAAGCTCCTAGGGTTAAGCTCAGGGCACGGTGGGAACCAAGTTAGCACCAAAGGGGCATCCTCAGCAGCTCTAGGGCGGCCGGGTGCAGGGTGCTGTTTGGAGGTCGGGTGCTCTGTTGATTTCAATGGAGATTCTCCGCGACAAAGAAACACTGCAGGCTCGGGGACGAGGATCTTCCAGGAGCTACCACCACTTCGAGGGGTAAGTTGGGATGTAGAGGGTTGGTTAGGCACCGCTGGGTTGGGCACACAAGGCCGTGGGGCGTCGGGTGCAGGGGTGCCTTGGGACGTCGGATTTTCTTACCCGCTCTGGTCGCGGTAGGGGGGGGTCCTCTGGATTCAGGCTGCAGGCGTCGGCAGGAGGCTTGAGGCAGGTCAGGGGTCGCCGGATCTCGGGTCAAGTTCGCCGGGGGGACCTCCTCAGGGTATTTGCCCACTCGAGCTCGGGCCGGATTCGGCGGGTGCAGAGTGTGCGGGATTCGCGGTTCCTGGCTGGCACCAGAAGCTGCAGTTCAAACACATCTGAAAGAGACACGTTAGTGATAGATTCCTTACCTTAGAATATCCCCAGGCGTCAGGCTGGATCCGGAAAGTTTTGCGTAGCAGTACCCTTGCGCGTTGGTAGGCGGCGTCGTGCGGCTCCGCGTCCGTCGTCGGCGTCGTGACCGCCGGGATGACGTCGCGGGCAGTACTTAGGCGCCGCCCCTGCGCGCTGACGTCAGTTCTTCTTTCCGCGCCAGCAAGCGCAGATCCGGGAAGAGCAGTGCCCTGGTCAATTTTTGACCATACTTTTTGGTGATTTTTTCACTGGTTTTTTTCCAACTTTAAGGTGTCGTAGGGATGCCCGGCTTCAAGCGATGCGGCGCCTGTGCGCGGATGATGTCCGTCACCGACCCGCATTGGGAGTGTCTCTTCTGCCTCGGCCGAGGCCACGACACCGAGTCTTGTCCCGAATGCCAGGCCCTCAACCCGAAAGCTTTGCGAGAGCGGTCTCGAAAGCTCCTCGAGGCCCGGCATTCGGCTCCGCGGAAGCCCCGGTCGCGTGAGAGGTCCAGGGGTCGCTCGCGGAGTGCACACCGGTCGTCGACTTCTTCGTCCGGTAAGTCTAAGCACAAAAAGTCCAAGAAGCATCGTCGCTCTCGGACTTCGCCTCGCCGGTCTCGCGACTCGGCTGAGGCCCCTCCCGGCACCGTCCCGCCCCCGCGGCCCCGGACTTGCCTGTGGAGTCGCCCCGTCATACCCGCCCTTCCCGGGTTCGGGGGCGGATCCGGCCAAGGTACAGGAGTTCCTGTCGGCCATGGCCCGCCTCTTCGGGCCTTCAGGCCCCTCCGGTGCGCCTTCGGGCCCCGCGGGCCCTGATGGGGTTGCTCCGGCGTCGCCGGCGGCTCCGGCCCCGGCGTCGCCCGAGCCTCCAGCCTCGATCCCGGCTCCGGCTTCGGCCCCGGCCTCGATCCCGGCTCCACAACCCCCATCGACGCCGGTCGACCTCACGACACCTCCGCCGGCGCCGATGTCTCCGGTGCCGTTCTCGACGCCGCCCTGGGCTCCGGGCGGCGTCGTCCCCCAGTTCCTTCCGGCTCCGGACATGGACCCGGAGCGACGTCGCTCGACGCCGGCTCCGGCGCCGATGGGACCTTGGGTCCCAAATGTCCCTCCTCCTCCTCCTTATTTTGAACCAGAGGAGGACCAGGAGGACTGGGAGGGGTCTGATGACCCTCTGACACGCAACTGTCAGTATGATGAGGACTGGACAGAGAGTCTAGGGGAGGCCAGTGGTCTGGATACTTCTCCTGACACTGGCATGCTGTCTCCTCCCGTGGCTACGGAGGAGGGGGCCAATTTTGGTACGGTGTTGCGTAGGGCTGCTGGGGCCTTACGTCTCCAGCTCCCTACTTTGACGGTCAAGACTAACATCTTGACAGAGGTGCTTCAGCCGGCAGCCTCCTCTGCGGAGACTGTGCTGCCGTTTAACGACGCCCTCACTGACGTTCTTTTGGGCGCCTGGTCCAAGCCCAACACAGGGGCTCCTGTGGATCGGAACGTGTCACGACGCCATCGCCCCGCTCCGGGCGACCCCCTGTTTCTTTCTGTCCACCCCACTCCTGAGAGCTTGGTTGTCCAAGCCTCCGCTTCCCAAACCGCCTTCCCTACCGCTCCTCCGGATAGGGAATCCAAACGCCTGGATCAGTTTGGGAAGAAAGGTTTTTCTTCCTCCAGTGCTGGCTTGCGGTCCGTTAACACCGCTTGTCTTTTGGGCCGATATACCCACTCCCTGTGGGATTCGGTGGCGGATGTTTTGCCCCAGTGCCCTGAGGAGGTCCAGGCACTGCTTTCCCGCGCCATTGCGGAAGGAAGGGATGCGGCCAAATACACTATCCGTTGTGGCCTTGACACCGCCGACTCGCTGGGCAGGTCGATTGCAACGACGGTGGCGCTCCGGCGCCACGCCTGGCTGAGAACCACTGGTTTTTCAGGGGATGTCCAGAATACTCTCATGGACATGCCCTTTGATGGAGTCGGTCTTTTTGGGTCCAAAGCAGACCATGCGCTGGAGCGCTTTAAGGACTCACGGGCTACTGCAAAGTCCCTGGGCCTTTCTGCTACACGTCCTCCGCTGCCTTCTGCTTTTCGCCCCTATCGTGGCCACGGTAGGGCGCCCCTTCACGTCAGCAGCCCAGCCACCGGCCCGCGCAGCAGGCGTCTTCGCGTGGCCGAGGACGTGGATTCCGCCGTGGCGGATCGGGCAACCAGCGTGCGGGTCAGGCCACCACCTCCAACCCGTCCGCGGCCTCCAAGCCCTCCTAGTCCCTCCTTTCAGGTGCACGGCACGCCAGTAGGGGGCAGGGTCCGCCATCACCTTCCCCACTGGCGCACCATCACCTCGGACAGGTGGGTCTTGGACATTGTCCGAAGGGGCTACTCCCTCCCCTTCGAGACCACCCCCCAGCCATGCCACCTCAATTCCACCGCATGTCAGGGGATCACTTGGTGCTTCTACGGAAGGAAGTCACGGCCCTCTTGACCAAGAGGGCCATCGAGCATGTTCCGACCCCAGAAGTAGGGCGTGGTTGCTACTCCCACTACTTTCTGGTGCCCAAAAGGACAAGGAGGACATGCGTCCTATCTTGGACCTCCGGAACGTCAATCGCTTCCTCCGGAAGGAGAAGTTCAAGATGCTCACCCTAGCTCAGGTCTTGACTGCCCTCGACCCTGGAGACTGGTTGGTAGCGTTGGACTTGCAGGACGCGTATTTCCACATCCCCGTCCTGCCGGCCCACCGGCGTTACCTTCGGTTCACGGTAGGCCCCGAGCATTTTCAGTTCACCGTGCTCCCCTTTGGCCTTACCAGTGCCCCTCGGGTGTTCACGAAAGTGATGGCGGTGGTCGCAGCTCATCTGCGCCGGGCAGGGGTTTCAGTCTTCCCCTACCTCGACGACTGGCTGCTGAAGGCGGGCTCGTCCCAGGCAGTCGTCTCCCACCTCCAGACTACGGCCGAACTCCTGCACTCGCTGGGGTTCTCCATCAATGTGCCGAAGTCGCATCTAATTCCTTCTCCACAGCTCCTTTTCATCGGAGCAGTTCTGGACACGACGCAGTTTCGGGCCTATCCTCCCGAACGGCGAGTCCGGGATATTCAGGCTATGATTCCGATCTTTCGGCCTTTATCCTGGGTTTCGGTACGGATGACCCTGAGGCTGCTGGGCCTCATGGCCTCCTGCATCCTGCTAGTCAATCATGCCAGATGGCATATGCGGGCTCTGCAGTGGGACCTGAAGTTCCAGTGGGCGCAGCACCAGGGCAACCTGTCCGATCACGTCCAAATCTCGGAGGGGACTGCAAAACAGTTGCAGTGGTGGCTCTCGAACCGGCAATGGGTCATGGGCAGATCCCTCTCCCTTCCCCAGCCAGAGCATACAGTTGTGACGGACGCGTCCCTTCTGGGATGGGGCGGTCACATGGGAGAGGCGGAGATCAGAGGCCTCTGGTCTCCGGCGGAGTCCCGGCTCCATATCAACCTTCTGGAGCTCCGGGCGATCCGGCTTGCACTCAAGGCATTCCTTCCCTCTGTCAAAGGGAAGGTAGTGCAGGTGTTCACAGACAACATCACCGCCATTTGGTACTGCAACAAACAGGGCGGGGTGGGGTCTTGGACCCTTTGTCAGGAGGCTCTGCGCCTCTGGACATGGCTGGAACATCAGGGCATGTTCCTGATGGTTCAACACCTGGCAGGTTCTCTGAACGCCAGGGCGGACGAACCTCAGCCGCAGGTGCATAATGGATCACGAATGGCGTCTTCACTCGGAAGTGGCGCAAGGACTCTTTCTACAGTGGGGAGAGCCTTGGTTAGATCTATTCGCCACCGAAGAGAACGCGCAATGTCATCAGTTCTGCGCGTTGGAATTTCCAAGGCGGCACTCGCTCGGCGACGCTTTTCGTCGCGAGTGGAGTTGCGGTCTGTTGTACGCCTTTCCGCCTATACCACTTCTACCCAGAGTGTTGAAGAAGATTCGGCACGACCGGGCCCAAGTCATTCTTGTGGCTCCGGACTGGGCTCGAAGAGTTTGGTATCCCGAGCTACTCAATATGAGCATAGATCCCCCGATCAGTCTGCCTCTTCGGGAGGATCTTCTGTCGCAGCAGCAGGGGACGGTCCTCCACCCGAACCTGTCCAGTCTACACCTGCTTGCGTGGAGATTGAGCGGCGGCAGTTGATTCCTTTCGACTTGCCTCCCGAAGTTTGTGATGTGATTCTGGCAGCCAGGCGTCCCTCCACTAAGGTGGTATACGCCTGCAGGTGGAACAAATTTGTGGCATGGTGCACAGCAAAGGCTGTGGATCCCCTTTCTGCCCCTCTTTCTGAGGTCCTTCTGTTCCTTCTCTCTCTGGCCCAACAGGGTTCTGCCCTGGGTACCATCAAGGGTTATCTTTGTGCTATCTCGGCCTTCCTCAGGCTCCCTGATCAGCCCTCCCTTTTCAAGTCCCCTGTTGTTAACAGGTTCTTAAAAGGCATTACTCACCTCTTCCCTCCTGTTCCGTTTGTAATGCCTCAGTGGGACTTGAACTTGGTTCTTACCTTTTAATGTGCGCTCCCTTTGAGCCTCTGCATAACTGTCCTCTTCGTCTTCTGACTCTGAAGACAGCCTTTCTGGTGGCCATCACCTCCGCTCGGCGGGTGAGTGAGCTCCAGGCTCTATCTTGCAAACCTCCCTTTCTGTCTGTTCATCCAGACAAGGTTGTTCTTCGGACGCGTCCGTCCTTCTTGCCAAAGGTGGTTACTGCTTTCCACATTGGGCAGACCATCACTTTGCCCACCTTCTTTCCGCCTCCGCATCCTTCCAGAGAGGAAGAGAGGCTCCACCGTCTGGACCCAAAACGTGCGCTCTCTTTCTATATTGACCGCACAACACACTTCCGGGTGGATGACCAGCTCTTTGTTGGCTACGTGGGCGCCAAAAAGGTCGGGCGGTGCACAAGAGGACCATCTCCCGCTGGGTTACCTTGTGCATCAAGACCTGCTATTCTTTGGCTAAGAAGGAGCCTCCTGTTGGGCTGCGTGCCCATTCCACCAGGGCAACGGCTGCTACCACGGCCTTGGGCCGCGGTGTTCCGCTGCCGGTTATCTGTCAGGCAGCTACGTGGGCCTCGCTGCACACGTTTACAAAGCATTACTGCCTTGACAGTCAGGTCCGGAGGGACGGCTTCTTTGGCCGTTCTGTCCTCCAGGACTTCCTTGTCTGATCTTTGTTCGCAGACCCACCACCGGGGTTGGTATTGCTGGGGTATCTATTCTAAGGTAAGGAATCTATCACTAACGTGTCTCTTTCAGATGCACAAGTTACTAACTTGTGTAACAATATATCTGTAAGAGACAGTAGTTAGTGATAGATTCCTACCGCCCACCCATCCTCCCCGTTCTGCGAACTGATTTCTAGGGTTAAGGACATCCCTTTCAGGGCCCTAGTATTTTTCAGACACCTGTGTCAGCTTCTTGCATGGCTCTGCGTTCCTGGCGCGGAAAGTCGTGTACAGAACTGACGTCAGCGCGCAGGGGCGGCGCCTAAGTACTGCCCGCGACGTCATCCCGGCGATCACGACGCCCGACGACGGACGCGGAGCCGCACGACGCCGCCTACCAACGCGCAAGGGTACTGCTACGCAAAACTTTCCGGATCCAGCCTGACGCCTGGGGATATTCTAAGGTAAGGAATCTATCACTAACTACTGTCTCTTACAGATATATTGTTACACAAGTTAGTAACTTGTGCGTCCGGTGTTCACGGGAGAAACAGCTTGGAAAGGGAAGGCAGGCAGGTCCTCCAGGGTTTTTGAGGTTGCTGGCCGCTGGACACGCCGGGGTTTTTGCAGGGGAGCAGGTTTGAGCGGAGACAGGCCTGTAGGGCTGGGGCCAAGTCAGTGGGCGTCGTCCTCTTGTTAGCTCTGCACGGCTTCTCGTCCTTCTTCTTCTCTTCTTTTTCTTGTTGTTGCTGGATCTGAGTAAGGAAGATTCAGGGTGCCCCTAAATACTAAATTTAGGGGCGTTACAGGTAGGTAAAGGGCAGGGACCAGTGGGTCCCTTCCCTGGGGTGGGGTACACCTCCTATTCTGCCACTCTCCAGTGGGAGGGGGGCAGGAGCCTGTCCTTGGTTGGCTGGGTCCCCCATCCTCAAGATGGCGGGGACTCGAGGTTGTGCTTCACCTCGCCTCCCCCACCTTAGGGGTGGAGTTGGCAGAGGTGGGCACACCTCTCTTCCTCACTTTGTTTTTCCCGCCGGGTCTCCCGCCCAAAGTGGGGGGTAGAACCAGTGGGGACCAGTTGCTGAGTACAGCAAGTGGTCTGGAGAGGCTCACAAAGGCGGTATGCCTTTGAAGCCTCTCCTTCGTGAACCCTGCCCATCCTGGGGGAGGAGCCTTGGCACCTCGTCCCAGGATGTGCATTGTTTCAGGCCCCCGAGAGCGGCAAGCTCTCGACCCAGGGGTCCAGAAACATGTCTGGTGGTTGCAGCCTCGGCAGCCACTCAGTCAGGTCACTGGGAGTTGGTCGAGTTTCAGGGGGCAGCTCTAAGATGCCCTCTGTCGTGCATTTTACATTAAATCCCACACTGGCATCAGTGTGGGTTTAATGGGCTAAGAAGTTTGATACCAAACTTCTCAGTCTTCAGTGCAGCCATTATGGTGCTGTGGAGTTCGTAATGACAAGCTCCCAGCACCATATACTCTTAATGGCAGCACTGCACTTACAGTGCCCAGGAATGGACCTGGGTACTGTAGGGGTACAGGGCTCATGCACCTGTACCCTCACCACTGGCATAGGGCACCCAGCTAGAGGGGTGACTGATGGATGCCAGGGCAGTGGTTTGTGGGCATGGCACACAGGGGTGTGTGCCATGTCGACTCTTCACTTTGTTCTGCACCAAGACACGCAGCCTGCAAAGGCAGTGTGTGTGTGTCAGGGTACAGGGCCCCTAAGGGTGGCACAATAAGTGCTGCAGCCCTTAGGGGCCTTCTCTGGTCACAGTGCCCTGGGTACCTGTGGTACCATTTACCAGGGGCTTACCTGTGGCCAGGGATGCCAATTGGGTTTAGGCTTCAATGCAGTTTTAGGGAAGGAACACAGACCCCTGGGTACCTGATTTTCAGGAGCCCAGGGCACACTCAGTCAAAGCACATCAGCAATTCAGCAAAAAGTGGGGGCATACCATGCAAGAAAGAGGGCACTTTCTCACAATTGTCTCTTGTTGCCCTCACACATCCCGAGGGATGTCATGCTTCATCATCGGGCGTTGCTCCTGGTCGGGCCGGCGCTGCAATGCCCTATGGGTCCCCCGAAGGGTCACTTTGGCGGAGGTCTTTTAATTACGCCGTATGATGAGTGAGGGTGTGAGACTTTCCAGTGAAAGGGAGGGTTCGAGAGAGGGTGAGTGAGTGACTGACTAAAACTGGCTAGGGGATACCCTAAAGGCTATTTAATATGTTGGTTCCCCTGACAGACTTAAAAAACCAGTAGGTTATGTGTTACTGGCTAGGTAATGATGTACCCCAGTAACACTCAGTTAACATGTTTCGCGCCCTTCAGTGGTCAAAACGCTCCCCGGTGCTTCATCAGGACCAAAAAGGTCATTGTGAAAAGTGAAAGGCAAATAAGTAAATAAAGAACCCTATATTAAAAGTAGAGCGGTTCCCCTTGTGAAAACTACAGGGTGGCGTCAGCTCAAATGATGGCCGCTCTTGTTGCAACCTATTGGTAAATAAAAGATTGCTCCACAGGCTATCGCATGTCTGTTCGCACCGTAACGGGAGTTTCAGATGGGTGCACTCTGCTACATCACCTACCATCGCATGCGTGCCTGCATATTCATAACTGCGCAGAGACACTGCAGTGGCAGGTCTGCGTTACATTTACAGGCTGCTTATGTGGGTGGCACAATCAGTGCTGCAGGCCCACTAGCAGCATTTGATTTATAGGCCCTGGGCACACACAGTGGACTGTACTAGGGACTGACTAGTAAATCAAATATTCCAATCATGGAATCACCAATACATAAAAACAATTTACAGGGAGCACTTGCACTTTGGCACTGAACAGCAGCGACAAGGTGCCCAAAGCATCTAGACCAGCAAAAACGAAGTCCAACACACAGCAAAACACAGGATGCAAAGGCAAAAAAACAGGGGAAACCCGCGCCAATGATGCCAGGTCTAACAATAGGCAAGGGAGTAGCTAGAAAATTTAAATATCTCCCACTTTGAACTAAAGCTCTTCTGGCACCAAGAAAGCAAAGTAAGTCATCACAACCCTCCCCAGTAGAGCTCTCTTGTCCAAGGATCTAGCCATTCATCCATCCATCAAATCCCTGATATTCACCATTTCAAATTTACATTCTGTCATCCATTAATTTTCATCCATCATTCAGTCTTTCACCATTCATTCTGTCCTTCCATCTGTGTGCCCATCCATATCCAAACCTTTTCAACCATTTGCATACCTATCCATCATCTATCCTTCCATCCATCATTTCACTCATCCATCATCCATCCACCCTTTCACCCAATCCATCCTTTCACTCATCCATCCACTCTTTCACTCATCCATCCAACCATCTACCCTTTCACCCATCCAGCCATCCTTTTGCTTACTCATCCATCCACCCAGTCACCCATATGTCCACCCATTCAACTTTTCACTCATCCATCCATCCTTTCTTCCAGCTCTCCACACTCTCTCCCAGCTCTCCACCCTCCCTTTCACTCATGTATGCATTTTCACTCATCCATCTTTACATTCTTCTTTTCACTCATCCATGCAGCCAGTCGCCCATCCATTCTGCCAATCATTCATCCATGCTTTCACTCATCTATCCATCCATCCTCCCTTTCTCTCTCTCCATTCCCCTTTCACTTAGCCTCCCATCCTTCTATCCACCCTTCACCCATCCACCCATTCATCCATTTACTCATCCACTCATGAATCCATCCATTGACCCTATCACTCATCCATCCTTTCACTCATCCATCCTTTCTCTCAGCCATCCACCCTTTCACTCATCTATCCATCCTTTTGTCCATCTACCCTCCCTTTCACTCACTCGTCCATCCTTACATCCTCCCTTTCACTCATCCATTCACCCTTTCACTTATCAATTCATCAATCCATCCATCATTTCTCGCATCCATCCATCCATCATTTCTCTCATCCATCCACCCATTTACTCGCCCATCATCCACCCTTTCACTCATCCATCTATCCTTTTACTTATCCATCCACCCTTTTACCCATCCATCCACCCTTTTACCCATCCATCCACCCTTTTACCCATCCATCCACCCTTTTACCCATCCATCCACCCTTTTACCCATCCATCCACCCTTTTACCCATCCATCCACCCTTTTACCCATCCATCCACCCTTTTACCCATCCATCCACCCTTTTACCCATCCATCCACCCTTTTACCCATCCATCCACCCTTTTACCCATCCATCCACCCTTTTACCCATCCATCCACCCTTTTACCCATCCATCCACCCTTTTACCCATCCATCCACCCTTTTACCCATCCATCCACCCTTTTACCCATCCATCTACCCTTTTACCCATCCATCTACCCTTCCACCCATCCATCTACCCTTCCACCTATACATCCATCTATTTACCATCATTCATCCTTCCACCATGCATCCATCCATCCTTTCTCTCATTATCCATCCATTCATCCTTTCATTCATCTATTCATCCTTTCACTAATCCATCCAGCCATTTACCTATTCCTTCACTTTTTTACTCACTCACCTTTTCACATTAATTATGAGCTGAGCCTTTGTCTACTGGGTTGCAGACAGAAGAGGCCCATAAAGAACTTCACCCTAGCTGTAGTTCCTAAAGCAAGGGGTGGGGGAGGGTTCACTATGCCCCTGCACATAGGCAATCTGAAAACTTGGAAGTCATGAGTCATGTATGATGCACAGTGCCAGGACGTGGGGTGACTTTGACATGGTGTTGTTTCCAGGGCTTGAAGTGGGATGAAAAAACTGGAGTCTCTCCAAGGGGCGTGTCTGATGTAATTAAGGGCGTGGCTTAAAGCACCAAAGCTAAAAGTATGTGCAGAGCATTATGTGCCGCCCGACTGGTATTTTTTTAGGTCTCGTCCTGAGCCAGCGCTTGCGCTGGTCTGGGCGAGACATTTTGTAGTGTGGGCTTCAGAAATGCGACCACAACTTTTGGCTGGCCTAGAGCATGCGAGAACGCGCACAATAACGCGCTTTCTCGCATGCTCCAGGCCATCTGCCTTTCCTGTCACGCTCTCCCAAGCGCCTCGCTCTGCCCCTCCCCCACCACAGAGCGAGCGCTTGTTTTTATAAACATAAACTAACAGGAAGGATTGCTGCTTGGCTTTTTATGTACAAATGAAAAAGCTTCGTAAAAATGCATTCCATGTACTGACATGAAATGCATTATTACAAAGCTTTTTCATTTGTTCTTAAAAAGTGAAACAGCACAATCTTTCCTGTTAGTTGTAAGATTATTGATGAAGTGCCCACCCTCCTCCTATGTCCGCAGAGACTGCTTAACAATGCATTAAAGACACATTGTGTCCAAAACGCGCTGCCTCTGCGGACATAGGAGGAGGACGGGCAATTTATAAATAATCTAGTTATGCTTATATGTGTAGTAACAGCCCCTTGCATCTTTCAATAACGCGCAGCCCCTCGACGGATATCACTCAATCTTTGCGCTTTAATGAAAGTTTCTTTATTTGTACAGCGTTTTCTACCAGATATTATACAGGAGCCCTCTGCTAACCTCTGCCAATAAACATAAGCATCCCCTTGCATCTTGTAATAACAGCCCTTTTAAAGCCCATTTACTGTCACTTAATGTAGTTTTCTGGCATCTGAAAGAGACACGTTAGTGATAGATTCCTTACCTTAGAATATCCCCAGGCGTCAGGCTGGATCCGGAAAGTTTTGCGTAGCAGTACCCTTGCGCGTCGGTAGGCGGCGTCGTGCGGCTCCGCGTCCGTCGTCGGCGTCGTGATCGCCGGGATGACGTCGCGGGCAGTACTTAGGCGCCGCCCCTGCGCGCTGACGTCAGTTCTTCTTTTTCCGCGCCAGCAAGCGCAGATCCGGGAAGAGCAGTGCCCTGGTCAATTTTTGACCATACTTTTTGGTGATTTTTTCACTGGTTTTTCCAACTTTAAGGTGTCGTAGGGATGCCCGGCTTCAAGCGATGCGGCGCCTGTGCGCGGATGATGTCCGTCACCGACCCGCATTGGGAGTGTCTCTTCTGCCTCGGCCGAGGCCACGACACCGAGTCTTGTCCCGAATGCCAGGCCCTCAACCCGAAAGCTTTGCGAGAGCGGTCTCGAAAGCTCCTCGAGGCCCGGCATTCGGCTCCGCGGAAGCCCCGGTCGCGTGAGAGGTCCAGGGGTCGCTCGCGGAGTGCACACCGGTCGTCGACTTCTTCGTCCGGTAAGTCTAAGCACAAGAAGTCCAAGAAGCATCGTCGCTCTCGGACTTCGCCTCGCCGGTCTCGCGACTCGGCTGAGGCCCCTCCCGGCACCGTCCCCGCCCCGCGGCCCCGGACTTGCCTGTGGAGTCGCCCCCGTCATACCCGCCCTTCCCGGGTTCGGGGCGGATCCGGCCAAGGTACAGGAGTTCCTGTCGGCCATGGCCCGCCTCTTCGGGCCTTCAGGCCCCTCCGGTGCGCCTTCGGGCCCCGCGGGCCCTGATGGGGTTGCTCCGGCGTCGCCGGCGGCTCCGGCCCGGCGTCGCCCGAGCCTCCAGCCTCGATCCCGGCTCCGGCTTCGGCCCCGGCCTCGATCCCGGCTCCACAACCCCCATCGACGCCGGTCGACCTCACGACACCTCCGCCGGCGCCGATGTCTCCGGTGCCGTTCTCGACGCCGCCCTGGGCTCCGGGCGGCGTCGTCCCCCAGTTCCTTCCGGCTCCGGACATGGACCCGGAGCGACGTCGCTCGACGCCGGCTCCGGCGCCGATGGGACCTTGGGTCCCAAATGTCCCTCCTCCTCCTTATTTTGAACCAGAGGAGGACCAGGAGGACTGGGAGGGTCTGATGACCCTCTGACACGCAACTGTCAGTATGATGAGGACTGGACAGAGAGTCTAGGGGAGGCCAGTGGTCTGGATACTTCTCCTGACACTGGCATGCTGTCTCCTCCCGTGGCTACGGAGGAGGGGGCCAATTTTGGTACGGTGTTGCGTAGGGCTGCTGGGGCCTTACGTCTCCAGCTCCCTACTTTGACTGTCAAGCCTAACATCTTGACAGAGGTGCTTCAGCCGGCAGCCTCCTCTGCGGAGACTGTGCTGCCGTTTAACGACGCCCTCACTGACGTTCTTTTGGGCGCCTGGTCCAAGCCCAACACAGGGGCTCCTGTGGATCGGAACGTGTCACGACGCCATCGCCCCGCTCCGGGCGACCCCTGTTTCTTTCTGTCCACCCCACTCCTGAGAGCTTGGTTGTCCAAGCCTCCGCTTCCCAAACCGCCTTCCCTACCGCTCCTCCGGATAGGGAATCCAAACGCCTGGATCAGTTTGGGAAGAAAGGTTTTCTTCCTCCAGTGCTGGCTTGCGGTCCGTTAACACCGCTTGTCTTTTGGGCCGATATACCCACTCCCTGTGGGATTCGGTGGCGGATGTTTTGCCCCAGTGCCCTGAGGAGGTCCAGGCACTGCTTTCCCGCGCCATTGCGGAAGGAAGGGATGCGGCCAAATACACTATCCGTTGTGGCCTTGACACCGCCGAGTCGCTGGGCAGGTCGATTGCAACGACGGTGGCGCTCCGGCGCCACGCCTGGCTGAGAACCACTGGTTTTCAGGGGATGTCCAGAATACTCTCATGGACATGCCCTTTGATGGAGTCGGTCTTTTTGGGTCCAAAGCAGACCATGCGTTGGAGCGCTTTGAGGACTCACGGGCTACTGCAAAGTCCCTGGGCCTTTCTGCTACACGCCCTCCGCTACCTTCTGCTTTTCGCCCCTATCGTGGCCACGGTAGGGGCGCCCTTCACGTCAGCAGCCCAGCCACCGGCCCGCGCAGCAGGCGTCTTCGCGTGGCCGAGGACGTGGATTCCGCCGTGGCGGATCGGGCAACCAGCGTGCGGGTCAGGCCACCACCTCCAACCCGTCCGCGGCCTCCAAGCCCTCCTAGTCCCTCCTTTCAGGTGCACGGCACGCCAGTAGGGGCAGGGTCCGCCATCACCTTCCCCACTGGCGCACCATCACCTCGGACAGGTGGGTCTTGGACATTGTCCGAAGGGGCTACTCCCTCCCCTTCGAGACCACCCCCAGCCATGCCACCTCAATTCCACCGCATGTCAGGGGATCACTTGGTGCTTCTACGGAAGGAAGTCACGGCCCTCTTGACCAAGAGGGCCATCGAGCATGTTCCGACCCCAGAAGTAGGGCGTGGTTGCTACTCCCACTACTTTCTGGTGCCCAAAAGGACAAGGAGGACATGCGTCCTATCTTGGACCTCCGGAACGTCAATCGCTTCCTCCGGAAGGAGAAGTTCAAGATGCTCACCCTAGCTCAGGTCTTGACTGCCCTCGACCCTGGAGACTGGTTGGTAGCGTTGGACTTGCAGGACGCGTATTTCCACATCCCCGTCCTGCCGGCCCACCGGCGTTACCTTCGGTTCACGGTAGGCCCCGAGCATTTTCAGTTCACCGTGCTCCCCTTTGGCCTTACCAGTGCCCCTCGGGTGTTCACGAAAGTGATGGCGGTGGTCGCAGCTCATCTGCGCCGGGCAGGGGTTTCAGTCTTCCCCCTACCTCGACGACTGGCTGCTGAAGGCGGGCTCGTCCCAGGCAGTCGTCTCCCACCTCCAGACTACGGCCGAACTCCTGCACTCGCTGGGGTTCTCCATCAATGTGCCGAAGTCGCATCTAATTCCTTCTCCACAGCTCCTTTTCATCGGAGCAGTTCTGGACACGACGCAGTTTCGGGCCTATCCTCCCGAACGGCGAGTCCGGGATATTCAGGCTATGATTCCGATCTTTCGGCCTTTATCCTGGGTTTCGGTACGGATGACCCTGAGGCTGCTGGGCCTCATGGCCTCCTGCATCCTGCTGGTCAATCATGCCAGATGGCATATGCGGGCTCTGCAGTGGGACCTGAAGTTCCAGTGGGCGCAGCACCAGGGCAACCTGTCCGATCACGTCCAGATCTCGGAGGGGACTGCAAAACAGTTGCAGTGGTGGCTCTCGAACCGGCAATGGGTCATGGGCAGATCCCTCTCCCTTCCCCAGCCAGAGCATACAGTTGTGACGGACGCGTCCCTTCTGGGATGGGGCGGTCACATGGGAGAGGCGGAGATCAGAGGCCTCTGGTCTCCGGCGGAGTCCCGGCTCCATATCAACCTTCTGGAGCTCCGGGCGATCCGGCTTGCACTCAAGGCATTCCTTCCCTCTGTCAAAGGGAAGGTAGTGCAGGTGTTCACAGACAACACCACCGCCATGTGGTACTGCAACAAACAGGGCGGGGTGGGGTCTTGGACCCTTTGTCAGGAGGCTCTGCGCCTCTGGACATGGCTGGAACATCAGGGCATGTTCCTGATGGTTCAACACCTGGCAGGTTCTCTGAACGCCAGGGCGGACGAACTCAGCCGCAGGTGCATGATGGATCACGAATGGCGTCTTCACTCGGAAGTGGCGCAAGGACTCTTTCTACAGTGGGGAGAGCCTTGGTTAGATCTATTCGCCACCGAAGAGAACGCGCAATGTCATCAGTTCTGCGCGTTGGAATTTCCAAGGCGGCACTCGCTCGGCGACGCTTTTCGTCGCGAGTGGAGTTGCGGTCTGTTGTACGCCTTTCCGCCTATACCACTTCTACCCAGAGTGTTGAAGAAGATTCGGCACGACCGGGCCCAAGTCATTCTTGTGGCTCCGGACTGGGCTCGGCGAGTTTGGTATCCCGAGCTACTCAATATGAGCATAGATCCCCGATCCGTCTGCCTCTTCGGGAGGATCTTCTGTCGCAGCAGCAGGGGACGGTCCTCCACCCGAACCTGTCCAGTCTACACCTGCTTGCGTGGAGATTGAGCGGCGGCAGTTGATTCCTTTCGACTTGCCTCCCGAAGTTTGTGATGTGATTCTGGCAGCCAGGCGTCCCTCCACTAAGGTGGTATACGCCTGCAGGTGGAACAAATTTGTGGCATGGTGCACAGCAAAGGCTGTGGATCCCCTTTCTGCCCCTCTTTCTGAGGTCCTTCTGTTCCTTCTCTCTCTGGCCCAACAGGGTTCTGCCCTGGGTACCGTCAAGGGTTATCTTTGTGCTATCTCGGCCTTCCTCAGGCTCCCTGATCAGCCCTCCTTTTCCAAGTCCCCTGTTGTTAACAGGTTCTTAAAAGGCATTACTCACCTCTTCCCTCCTGTTCCGTTTGTAATGCCTCAGTGGGACTTGAACTTGGTTCTTACCTTTTTAATGTGCGCTCCCTTTGAGCCTCTGCATAACTGTCCTCTTCGTCTTCTGACTCTGAAGACAGCCTTTCTGGTGGCCATCACCTCCGCTCGGCAGGTGAGTGAGCTCCAGGCTCTATCTTGCAAACCTCCCTTTCTGTCTGTTCATCCAGACAAGGTTGTTCTTCGGACGCGTCCGTCCTTCTTGCCAAAGGTGGTTACTGCTTTCCACATTGGGCAGACCATCACTTTGCCCACCTTCTTTCCGCCTCCGCATCCTTCCAGAGAGGAAGAGAGGCTCCACCGTCTGGACCCAAAACGTGCGCTCTCTTTCTATATTGACCGCACAAAACACTTCCGGGTGGATGACCAGCTCTTTGTTGGCTACGTGGGCGCCAAAAGGTCGGGCGGTGCACAAGAGGACCATCTCCCGCTGGGTTACCTTGTGCATCAAGACCTGCTATTCTTTGGCTAAAAGGAACCTCCTGTTGGGCTGCGTGCCCATTCCACCAGGGCAACGGCTGCTACCACGGCCTTGGGCCGCGGTGTTCCGCTGCCGGTTATCTGTCAGGCGGCTACGTGGGCCTCGCTGCACACGTTTACTAAACATTACTGACTTGACAGTCAGGTCCGGAGGGACGGCTTCTTTGGCCGTTCTGTCCTCCAGGACTTCCTTGTCTGATCTTTGTTCGCAGACCCACCACCGGGGTTGGTATTGCTGGGGTATCTATTCTAAGGTAAGGAATCTATCACTAACGTGTCTCTTTCAGATGCACAAGTTACTAACTTGTGTAACGATATATCTGTAAGAGACAGTAGTTAGTGATAGATTCCTACCGCCCACCCATCCTCCCCGTTCTGCGAACTGATTTCTAGGGTTAAGGACATCCCTTTCAGGGCCCTAGTATTTTTCAGACACCTGTGTCAGCTTCTTGCATGGCTCTGCGTTCCTGGCGCGGAAAGTCGTGTACAGAACTGACGTCAGCGCGCAGGGCGGCGCCTAAGTACTGCCCGCGACGTCATCCCGGCGATCACGACGCCGACGACGGACGCGGAGCCGCACGACGCCGCCTACCGACGCGCAAGGGTACTGCTACGCAAAACTTTCCGGATCCAGCCTGACGCCTGGGGATATTCTAAGGTAAGGAATCTATCACTAACTACTGTCTCTTACAGATATATCGTTACACAAGTTAGTAACTTGTGCTTTAATGCAAAGGGAGCGCACATGCACGAGCTGAGGGCCATGTGGCATTCCTCTCGCTCGGCCAAGCGTGCGCGCCTCGCTTCAATGCCCCTCCCTCTCCCCCACCACAGAAACGTCTGCTATTCTTCTGTTGTGACCCTTTTGATGCAGGGCATTGGAGGAAAACATGGGCATTTTGTTGTATTTTTCACGTTGAAAGTTTTAACAGACACTTCGACACTGTTCTTGGCATGATGTCAACCTGCGCCTCTTTCAACTTCAAAAAGTTATTTGGTAGCTTTGCAAGGAAAGTTATATCATCAAAGGAATCTGCAAATATACCTTGGCACAGGCGCTTGGTGGTAGCCACAATACACATATCTGCACCACCACTCCACCACTCAGCATCACAACAGCACCACTCCACCACCTCAGCACCACTCCACCACCTCCGCACCACTCCACCACCTCCGCACCACTCCACCACCTCCGCACCCCTCCACCACTCCACCACCACTCCACCACCTCAGCATCACAACACCACCACTCCACCACCTCAGCACCACTCCACCACCTCCGCACCACTCCACCACCTCCGCACCACTCCACCACCTCCGCACCCCTCCACCACTCCACCACCACTCCACCACCTCAGCACCACTCCACCACCTCAGCACCACTCCACCACCACTCCACCACCTCAGCATCACTCCACCACCTCAGCATCACTCCACCACCTCAGCATCACAACACCACCACTCCACCACCTCAGCATCACAACACCACCACTCCACCACCTCAGCATCACAACACCACCACTCCACCACCTCAGCATCACAACACCACCACCTCAGCATCACTCCACCACCACTCCACCACCACTCCTCCACCTCAGCATCACTCCACCACCACTCCACCACCTCAGCATCACAACACCACCACTCCACCATCACTCCACCACCACTCCACCACTCAGCATCACAACAGCACCACTCCACCACCTCAGCACCACTCGACCACCTCAGCACCACTCCACCACCTCAGCACCACTCCACCACCTCAGCACCACTCCACCACCTCAGCACCACTCCACCACCTCCGCACCACTCCACCACCTCTGCACCACTCCACCACCTCCGCACACCTCCACCACTCCACCACCACTCCACCACCTCAGCATCACAACACCACCACTCCACCACCTCAGCACCACTCCACCACCACTCGACCACCTCAGCATCACTCCACCACCACTCCACCACCTGAGCATCACCACACCACCACCTCAGCATCACAACACCACCACCTCAGCATCACAACACCACCACTCCACCACCTCAGCATCACTCCACCACCACTCCACCACCACTCCTCCACCTCAGCATCACTCCACCACCACTCCACCACCTCAGCATCACTCCACCACCACTCCACCATCACTCCACCACCACTCCACCACCTCAGCATCACAACACCACCACCTCAGCATCACAACACCACCACTCCACCACCTCAGCATCACAACACCACCACCTCAGCATCACACCACCACCACTCCACCACCTCAGCATCACAACACCACCACCTCAGCACCACTCCACCACCTCAGCATCACAACACCACCACTCCACCACCACTCCACCACCTCAGCATCACAACACCACCACTCCACCACCTCAGCACCACTCCACCACCACTCCACCACCTCAGCATCACTCCACCACCTCAGCATCACAACACCACCACTCCACCACCTCAGCATCACAACACCACCACTCCACCACTCAGCATCACAACACCACCACTCCACCACCTCAGCATCACAACACCACCACTCCACCATCACTCCACCACCACTCCACCACCTCAGCATCACTCCACCACCACTCCACCACCACTCCTCCACCTCAGCATCACTCCACCACCACTCCACCACCTCAGCATCACAACACCACCACTCCACCATCACTCCACCACCACCTCAGCATCACAACACCACCACTCCACCACCTCAGCATCACAACACCACCACCTCAGCATCACAACACCACCACTCCACCACCTCAGCATCACAACACCACCACCTCAGCACCACTCCACCACCTCAGCATCACAACACCACCACTCCACCACCACTCCACCACCTCAGCATCACAACACCACCACTCCACCAGCACTCCACCACCACCACTCCACCACCACCTCAGCATCACAACACCACCACTCCACCACCTCAGCATCACAACACCACCTCAGCATCACAACACCACCTCAGCATCACAACACCACCTCAGCATCACAACACCACCACCTCAGCATCACAACACCACCACCTCAGCATCACAACACCAACACTCCACCACCTCAGCATCACAACACCACCACCTCAGCATCACAACACCAACACTCCACCACCTCAGCATCACAACACCACCACCTCAGCATCACAACACCACCACTCCACCACCACTCCACCACCTCAGCATCACAACACCACCACTCCACCACCTCAGCATCACAACACCACCACTCCACCAGCACTCCACCACCACAACACCACCACTCCACCACCACCTCAGCATCACAACACCACCACTCCACCACCTCAGCATCACAACACCACCTCAGCATCACAACACCACCTCAGCATCACAACACCAACTCAGCATCACAACACCACCACCTCAGCATCACAACACCACCACCTCAGCATCCACAACACCAACACTCCACCACCTCAGCATCACAACACCACCACCTCAGCATCACAACACCACCACTCCACCACCACTCCACCACCACTCCACCACCACTCCACCACCTCAGCATCACAACACCACCACTCCACCATCACTCCACCACCACCTCAGCATCACAACACCACCACTCCACCACCTCAGCATCACACCACCACTCCACCATCACTCCACCACCACTCCACCACCTCAGCATCACAACACCACCACTCCACCACCACTCCACCACCTCAGCATCACTCCACCACCACAGCATCACAACACCACCACTCCACCACCTCAGCATCACAACACCACCACCTCAGCATCACAACACCACCACCTCAGCACCACCTCAGCACCACTCCACCATCACTCCACCATCACTCCACCATCACTCCACCATCACTCCACCATCACTCCACCATCACTCCACCACCACTCCACCACCACTCCACCACCACCTCAGCATCACAACACCACCACTCCTCCACCACCACTCCGCCACCACTCTACCACCATCACTCCACCACCACCACTCCACCAACATTAAACACATTGGCAAAGTCAATAGCTCTGCCTAAACACTTATAAGGCCCCAAAGACGAGACCTAAAGGCTATGCCAATGCTTGTTTCTTTGTGTGATGCATTCCGCATCACACACAGAAAAAGAAAAATGCCTTTAAGGATTGTTTTTGTGCAGCAAGGTATCCCCTCTCCTGCACAAAAACAATCCTGCTTGTAACGCAGGCACCATGGAGCAAGGGTGCCTTTGTTGGTGCTAGAAATGCACCGTATCTTAGTAGATATGACGTATAAGAGGGCACCAGGGAGGAGGTGTTTTTCCCCCTGACAATTTTGAAAAACAAATGGGCCAAAAAGAACATTGTAACATTGTGATTCACGATTGTTACTTAAATTAGCTAAAAAGCTATAGGCACTAAAGGGCACATGAGGGAATAGTCAATTAATTTCATGGTTGTAGGAAGCTGGCTCTCTATATAGTGCACCAAAATAGGTAAACTGTGCAGAGTCCCGGCGACACTTACTGGTTTACAGAAGCACAAGTAACAAACCCAAATGCTCTCTTTTGTGGTAGTGTTGGCGAGCAGATTAGGCTTATCAGAGGTAGTGCTAAGCATTTGTTGTACTTACAGAGGCAATAAACGAGACACACACTCAAGAACAAAGACCAATTTAGGAAAAAACACATATTTTTATATAAATGTCAACACCAAGAACTTTGTCATCAAGTAAGTACTTTTCGAGATATTGATTTTTACAGGTAAGTAAAATGTTCACTTAAATGCTTCTTTACGCTGCAGTGCTTTCCTACTGCATACAGTTACTTGCAATAGATTTCCGGGGGTCCCCTTCAGGACTTAAAGTGGTAGATGGCCAAGGTCCAAAGAACCACCAGCAGTTCGTTTTTACCTGCCTTGGAGCATCCGGGTCCAGAGGTGCTGGGCAGGTCGGTAGTTTTGCGCGCTACACCAAGGGAGAGAGGGAGGGGCACCTAGAAACAGGCTCCAGTGGGGGACTTGGAGACAAGTCCTGGAGCTCCCAACGGGGGGGCTCGGTTCGTGAGATCCCTGGGAGCAAGGAAGCACAGTCCGTTCTCCGGAACCCGGGCTGGGGCGCTCGGGTGCAGAGTGGTTAGATCAGCTGGGCTTGTGCGCACAGACACTCATGGTTATCAATCTCGCCGGTTGAGGGGACAAAAACAGGACAGCTGGGCCACTCTCGAAGTGGGTTTCTGCAGTGCTGATGTCCCTCTATGGCTGCTCGGTCTTGGAATTCGGATTGGAATCAAACAGGCTTTGGTTGCTGCAAGGGGTCTGGCACCCCGGGTATTGGTGCTATGTGGCTCCGGTTGGTCCTGGCGTCTTCTCACTTGGTGGTGAGACAGAGCTGACCTTCTGGAGTACAACTATCTCTTCCTGGTTGGCTGCTGCATCGGTGGAACCAGGGGGCGGCAGAACGGTGGACCGGAATTTGCTGCTTGTTCCCTGCAAACTGCAGGGGAGCATCTCCTCTACTTGACGTAGGGCAGCACAGCAGGAAAGCTTGCGGCTCTGCTCTATGCCAAAAATTAGTAAATGAGGCCCTTAGTCCCCGGAGCCCTTTCAGGCTCAATCGAAATGCTTAGGGAAATAGAGCATATAAGCTCCCCTTACATAGTGAGGGGACAGAAGAAAGGACGGGACACATTACTTCTGGTGATAATATACTGAATACCCTGGAGGAGGAGGCAGGCAAGTTGACTGATTGGAACCGCTTTTTGGAACTTATTGATTTAAACTACTGAAGCATTTGAATGACTTTGCTTTGTCCATATCCAGTTTGATTGGAAGTGTAACATACTGATCTCTCAGGGGATGGTCCAGTTGGGCTTTATTTACATCTTTGTGTCCTGATGATGGCCTCATGGACTGATTTGCATTTGGAGACCGCAACGTCAACAGATTATCCTCACTAAAATCAGCAAGTCAACTGCAGGTGTTAATTTGCATCCTACAGTAATCTAGAAGGGACTTCTGGTTATAAATGCATATTGTGTTAGGTGGATAGACTGTTCCGCACTGATAATTTCGACCACAGAAAACTTTCTTGTATGTTCAGTGTCAATCAATCAATCAATCAAGCATTTGTATAGCGCGCTACTCACCCGGAGGGTCTCAAGGCGCTTGGGGGGGGGGGGGGTCCGCTACTGTTCGAACAGCCAGGTCTTGAGTTGCTTCCTGAAGGAGAGGTGGTCTTGGGTAAGGCGGAGGTGGATGGGTAGGGAGTTCCACGTCTTGGCAGCCAGGTAGGAGAAGGATCTTCCTCCTGTTGTGGCTCTTCGGATGCGGGGGACGGCGGCGAGGGCGTGGTTGGTCGATCGTAGCTGGCGGGTGGGAGTGTAGAAGGTCACACGGTCGTTGAGGTATCTGGGGCCTTGGTTGTGGAGAGCTTTGTGTGCGTGGGTGAGGAGTCAGAACGTGATTCTCTTGCTGACGGGGAGCCAGTGCAGGTCTCTCAGGTGTCTGGCGATGTGGCTGTGTCGGGGGATGTCCAGGATGAGTCGAGCTGAGGCGTTCTGGATGCGTTGGAGTCTTTTTGAAGTTTGGCTGTGGTTCCGGCGTAGAGGGAGTTGCCGTAGTCCAGTCGGCTGGTGACGAGGGCCTGGGTGACCGTCTTCCTGGTTTCGGTGGGGATCCACCGGAAGATCTTGCGCAGCATGCGTAGGATGTTGAAGCAAGACGAGGAGACGGCGTTGACTTGTCGGGTCATTGAGAGGGAGGAGTCCAGGATGAAGCCCAGGTTGCGTGCGTGGTCCGTTGGTTTGGGTGCGTTGCCCAGGGCAGGGGGCCACCAGGAGTCGTCCCAGGCGGAGGGTGATGATCCTAGGATGAGGACTTCCGTCTTATCTGAGTTCAGTTTCAGGCGGCTGTTCCTCATCCACTCGGCTATGTCCTTCATCCCTTCATGTAGGTTGGTTCTGGCGGTTGTGGGGTTGTTGGTGAGGGAGAGGATCAGCTGGGTGTCGTCGGCGTAGGAGATGATGTTGAGGTTGTGTTGGCGTGCGATGGCTGCGAGGAGGCTCATGTAGACGTTGAAGAGGGTGGGGCTGAGTGATGATCCTTGTGGTACGCCGCAGCTGACTTCGGTGGCCTCGGAACTGAACGGGGGGAGGCGGACTCTCTGGGTTCTTCCGGCGAGGAAGGAGATGATCCACTCCAGTGCCTTCTCTTGGATTCCGACGTTGTTCAGGCGTTGCACTAGAGTGCGGTGGCAGACTGTGTCGAACGCTGCGGAGAGGTCCAGGAGGATGAGGGCCGCTGTTTCCCCGTTGTCGAGCAGGGCTCGGATGTCGTCGGTGGCTGCGATGAGGGTGGTCTCGGTGCTGTGGTTGGCCCGGAAGCCGGACTGCGAGTGGTCGAGGGATCCATTCGTCTCGAGGAAGGCGGCCAGTTGTCTGTTGACGGTCTTCTCGATGACTTTGGCAGGAAAAGGAAGGAGCGAGATGGGGCGGTAGTTTTTGAGGTCGGTGGGATCCGCTGACGGTTTCTTCAGTAGGGCGCTGAGTTCGGCGTGCTTCCAGCTCTCTGGGAAGGTGGCGGTGTCGAGGGAGGTGTTGATGATGTCCCGGAGGTGGGGTGCGATGACGGCGTCGGCCTTGTTGAAGACGTGGTGAGGGCAGGGGTCGGTTGGTGATCCGGAGTGGATGGAGTTCATCGTGCGGATAGTGTCTTCGGTGTTGATCGGGGTCCAGGCTCGGAGGGTGGAGGTGGGGGACGTTGGAATGGTCATAGGGTGCGTTGGCTGAGTGCTGAAACTGTTGTGTATGTCTGCGATCTTGTTGTGGAAGAACGAGGCGAGCGAGTTGCAGAGGTCTTGTGAGGGAGTGATGTCGTTGTTTCCGGCGCTGGGGTTCGAGAGTTCTTTGACGATGATGAAGAGTTCCTTGCTGTTGTGTGCGTTGTTGTCCAGTCGTTCCTTGAATGCGGTTTTCTTGGTGGTGTGGATCAGCTGGTGGTGTTTTCGGGTGGCGTGCTTGAGGGTGGTCATGTTGTCTGCAGTCGGGTCTCTGCGCCATGCTTTCTCGAGGGCCCGGCAGTTCTTCTTGGATTTCTTGAGTTCGTCGGTGAACCAGGATGCTTTCTTGTTGCCGGGTCTGACTGGGGGGTCTTCAATGGGGCGAGGTCGTCTGCGCAGTTGGTGATCCATCTTGTGAGGTTGCTGGCGGCTTGGTTGGGGTTCGTTGAGCTGGCGGGAGGGTTCTGGCTCAGGGATGTGGTGAGTTGGTCGGTGGTGATCTTGTTCCAGCTTCTGCGCGGAAACTGTTGCGGGTGGTGGTGCGTGGTGATCCTGCTGAAGCTGAAGTGGACGCAGCTGTGGTCTGTCCAGTGGAGTCCAGTGGTGTGGCTGAAGGAGATGTCCTTGCTGGAGGAGAAGACGGGGTCAAGCGTGTGGCCGGCGTGGTGTGTGGGGGTGGTCACCAGTTGCTTGAGTCCGAGGTTGGCGAGGTTGTCCAGCAGGGTGGTGGTGTTGCGATCGTTGTTGTTCTCTAGGTGGAAGTTGAGGTCCCCAAGGAGGATGTAGTCAGCCGAGGGAGGGCGTGCGGGCTGATGAGGTCGGCGATGTCTTCGCTGAATTGTGTGCGTGGTCCTGGGGGTCTGTAGATGAGGGTGCCTCTGAGGGTGGTCTTGGGGTCGGTGTGTATCTGGAAGTGCAGGTGTTCGCCGGCTGTGAAGGTGTCGTCGGAGTTGGTCGTGATGCGGATGGTGTTCTTGTGGACGATGGCGATGCCTCCTCCGGTCTGGTTGGCGCGGTCCCTTCGGGTGATCTTGTATCCGTCCGGGATGGCGATGGCGATGTCGGGCGCTGAGGAGGCGTTCATCCATGTTTCCGTGAGGAAAGCGACGTCTGGTGATGTGGAGTCGAGAAGGTTCCAAAGTTCCACGGCGTGTCTGTGGACGGAGCGGGTGTTGAGCAGGATGCACTTCAGGTGGTTGCTGCTGGTGCTCGGCTTGGCGGGTGCGGTGCAGGTCCGGAGGCAGGAGAACTTGCAGGATTGGCAGCCGAAGGGTCCGTGGGTGCGACCTGGGGTGGCACGGTGGCAGCCGGGGATACGGCCGGTGTTGAGTGCGTTGAGGGTGGCGGTGTCGTAAGTCCGGTGGGTGGGTTGGCTGCTGCGGGGGCCAGGGGGTTTGGCGCTGGGCGCGGTCCAGGCACGGACGGGCGCAGACGGGCTTGCCTTAGGCGCGCCTTCGGCGCGCCAGCGTCGCAGCCGCCATTTATGGGGAGGTGGGAGGGAGGAGCAGCTGGGAGGCGGGAGGCAGGGTCAGCGAATGGGCAGACAGGGGGGCGGGGACGCAGCGGCGGGAATGGCGAGAGGCAGCGGGGGCACAAAAGGAAAAAAGGGGAGAGAAAACGGGCACAAATACGGGCACAATGCAAATGGGGCAGCGAGGGGTACAGAAGGGAAAATGGGGAGAGAAAAGCAGACACAAATACGGGCACAATGCAAATGGGGCAGCGAGGGGTACAGAAGGGAAAATGGGGAGAGAAAAGCAGACACAAATACGGGCACAATGCAAATGGGGCAGCGAGGGTACAGAAGGGAAAATGGGGAGAGAAAAGCAGACACAAATACGGGCACAATGCAAATGGGGCAGCGAGGGGTACAGAAGGGAAAATGGGGAGAGAAAAGCAGACACAAATACGGGCACAATGCAAATGGGGCAGCGAGGGGCACAGAAGGGAAAATGGGGAGAGAAAAGCAGACACAAATACGGGCACAATGCAAATGGGGCAGCGAGGGGTACAGAAGGGAAAATGGGGAGAGAAAAGCAGACACAAATACGGGCACAATGCAAATGGGGCAGCGAGGGGTACAGAAGGAAAAATGAGGAGAGAAAAGCAGACACAAATACGGGCACAATGCAAATGGGGCAGCGAGGGGTACAGAAGGAAAAGGGGAGACATGCAAGAAATGCGGGCACCGAGGCCACAAGCGGAACGGCGATCTTACCAGCAGCGGCAGCGGGCGGCCAACACAGGCGGAGCTGTGTGGTGGGGGAGCGACCTACCTGGCAAGGTCAAGGGTCGCTCTCCTCACCTCGCAGCGGCCGCCATTTATGGGGAGGTGGGAGGGAGGAGCAGCTGGGAGGCGGGAGGCAGGGTCAGTGTAGTCTGTTTTTGTAAATATTGAGAACCCTGACTGAATTTGTATGATACAAATAATTTGTCTTGTGAATAAGTTAAAAGAAACTGTTGATTATAAGAATTAATATGTGTTGGTACGCCTTTTTATTATTTCACTTGGATATTAATTAAGAAGGGTTGGATTAATATATTAACCTAAAAAAGAAAAGAATACACAAAGTGACTCCTTCTGGAACACTTTGTTATATTTGAGAATTTATACCCAGCTTCCTGGGGGAATGTTGGGTTGCCCTATTTCTTGTAATACCTTCAGGTTTGCAGCACTCAGTATATGAAGAGGTTCTCCATGGTGCTGCATCTAGGAAGCAAAGCAACAAATACTCCAAATGTCAAATAGGAAGAATAGGCAAAGGGCATTAAAGGTCATACAGAACAGAACAACCAGACAAAGGTGGGGATAGAAAGAGTGAGAGGCATGATTTAATTCCAGTAGAATAGACGTATCTTTGGAAGAGATAAAGCTTTAGCTCTTCCATGAAGATGGAGAGGTAGTGGTGCATAAGTCGGTGATGATGGGGGCTGAGGTTCTAGAAGAAATGTCTGAGCTGAAAAGAGTTCTGAAACCACCTGAACTTGTCAGTTTCAAGAATAAGTATTGTGAAGGGGAGGTGTGAAGTACCTTGTGAGCAATGCATGCAGTCTTATGAATTGCTCTAGCATCAGTGGGTGGCCAGTATAATATTAGGAGGACTGGAGTAACATGGTTAGATATGTTAGTTCCTGTAGCAAACCGGGCAGGTGCATCCAATCCCGCATTTTAAGAGAGCAAGGTGCACTGCACGAAGATTGTTTGGAAGGGAGTTACCATAGTCGAGTCTCGAGAGCACCAATGATTGAACTTGCGTCTTAATGTCTTCTGGGATGCTCTGATGGACATAGCAGTGTCAACAGTGGCCTTATGTAATCTAAAACTCAGATGAGTCAAGGACTGGGAACGCCGAATGCGATGAGGGAATAGGAAGGAATGAATTCTTTAGAGGATTGAGTTTTAGATGATATAAAGTCATCCAGTTTAACTTGTAAAGTAATTAGTGTTTGGTGTGTAGTAAGACTATAGCCGTTACAAATTCTAATATTCTTCTCTTTGAGAATTAGCTGTTTTTATTGCTTTTAGTGCAACAGGTACAAATGTCTGCAACCTTCCAGTGGGCGAGGAATTCATTAATTAATAAAAAACAAAATTATAGCTCTCCTCAAGCAAGCAGTCATTTCTTGAAGCATTGGCAGGCCTGCTGTCACAGCGATTCCTGTCAATGCTTTGTGAAGTTTGGTGAACGGCTCCGTCAATATGACAGAGCCTTGAACCAAACTATTTTCTTTTGTATTTTCAAAAAGAAAATCCCGAAGTGGATTTACAAAAGGTAATGCCTCTCTCGCCATGGGAGTCCTCTCCCATGGCGAGGGGAGCATTGAGAAGTTTTCGCAGCCCCTTACAACCAGGATTTTTCTGGCAGTCACGAGCTGTAACAAGCATTGGCATAGCCAATAGGTCTCGCCTTTGGAACCTTATAAGTATTTAGCCCTGCAGCACATTATCCTGGGTGCTACAACATATACAGATGCAGTATTTTTTCATTCCAGGTTGATTAAGTCCCATTAATATTGGATCCGGCAGAGGATGCTAGCGGATGTCTGCTCTTAGAAGCCACTCACCACGCTATAGTGTGGCACAGCCCTGCACTTCCATCTCTGGTTTTAAACAGTGGCGCGTACTGCGTGCCCCTGGCCCTCACCCCTACGGACGTCAGTGGTTCCTGAGGGGGAGTCACAGCAGAACATTTGCATAATCTGTGCCTAATACAACTTGCAGGGTATCACTTTCCAGCTTGTCATTCGAAAGGGTAAAGTGAAAGCAGACGTTAAGTATCCTTGCTATTAAGCCATCAAATCAAAGAACAGAGGGAAATATGTCATATTTTGTATAAAAAAATGTATGAGAATGTTTTGAGCAGCGCTCGTGTTGAACATGGTGTAAATTATTTGCAAAGTGAAAGAACTGTTGGTTCTTGCACTGTTCATGAGAGGTGAAAAGTACATGTTGCAATCACTCAATAAACAAGCATTGGCATAGCCAATAGGTCTCGCCTTTGGGACCTTATAAGTGTTTAGTTATCCAGCACAATATCCTTGGTGCAACAACATCAACTGTTGTATGGCTAAACACTTATAAGGACCCAAAGGCGAGACCTATTGGCTATGCCAATGCTTGTCCGTTTCTATCACTGCATCCAGTAACATTAGACTTACAACAAGCCATAACTATTGGCTTTGTCAATAGATGTTAGTTGCATAAAATAAATAAAAAAGCAGCAACTATGAATTTGTTGTATATAATATTAAAAAATGCTTCAGCTCTGAAATGATGATACTGTGTAGGAACTATAACCTCTTCTTTTAACTTCTTTCGTCAGCTTCTTTTCATGAACTGCACATAGCAGCATGGGCGTTTTTGTACATTTGTTTTGTACATTTCTTACATCTAACCCTAACAGAATGCCCTGCCCTAGACCGCGGCAGGAGGAGGCCACCACATGCTGTAACAGCTCAAACTGGCCCATTGTCATTCTGTATGTGGCAATCAGACAGCATACAGAATGACAATGGGTGGGTGGGGCTGCTCTTGTGCTCCAAGGATGAGTGCGAGGCGGCCCCATCATGGAGCTGAGGCCTCTCGCAGGGGAACAGCTCTGCTCCCTGCAAGGTCCAAAATTACGGACAAAAGGCATCCGTAAAAGGGATCTTCATGGACAATGGACGTGAGGTCCAAATTACGGATGGTCTGTGAAATTTTCGGATGGTTGGTCACCCTAGACAGAAGGTGGCACTGGGAATGCTGGGCTGCTTCGATTACCGGAATCATCCTCCGGCTAACCTCACCTTAGTCCATGGTCCACCTAACCTCACCTTAGTCCATGGTCCACCTCCGTGTGGGGCACGGTGCCGGCCTCTCCATGCACCCATCCTGCAGTCCTACAGTCGCCGCCGGCTCGCTGTTGCGCTTTCACTTCTCCTCCTGCGTACATGGCATGGCTTCTGCGTACTCTAGGAGCTCGGTGTGTTACGGGAAGTAGCTCAGTGAGATGCTAGAATGAGATGTTTGTCTGTAAATTCAGTGTACTAATTTAGCTTCTCCAAACACCATATGTTTCAGTGAAGCCATTATGTAGCTGGGAAACTCCTTTTGAGCAGTGCCCAGTACATACCTTAAAATAGCTTCCCTGTTTACTTGTACTGTCTGTAACTGAACTGACTAGCAGAGGGGGATATCTGCTCATGCAGATATATTCTCACAGGTAATATAATGCACCTGCCTTAGGGCTGTAAGGCCTGCTGTAGGGGTGACTTACAAATATTACATGCAGTGTTAGAGGACACGGCACACAAGTGTGTGCCATGTCGTGGTTTCACTTTTTAGAGCACGTTGTCACGCAGTCTGCTGTGGCAGTCTGTATGAGTTTGGTGCTGGGTCCCTTAGAGTGGCACAATATATGCTGCAGCTCTTAGGGACCCACTTAAGTACCTATGCCCTGGATACCAAAGATACCACTTACTAGGGACTTACAGAGGTACTAAAGGCCTGGTCACTTTCAAGTGGCCAGAAGTCTTGTTGTAGGGAGAGAACACTTACACAGGGGACCTGGTTAACAGCAACCCAGTGTACTTCAGTCAAAGTTGCATCAAATACCAGGCAAAAAGTGGGGGGACTGCTGGAACAAAAACCCAGTTTCTTACAATACCTAAATGTGCCTTTGAAGTGGGGGAGACATCCAAGAGGCATTTGAAGATTACAAGGTCCCTTCCTTTCCTGCCCTGGCACCAGACACACTACAGGGTGGTATGTGGCTCCTTGTGTGGGGACAGGCACAGCCCTATTCAGGTGCAAGCGTCAGCGCCTCCCTCCCAATCTACCTCAGGAAGGGCCATCAGCCTGGTGATGGGCCATCAGGATGCAAATGTCACAACCCAGCTCCCTTTGTGTGACAGTCTAGAGGGAATGTAAAAACCCCAGCTGACACCCAACCCAGACGTGTATTCAGAGACAGGTAGAGGCACCGAATGGTTAAAGTATGAAAATGCCAGCTTTCAAAGTGGCATTTTCAGACCATAAAATTTAAAATCTAACTTCACCATAAGATGTGATTTTAAATTGAGAGTCCAGGGACACCAAACTCCAAATTTCGATATGCTCCCAATTGGAAATTACACTTAAAACGTGTTGTAAGGCAATCCCAATGTTAGCCTATGGGAAAGATGGGCCTTGCAGTAGTGAAAAACAAATTTAAGAGTATTTCACTACCAGAACATATAAAACTTAAAAGTACATGTCCTACTTTTTAAATACTCTGCACCCTGCCCATGGGGCTACTTGGGGCCTACCTTAGGGATGACTTACATGTTATAAAATGGAAGGTTTCGGCCTGGGAAGTAGGTTAACTTCCCAAGCCAATATGGCAGTTTACAATTGCACACACTGGCTCTGCAATGGCAGGCCTGAAACATGTTTAAAGGGCTACTGAGTGGGTGGCACAATCAGTGCTGAAAGCCCACCAGTAGCATTTAATTTACAGGCCCTAGGCACATATAGTGCGCTTTACTAAGGAATTAAATATGCCAATTGTGGATAAGCAAATGTTGCCATGTTTAGAGTACAGAGCATATGCACTGGTTAGCAGTGGTAAAGTGCCTAGAATCTTAAAGCCAGCAAAAATGAAGTCCGCAAAACAGGAGGTCAAAAGGCAAAACGTCAGGGTAAACCACGCCAAAGACCCCAGGTCTAACACTTGGCAATAGGCAATTTGTCACTGTTCTCAGAATAGATTTCAGTTATCTCTAGTTCTTCTCTGATCTACTTTGATTCTATCAGTGTCACCTGTTACTGGTTCTTTTCACTGCTTTGGGCCACTTATCTCCTTGATGCACTCTCTTGACTTTTGTATCTTCACTTATGACTACTGCGGAAGCTTCTTCACTCACAACCAAACTTGTGCTTTGATCAGCAGGTATTAACTCCCTCAACAGGTGTTTGGACACAGTCATGCTGTCACTTTGCCTGGCCGTTTAGGCCTCAACCCATTTAGGAAACAAGCAAACAATCCTGAGAACATATCTGAGCCCATTGTAAACAGGTATTTCTGTGAGCTCTGCTTCAAGTCTAATGAATCAGCCTTTTTATTTGCCTATGTTACTCATGAAAACTAGTGTGTGCTTTCCCTACTTATTTCTCTGGCAAGTAATGCATCTCTGGCACAAATCTTCTGCTACACTTCTGAATTTTGTATTGGGCTAGTACTTCCTTAAGGTTATGCTCATGCCATCCCTCTTTCATGACTGTGTCCATGCAGATACCGTGCCATTGAGTGTAGCATAACATGTGGCAAAAGGTATTGATCTGAAGTTACCTATATATCGTGATTTCTCCCCAAACCAGGTAATTGCCATCTTTTTTTTCATCCTCTGGTACTTTTTGTTGCAGCTCTCTAGATTCTCTCGTTGTTTGTATTGTATTCAACAAGAAACACTTGACATTATTTATGTCATCATCAGTTTTTACATCAGGTTCACATTGTTCTGATTCTTGTATTTGTTTCTACTTATTTGATCTCCTAGGTGACAATGTCATCTCCAGACGTCTGGGCTTTGTACCTCACCACTGAAATTTCTCTAGGTTGTTGTATAGCTTCCATCAAATCTAGAATATATGAACCATTCCTAATTGGGTTACCAGAGAAAGTCTTGTAGCCCCTTTGTGACCACAGCTGGCCTAGATCATGTACCACTCCAAAAAAGTACTGGCTGCCTGTGTAAATCATCACACCCGATTCATTTGCTATGGAGCAAACTCTTGTCAGGGCAATCAACACTGCCACTTGTTAAAGTATGATGCTTCAATGATTCCAGAAATGGAACAGACTGCATAAGATACTTTCAGTATTCCATTATGGTCTTTCAGACAAGAGCCATCCACAAATAAAGTCAGATCAGCCATTTCAAGGGCAACATCTTTGATATCTGGTCTTGGCTTGGTACTTAATTCTCCAACATTAACCCAATCAGAGTCGGGGTCTTCATTATCATCTTCACTGTTTGGAGTCTGCACCACCATTGCAGGATTTAATGCATTGCATCTCTTAATCGAAATGTTTTCAGCAACTTGTATTGTTTGCTCATACTTTGTGAGGTGGCTGTTTGTCAAATGCTGAGTTATGAGTCAGCAAAATCTCAACTGAATGAGGGACAAACACAATGAGTGTATGACCCATGACAATTCCTTCACTTTGCTGTATTGCACGGCAAACATCTGAAACTGCTTTCAGACAGCCAGGAAGAGCTGCAGCTACTGGATCTAATGTAGCAGAGAAGTAAAGCAACAAAATGCATTACTCCACCATGCTTGTGAACTAACATGGACAGTGCACACGCTCGTGATTTTCATGGCAGAATTGGAAAAACTCTTACTTATTATTAGGAATTCTGAGAACAGGTGCAATACAGAGATTTTCGTTGCGTTCCCGGAAGGCCTTCATGCATTCGCTGTCAAATGGTACCAGATCCTTCATATCACTGCTAGTAAGTCTCACTAAAGGCTTCGCAATCAGGGAAACGCTTAGAATACACTGATGACAGAAGCCAACTATTCCCAAAAACATTCTCACTTCCCTCTGGGTAGTTACAAGATTCATCTCCAGGATAGCAGAACACGTTCTTTGGATATTTTCCTTACCCCTACCTTATTGTGGTGATCAAGGTAAATCAGTTCTCTTTTACAATACTGCATTTGGGTGAGACCTTGTGACCATTGTTAGCAAGATGGTTCAGGATTGCAATTGCATATAATTTGCAATCTTCCTTTGTCTTTTATGCCACTATTATGTCATCAATATAGTACACTAGCACCCAGTTACAGGGAAGCTGCAAATGCTCCAAATCTTTCTTTAGCATCTGACTAAAGATTGAGGGACTTTCTGTATACTCTTGTGGGATTCAGCACCAAATGAGAACTTTAATTTGGAACCAAAATGTGAAAAGATATTGGCTATCCTCGTGGAGAAAAATTGAAAAGAAAGCTTAGCACAAGTTAGTGACTGTGTACCATTCTGCATCTGCAGGAATCTGAAACAATATTACAGCAGGAGTTGGTACCTATGGACAGTATGAGACTTCAATTTGAATAATTTTTCTAATGTCCTTCACTGTCCTCCAATTACCACTCAGTTTTTTAGTGCCCATCACAGGAGAGTCACAAGGCTACCAAGCATCTCCTGTAGAATACCCTGCTCTAACACCTTTTCTATGAAGGACTTCATTCCTCCTTCTTGTGAAATTTGTATTGCTGAAATCTAGGATAAACTACGTTTGGTTTGACCTGTATGTTGACTGGCTTTGCCTTTATTTTAAATGCTGAATCTTTATCTTGGGTCTCAATTTCAACACCATCCTGTGTGCAATAAATCACACTGTTCATTTTGCAAAGCAAGTCCCTGCCAAATAAACAGGACTTGAATGAAACAGTATGAATTGGTAATTGTTCTTCATTGATCCTATTTTAACTAGAACTCTGTGACCTGATTAGTAATCTATTTATTGCTGATTCCTACAACTTGGACTTCTTTTCCCAGGATGGGTGATTTGGAACCTACATCGAATGAACCTTGGAGTAGGTAGCACAAGTATTGATTAAATAGGATACAGGGTGACCATTTACCTCGCCATCTATGTATGGGTCACTCATGTCTATTTCTTGGACTGCACCAAGCATGCAATCCTCCTTCCCAGTCAGGCACTGTCATTGCAAATTTGTCTCATCCAGTGAAAACTGGGGAAAATCATTGCTCTGAATCAATGGAGTCTGTTGGTACTCTGGATTATATGACATCTTGTTACTCATGTTTTGCTGTAACACTGGAGCTATGGGCATGTTCGTATGGAACTGTCTCTGATTTTGCACATTCTGCATAGGTCTGTTGGGCTGGGTACAGCTGCATTTGATTTGCAATTTGCTGCATCTGGGGAGCAAAACCATTTTGAATTTAATCTGGGCTCTGTCTACATTCATGCTTCCAGGGCCCATTTTTTCCACATATGTGACAAGCAGTGCTCTTCTTCAGCAAATTGACATTCACATTCATTTTGGAATTGTTCACAAACCTTCTTCCTCAACCCGAGCCTACATTTGCACCATCTAGTTCCTTGGTCCCACTCCTTGCATATCAGGATTTTCAAGTGGCACAAAATCTGAATCAGAACTCATCCTCTGATTTTTATTGTGTCTTAGAATCTGCTTCATCTGCACAATCAGTAAACTTCTCTTTGACCTTTTTCTGCTTCATGTCAAACCAGTCACTACAGTACTTAGCATACTTTAGTATCTTGTCAATACTCTTAGTATGCCAACAAATTACACTCTGAGTATGAGAGCTAAGCTCCGGGTGCACATCCAAAACGAAAGCTAATATGTATCTGCTAACATCTTCTCTTTCTGGCTCTTCAACTGTGCTGTACTTATTTTAACTCTGCATAGGCCTCTCAAAATAAGCATACAATCACTTTATTGGCTCTTGTGTGGCTCTCATTATCTTTGCCCAGTTCACCTCCTTCTCCGGTGCCTTCTTTTTCAAATGCTCTATCAATGCTCTGTATTTTTCCTTCACCAAATCATCTGGAGCATTAGTAGGCAGAACCCTTGTTGGTTCTTGTGTGAGCCAAAAACGACCACTTTGCATTCTGCCCACAAATAACTAGGGACAACAGTTTCAGTTTCAAACAGCGCATCCAAATCAGTTCAAAGCACACTTGAAATTGTCACCTATCTGTGAACCTCTTTATAACACTTGCCAGGTTTCTCTCTTAGTTTTGGAAAATTTGTTGTAAAAGCATAGAAATCTCCCTTGGACTAGGGGACTTGCACATAATTGCCTCCATGTATGTCTCATAAAAGAAATTATGTCACCAACTCTGGTTCAGGATTACTTTCGTTCCTGTGTCAATACTCTTTATTTTTAGAACAAGCCCTTTTCTTCCCTGTATCCTTGTATTTTCCCAAATCCCATCAATGTTTTATGTGCCTCAACTAAGTCTTTATATGTGCTCTCAAAGTTACTAAACCCATGTCCACTATTTCTGCTTCACTCAGCTCTATTTTGTAATTTTTTGCAAGCTCTTTGTTCTGTTTATATCGACTCCAAATTCATCAGCTAAATCTTCAAGATTATCCTGGCTTCCTTTGCACACCTTACTGCTTCCTTGACCAAGTATTTCAATTCATCTGAATTATATATCAGTATTCAACCTAAGCCATTTGTTCCCTGCAAAGATTTTCCAAATTCCATTTTTAAAATCGCAATATTATTTTCTCTTTTCTTAGGTGGTGTAGTAGCCACTGCTTCTAAAACAGAAACTATGGTTTCTGCATCCACTGTATTTTTATTACCACTAGGACTAGGTAAAAACGATAGTGTACTCTCAGCTTGGTACTGCAAGTGTTGTAATTCCCTACATACTTGTACTGGGCTCACCACTCGCACCCATATCAGGTACTCGCAGTCATTATGTCTGTTCACCATCTGTGTAAGGAGGCGGTCTAGAATCCAATAGATCATTTAAGAAATTAGCTTCCTTTTCTGAATCAACTTCCTTATTTCTGTTTCATTTGTCACTATCAGAATTCTCATCTTTCTTTTAATCTGACTCATTAACTATTTCTGTGGAAAACTCTTAACCTTTCAACCATGTTTTCGGAATGCCCCACTTGAATTACATGTACTGGCTCACTGAGCTTTTAAACTGACTCTTCATTTTCTTTCTTACTTTCGCTATGGCCATTCAACCCTATTCATTCAATGCTTTAAATTGTTTAGGTCTAGATTGCAGCTTTCTCTCACATATTGTGGTTCTTAGGAAATAAAGCTTTCTTGTATTAAAGGTGCCCTCTAAAGGAAATTGCATGTCCTTGTCACCAGCAGTACATTCATGGCAGTCTTTGAACCATGCACACGTATAAACTCTACCATCCGTCAACATTTCGAATGCAGGCAAACCTTCAGGAGGAATCTTCTGTTCCTCCATAACAGATGCACTAAGTACTTTAGGCTTTTTCAATACATCACTGGGACAGAATAGTCCTCTGCATGGTAAGAGATGTGTAGCCCTGCCCTAAATGCCCAACTGGACTATTATCTGGATCCCTAATGATGTTTTTTTGTAATAGGCAAACACGGATCATGCGTTTGTGTCATGACATAGGCCTGTCTGACAGATTGAGGTCTTGTTGGACCGAAGGGGCGCCCAAAGAGCTACCCTCATAGTGATGGAAGGCTACCGCCTTCATCAGAAGTTACAAAAAGTAGAAAAAATAAATTGGCATGGAGGAAATGATATCTATATCCACTAAATCATAGGGAACATCATATTACCCTATCAATAGTACACAGTCCTATTGTTATTCATGAGAACCTCATTCAAAAAACTGTACACACAGAGACATTTTCTGAAAAAAATTAATCATTGTTTTTGTTTTTGTTTTAAAACATACAAACATTTATATACAAAAACATTTACAACACAAACCAAATTCATTAGTTACCTATACCCACTTGATTAAAAAATAATCAGTGTTTACAGACTAAATCAAGGCAATACACTGTAAGGTAGTCCTCTATGCACACGAGGTTACTAAAGACCTAATTTCAAGTGTGCTTAAACCATAAGAAATATTATTGATTCCAGGCGGACTCCTCTCATCAAAAACTGTCTTTGTAGTTTCTTACCCAGGCATAGGAGGGTGACGTGGGTAAACCCCAACATATTTTTCATCAGAAGTTAAGCAGCACAAGTGTGGTGGTGGCAGCATACTGTGTAGTGATCACTAGTAGTGAACAGGTCCTTTTTACCAAGGCACTGGAGTGAGGCTTACATGCTCACTCACCTTTTTAAAGGTTCTGCTGCTGTGTGCTCAACTCACTTGTGGCCTACATCAGCTAGATGTGGAGTGCTGCACAGCATAGGAGTAGTAACTCTGCGCTGCATGTGTGTGTGCCTGGGAAGGGTACAGTACAGGGATAAAGCAGTTCTGTGCAGTAAGTGTGTGGTTAGTGCATGTACTGAATGTATGTATGCCTGGGGCGATACATTACATGAGAGATGTAAAGCTGTGCAATGCCTGCGCAATTGAAGCATGTGCTGGGTGTATGTGTGGTTGTGTGAAGTGCAATACATGAAGGATGAAGTGTTGTGCATTGCGCACATGGTGAGTATGTGTGTGTGGTTGTGTGTGTTTATAAATAGCACACCCTGGTAAAATTTTGAAACGCTTCAGTTCTGAACACTGTGAACAGACTGAATGTGTGTACTGAATGTATGTGTACTTGTAGCATGGAGGTAACATTGCTGGACAGTAAGTGTGCTTTGATGGACACTGAGTGAGTGTGCCTTTGGGTACACATTTCACTGTGGCTGGCATCCAGGTGTAAACTCTGGTCACTGCCATGAATTGTTTTGTGGGTCAATCAGCTTCGGAGTCATGCCTGCTGCGACACAGTCTTTCATGAGAAAAGAAGAAAAAGAGAAGTGTCTACTCCAAAAGTAGCAGAACCCCAACATAAAACTTCAAAGACTCAAACTCTAAACCACATTTACATTTTTGTGTCTGGAAAATTAATGAAAATTGCAATTACATTTTGGTGTCTTGAAATGACTATAAGAAGGGGAGGTTGACACCCCAAACTTTGTCATCTGCCAAGCAGCCAGATGGGCTGTGTGAGGAGGGTACACTCTGAAACACTTCTGCCTGTGACCAGGACTGGGAGCAAAGGGCAGCTACTCTCCCTGCTGGGTGAGGGGATGTTAGACCTAGCATCCTTGGCGTGGTTACCCCTGTCTTTTTGCTTCTACCTCCTGTATTTTTGACTGTGTGCTGGATTTCGTTTTTTCTGGGTTAGGTGCCCTGGGCACTTACCCACTGCTGATCAGTGCTAAGGTGCAAGTGCTCCCTGTTTAAATTGTGATTATGATTGGTTCTCCATGATTGGCATATTTGATTTACTGGTAAGTCCCTAGTAAAGTGCATTGAGGTTGCCTAGGACCTGTATATCAAATGCTACTAGTGGGCCAGAAACAAATAATAACATAGTATGACAAAACATTACTTTTTCAATGTGCCAATTGTTACCTCCGCCGTACATTGCTAATCTTGAAATGAAAGACTGGTCATAGAATTGGTTATTTTTATTTTCACTAATGCACTGTTTAAGTTTGTGAACTCAAAGTTCATGTTATGTCATACTATGTTATTATTTGTTTCTGTTTATGAAATTTGTTTAAAAGTTTGCCCTTCAGATGACTTGTTTTATAAAATATTTAAGCAACTCAAGTGAATAATGAAGATGTGAATTAATCACAAGGGCTAATGTAAATTAAATTATTGGTCCACTTCTGTTGAGTCAGTACGAAAAATAGGGCGCTAGATCTTTTGTTTATATTTCAAAAATATTGACGCAGTGCCGGTCAGCAACCGAAGAAACTGCTGCAGCCCGAGTCCCGAGCACTGCGTCTCCGAAGTCTGAATCTCCTGCTCCAACGCAGGCCCTGCTGTGCGCCTGGAAAAATGTACGCATTACCTGTCTGCGGCTACACAAATTGACGCAACACCTGGATCGCCGCTGCCTTGACCCGTAGTGCCAGGATTTTCTCACGCATTGCACCTGTGCGCTAAGTCTACATCGATACTGGGCTTTCAGTAAGAAACCGGTACATCACCTCCCCTCACAGTAAGATAACCGACTCATCACCTCCCCTCCAGGAAGGAACTGACGCACCACCTCCCCTGTGTGGCAGGAAGGAACTGATGCATCACCTCCCTATGAGCAAGGAACCGACGCATCACCTTCCCTGCGAGTAAAGAACCGCCTGCACCTGTTTGTGCTAAAAGTGACGCATCCATACTTCTCTAGGGACAGAACTGTTTTTACCTTTTAAAAGTCATATCTTGATGTCTGTATGTCAGATTTCTGTTATTTTGATCTTGTGATTAGATAAATATTTGCTATTTTTCTAAACTGGTGTGAATTCATTTTGTGGTGTTTCCACTCTGTTACTGTGTGTTTGCACAAATGCTTTACACATTGCCTCTGTAGTTTAGCCTGAGTGCTCTGTGCCAAGTTACCAGAGGGTGAGCACAGGCAAACTTAGGTTTGTACTTTACTCATCCTAGCTAGAAGGAAGCGTCCCTACTTTGACAGGGTTTCTACCACTGCAAACTAGACACCCCCATTTCTAACGGGGGATATCACCCAGGAAACCAATATCACCTGTCCTAGAGTCTGTAGCACCAGGGCCTGCCTGCTTGCCAAGACCAGTGTACCCTGTGAGAAAGAGAAGAGCATTGGAGGGAGCGAGGTCCAGTGGGGAGCCCTGCCGAGAGGACTCCCTGAGCGAGGGGTGAGGGAAAGACTAGTGGCGGCTCCTCCATTGGGGCGTGGGGCGTCGCCCCACTGCTTTCTCGCAGTGCGAGAAGCAGAAACATAAAATGGTAAAACTACCATTTTATGTTTCTGCTTATCGCATTGCGAGAAAGCAGAAGTGCCTGGTTGGGGGCGGGCGGGTTGGCGGTCCTGCTCGAGGGCAGGGGGAGAGTGGTTTGCCCAATGTTATGGGCCCTGACTTTTTGGTCGGCCCCAGGGCCGACCACAGCAGTCATGCGCACTGTACATTTTCTCTATGTAGGATGCAGCCTACATAGAGAAAATGGCCTCCCCTTAGGTGCCCGGCTGGGGCGCCGTCCGCTGCACCCCACCAATCACAACGCTGCCATTGCAGCATTGTGATTGGCTTGGGTAGGGGAGGGAGGCTGCCATGGGGAAACGCGGCCAGGAGCAGCAGGAGCCGAGGCGGTGGCGCGTGATCCGGAGGAAGCCAAGGTAAGATTTTATTTTATTTTAATTATCGTCCCCCCCCCCCACCTGCCCGCCCGTCTTGCCGGCCGCGACTCACGCGGTGAAGATGTCTCGGCTCGCACTCTGCTCCCGCCTTCTCCTCGTCCTGCTGGGCTCCGGCGACGGTGAGTACCCGGGGGCTGGGCTGGCTGCTACCCAGCGTGCGCGCGGGATTGCAGGGTATTTGTTTGCTGTAAAGGTCTCTTTGAATATGCAGGTGCGTACCTACAGAGATGGTAGCTTTGCAGGACGTGTGATGTTTATTTGCAGTGTGGACCATTCGCCGTGGTGGACGTTTCATTTACAGTGCTGGCATTTCTAGTACTGGACCATGTGCAGTAGTGGGCAGGGATTTACTGACCTGGCTGATTTGCCGCGCCTCGGACATTTGACTGGTTGTGCGTTTTAGTGTTATGACAATTGCACCTTTTGAGCGTTGGCAGTGCTTTGCATGTCTTTGCTCTGGGGTCCTTGCGTTGGGGGTATTTGTAGTGTCTTATTTGCAGTTTAGGGGCATTCTACTGTTATGGGAGTTACAATGATTGATATGTTTGCAGTGTTATGATATGTTCAGTACTGACCCTTAGTGGTGTGGGAGAATTTTCAGAGCAGAGCATTTACAGTGATGGGAAATTTGCGATGTTGTGTTATTTCTAGTACGTTGCCATTTGTTTGGAGAATGTAGAATATGCATTTATAGTGCTGCTGAATATTGCCAGCATGTGTTTTGGGTATTTCCACCTGTTGGTTAGTTGTGCGTGCGTGGGGTGTTTTTGCATAGAGGCATTTGCAGCATAATTGGACTGCTTTTGCTGTACTGAGTATTTACAGTATGTTGGGTGTGTATTTTCAACGTTACGTATTTGCATCATCCACGTTTTGTATTGCTGTAGGGTTATTTTGTACCAGGTCATGGTTGTATCTACAGTTCAGGATATTTGCAATCCTAAGGGTGTGTTTGCAGTGTTACATTTTTCCAGCGTAATCAGTGTGCACCTGTTATGTTGTGGTATGTTGAATGTGCATGTGCAGTCTTGGGATATTTGCGGCATTCAGCGGGTGTGCTTATGGGGGGCAGGATGGTGGGTGTGTATTTGCTGCCCTGAGGTATTTGCTGGAGTATTTGCAGCATGCAAGTGGAGGTTTGCTGTGGTAGGTATTTGGATCATGTTGGACGTGTATTTGCAGTGCAGTGGCATCTGCAGCACGAAAGCTGCACATTATCATTTGTATTTGCAGCACCTCGTGTGTTATCTTTGCTTGGGTATTTGCTGCATGCGGCAAAAGAGACCGTCTCTTTTCTACCAATCTGACTTTGCTGCAGGAAGTGCCTGTAGACTCGTTCTCTCAGTCAGTTCAAAGTTGCCTTCGCCATGCAACACGTGCATGCTTATTGTCTGAGTTACTGCCACAGTTTGTCTTTACATGCAGCATGCAACGGTTCCAACATGCAGGCAGCGGAAGTCTGTGTATGCACAAGGACTTCTATGATCTTACTTCACCTGCAGCGTGTGCGCGCCAAATCTCTCCACTTCTCTGCCATTCTGCCTTCACCTGCAGTGGGGAAGGGGTCGGGGAGAGTAGCCTCTAGCCGCATATACAGTTGCTGAAAATATAGTCTTGGAAAACATGCCAGAGGAGTTCTTTCCTTGTGATTGGACGACACCTTAATGCATAGATTAGCGTTTCAGTCTGAGTGGAAGGACTCAAGGCGCGCTGAGGGAGAGTGCCGATGCCAGTGAAGTGCCTTCCCGCTCTCCCTGGCTCATATAACATGAAGCTATGCATACATGTTTTAAGGTCTACTTCTCATTGCTACTTCTAATTACTTTATTCCAACTTTACTTCATGTGTTAGGTCATTTAAATGTATTATTATTATCTTAATTTCTCAAATTTGCTTGAAAATGCACCATTTGTCCACTCTTTTTTCAAACTTTTCTTGGAGGGAGAACCCCCCCGAACCTCCCGTAGGGTGTTCGGGCTCGCTCGCTACGCTTGCTCGCCACAGTACGACGATTATTTTACGCCTCACCACTTTCAAATGTCACCAGCCGCCACTGGGAAAGACTGTGCACCAGTCGTGTTGTTTCCAGTGTGCAGTGTCAGCTCGGTTAACCCTGTATGCCAGGAGAGGGCTGCCGTGAGTTAAGCACTATGTGGCTCGGGTCGTGTCTGTACTGCTGCATCACTGTAAACTAGTATGCCAGAGGGATCACTGGTTAAGTTGCTGCTGTGAGAAACACTGATACTCGTAACCATCTTGGTGGGGCACTTGTACCAGAGGATCCTGCGCCCATACTGTCCAGTATTGCGGCAATCCAGTATACCAGGAGGGGCTGCGGTACCAATTTTGCCAAAGGATTTGGGCCGCCACCCAAAGGAGAGACTGAGGCTACATGCTGCGGGTTGGACCCGCACTGTGAAAGAACTGCCCCTGGCTGACCACCGAGGACGCCGTGGACAGCATCATATCCTTGCTGGGCTCCAGTCAGGAGCTAAAGAAAGGCTTTTCACCTACTGAGGTAGAGCCAACTTACCGCGTCTTCGTGAGCTGGGCGCTGCTCTGACAACTGAGAGAACTCCAGCAGCGCCGCTCAGGAGGGAGAGCCTGCTCCTGTGGCTGCTGCCACGTGGGCCACGGGAAGCCCAACTGACAAACACCCATTATTTTCACTCCGAATAATCCGAAAAACCAACAAAATAAACATATGAGCAACAGCTAATGCAGAGCAGCTATGGCAAAGGCCAACCCATCACAGTGTAGCTGCCACTGCAACCAACCAATGACAGTGAGACTCTTGTTGACGTCTCACTAATCCTAGTGCAATGCTAAGCTGCAGCTAGCCATTTGCTGCATGACTTTTCCATGAATAGGTAAACAATGCAATGCCTTCACCACTAAACGCACACAAATAAACAAATGTAATCTTGTCTGCTCAAACTAAACAGGAGAAAATCAGAGAATTAAATAGAAAGAATCTCACAATCAAAAGAAACAAGACTATAGCACTTGTCAATCACAAATTCATACTAAGCAGACTCCCTTCCAGTAGTAATCCACCTCCGTTTAGTGTGCTTACTCTCGTGCACTGAAGAGCAAATGACACCAACCCAGATTAAACACACAAAACCTGGAAGAAAACTGGTTAATTCAGAGAAATCCCTATCCATTGTGAATGAGGCGCTATGCAAATCACATGACCATTTTGCAGACAAATTCAACAATATATCAAGATCTTAAATTATGACGAATCAGATTACCTTTACCTACAAACAGCAAAAATAATACCTCTTTCGACACTTAACAAATATGACAAATATATCAAAATCCCAGTGAACAAACCACCAACTGAATCAATAATTAATGGAGTAAAACCAAAAATCTTGCATGCAGTGTATTAATTCATGACTCAACCCAAATCATACTCTCTACTACAAATGATTGTGAGATTTGCACCATCAAATACCACTATCACCCAAAAGCATTCACAGTTCATTCCACCCTAACAATACTTACAATCCTTTTGCTCAGGAACAGCACTGGAATATCAGGACTCAGAAAATAATCCAAATGGGCATGCTACATCCCTAAAAATCTGCATCTCAATGGCGCTTCCAGATGGATCTGAGACAGTGTTAACCTTGAGTTACAAGGCAATGTGGCCCAGAGACAAGGTTCCAAACAGCATTTAAAAATACAGTCAAACAAAGAAAGGACTGACTCAAAAAGTGAGTTCTAGAAAACAAGTTTAGAAAAACCATAAAGGTTTATTACAAAATTCAAAAGTACGATACAGAAATCTTAAAGTGTAGATGCAGCAAATCTCATTCAAATAAATAAAACCATTGCCTTGAAGGTTCTTCGTAACGGGAACAATGCAGAAATGTTAGAAAAAAATCAATATTAGACGAAGGGCTTGATTTAATATTGGGTGGATGGCTCGCCGGTCCGCCATGGGGATGGAGTAAATTACTCCATCCACCTTTTGGAGAGGCCGCCCACCTAATTTGTAAATGACCGCCAAACAGCTGTGACTGTGGCAGTTTGTTGCAATGCATATTACTCTGTGCTACGGTGCTGCATCAGCAGGACGCAGCCCTGTAGCACAGAGTAATTGTTTTTTCTTTACAAAAAAAAAATCCTGAAAAAGGATTTCCTTTTTGTAAAGAAAAAATACAGTGCTCCCCTCGCTATGGGGGTCTTCTCCTATGGCAGGCAAAGTATTATGTTTTTACTGTTCCTTACACCCAAGTTTTACATAATTGGCTGGGCGGACCTGTAGCCATTTCTACGACGGCCTTTACTCTCCAGGGCAATCAGAGAAGTTTTGCCACAGCGGAGACAGCGTTCTAAAAAGTTCTAAAAAGGTGACCTTTGATGCAGCGCGTACAATAAAAACTATTCTCCTCCTAGGTCACTTATAGGTCATCCAGGGGCAAACTATATTTTCTCACATCCACATGACGATGGGGCCCATAAACATCGCCTAACACACACGCACACACCTGGATTTCCTTTACACCTTTACAAAATTCTGTATTCCTAGGAGAAGCATGAGAACAAAATGGAAAACACCATTTGTGTACCGCTGGAAGGAGCCGGGATATCTTATTACCTTAACTTATCACTTTCTTTTAGTTATTTTCTTTAAGATATTCCTGCTCATTGGTTTGTCGATGAATCAGTCATGTAAAAATTAGTTCATAGTGATTAAGACCAGCTAAATCACAATAACCAATTACTGGTGTCACAATCATTTAGAAAAATAACCACTGAGTCGTTTGATTTAAAGAATCTTAAATTTTATATAATTTTAAAAGCATGAGAAAGAATTTTAAACTTTTATTCAATTATTCATTCATTATTAATTCAAATATTTATTAAGCATAATCAATTTATTGCAGAAAGGAAATTTTTGTCATGAAGCAAAACCCTAATTACCTGCCTACCTTCCTAATTTAGCCTAATGATCTCTAACCTAAGTTTAAGAATTAGAAATAACCTGATTCTCATACTCAACTGGAAAATTAAGACAGCAACAGAAACTTCAGCTCGTCAGCATCAGCTACCTGCAACCCATCTCATCTAACAGTCTTTCAGCATCTCCCGCTCAGTAATGGATCGATCAGGACCACCCAGCGCTGGAAGCCACCAACACCAACACGACTCTCCAACTCCGCTCCTGACTGTGACCCCCTCCCACTAAGAGTAGGCCCTCTTATACCCTAATTCTAACTTTGCTAACTAATTGTTGCAACATTAATAACACGCTTTTCTTTCATTGGTCCATGCATGTCATCTTATTCATTCTTTTAATCAAGTTCTCTTGGATCCAATGGTCCTTGGATCATTTCCTTTCTCACAGTTCAAGACATGTTTCCATCCGCTTCGATCAGTACATTTGTAACTTCTTTCGATACATTCGAGAACTCTGCAGGCATTGTCCTTTCTCTTAAACTGGTTTCCCACGGGTCTTTGCTGATCACCACGGCACACTATCAGTTCAATTAGGTCACATCAGCCTTGACCATTTCTCGCATCCTAGCCTCTCAGCAACATCACGAGGTTAGCTTTTCTCCGACTTCTCTCCCTTGTCACGTGTTTCCCTGCGCTTGCACACATCATCAACTGGCAGCCATTTTATATCGCCACTCGGTTATACTTTAGAAGCACTATTTTGAAATAAACAAAACATAATTAAAATAGAGAAAAATAGCCTTTTCGTTTCCTTCCCGTCATCTACGTACCCCAATTAGTTATTACCTAGCAGAAAGCAACATTTAAGCTGTTTCTTACTTACCATCACTATTGTTTTTGCAACGACACGTTTATTTCTATGAAGCACAAAATCATGCATTTATTTTAAATTAGTACGCATTTATTTTTATTTTATAATTAGACACACGGACATCCATTAATAGATTATTCAGCACATACACTTGCGTATTACCCTTCCCACACGTACAGTGTTGATTAATACATTTAAACGAACATTTTATTTATAAAATTTGTTAGGGGTTAAAAAAAATTATTTTCTCTGCTCCATCACCTTCAACACAGGAATAACGTGGGAATTACGAAAATTCACCACCTGCAACACCGCAGGGATAGTGTACATGATCACGTGCCTTTGCGATCTACACTATGTGGGCATGACCACTAGGAAGGTCAGCACAAGGATATGTGAGCATCGTAGCAACATCAGATGCCACAGAGCCAGCACCAGAATGACAGCACATTTCAACGACATGAAACACACTCCAAACGACAGGCGTTGGGTAGTGTTAGAGCACATAAAACACTGCGATAACCTAGAACAGAGGTTATTAGAAAAGGAGCAAAGATGGTGTATAAATTGCACACAGACACGGCAGGCCTGAATGACAATATTCCGAGGGGACAGTTCACTAGATGAACCACATTACCCATATATCACACATTCAGCCCCCAAACGTATTGTCACCCTGGACGAATGTTTGAAGAACCTTGATAATACATCAATAACACCCTAGATACTGCATCCTTTTTCGTTCGTTTTGTTCAACCTCTATCTTTTTCAAAAACAGAAACTCATGCTACCAGCAAGGGAAAACTGGTCTCATATCCAACATGACCGTTGTGCCACAAACACTGAGTGAACACTCGTCAAAACTGAGTATCACTGTGCCCTTTATGAACATTTTCTCCTACAAGTAGACTCCCACGTGGGTCCTTATGTCTAATTTCTAGATATATATTTTTAATACATCAGCTTTGGCATCACCCTTTTGTATCCAATATGGCCCCACAATGAGCCACTCACAGTGACCAATTTTTGTTTTTTGTCGGTCTAACGACCTTTTTAATTTAATTTTACTTTATTATATCTTTATTATCTTTTTCTGATTTTCAGTCCAGTATTACACACTGACCGTAGCATTTTCCTCTGTCCTAGACAGCCAGACGATACTAGGAGGGTACTTATGACTAATGATTTCACCCCACCAAGATGGCCCCGTTTTTCACTAAGAGAAATGGCCGGTTTTCCAACACACTCGGTTTGGCCATACTTTGGTTTCATGACTGATTATAGTTTGCCTCATTTAACTTCACGCGTTATCAATTTGATTTCTTGATAATCTTGACAACCGCACTAGTACCTGCCTCAATTATGCTGCGGGGACAAGACCGAGGAACACTTTCATATCCTCCCAAGATGGCCCGTGTGTATTGCCAACAGTAGCGGCCATCTTGTGTTCTGCTTTGACTTCCACGGTCTAGTCAAACTTGGCACTCTAGCATGACTGGGCTTTTTCATTCCTATTTAAACTGCACCAGGGGACAGACACGCTAAGATGCGGTCCGCCCGGGTGCCAGTAGGTGTTATTAGTCGGAGGTGTGCTTTGACGAAGTAAGTTTCTTTTTCCTCAACAGGTTCTTCCGGACTTTTCAAAGCACTATTTTTTCTGTTCCTTTGAGCATCTGCCATCCACGTTATGGGCAGACACAGCAATATGCTTTGCTGGTAGTTCTCTTATTTTCTTCCCTTTGCTCACAGTTAACTACAATGCTCTGTATCTCTTTAGGGTATGATTACAAGCCCCTCTACCCCGGCAGACCATGAGGCATAGTATTGCCAAAACATAAGTATGTTCCAGAAGTTTTGAGTACGTGTTTATATGTTGTATGTCATGTGATGTCCATTTTTTTCACGAGTGTTTTTAAAGTTATATCTCTGCATCTAACTATGCTTTCTCACAAAGGAGACGTCTGATGTGTTTTATGTCACATTAGATTAAAGCACTAATTAATTATTATCTCTAAGGGCACCAACTATAGAAGAGTACATTGATCGGATTACCTCATTGGGTATGGACCTGCCCACGTGAGAGGTGGGCAGGCATTATGTGCTAACTTTTCATTCTGTTTTATTCCCTGAACAGATACTACGAGTCAAAGACTAAACCGTATGTATTTTGAATCGGGTGCTCACACATTAGGTGTGCATCCTCACTTTATTATAGGTTTTCACAAGGAGTGGCACGCATGGGGCTGGTCCCCGTGTGGTCCTGAAGAAGAGGTTTAGGGGATACCTCGAAACATGTCGACCGAATATTAGGGACTGTATACACATAATAGTTATATCTTTTCCCTACTATTTAACCCCCTTTTTATCCATACCAACTAGGAGCGAGAATAAAACAGTAGCTCACTAGCTAGGTATTTTTAACATCACTTCCACCACTCCACGAACACTGCACTACACATTTCTTCACAAAAAAGTGCTCCTACGTAGTTCCGCAAGTCGCAGCACGCCCCAAGCAGCAGCTGTTTGGGATGGCCCCAATGATGAAGCATGTCACCTAGGGGCATTCAGCGGAATCCCCATTCCCTTGGTTAGGTTTTTTGGATCTGACATTTACAGATTTTTTGTGAACTACAAACTTAAGTTCCACCCGCAATTAAATTATGCTGGTGCTTTCCAGTGGCGGTTTGTGAACTTTGAATGTGGAGAGGTGTAAATACCAATCTTAGCCTGATTTCCCCGAGTTTCTTTCTGGTTTTTTTTTTTTTTTAATGGTGTGAAAATTAGTTATAATTATTACAAGCTGCTTAGAAGCTGTGCTTATGCAAGGTAAAAGCGCCTATAATAGGATATACAAATCACAAGCCATATGCACCAGAGACAAACAAAAATGTATAGGCTCAGGGAGAAATGCTAATACTCAAATGATCACAGGCCCAAAGAGATTACATCTGGTCAAAGATAAGACAGCAGTTGAGGTTATATCATTAAACCTTTAGCAATATATATCATGAATTGCCGCTACAGATATTATGAAATAGCCATGGCAGTGCCCTCTGATACAAATGATTAAAACCAGATCCCCTGATACGCGAAGGAATCTGATTTTTTTTTTTGGTCTAGTGGAAGCGCTGTGATAATGCCAACACATCTGGTGCCAACCGAAACTTAACGGAGAGGCCAAAAAGCATTATTGTACTGATCAGGTAACTCAGTGGATTGAGCCCCTGCTGCGAACGTTTTTGTGACTTGTATGTCGCGTTTTCATTCTGGCACGGAAGTCTCATCATTGTGGTAATCCATTCAATGGATGCCTTTGCAGTGGCGAAAATATTTCACAGCAAGGGACAAACTGTTTTGTGGGTGCTGCATAATTCATCACAGGTGCAGGCCTTAAGGGCATGAAAAGGGCATACAGGAACCTGTTACAAATTAGGCCTGGTGGTCAAGTGTTTAAAGCGCTATATAATTTTAACAATGCAATGAACTTCATTGTGCGAGGTATACAAAAATGTTTTTATTTTTTAGAAATTCACATTGTCTATCATCACTGCCGGATAGGCATTAGCGGTTCTTGGTATCTGTGTGCAGACCCTCAGCCAGCACCCCGTTGTTTATCTTCCATCTTTTTTCTATGTGGGCTGAATACTCTCGACAACACCTATTTTTTTAAGGAAATATTTTCCTGCTTTTCTTGATGTGTCCGACGGTAGCTATAAATAATAAAAGCATACCTTTCACTTCATTGGCAAGCAAGTGACAGGCCTGTCAAAAGCCCATCACCACTACGCACAGAAAACTTCCTGATTAGTAAAAGGCAAACGTTTTCCTTTAACAACATTATTGAAAAGGTTAAAGGAAAAGCATTTTGCAGTCTCCTCTTCCAACACCTAACAGTTCAAAAGACCTGGTGCTGCTATCATTCACATTTGGAAGCTTGCATCTCTCTGTGACCCACGCATATTTAAACAAACATTCACTTGACCCATTCCATACCATTCCATAGTGATTTTTAACTCACAGCTCAAGGCTGCCCCGAGGAGCTTCCAGCCAGGGGCCTTGCGGCGTTAGGCCTCACCTACCTAGCAGTGCCAATAAGAACAGCTTTGAGAGAGAACTCTGAAGGGTGACACGAGACGATAGAGATCCGAAGGACGAACAGAAAGGAGGCAAAAGCCTTCAGCAAGGGACATGTGAAAATCCCACCTCCTATTCTCATAAGCTGACTGTCTCAAGGGTCAGCCAGTCAGAGGAGGAGGCGGGATCCTAGAAAGATGTTCTCAACTACATAACGGATCCGGGCGAGTGGAGTACTCGACCTGAGCCCTGGAAAAACTGCTGCTTTAGGCAGCATCTGATTGCCCTCACCTCTGCCTCACAGACTCTCACTGCGCATGCTGGATTTGGGCGATATAGAAGTTGTCCACCTCACATGCGCAGCGTGTGTTTGTACATGGCAGTGCTGCACTGCTACTTCCAGACCTGACAGTGCTGCCTCAGACAAGTCTTTTAATCTCTTTCTCCTTACCCCAAGACTCGAGGGGCTCCGCCCCCTATGCTCTCATGCACGAACCGACACTGGTCCTCCCCGAAAACATCAGTCATGCAACAACTGCTAGAAACAGATGTCGGTAACAGACCCACATAATGACTGTCTTTGGTTTGCAGTAGTAGACAAATCTCTTCCTCTTGGCAGCATTACGTGTAGTGGACGCCCTAGTGCTTTGTGCAGTATGGTCAAATACTCTTCAGGGAGGTTTAGGTAGTCAAACTCTGAGATCTGAGGTACTAGATAACTAGGTTGACTGCTTGGGACCTGGGTGCCTGATATGGCCATGTTGTTATGTCAGAAGGCCGGGCCTGATAAAGAGCATTTTGTGGAGGCACTGGTAATCAGGGCTGTCTGAACCAAGTTGGGGCCACTAGGAAGGTTGTCACAGACACCTGCCTTACCTTCCTCACCACGTACGGGATGAGTGGGAGAGGAGGAAAAGCAGAAGCAAATATTCCTGACCAATTCATCCATAGTGCACTGCCCACGGACTGTGGGTACCTGTAGACGAAGCTTGAGTATTCTGTATTTTCTGCAGTGGCAAAGAGGTAGATGGCAAGGGTTTCCTATCACTGCAAGTACCTGTGGAGGACTTGCTGCTAGAGCTCCCATTCTGGACTTTTTGATGCGTCCTGCTCAACAGGTGCACAAAGTCAATGTCCACCCCCAATAGATATTTGCTAGGAGATGTTGTTATTGAGTATTGCCCAGCGCCATACATCTTGTGCTAGTGCAGACAGCTGGGGGAGTCAGTATTCCTGTTTCTGTATGTAAAACCTGGATGTCATGTTGTCAATCTGCATTAGGAGCACCTTTATTATTATTATTTTTAAAAAGAGTTATAAAGCGCACTGTAACCTAAAAGGCATCCTGGCGCTGGCTAGGATCACTGTATTCGATGCTTGAGTATTATTTAGTGTACAGCCAGGTTTTCAGCAATTTCCTGAAAGCAAAGTTGTTGGGTGTAGCCCGATGAGCAACGGGGCGGAGGGTATTTCAGAGATCACAGGACAGACAAAGCCTGACCTTCCTCCCTAGATTTATTAAAACTGGGAACCTGAAGAAGGTGAGCATAAGTAGACCAGAGAAGTCCTGAAGGGACAAAATGCTGGGATTTTTGTTGTTTTGTTTAACATAAAATGCAGCCTCACCTGATAGTATGCCCTTTGTACCATACAGGCAGATTTAAAAAGGATGTGCTTTTGAACTGGGAGCCAATGAAGACAATCCAAAGCCGCAGTTATGGAGGTTCTGGAGGGCAGTCTCAGAGCTAACTTGGCATCAGATAATAAGAAGGGACTCCATGGAACAGGCATCACCATAGTCTAAAGGGCGTAAAATGGGAATGCAAACTATAGTTGCATGCCAGCGCCTGGGTAGAAGAAGCAAAACTCTACATAAGGTTCTCATTAATGCGAAGCAGTTGCTAGAGTGTTTATTAACATGGGCAGATGTACTCCCAGACTTTGAACTGTAGAACCCCAAATTGGAACTGACCCATCCTCTGATGGCCAAAAACTTGGAGGCGGCGAGTTGCCCCAATTTACCTATGTGGCAGAGCATGATCTCAGTTTAATTACTATTAACTTTGAGAGAATTGGAGCCAGCAGTACCAGAGCCACCTGTTGGCCTCTGTACACCAATATATGAGGGTCATAGAGTACTGTAACCAGAGCTACCTCTGTCCCATGAAATGACCAGAATCCATAGTGTTTCACATCCAGTAGTTGAATTTTCTCCAGATGTGCTGATAAAACCTCATTGAAATATTTCTCCAGAATTTCAACTGATAAGGGCAAGAGAGAAATCAACCTGACGTTCAACCTGAAGTTCAATCTGCAGGGTCAGCAGTGGTCTTCTTAAATAGTGGGATAATCACTGCCTTTTTCCAGGCCACTGGTACTGAAGAAGACTGCAGGGAAAGATTGCAGATGGTCCGAAGCGGTTCACTAAGTCGATCCATGAGCTCTCACCAATACTTACGAAGTAAGGGGTCCAGTGGAGAACCTGAGGTTATGAACTTAGCAATCTTAATTAATTCCACTGTTGATATAGGCTCAAAAACTTCAAAGCTGTTAATGACATAACCCACATGGAGGGGGAGTTGGGGGAAGTGATCTCTTCCTCAGCCTGCCTAGACTTACCATCCCCAGATTGTGGCTCATTAAATAAGGTAAACCCTGTAACAATGGTCTTGCCACCTTGCAGTAAACAAGCTTGTAGAAGACTTTGAGGGCGAATGGCCATCTAGGTAGTTGATGTGTCAACCCTGGTGGTGAGGAGTCGAAGTACCTTACAGTTATGTTACAGAGATGTGTGCCCCACACAGTGAGCAATGAATCAGTGGTAATGGTCACCTGCAGAAGGGGGTCTAAAAAAGGTCTGTTGAGCAACAATTTCTTGTTGTTCCACCATTACAGAGCGCGCTGAGTGGAACAGCAACACTATATCTTCCCATTGATTGATTGACTTGTGACATTGACTGGCGAGACATTGTTGGAGCGGGTGTCTGTGTAGTCTGGCGTGTGGCACAGTTGCTAAATATAATGATATCATACCCAAGAGCTACATTACAGTTATTGGAGGGATGGACTGATAAAGAGGCAGCAGCTGTTGAAATGTAATCACCCTCTGTTGGTTTGGATATGCTTTCCCTGTAACAGCGTTTAACAACGAGTGAAGGAAGAGCTAGATCTGTTGGGGTTGTAGGTAGAATTCTTTGCCTCTATGGTGAATCCTAAAACGTGGAGTAGGGTTAGATCCACCTGAGCATGTGCTAGGCATTGTTACCTGCTGCTGCTCTTGATCAGCCAGTTGTCGAGGTAAAGGAAGCCGGCTCTGCGTAAATAAGCATCCACTATAGGTAGACGCTTGGTAAAGACCCATGGAATCGTGGTGACCTGGCCAAAAGTGTAGAACTGTGAATTGGTCGAAATGTCCACTCGCCAGAAACTGGGTATGGGCGTGGTAGATGGGGATAAGGAAGTGAGAGTCCTTGCAGTCTAACAGTCAGATAGTCCTTTTGGTGGTGCAGTGGGATTACGTCCTGCAAGGTTGTCAAGTTGAAGTGCTCTCACAGGATGTACTCATTCAGCAACCTTAGCTCTAAGATTGGCTGGAGAGAGCAGTCCTCCTTTGGAATGAGAAAGTACAGTGAGTTGACACCTTTGCCCCATTGATGTGGTGACACTTGGACCTCTTCCTCTAGGAGAAGGGGATGGTCTTGGCAAAGTATGCATCAGCGCAGCGGGATATTAAGGGGGTGATGTGGAATTCTAAGCAGTAGCCATGCCAAAAACGTCCCTTCCAGTGAGAGTGCAAATCCTTTAGTCTTCCCTCGACAGGTGTTGTGTGATCGGTGGATTGGGGACCGGTGGAGAGTAACAGGCACATGCATCAAGCTAGAAACTAGCGAATCTTAATTTGCGAAAATTAAGGAATCGCAAATAAAGAATCGCTATTACCAATGCTAGACCGTTTTTGCGAGAAATTAGCGTTTCGCAAAAAATCGCAATCGCAAATAGCGATATGCCCTAACAAACTCGCAAACCACGAAAACCCATTTGCGATCATGCTATTAGCGAATTCGCTAATAGCGATTCCGCTATTTGCGAGGTCGCACTTTGATGCATAGTGATGACATCACTACCAGGAAGTCACCCAGCCCATGCTTCATTCAGTGCTCAGTTGCTGTGAGAGGAGGAAGCTGAGTGCAGGAGCTGGACAGTACATCCAACAACTCGGTTTGCAGACCTGTCCCTTGTCAGAAATGGATCAAAGTACACCAGGGGAGAGTACAACAGGCAGGAAATGCAAAGTAAAATTCAGTGAAAAGGAAATTGACACACTGATAGAGGATGTAGTCCTAAGCCATGACAAGCTCTTCGGTAAACTTTCACTGAAGGTCCCAGAGGCACAAAAAAGGAAAATCTGGCTCAGGATCCAGAATAAAGTAAATGCAGTGGGGGTCACACACCGCTCAATTGATGATCTGAAGAAGCGTTGGTACGACCTGCGCAGCCGGGCAAAAGAAAGGATTGCTGAGAGGCTGAAGGAAGCCAAGAAGACCGGTGGGGGACCACCAACACAGACTGGGAACACGCCCATGGAGAACCGGGTGGAGTCCACACTACAGCCTGAGGCTGTGGTGGGAGTGACGCAGCTGGACACATCTGGAGCGGCAAACACTTCTCAAGGTAAGATGCATGCAAGTAACCATTACAAGAGACATATTGAAATTAGCACATCACCTCAGTTCAGCACAAGTGTATAGAAAGAAACTCCATGCCACATTTTCCAGCCACAACCAAGTGCATTCTGGGAGACACAGGCAGGTTAGGCAGGTTCGTAGGCATACACACAATGAGAAGTCAGAACACGTGAACAATGTGTGACAGTCCGTATATTTATTATGAGCAAAATGATGCTTAATGTGACATGACATCACACACAAAAATTAATTGAGAATTGTACTGTTTAACATCACAGATGCAGAAGATGGAGAGGCTGAGGACAGTGACTGCATGGACACCCAGGAACCCACGGCTGTGGATGAAGTAGACACACCTGTGGTCCCACAGACAACAGCCTGTGCTCTCACTACCCGCAGGGCACCAGTCCCACCACTGCAGACCATGGAGACTGAGGATGAGTCCCAAAGAACGCCAGAGACAAGCCAGGCTCAAGGTACACCCACGCCGACACCCCAAGCACAGGTCCGGAATAGCACAGTCCACAGCCGGAGGCGCAGAGCAGAGTCACGCCTCACACCGCATGCGGAACAATCTACAGATGTCTGCGGTGGCCTGGAGGCCCAGATGCTCCGGGTGCAGCGCCTGCAGGCAAGGAACATGCGGTTAGTGCAGGCACAAATCAGCAAGATGGCAGGTAATATCGCTGGACTGACTGATTGCGTGAGGGAACTCACTACAGCTGTGGTTGAGGGCAACAGGCAGACGCAGGAGCTGACCAGGGTGATGAAGGAGGGACAGGTGACACAGACGAGACACCATCGGCAGTTGATTCAGCGCATGCATGGCTATACACAGGCAAACAATCGCCTGAGCACCAGCACTGCACTGCTTGCCCGTCGGTCCGTCACCATGCAGATTGAGATGTCCAATTGTAGTGGGGATGTGGCCAAGGCACTGGGCCAGGTGACGAATGCGGTGGAACAAATGCATGCTGCCACTGTTGGGGCTAACAACGTGACGGGGGAAGAGGGGAGTGAGGAGGCCTCAAGCCTCAGTAGTGTGTCAATGCCTGTCACCACTTGCAGGAGGCACAACACTCGCAGCACAACACCCTCTGTGTCCAACACGAGGGATGGGGATGAAGCAGTTGAAAGGCGTCTGGGTGTGCGTGGGAGGAGGAGATAGACTGGCATGTCCAGAGACATTCAACAATGGTGAAGTAACCATTGCCCAAGACATTACTAGTGACTGACTTTCAAGTCAAATGTGTATGTCTTTGTGTAATTTTTCTGTGATGCTATACATGTGCTACTGTGCACCTGATATGTGTGCCTCAACACTACAAGATATTTAATTTGAAAAGAATATAGTTAAGTTTAAAAAGCTGTGTATCGTCTCGTCATTACTCACATCAGAAGTAGTTTTGTGTGATTTCTGCACGTCTTCTGCGGCCTTCAGCTGCGCTTGCCCCATGTGCTGCACGTTGTTGTGCCCCTTCCTGGTTGTCGTCGTCGGACTCGCTGTCAGACACCTCGATGGGAATTCCTCTCCTTGTGGCAATGTTGTGTAACATGGTACATGCAGCCACAATCCTGCAGCATTGGTCGGGTTTGTACTGTAATCCTCCTCCTGTCTTGTGTAGGTATCTGAAGCGGCTCTTTAACAGCCCAAAGGTGCGCTCAATGATGTTACGAGTGGAGATGTGCGCAGCATTGTACCTCTGCTCATTGGGGGTTGTCGGATTGAGGTATGGCGTCATGATGTAGTTACGCACGGCGTATGCGCTGTCACCTACAGGGAAGTAAGCAAAGGGTCAGTGACGGTAATGCATTGGCATACGTACAATGTCTGGGTGAAATCATAACACATGTTTACCAAGCAGATGTCCCTCTCCGAATTCACCCCTGAGCAGATGAGTGTGTATGCCACTCTGGTGAAATATGTAGGAATCATGGGCGCTTCCCGGGTATTGAGCCACAATGTCGGTGATGATGCATTTAGCGTTGCAGACTACCTGTATATTTAGCGAATGAAAGCATTTTCGATTCCTAAATATATATTCATTGACTGCTGGTGGACAGATTGCTACATGGGTACAATCAATGCAACCTAATACATGTGGGAAGTGGGCTGGCTGATAGAATTCCTGTTTGGTCTTATTCAGTTCATGTGTGGTTGTGGGGAAGCTAATGTGGTAGTTGATCCTTGACATCATGGCATGGAGTAATGCTTTGAAAAAGCGGGAAAGTGCGCTTTGTGACACCCCTCCAGCTACAGCTACTACCCCCTCAAAGCTGCCTGACGCAAGTAGGTGCAGGCAACATAGGACCTGCACATGAGTGGGTATTGCATTGGTCCTACGAGTCTGACGCCGCAATATGGGATCCAGTTCTTCTATTAAGTCGAGTATCATGGTGCCATTGAGCCTATACTTGTCATATATTTCATCTTCGGTTTGTCCTAGCAGTGTGATGCGGACTCTGAAGATGCGCTCCTGTATTCTCCTCCTTCTGTGTGCTGCTGCCTGGAGCCTCATCCTCCTCGCCATCAGGTAAAGCGCTGCCATTGTGAAGAATTCTGAGGTATTCTGGGTGTGTTTAAGTAGGTTTCTGTAGGATTTCAGCTGTATGCTATTTTCACTCATGGTTACCACCTGGTTGTAATCCTTCTTATATTGCACTTGCTAAATAGCGATTTTATGCGACATCGCTGTTTGCGAATTTTCATGCATATGTTTGCGATTCCTTATTTGGGAATCGCTATTTGGGATTCGCTAATGATGGAATCGCAAATAGGGATTCGCAAGATGTGTCTCAGAATTATTTGCGATACCTTATTTTTTTTATTTATTTTTTTTTATTTTTTTTTGTGTGTTTTCGCTGTTTTTGGGTTCATGCATTGGATTTGCCTGATTTGCAAACGGGCTTATTTTGCGATTCGCAAATTTTGCGAACAGATTTTTGTTTGATGCATGTGCTTGAGAGCCACTCCTGCCCCTTTAACCTTAGGTATATACTCTGTCTGCCTGGCACTTGTAAATGGCCTACTGTTGGCGCTGTTTGTGCCTCACAAGAGGGTGATGTTTTGACCCCCCCACCCACCCGATTGCTGCCTACAAACAGTGCCCCTCGAAGTGGCAGACAGCATGGCGCTCATGGATTTTGTGATTGTTTTTTTTTTTTTTAAATCATTTCCAACATTTCGTTCACTTGATGTCTAGTGACTCAAAGCTTCTTCGAAGAAAAACAAGTTGTAATGTCAGAGGCCACCACTAGATAGCAGGAGTATGCAAAGTGTTAGTGCTTTTGTGTGTTTAATCAAAATGTGCAATTATTCTACACAGGTGGATACTGACCTAGAGCTATTGCAGTTGAAACTAATTTGCTGTGACTTGTTAAAGTATGATTTCCTAACTTAAACCAACTAGGCCTCAGTTCGGTCACGACACCATCTTGTCTAAAATGGATGTCACATCATTATGATTATTGATCTGTTTATATTTCCGCCTGACACTACATGCAGCAAGATGTGGATTTGTTTATTTCTGAAGTACACTTTTCTCGAAGAGGCCCACTGGAACAGTTTTTCATTCACCTTATGTTTGCACTCGGTATTGCATTGATTCACAATGGTTCACTGTTGTTTTTGTAACTAGTTTGTTCTGACACCTGTGGAAGACATTAGGTCAGAAGGGCTGAATCAATATTCATGTAGTGGGTTAGTGCTAAAGTGATAGGGTTATGTGAAGAGTCATAAATCTGTACACTGATTTATTGAAAATGTAACTTGTTGCTCACACCATGGTGACTTTGCAGTTCTACTGCTTTCCTATGGATAAAATGGCTATATGAAGCCCTAAATTTGGGAATGAGACCGATCCTTTTTTGGTCTCCACTAAGGAGACTGACTGATGTCTTACTGATTTTGCTGCACATTTGAGGGTTAGGGCCCGATTTCTATGTCTGCTGGAAGGGAAAGCGCCAGGGTTGGTTCGTTCATGAGAGCGTAGTGGGCAGAGACCCACGAGTCTTGGTGTAAGAAGAAAGAGATTAAAAGACTTGTCTGAGGCAGCACTGTCAGGTCTGGAAGTAGCAGTGCAGCACTGCCATGTACAAACACACACTGCGCATGTGAGGTGGACAACTTCAATATCGCCCAAATCCCGCATGCGCAGTGTGCGTCTGTGAGGCAGAGGTGAGGGCAATCAGATGCTGTCTAAAGGAGCAGTTTTTCCAGGGCTCAAGTCGAGTACTCCACTCGCCCGGATCTGTTACGTAGTTGAGAACATCTTTCTAGGATCCCGCCTCCTCCTCTGACTGGCTGACCCTTGAGACAGTCAGCTTATGAGAATAGGAGGCGGGATTTTCACATGTCCCTTGCTGAAGGCTTTTGCCTTCTTCCTGTTCGTCCTTCGGATCTCTATCGTCTCCAGTCACCCTTCAGAGTTCTCTCTCAAAGCTGTTCTTATTTGCACTGCTAGGTAGGTGAGGCCTAGCGCTGCGATGGATGCCCCTGGCTGGAAGCTCCTCGGGGCAGCCTTGAGCTGTGAGTTAAAACTCACTGTCTGTACATCGGGAGAGAGAAGTAGTCTGGGTATGAAATGGATCGAGTGAATGTTTGTTTAAATATGCGTGGGTCACAGAGAGATGCAAGCTTCCAAATGTGAATGATAGCTGCACCCGGTCTTTTGAACTGTTAGGTGTTGGAAGAGGAGACTGCAAAATGCTTTTCCTTTAACCTTTTCAATAATGTTGTTAAAGGAAAACATTTGCTTTTTACTAATGAGGAAGTTTTCTCTGCGTAGTGGTGATGGGCTTTTGACAGGCCTGTCACCTGCTTGCCAATGAAGTGAAAGGTATGCTTTATTATTTATTGCTACCATCGGACACTTCAAGAAAAGCAGGAAAATGTTTCCTTTAAAAATAGGTGTTGTCGAGAGTATTCAGCCCACATAGAAAAAAGATGGAAGATAAACAACGGGGTGCTGGCTGAGGGTCTGCACACAGATACCAAGAACCGCTAATGCCTATCCGGCAGTGATGATAGACAATGGGATTTTCTAAAAAATAAATACTTTTTTGTTTACCTCGCACAATGAAGTTCATTTCATTGTTAAAATTATATAGTACTTTAGACACTTGACCACCAGGCCTAATTTGTAACAGGTTCCTGTTGTAGTGTAGCTCCTATTTCCCTTATAGGCTCTGCGCATTGGAATAATATATCCTATAGGTTTGACATAGGACTAAGGTCAGTATGTCCCTATCGAGTATATTAAACTTAATTACTTGTGCCAGCTAGCTCAGAGGCCACTAGAAACTTCTTGACGACAAGAAGGGATTAGTTTCTGGCTGCCGCAAAACATGACCACTGTGTTTCCCTTACAGAATCAGGATGTGTCCCAGAGTCGTAGAAACAATAGATAACTATTTCACTCAGCTCAGTCGTGCATGGTTCAGTTATTCTCAAAGTTACACAGAAATAACAGACGGGCGTTTCAATAAAAAGGTTTATTGAACAGTCTTGTTTCTGTTGTAAGTTAGATGTGCTGTTACGATCACAAGACAGTATGCGAGATAAATAATGTACAGAGTGAGCAGTAGAAATAAATAATACTGCGTTAGCATTATCTTTTCAGCATATATGCATTTACATAAAATGACACAACCTAAAAATGCGAGTACTCATACGATGCGTTTCTACCCTAGTTCTATCCCAGTGTACCTAACCTATCCTAGGTATAGGGAGAAGTAGAAGTAGGTGCTGTATTCCTGACTAGAGTATACCAAGAGTAAGTTACGCCTAGTATGCCAAGAGTCTAGTATGCCAAGAGTCCCTCTAGGTTCTAGTCTGCTCCATACCTGAAGAATGAGAGAGGTAGGAATCTCTATCCGGACTCGAACTCCAACACCCCGCAAGGGAAGTTAGATCACTGGAAGCTGGACTCTCTGCGTGCAGGAAGGGCAGCGTCTTCTCAGTGCGTCTGGCCGGGAATCGGGCTCCTCTGAAGTCGAGGTCTCCTCTGATTTACAGGGGTTTGGGAAGGTATATTTATACCTGAAAATGTTAGCATTGACGTGAGTTGGGTAGCGAAAGACGTCATGAATGAATCCCTTAGGGAATAAGAGGTTCATGCATAATGTATGAGACCTTGAAGAAATCAATAGTCCTGGGCAAGGGAAACTCCCGCAGCCAGAGGGTCTGTTTGTTCATGGACTCGTTGAGGCGCTAGGGTGGACGGATGTCGGAAGCCATGCCTGTATTTGGTATGCATAGTTTATGCCTAAATAAGGTCTGGGATTCTATGCCTATATAAGGGCAGGTTGGATTGTGCCTATATATGGTCATGATGCTAGAAAGCCTGTTTAAGGACACCCTATGAAGGACACAACACCCACTCCTCTTTTGTGTATACAACAATACTAAAATGCTAAACATTTAAAATGCTAAACATTAAAATGGAGTACCGCATATTAAAATATATCCTAAAAAGCCTTAAAAGATACATTAAAATGCAAAGGATGCTGTACATTATTAAGCAGTGCTTTTCATTTCCTGCAAAAAGAGTGAAGTAAATGCAATCGGAACGAAATATAAAAGCAATATTTACATATGACGAGAATGAATGCAAGGTTGTTTCAAAACAAAATCATTCCCTGTCATGAAAATCAAATGAACTGAGTTAGACACACAAGATGACTAAGCGTCCCTGGAAGTACTGCCAAGTCTGTATTATAAGGCTAGTTTTACTTTAAGCAGATTGGATTGCCATTTTCGTTCAGAAAAAAATGGGACAAAAGTTCAAATCTGGTAATGTTCCAAGTCTTTGAAAAATGAAGGCCAAATTGTTGCTGTTGTACTGGAACAGAATATGCCAAACAGAGTCAGTTCACGGGTCTGGTGTAAACATTAGATCATCTATTTTAATAGACAAAACATCATCCACTGTCGCTGGTGTAAGTTCGAACACCCCACGTAAGAGATTGACCGCACAAAGATGGGAAGCATCGCCCTCAGCATAGGCTGCTGCAGCAATGTTCGCGTCCGTTGTTACCTGTGTGCCTGGAGTTGTTTCTCGTACCTCAGCAGCAGCAGGAGGCGACTGTGAGATCTCAATGAATGCTGACATCAGTATTGGGAGCCTCTGGGGACAACACGAAGCATGGACCGTTATCGGGACCAGCAAAGTATCGACGTCCTTTGGCGCAGCTGATGGATATGTTAGACATGCGTCCAACACGCATTCTTCACCGCATAGCAGGCATCGTAGAACAGGTAAGATGCAATCATGCCAGATTGGTCGGAATGACAGGAACCACGTGGTATTAAGGTCCCGTAGACGAGTCATGCCCAATAGCTGTACTATTCGCTCACGGCACTTTCTTTCAAGGAGAACTTTCTCCATTTCGCTCGGAGTTATTTCTGCGAAGCGGCTGGCCATAGCGCAATAGCAGACAGATGAATAGAATTCCCGCAACAAGTGCTAGAATTAATGGTATGCCACCAAACACCGAATGTGCAAAGTTCGGAATGATTCCAAGTATTGCCTGGAACGGTGCTAAGAGACCGGTGCAAATGCTCTTAAATACATGTACAATTTCTGTTGTATCTGACATGTTAAAGATACGTGATATAATTTCTACGAAATGTATAGGGCAGTTTGTACGTATTAAAGTCTGTATCTCAGCCGAAGTCCTTGCAATTTGTAGATCATAGGTTTCTTTGGCCGAGGTCAAAGGCACTGTTTGCTGTAAAAGCATGGCTTTCATTCTGCTTAAAGTATCAAATCTTATAAAAGAGACGTTCAGCGAAGGCCACAAAGGCGACTCCCTGACTGTGTCTATTGGGGGAAACAATACTTGCATACAGCAAGTGACCCTGGAGTTGACCGTTACTAGATATGGGATGCCGGGCAACATTCCACAGCAGCTCTGATCATTCAACATGAGGTAACTCCCATTCGAAAGTTGTCCAAACGTTGGATTAATCACAGCAGCTGGAGAACCGTGCTGATGGCAAGACAGGTTTGCCACAGAACCATTACAAGCTCCGTGTAAAATAATGTCCTGACATATGAGTGAACCGGTCAGTGCATGTTCACAGTTAGTACCGCTAAGAAACACTTCACGATCCCCACTCCAACATTTATGTGTATACAGTAAATTCCAAGATGTCTTAATGTATTCCTTACCCAACCTTTCATATTTGCCTGCTTGCATCTGTCTGACACAATACTGAAACTGAAAAGTTGTCACAGGTAATGTTATTTTGCCATGAATAAGCCATTCTGTAGCTGGTTTTTCTGCCACTGTGAATGGTAATTTGTCAATTTTTTCAATGCTCAGCACTGTATACTTTGCTCCTCTTTGTGCCAATTCGATCTGTTTATCAGTTAGATTGTATTCTGCAAACAGAGACGACGTGTTGATGAAACGCCAAGGCACATAGCCCGCTCGCAAAGATTGTAGCGTCCATGTCAATAACACTATAGAACGTAATTGAGACTGACCTTGTTGTAACATAGCCAAATCTTGTTCTAAAATGTCGATAGCAGAGGATACAATGCCATCCAATGAATAAATTCTGGAGGACAAAGTTGTTAACCCATTGTCGACTACAGAGAGTGTTTTCTCTAAATTAATACGATCAAGTTCACGTATTTGTTCTGCAGCCTCTATCTGTGACACTTTCCATGCTTCGTTATAAGCAGCGTAGATGCCGGCATATATGAAACGTTTTTGACGCGGTTTTCTTGGTCCAAGCAAGAATTCCCTAAGATCTGCGTCGAGTGCAAGTAAGGTTAAGTGTTGCTTCACATCCTGTAGTGTAGATTTATGCAGCCAATCGAGGCATAATTTTCCTACACTATATGTTGTTACTACCCCCGGATGTTGTCTTTGGACATATCTTGGGTCTGGCCTATGAAGTGCAAAGCCCTGAGTTTTGTTCAAGAACCTTTCCTGACAGTTGTTTGTGTCTGTGGGCCAGATCAACCATTTCTTCCAATTTGGATGAGTTCTGTTGAGTTGTAGTATATTGTCGACTGTCACCACTGCCTTTGTATTATTATCACTGGCAGGTGTTGGCACAGAAGGTGATTTCATCTCTTTTATCTTGGCTAACCCAAGACAAGATGTCTGTTGGACGGTGTCATTCAAAAAAATTATTTGTTCAGGGATTATACAGGCTCTAAATAAAGCTTCTATACCCTGCACTTGCCAATCTTTACTACCCCAGACAGTTTTTGTCTCAATTGTGTCTTTCCATAAGTCGAAACCCTGTGTAGACAGTTGGGCAATAAATGAATCAGAGTAAATCTGTTTTGTATTTGTTAACATAATTTTCAGTCCTGTTTTGTTTACATTTTTATAGTAAAACGTTTCTGGATCAGATGTATTATAACCTGAAAAATATGGAAATTTACTAGCAAAAGTTTTTGAACTACCATGTGGTGGTGTAGGACAATGTTCCCATTGATTAAACATAAACACATTTCTTGGATATGCAGTTTTGTGCAAATAATGATGACCATAGTGGTTGTAACAATACATTTCTTCGTAATCATTTGTACCCTCTAAATATTCATTTTTAGAAAATGCAGCAGATTTTTCTAGATCAAACATTATATTTTGAACAGTCTCTAAGTCCCAATCATCTGAATAGGTACTGGACGTTATCAAATCGCTTAGTGAAATTTTAAACAAATGTGGAATGTTCAATTGTTCACTTGGACCGAAGATTTCATAATCTGTTTTGTCCCACACTATACCATCCTGTATAGGAACAGCTGTGATGTTCACTGATGACAAGTCTCTTGCTTCACGATGGGAAGATTTATGTGGTTTCAAAAGCACGTTTGTCCTTTCCTTCAATGTTCACATGGATGTATCTGCCACTTATAAGCATGCTTACTGTTGTTACCAAAGCTAGCCAGAGCAGGAAAACAAAAAGTCCAGATGTAATCCAGAGTTCAATCCATGGAGAAACCAGATAAGTCTTTTTCAGAAAGTGAATAAAGTCTTGTACTTGCTGCTTGAGTTTTGATGATGCTGGCGTCGTATCAGGTTCGCTTGGATCCACTGAGAACGTATCAAAGTCAATGAAATAGCCAGAAGCAGTTCTGTCAATTGTTGGAATTGCATCAGGATTCGTTGAAATCACAGGAACCAGTTCTTCACGTGTCACGTTGGTGTAGACAGGTGTATTTGGACGAACTGTTATTTGGTTGTCAAGAGGGATGAGTTCCATAGCCTGGTTGCATAGTCCTTCATTTGTTACAGCTGAATTCTCGATCGTGATCAGTCTTTCAGTCTGAACCTCTTGAATAGTAGCGAGAGGAGTGCGTCTGCTACTAGGTCGGAGTCCACGAGGCCTACTGCTTAGTATTGGCCACATATTGTGGTTTGATCAGGTCGATTGACACAAATCTTTTCTCCTTTCTTCCAGCAAGGGGCGGCAGAAGTACTGTCCTTGTTCCTTGAACAGCTAGAACAGGTACCGGTTGTCTGTAAGAAGGTCCAAATTCCTTCTTGTCCGCGATTTTTTCTCTGACTAGATCCCCAACTTTTGGAATCCAGACAGGCCTTGCTGGGACCGCCGATTTTTCCCCAGTGGTGGTTGGCTGTAAGGATACGTTGCTTTGTTTCGTTCTTAACTTGTTAAGTTCCTGTAAAACAGCCAAATGATCTTTGATATCAAATTCTTTTTTGTCCACCACTGTGCCTACGTGTTCTAAGTCTGGAACCCACATTCTTGTCCCAAATAGGACCTCGTATGGAGTGACTCCCCTAGAGAACTTCTTGGCAAGTTATTGATAGCGCGCTGAACGCTAATGAGGTGTTTGACCCACCCATCACCCGAGCCTAATACCCTAGCTGTTATAGACTGCTTTATGTCCCGGTTTTTCCTTTCCACAACAGAATTTCCCTCAGGATGGAATGGAGAGGAGTACCGCAATGCAACGCCCAGACTGGCCATGGCCTCCTTGTAAGCCCTAGAGCTAAACGCAGGACCCTGGTCAGAATGAAACGTGCCTATTGCGTATGTGCCGATAAAGACTCGCAAATCTTTTATAACAGTTCGAGCGTCAGCTGAGCGCTGAGGCCATAACCATAGGAACCTAGATTCAGTATTTGCGGGAATGCCTTTGTCCAGTAGGACGCTGGCGAGTAGATAGCCTAATGCTGTCTAACAGTGGTGTCTGCACTGGGCTGCCGCATTCGCTGCATGGTGTCTGGTGGCTCTCTTGCTGTAATTTACAGTCCAAGCAGTTGTTGATGAATATGTGAATTTGTGTATTCATTTCAGGCCACCAGTACATCTCTTTTAATGTCAAAATTGTTTTTGAGATCCCTTGATGTGACAGACCCTCCCCCAAATGTGTTTCATAAATCAAGGCTGCTCTTCGTTCCATGTTTGGAATTACCCTATCCCCCACTCCAGGGATTCGAGCAAAGGAACGTTATTCGCATCAATTACATAAGAGTACTTGAGTGGAAACTTTTTGGTAACGCTGCACTGCTGCCTTTGCTTGAAGCATTGACAGCTAATATTATCTCACCGTCTATTTTTATTTTTGAACGAGTGATCGCAGCTACGGAAGCCGTTTGCACAGCCCCCTTCGCGGCTTCGTCAGCCAATGAATTCCCTGCAACGTGAACGCCATCACGCTGATGACTCAGTGTGTGAATCACGTGAGCCTTTGGTAGTTCGTTTGTCAACAGAACTATTTGTTCCCAAAGCAATTTGTGCTTAATTGTGCCACCTTTTGCATCCTTAAAACCATTTTCAAGCCAGGTTCGTATATAGTTATTATACGACTGAACACAGTAAAAGGAATCGCACGCGATTAGTGTGAGGAATTCTCGATCCGTACTTTCAAGTGCCAGTTTGAATGCCTGTAGTTCAGCTCGCTGAGCTGTACAATCACCTAGTGACTGAGTTTTTGTGACCATAGGTCTGAAGATGCCATTTCGCATGCGACCTTTAACGATAGCACACGCTGCACTGTAAGCTTGCTTACTCCCTGTTACGGGCTGTGCGGATCCGTCAGTGTAAATTACGAATTCATACTGATCGAGAGGCAGAATCTCAGTGGGCAGAGGATATTCTTGTTCATATTGGAGAAATGCCTGTGTTTTTAAATCTGGATCAAATACATATTCAACATCAGTTGCAGCAAGAGAATTAACCCACTGTATCCATCTCGGATGTAAAGCTTTAGCATTCGGAATGCTCGCTTTGTGACCGCTTCTAAAGCCGGTACTGGGGTAACGACAATTATGCGTTTCCCTTGGGCTAAGGCTCTTTCTTTTGCTACAGCTGTTTGAACTGCTGTCAGAATTGTTTCAGTTGAACTGAAACGCATTTCCGCTTGTGTGTACAAATGTGATTTGTATGCAATTGGTACTTTCTCACCCTCGTTAAAGGTTAAGTAAGTGAATCCACATTGACCCGAAATTATTCGAATCACCAAATTTCTTTGACTTACGCGTGTTTGTAAGTGATTCGTTGCTAACATGTTAGCTTGAAGTGAACGCAAAATTTCTGTGTTCCTGTGTCCAGTTTTTATTTGAAAAATCAGGTTTGATTAATGCGTAGAGAGGTTTAACCCTTTCTGCATAGTTTAGAATGTATGTTCTGCCAAAATTTAGGAATCCCAGTATTGATTGTAAATTTGTTAGCGTTTTTGGAGGTTGGAGCAGCGCACACTTCTCTAGAAAGTTAGCTGCCAAGCTCTTGCCTTCACTTGAAAGCTCATATCCCAAAAATAGGACATTGAGATGGGCAATTCGGGACTTTTAAAGTTGAACTTGTAGCCCTCAGAGGCGAATCCCAATATAATGGTGCTCACCCTGTTCAAGTGTTTTTCCAAGTCATCGTCTGTCAGATAAATATCATCGACATAGGACAATGCCTCGTTGTCATAAATTTGTAGTAACTCCGTTACTCTTCCTGAGAATAACCCCGGGCTGTTCTTGAACCCTTGTGGGAGTCGATAAAAGTGACGCTGGGTCCCCATTATGGAGAATGCCGTTAAGTACCTACTTTCAGGTGCTATATTTTGACAAAAGAATCCATTTGAGATGTCTAATGTTGTTTTGTATTTTTTGCGCACAATGTTATTCATTAATGCTGTGCTGTGTGCATTTTGCACTGCAAAAGTTTTAGAACAAGTGTTTAAATGTCTGTAGTCCAAAACTAGACGATATGTATTGTCTGGTTTGGAGACAGGAAACAAAGGATTGTTCATAGATGAGGTGCTAGTTTCAATCACCCCTTGGTATTCAAGTTGATTTAAAATCTCCCTGACCTGTTTTTTAGCTTCTTGCTTAATTGGATACTGCCTCTGAGCAGTAGGTTCATGTTTCAGATGTATTTTATGGTGAGGGAGTCCTCATCCCATCCTACATGATTTTTATATAATGCTGGAGCCTGGGCCACTGCCCATTTTCAGGCATATGTATATTTTAAGTGAATTGGAATGTGATTGGAGAAGGCAGGCATAATCATGTCCTCGCCGTGTGGGCACTCCCTGACAAATTGTGGTGGCCAGTCTTTTTCTGCTAGAAGTATGTCATAACCCTTTGATAGTCTTTCCCAAAAAAGTGCTTTAACCTGTCTAGGTTTGTCTCCCTCCATCCGGAGTGTTATTTCATATAACCTTTGTGGAGTACTAACCCTGGTGTCTACAGTCTCTACTGTAATGTACTCATTCAAGTCCACTATCTCCAGAAGTTCCATCAGGTTCTGGCGAGCTATTGTGACTTCTGCTGCACTGTCCAGCATTGTCTGAGCCCATTCTCCGTTCTTGAGTTGCGATCTCATTATTCTCGGCATGTCTTATCTTCAGACCTGCTACTTTCTTTTTGGAGAATTGAGGTTTAGCTTTAATTTTTGTTGCATGCTTGTCGTCTTTCGATTTCACGCGTTCTTCTCTATGTTCTGTTCGTCCTCTTCTTTCCGAAGTCTGTGATGAGACCTGAAAGGGACGAGAGGAACGTGTATCAGTGTCTTGACACCTATCAGGTTTTCTCAAATTATCCCTATTCCTGAGGTTGTACCTCCTTTCAGAGGGCTCCTTTTGAGGAGACCTACCTCGGGATTGAGAACCTTTCTCGTTTGAATTTTGTTTGTTAGATTCCCACTTCTTTTTAGAAGATGTAGGAGTTTGTTTAATTGAGTCCTTTTCAGGACTTTCCGATAGTTTTGGTTTAGCTGGTCTGCCACCCAAACTATCTCTGCCTAATTCTGCATATGATTGCTCTATAATTCTGGGTAGCTCTGTCTGATGTTCTGTAACATCAAATTCCCTTAGTTTTTGTCGGATCGCCACTGCTGCTGCCTCCCCTTTAATATTAGATAATATTATTGTTGAGACCTGTTCAAAATTTTTCAGTAATTTCATACCTAAATTTAAAGCAGGCTCTGCTCCATATTCGTTTTGAATTTGTTTTAGGACATCTGGTATTACCGCAATTGACGGAATGCCGTGTGTTTTAGTGTAGATGGCAGCAAAGACTGAGCCCCAAGTGGTGCAGTCTTCCAGTTGTGGTGTGATCCCCATTGGTAAACTGATGGTTAGGATTCTGTGTTTCTCATGTGGGCTAGTATTTGGAAATACTGCTTCAATTTGAGTAATTTTTTGAGCTATCCAAAATGGAATTTGCTCCCGCTTAGTGGGCATTTTACCCATGACTGCGTATAGAGTCTGTGGTGTAATTTTTAGTGTACTCCCTGTGGAGGAGTATGATTTGTAATTGTTAATGGTGGTTGGACTGTGAAAGTCCGCATGACATATTGAACCAATTGTCTGTAGATTTTTATTAACTCTGTGAGTTGATTAAGTATTTCCTCGTCTGACATTATTTCGATGTCTGGATGAGGTGTGTAGCCGGCTAGAATCGGCCATGTTGCTCCTGGTCTACCTAGTGGACCGAGCCTGGTTATATTTTTATTGTGTTTTAGGGCGCCTTTAAACCAGAGCTGATGCTCTTGGTATGTTAATGGAATCTCAATATCCTCGAAAGGAATGTATTCCTCTGGTGCTTCATCTTCTTTGTAGTAGTGAAACAAGTGTGTTACTGGATTGGATTCAGGAAGAATTACCCATGAATAGAATACCTCTGTCTGAAAGGATTCATGTGCCTCAATCACGAAAACTGCTCTACCTCCTCTCGGAGATAGGCCATGTTTTATAGGTTTTAGAGTAATGGCTCTTCTTAAGTTAGGAGGAATGTCTATGACACCCTCTTCGGCTTCATTTAAACCTGTGTTGTTAAATAACGCTGGTTGGGCTGGATCAGCCGCAGCTCCACCGGTTCCGGCGTCATTGTCAGTGCCTGACATTTTTCTGCTTGAAAATATGTAAAACAAATTTCAAGGAAACAAAGATAAGGTGCACAATATTGTGGAACACTGTATCCTTCAACGTTGAGCAAACCAAACAGCTAATATATAGGGTACTGCCCTATGTAGCCGTGGCGGATACTATCCCTGCCCACTCCAGACGTCTTTTGGAGTATATGGGGTAGGGGTCTCTGAGAGAGAAAAGAATATATGCACAGCTGAGTTACTCAGTATCTAACGTTGAATTACTGCCTTACCAAACGTTGGGCGCCATGTAGTGTAGCTCCTATTTCCCTTATAGGCTCTGCGCATTGGAATAATATATCCTATAGGTTTGACATAGGACTAAGGTCAGTATGTCCCTATCGAGTATATTAAACTTAATTACTTGTGCCAGCTAGCTCAGAGGCCACTAGAAACTTCTTGACGACAAGAAGGGATTCGTTTCTGGCTGCCGTAAAACATGACCACTGTGTTTCCCTTACAGAATCAGGATGTGTCCCAGAGTCGTAGAAACAATAGATAACTATTTCACTCAGCTCAGTCGTGCATGGTTCAGTTATTCTCAAAGTTACACAGAAATAACAGACGGGCGTTTCAATAAAAAGGTTTATTGAACAGTCTTGTTTCTGTTGTAAGTTAGATGTGCTGTTACGATCACAAGACAGTATGCGAGATAAATAATGTACAGAGTGAGCAGTAGAAATAAATAATACTGCGTTAGCATTATCTTTTCAGCATATATGCATTTACATAAAATGACACAACCTAAAAATGCGAGTACTCATACGATGCGTTTCTACCCTAGTTCTATCCCAGTGTACCTAACCTATCCTAGGTATAGGGAGAAGTAGAAGTAGGTGCTGTATTCCTGACTAGAGTATACCAAGAGTAAGTTACGCCTAGTATGCCAAGAGTCTAGTATGCCAAGAGTCCCTCTAGGTTCTAGTCTGCTCCATACCTGAAGAATGAGAGAGGTAGGAATCTCTATCCGGACTCGAACTCCAACACCCCGCAAGGGAAGTTAGATCACTGGAAGCTGGACTCTCTGCGTGCAGGAAGGGCAGTGTCTTCTCAGTGCGTCTGGCCGGGAATCGTGCTCCTCTGAAGTCGAGGTCTCCTCTGATTTACAGGGGTTTGGGAAGGTATATTTATACCTGAAAATGTTAGCATTGACGTGAGTTGGGTAGCGAAAGACGTCATGAATGAATCCCTTAGGGAATAAGAGGTTCATGCATAATGTATCAGACCTTGAAGAAATCAATAGTCCTGGGCAAGGGAAACTCCCGCAGCCAGAGGGTCTGTTTGTTCATGGACTCGTTGAGACGCTAGGGTGGACGGATGTCGAAAGCCATGCCTGTATTTGGTATGCATAGTTTATGCCTAAATAAGGTCTGGGATTCTATGCCTATATAAGGGCAGGTTGGATTGTGCCTATATATGGTCATGATTCTAGAAAGCCTGTTTAAGGACACCCTATGAAGTACACAACACTGTATGTTCTTACTGCACCTGTGAGGAATTATGCAGCACCCACAAAACAGTTTGTCCCTTGCTGTGAAATATTTTCCCCACTGCAAAGGCATCCATTGTATGGAGTACCACAATGGTGAGACTTCCTTGCCAGAATGAATACGCAATATACAAGTCACAAAAACATTTGCAGGAGGGGCTCAACCCAATGAGTTACCTGATCAGTACAATAATGCTTTTTGGCCTCTCCGTTAAGTTTCAGTTGGCACCAAATGTGTTGGCATTATCACAGCGTTTCCACTAGACCAAAACAAATCAGATTAATTCGCGTATCAGGGGATCTGGTTTTAATCATTTGTATCAGAGGGCACTGCCATGGCTATTTCATAATATCTGTAGAGGCAATTCATCATATATATTGCTAAAGGTTTAATGATATAACCACAACTGCTGTCTTATCTCTGACCAGATGTAATCTCTCTGGGCCTGTGATCATTTGAGTATTAGCATTTCTCCCTGAGCCTATACATTTATGTTTGTCTCTGGTGCAAATGGCTTGTGATTTGTATATCCTATTATAGGCAATTTTACCCTGCATAAACACAGCTTCTAAGCAGCTTGTAATACATATAACTAATTTTCACACCATTAAAAAAAAAAAAAAAAAATAGCAGGGAAAAACTGAGGGAAGTCAGGCTAAGATTGGTATTTACGCCCTCCACTTTCAAAGTTCACCAGTCGCCACTGGTGAGGACATCATCCCTTGGTACACTGTGAAATTGTTTAGTAGTAAAACCAGAGCGGAGCTCTTGATTTGCATTCGAAGGCTTGGAAAGAAGAGAGCTGACTTCCTCATGCAGGGGTGCCCCTTATAAGCAGCTCTGCTCTGTCATTTGCGGGGTGGTATGAATTCTATGGCAGGACTGGAGTTGAGGATTATGCTTCTCTTTCTTTTACTGCAAAATCACAGCAGCCAATCAAAACAGTTTAAAGCTAAAACTACATCTCCCCTAATAAACACACGTTCTAGTCCAATCCACCAACCATCATGGTCCCAATCAACCAAACGGAATCCACACAATCTTGCTGTATTTTTCTTTGCTGCTCGGCAGTCACGATTTAATTGTTTGTCATTTAGATGCTTATTTGCTGGCTTACCATGTGACCACTATGGTTGTGATCACGTCGCTGGCATTTTATTCGCTGAAGTTTTTGCGGTCGCAAGGGATCCGCAGGCTCTAGATTCAGAAATTTCACTAATCTGCGTTGGCAACGTTTATTTCTTTAGTTTGACCGTTCACTGGTTGTGTGGAGGGGGTTTTGGGGCAGATGTCTGCACTTGTAGGGCTGAAGCCAATGAGCACACTATTTCTATGCCCACATCCATAGATGCACACCCAGCAGACCCACGGTGATTGAACGTGCTAGGAAGAAACTCTGCTTCACTTCAGTTGATCTACTCAGAGTGTGATCTCGCCACATGAGGCAGGACGCGTTTTTTCATAAAAGACATTTGCATTTATTCTCCCCATTTATGCCCCTGTTGTAAGGAAGTGGGTTTCTGTTGCAGTAACCCCCCCACTTTTTGCCAGACCACTGATGCACTTTGACTTGATGTGCCCTGGGTCCCTGGCCATGTCTGAACTGGGGTGGTGGAGTGAGCTAAAGAATGATGATGGATTAAACCCAGATCAGTTGACTGGGGGTGAGTGTTTGATTGGCTCAAACGTTCCGTCCATCATCCCCTTTTGTATCGCTTTGGTCGCCCTAAGTTGGCGGGGGTATGCCCAGGCGTGGGTCCCTTGCTCACTTTGCCACTGGATTCAAGCAAGCCTGGCTGATGACGGCTGAAATGCCAGAAACCGGTCCTAGGATGCTTGTTTCCGGTCCAGGGAAGACATGGCTTGGCAGTTCGGGCTGGACTGTTCCCATGAGGCACAGGGTCAGACTGATTTGCATATGGCCATGTCTGAACTGGGGTGGTGGAGTGAGCTAAAGAATGATGATGGATTAAACCCAGATCAGTTGACTGGGGGTGAGTGTTTGATTGGCTCAAACGTTCCGTCCATCATCCCCTTTTGTATCGCTTTGGTCGCCCTAAGTTGGCGGGGGTATGCCCAGACGTGGGTCCCTTGCTCACTTTGCCACTGGATTCAAGCAAGCCTGGCTGATGACGGCTGAAATGCCAGAAACCGGTCCTAGGATGCTTGTTTCCGGTCCAGGGAAGACATGGCTTGGCAGTTCGGGCTGGACTGTTCCCATGAGGCACAGGGTCAGACTGATTTGCATATGGCCATGTCTGAACTGGGGTGGTGGAGTGAGCTAAAGAATGATGATGGATTAAACCCAGATCAGTTGACTGGGGGTGAGTGTTTGATTGGCTCAAGCGTTCCGTCCATCATCCCCTTTTGTATCGCTTTGGTCGCCCTAAGTTGGCGGGGGTATGCCCAGACGTGGGTCCCTTGCTCACTTTGCCACTGGATTCAAGCAAGCCTGGCTGATGACGGCTGAAATGCCAGAAACCGGTCCTAGGATGCTTGTTTCCGGTCCAGGGAAGACATGGCTTGGCAGTTCGGGCTGGACTGTTCCCATGAGGCACAGGGTCAGACTGATTTGCATATGGCCATGTCTGAACTGGGGTGGTGGAGTGAGCTAAAGAATGATGATGGATTAAACCCAGATCAGTTGACTGGGGGTGAGTGTTTGATTGGCTCAAACGTTCCGTCCATCATCCCCTTTTGTATCGATCAGGTTCCCAGGGCCTGTGTTCTTTCCCCAAAACTGTACCCAATTGGCATCTCCGGCCACTGGTCAGCCCCTGGTAAATGGTACTTCAGGTACCCAGGGCACTGTGACCAGGGAAGACCTCTAAGGGCTGCAGCACTTATTGTGCCACCCTTAGAGACCCTGTACCTTTACACACACACACTGCCTTTGCAGGCTGCGTGTTTTGGTGCAGAACAAAGTGAAGTCGACATGGCACACACCTCTGTGTGCCATGCCTACAACCCACTGCCCTGGCATAGGTCAGTCACCCCTCTAGCTGGGTGCACTATACCAGTGGTGAGGGTACAGGTGCATGAGCCCTGTACCCCTACAGTGCCCAAGTCCATTCTTAGACATTGTAAGTGCAGTGCTGCCATTAAGAGTATATGGTGCTGGGAGTTTGTCATTACGAACTGTACAGCACCATAATGGCTGCACTAAAAACTGGGAAGTTTGGTATCAAACTTCTCAGCACATTAAACCCACACTGGTGCCAGTGTGGGATTTAATGATAAATGCACACAGAGGGCATCTTAGAAGATGCCCCCTGAAACCTAACCCACCTCTTGTGTCCAGGCTGAGTGGCTGCTTCAGCTGCTACCACCAGACATGTTTCTGGACCCCTGGGTCGAGAGCCTGCTGCTCTCGGGGGCCTGAAACAATGCACATCCTGGGGCGAGGTGCCAATCCTCCTCCCCCAGGATGGGCAGGGTTCACGAAGGAGAAGCTTCAAAGGCATGTCGCCTTTGTGAGCCTCTCCAGACCCATTGCTGCTTTCAGCAACTGGTCCCCACTGGTTCTACCACCCACTTTGGGCGGGAGAACCGGCGGGAAAAACAAGTGAGGGAGAGAGGTGTGCCCACCTCTGCCAACTCCACCCCTCAGGTGGGGGAGGCGAGGTGAAGCACAACTCCGAGTCCCCGCCATCTTGAGGATGGGGGGACCCAGCCAACCAGGGACAGGCTCCTGCCCCCCTCCCACTGGAGAGTGGCAGAATAGGGGGTGTACCCACCCCAGGGAAGGGACCCATTGGTCCCTGCCCTTTACCTACGTGTAACACCCCTAAATCTAGTATTTAGGGGGCACCCTGAACCTTACTTCCTCAGATCCAGCAACAACAAGAAAAGAAGATAAGAAGAAGGACCGAAGAGCCGTGCAGAGCTAACAAGAGGACGACGCCCACGGACTTGGCCCCAGCCCTATAGGCCTGTCTCCCCTCGAACCTGCTCCTGCGAAACCCCAGTGTGTCCTGCAGCCAGCAACCTCAAAAACCCCAGAGGACCTGCATGCCTTCACTTCAAAGACTGAATCTCCCGTGAACACCGGACTTGTTCAAACTGCAGCTTCTGGCTCCGGCCGGACACCGCGAATCCAGCCCACTCTGCACCCGCCGAACCCGGCCCGAGCTCGAGTGGAAAAACACCACGAGGAGGTCACCCGGCGATCCTGACCCGAGATCCGGCGACTCCTGACCTGCCTCAAGCCTCCAATCGACGCCTGCAGCCTCAATCCAGAGGATCCCTCTACCGCGACCAGAGCGGGTAAGACTTTCCGACGTCCCAAGGCACCCCTGCACCCGACGCCCCACGGCCTTGTGTGCCCAAACCAACGGTGCCTAACCAACCCAAGACATCCCAACTTACCCCTCGAAGTGGTGGTTGCACCCAGAAGATCCTCGTCCCCGAGCCTGCAGTGTTTCTTCTAACCGGAGGCGCTCCATTGAAAACAACAGGGCACCCGACCTCAAAACAGCACCCTGCACCCGGCCGCCCTGGTGCCGCTGAGGGTGCACCTTTGGTGCTAATTTGGTTCCCAATTTGCCCTGACCTAAACCCTAGGAGCTTTGCTCCCACAACCCAGTGGCCTGCTTGCCAGCAGCCACTAACCGGAGACCCCCTATCCGCCATAGGATAACATTGGGCCTCAACACTCTGCACCCGGCCGCCCTAGTGCCACTGAGGGTGAAACAAAAGTGCATCACTGACCCTGGGGGACCCCTGAGTCTAACCCCAGAACCTTAACTCCCACAGTCTTTTACTTACCTGCAAACCGTTTTTCCTCCATAGGATAACATTGACAATTTTTCTTCCAAAAAAACGACTAAGTGTGGAGTTTTGAAAACTAAAGATATTCTTTAAAAATCGTACAAATAACCAAAACCTGTTTTCTCACCTGTTTGCAGCAAATGTCCCAGTGCTGAATCCAGGCATCCAGCACTGAGTTAGAAAAGTAACGTAAAAGTAACTTACCTGCAATTTACTGAAAAAGCCTATTCATTCCAATGTACTGCATTTGCTAAGTGTTGCATACTACTGCTCCCCTGTAAATCAAACAAAGTACAATTTCCATTGCATTTTCAAACTGTTCGACATTCAGTAACTTATTACTATAAAGTATTTTATGCTTACCTTTGCCAGGCTTGCTTGGTTCTAAAATAAAACAACAATATATTTTTATACAAAAACAATTGGCCTAGAGTTTAGTTCTTGAGTGTGTGAATTCATTTGCTGACTGAGTGGGTACATCAAATGCGTAACACTGTCCTCTGATACTGCCTTACTGCTCGACCAAGCTACCACTATTAGAGAGTAAGGTTCTATCTAACTTTAACCTCTGCCTACCTCTGGAGTCACCTGGACCCTATACACACTATACCTCATTTTGGTGTAGTATATATAGAGCCAGTTTCTTACACCTGTTGAAAGGAATCTGCAGGGCTTACAAGAATTACATTACAGGCAAGCCCCGAGGAGCGAAGGCAGACTCCCTCCACATGATAAATATCTCAACATTCATCAAAAAAGTCTTCAATGTATTTCAATTCAGTCGTCCCCCCACTTCACTCTTTACTGGGCACTGACGGTATCTGACTTTTCAACTGAGCCAAGTTTGACACAGTTACAACATCTGAACCATTCAACCTCGACGAGTATGAGGAGTGTTGTCAGGAGAATCTTTCAGAGTACTACTTTGAGGATTGTCATGTACAGACTCATGATGATTCAGTTAAGCAATTGGTTAATCTGGGTTTGGCTGGACTCTTAAGTCCTTCATGTGACAGTTTAAGTGCTATTTACAGTGCCAAGAAGGCAACGAGCCCGCACTACTTCCTCATTATCTCAGATGCCTTTAGAAAACAACCAACAAAGGCAAAAGCCAAGTAAAGCAAGTGACCTTATTCTGAGGCTATGGAAAAATTGTCAAAACCCTATTCGGCTGATCACGGATATAGAGGCGCAGCACCTCTGCAAGACGTCCCTATTTCAGAGTCCCTGGTTAGGGTGGACGATTCAGATGATAATTCAGACCAATCCCATTGGTCTGATTCCGATGTTTTTTCTCCAGTCAGAGCAAATGCTAAGGGCCTGTCAGGCTTACTATTATTCGACCCAGACATTAATCATCTGAGGAATTCACATTTAGTCCTGGCGCCAGCTGTAGCTGAGTACATTCAAACCAGGCTCAGAAAAAGCTTTGAAAAGGATCACCTTAGGGCAGAATGTCATAACTCAGCCCTTCCAGGGAAAGTGGCTGAGACGCCGGATGTAGATGTGGACATCATCTCATTTATGAAGAAGTTTTCATGTGATCCAAAAATAGCTATTGGCAGGTCTTGTCAAACATGTCAAGACAATGTAGTAGATTTGTCTGGTGCTCTCACAAAATTCTTGAATTAGCTTTCCAAGCTAAATAATCTGGCTCGGCCATTGATCTGGATATCCTAGAGGGTTGGGCCCAACAGGCCGTATGTCAGTTGAACGGGATGATCTATTTTACTGTGCATTGACCCTAAATTGACAGACTTAGCCTTAACTAAGACAGGTCCCGTGGAGGAAAGACTCTTTTTTTGGTCATCCGTTTGGAAAGAATTTGTGACTATGTTCACATCTGGTTACAAAGTGCAGTTATCTTTGAAAAAGGTGTTTCAGCCTGGCCATTTTGGGAGAGCAGTACGAATTAGGTGATGTTCATCAGACTCTCTGTTTTTCTAAGGTCCCCAAGGGGATATGCATCACACGGATGAGGAGACTGGAACAACAGCTCCAGGAGAGGAACTTTCTTCCCTTCCAGGGTCAGAGGTGGTCATAGCAGGTCCAAATGAGGCAGCTACTGCAAAGGTTACACAAGCGGCTCAAAAGCCGGATTTACAGATAAGGATTATTCCTCTCTTTCAAGTGGTCCTGAGGGGCAGAGAGAGATTTTATTTTTGAGCAATTGACAAATGATCATAGAGTGTAAAGCAGCAACATATTCCTGGTAAAGAAAGGCATAGGTTACAGGTTGGTATTAAACCTTCGATATTTCAATGTCTGGATTTTGTACGGGCATTTCAAAATGCAGTCTATCCATCTTTCTGATGGATACTTCTGACTGCAGATTCCTCACCTTTTGAATACCCCCAGACGCCAAACTGGATCCAGAGAATTTTTTCAGCAATTCCCCCACGCAACCATTGGTGACATCGAGCGGCTCCACATCAGGTCCGTCCCACCGCAGATATGAAGTTGTGGCACCTGCATAGCCGCCACCTCAGTGTGCTGATGTCAGTTCCTTTCTTTCTTCTCCTTCCGATGCGGTCCCAGAGCTTGCCCCCTCGAATTGTCAGGCCAGAAAGACCTTTTTAGGTCTCGCCTAGGCAGCGCTTGCGCTGTCTTTTCGAGACATGCTGTATTCAGGATATGATTATAACAAAGAAAATGCCTCTCAGACCATAGCTCATTAAGTGTTTTCCACAACGGAGATCCCCTCACGTCATCTCCGTGGATGTTCAATTAATGAACCTTACTTATTTTTTATAGTTCTCATATCGTCTTACATAGCGTTTTTCCCTTTAAAAAAAAAATGTAAGATAGACACCTTGTGTGGCTTGTACCAAAAACTTTTACTTATATGCCGTATCAATTGGCTATTTCAAGCATTATGTCATTAAAAAGGAACAATACAGTAACACATTGACATATTTACATGAAAAAACAAACACTTAGTGGATTGTTAAAGACAAACTAGAGTGTAAATCAAAAAATTGATCTACTATATTAAAAAAACAACACACATGAGAAAAGAATTAATACATTCTAGACGTAACACTCACTAGACATTACATGCATATTTTAGACATTGCATATATTAGATGTTTTAATTTTCCTATTGCCGGGCCAATTGTTCCGTACGTAAGATCTTCTATGCCCTACGCTACTTTTCTAAATATCGGGACCTGTCTACTCTATCTCCTCAATATGGGTTGAGTTTATGGTCCCACAGAGGTCAGAGTGAAGGTGTATTGGTTCTAGTCTAGGCCGCCTTAATCGCACTTAGACTAGTCGTCTTTTGACACAATTTTTTCAGGTGGTCACTCTTGGCCTCTGGAAAGTATGTGCCGACGCGTTTCGACCTTCATGGTGGGACCAGGAGCTATTCGGTGAAAGGTCTTCCTCAGGGCTGGGGGAACTTTGGTAAGACACTAAATTAAACCTCAATCTTTCTTGGGCATATGCTGGAGGAGGAGAACTGTCCTTAGAGGGTTTGCGGTGGTGTCTTCGCACTCCTTTGTACTTGGCTCCTTTATTTTCAGCTTTTTCGGCGACAGCGTTTTGTTTCTTCTCGTGGGGGGGCTCTCCGGCAACTACGGCAGCTCCGTTGCTTCTGCTGGTGGCTTCGGTATTCAGGATATGGGCATAAAGCTCCACCCACTTTCCGTCCATCTTTTTAATTGGCTCCTGTCCCTGTCCTTTGTAAATGGTGGCTTTTCATTGGTCAATAGGCTCAGTAGTCCCTCCTTAGTACCGCCTTGTCTATCCTTGTAACCTCGGTGGGAGATGATTTTGAGTGTAAACCCCTCCTTCCCTTATTTTTTGTTGAAAAACACGAGGAAATCTCGAATCCTTGTTGAAGGAATGTTTTTGATTTTTATTTATTAGTACTTGTTTAAAAAAGCCCTTTATGGGATTTAGTACAGTAATAGCATCCTTGTTTGTCAGAATCTTTTAACAACGATTTATTGAAGCTTCACCAGCCGACACGTGTTTCGCCCATCACGGTCATTTGGACCTGGGCTTTCTCAAGGTTTGTTGTGGTCTGTGAGGTGGCTTCGTCCTGGGTAAAGTCCCGGTCTGCAAATGGTGAGGCTGGAAAGGTCCAGTGCCTCGAGTGAACCCCTTCACATTGACTTACATCGATATTGGGCAATACTATCCGGGACTGGGCTCTCTGGACCTTACTACACTGGTGGTCTCCTTGTAACCTCCCATGAGGACACCCCCTGTTACATGTGTTGTTACTCCCTAGGTTTTAACTACAGCCTCAATGCACTATTTTCTTAAAGGGCTTCAGACAGGACAGTCGCTTGGTCCTAAACTAGGCTGGCAGTGGTTACTTTTACTCACTAGCACATCTCACATTTATATGAGACCTTCTATAAATTTCCCTTCATCAGCTCCACACAGAGTACAACCTAATTCGGAATTAATATAATAATTCTTTTGTCACATTTCAAAGCTACTAATTGTATATATGGACATAGCTATTTGAATGTACTTGTGGTACTGTCTTGCATGCAATGCATTATGAGTAGGGTGGATTAGCATATCTTCTGCAGGGTGCAGTACCATTTCTGGCCAAAAGAGGTCCCATGGGACCTCTTTTGGCCACATATGGTACTGCACCCTGCAACACAATGACTCCAACTTTGCAGGGTGCAGTACCATATGTGGCTAAAAGAGGTCCCATCTTTTTAATTGGCTCCTGTCCCTGTCCTTTGTAATTGGTGGCTTTTCATTGGTCAATAGGCTTGGTAGTCCCTCCTTTGTATCACCTTGTCTCTTCTTGTAACCGCCCACGAGGACACCCCCTGTTACATGTGTTGTTAGTCCCTAAGTTTTAACTACAGCCTCAAGGCACTATTTTCGTAAAAGGCTTCAGAGAGGACACTCACTTGCTCCTAATCTAGGCTTGCAGTGGTTAGTTTACTTACTAGCACATCTCACATTTATATGAGATCTTCTATAAATTTCCCTTTATCAGCTCCACACAGAGTACAACCTAATCCAGAATTAATATAATAATTCTTTTGTCACATTTCAAAGCTACTAATTGTATTCATGGACATAGCTATTTAAATGTATTTGTGGTACTGTCTTGCATGCAATGCATTATGGGTAGGGTGGATTTACCATATCTTCTGCAGGGTGCAGTACCATATGTGGCCAAAAGAGGGCCCATGAAGAGGGTGCAGTACCATATCTGCCAAAAGAGGTCCCAAGGGACCTCTTTTGGCCACTTATGGTACTGCACCCTGCAACACAATACTCCAACTTTGCAGGGTGCAGTACTATATGTGGCCAGAAGAGGCCCCATGGGACCTCTTTTGGTCACATATTGTACTGCACCCTGCAACATGTCTAGGTTAAAAACATATCCAAATGATAGTGGAGCCTTGTCAGGTCCCAGAGCAGTTTGCACTGTCATGAGAACATTTTCCAACAAAAGAATTCCAAAGCTTTCTTCCATTTTATTCTATTTTATTTTCCAAATCTCGATGCGTAATCAATTAATGTCCAATCGTAATTTAAGTATTTAAATCCATTTTCAACAAATGCCTATCCAGGCCTTTCTTAACAACACCTGGGAGTTCACCCCTACCCATAGCATGACGTTAATACAGTGGAAAAACCGAATGCATTTCGGGCGTTTTTTTGCCCTTCGTCAGGGGTAACTGCAATAAGACAGATAATACATAAATTACCAGAACATCCCGATTGTAATTGTGCTGTTCTTACAAAAATGCTTTACTTTGTGGTTGCAATCTGACCCACATTTCCATGTGATCCGTAAATAAACAGAACATATAGTTATATATAAGGGTCCCGGTTTTCCGTTTAAACTGATTTTTACATATAAATACAGACGGAAAACGTTTTTTTCTTTGTATTTATATATATAAAAAACGGAAAAATACTGGCAAAGCAAATGCTTGTGCTACCTCTGTGCTCCTCTGGAAAATCCGTGTCTGAGGTTCACAAGGGCTGTGGAAAGAAATATGAAACCGCTGCCATCAAACTGCCCTTCTGGAGAGGGGTTAACCAACTGCAGCCGGGAACGCCGTGTCTGCAGAAGGAGAGGTTTCAATATTCAGTGCTTTATTTTTTGGGCATAAGAATCAAAATTGTTTTGTAAAACATTTAGGAAATTCAAATGGCCCTTTAAAAATGTGTTAATAAGCATTTAGGCACAAAGTATCTGCTCTCTGCCATGAAGTGATTTTACAGACCATTAAAATCCTAGAAACGCTGTTGAAAAGTGCTGTTTGTGTCTCATTAAAAGGCCTGTGACTCTTGCCCACTGAAGACAGCTGCAGTCCTGTGACTTTTGCATTTTGGTATCTCTTGCTGTACCAGTGTTCACATCCAATTCCCTGCACATTTTGAAGGTGACCCAGATTAATCTAGTTAAAAGGCCCCTCACTGTGGTGCTCACTCAAACACTTTTCTACAGGCAGCCGCTTTTTCACAAACTCTAGCTTCAAAAACAAACAGGTACCCTCCAAAGGTTCCTTTTATTGAGCCTTACTCACTTGTTTAAACAGACCATTCTCCTCTTCAAATAAAGTTAATGTTAACCAGCAAAGCTTTACTGTTGTGTCAGCATGACAGCTCAATACTGTAACCACTATGTCAAGCCCAAAGAGAAAGGTGATGTGCAATGAAGCGGAAGCAGGTAGAAGGTAAATTGTTGGAGCAATGCAAGCAGCCAACGTCCATTAAGAGGTGTGAAAACACACTCAGGACATAGGCTGCAGCTCAAGCAACCTTTTGTGTTTTTGGTTGTATGGGAGGAGTAAGGAGATCAATGGGGGCAGGGCATGGAGGCAGACATGCCTCCAACAGCTATCAGCATAAAGCCTGGGTCCACCTCTCAGTGAGTATTCACCCCTGCGGGGCAGTGAGGCTGAGTGAGAGGTGTTTGGGTCAGTTAGAATGACTTATTTTTACTTGCCAATCGTAGCCAGAGTCTGAAAACTTAGTAGCACTTAAATAATAACAGATGTGACTGGTGCACCGTCCGTGCTCTATATTTTATCCTTCGAGAAGACACTTTGTGTGATGGCTGATAATATGCAAGTAAAGGAGGGAGTAATGCTTTGACTTTTGCCAGACAGCTGCACAAGTGAGATCTAAGCAATACCACTAATTCACTAGTCTTTTCTTAGAGGACAGGGAAGACATTTGCTCCCAAGACGTAAAGTGCACCTAGCATAGGCTCCAATTTAAAAAACAGTTACAACAACCTATTACAACTGAGTGCAAGTGTGCATGACTATTTAAATAAATGTGGAAAAATACTAGCTGCAGCTTCTTCTTTTGCTTGCAATAGAAATAAATGTGGATAAATACAGATGAAAAGACCAAAAAATAAATATGGATAAATCCAGACGGAAATGTCAAAAAATAAATACCATAAAACCGGGAGCCCTAGTTATATACTATACATTCATCGTGAAAAGAGTGAATTACATCCATTGTGCAAAAGCAAATAGTTAAAGGTCATAATAAAACAAACAAACACATGCCTGTGCAAAAAATGAACTTGCCCCAACACAAAAACTAACCCGAAGTAAATGAATAACTACCTCCTAAATCTTGTCCAAACAACCTGATTTTAAATGTGCCTTCAGACTGCCATTATCACACAAACTAATTTTACCTTCATACACGCCAAACATTGTCAATCACCAAAGTGAATGTGCTCACTAGATGGACGTAAGCCCAGCTGGTCCTTTTAAATCCTTTCACTTGGTTAAACCAAATCACCTGACGCACGTCCCATAGAACTGAACAAATGTTAAAAACATTGGCATTTATAATAGCAGTAACTCTAACTCCAACAAACGCAAGACTGTTGGCGTTGAAAATGACTGTTTTTTACTTTTTCATACCATTGGCAATAGTGCTATGCAAATATAATACCTCCACTGCAGATAAAACAAGGGTAAACTTTCTGCCCATCTTTTTAATTGGCTCCTGTCCCTTGTAAATGGTGGCTTTTCATTGGTCAATAGGCTTAGTAGTCCCTCCTTAGTCTCACCTTGTCTCTTCCTCTAATCTCCCATGAAGACATCCCGTATTACATGTGTTGTTACTCCCTAGGTTTTAATTACAGCCTCAGAGCACTATTTTCTTAAAGGACTTCAGGCAGGACACACACTTAATACTAAACAAGGCTGCCAGTGGTTACTTTACTCACTAGCACATCTCACATTTATATGAGACCTTCTTTAAAGTTCCCTTTATTAGCGCCACACAGAGTACAACCGAATCCACAATTAATATAATAATTCTTTTGTCACATTTCAAAGCTACTAATTGTATATATGGACATAGCTATTTGAATGTACTTGTGGTACTGTCTTGTGTGCAAAGCATTACAGGTAGGGTGGATTTACCATATGGGACAATATGGTCCCATGGGACCTCTTTTGGTCACATACGGTACTGCACCCTGCAACATGGCTAGGTAAAAAACATTGCCATTTATAATGTCAATAACTCCAACTTTGCAGGGGGCAGTACCATATGTGGCCAAAAGATGTCCCATGCGACAGGTGATAGCGCGCCGTCTCGGCAAAATCACTACAGCGTTTCTACTTTTAGCATTTGTGTCAGCTAATGTGTTCTTACTAGTTTTAAAAATTACTGCTCAGTGTATGTGTTTTTACTAGTTTTAAAAAGACTGCTTTTATTTCATTTTGCCAGTTACCTGCACTACTTGGCTTCTCTCTGTTCTTCACTTCCTCATTGCCGGTCCCTGGTCCACCGCAGCGTGTGCTGTTTGCGTGGAGGGATGCGGCTCCGCCCAATTTTCCTCACTTCCGCTACCGGGGGGCTTACTTAAGCAGAATGACTGCACGGCGGCGCAGCGACAGGTGATAGTGCGCCGTCTCGGCAAAATCACTACAGCGTTTCTACTTTTAGCATTTGTGTCAGCTAATGTGTTCTTACTAGTTTTAAAAATTACTGCTCAGTGTATGTGTTTTTACTAGTTTTAAAAAGACTGCTTTTATTTCATTTTGCCAGTTACCTGCACTACTTGGCTTCTCTCTGTTCTTCACTTCCTCATTGCCGGTCCCTGGTCCACCGCAGCGTGTGCTGTTTGCGTGGAGGGACGCGGCTCCGCCCACTTTTCCTCACTTCCGCTACCGGGGGCTTACTTAAGCAGAATGACTGCACGGCCGCGCAGCGGACGCGCGCAGCGATCGCGCCAAATGCAAGCCCGTCTGCGCCCGTCCGCGACCGGATCGCGACCAGTGCCATTCATGCTGCCCGTTTTCAGAACCACAAGGTAAAGCATTGGTCTAGGACGGATCTACTGGCCTTTAATGTTACCACTTGCCCCAATCCTCATGGTTGTGACCTGACGACAGCTTCCCTTCGCAGCTCGTGTACAGAGTGCAACTGGACACTAAGTGCTACCGACCTTAGGAAGGGCGAAAGGGTGCAGAGGGAGCCACTAGATCAGATTAGAGCTTGCCTTATAAACTGCAGATCCTTGTCTAAACATGCAGAGGACCTGTGGCTACTACTGGCTGGGAACGATTTGGAGGTCTTGTTTCTCACTGAAAATTGGCTGAAGGACGATATCCTCGCAGCGGTGGCACTAGCTTTACCTTCTGGGTTCAAAATATGCTGTGCCAATAGGGCGGGAGACAAATGGGGAGGGGGGGTAGCGATTATCTGCAAGGACTCCTGGGACATATCCTCCTCAAACTTAGGGAACATGGGCTCGGTTGAGGGCCTAAATTTTTGCATCCGGACCGGCCATTCAACCGCTTTTTCGGGATTGGTGGTCTATAGGCCTCCTGACTGTCCACCCAATATACTCCCGGAATGATGCAATTTCATTGCACAGAAATCTCTCTTATCCTCTAATTTTACGGTATTAGGGGATTTCAATCTGCATGTAAATGATCCTACTTGTGCCCCAGTAATGAGATGGTCTCCTTGATGGAAGGAATGAATCTACCACAACATGTGAAATTCCCTACCCATATAGCAGGTCATACCCTTGACCTGATATTTTCCAACATACTGTCCTTGAAAATTGAAGTGCCAAACCAGGTGGTTTGGTCTGACCATTTTCCCATTACGTTCTCTTTCACTCTGGCTAATCCCGACTCCACTGAGAGTGCCAGATACTTTCTAAAGAGAAATTGGAAAAACTTAACTGCCGAATCCCTAAGCCCTATTCTATTAGCCAGCAATCCGCTTCTATCTCTTGACCCGAACGCCGATACTCTGGCCCTACATAATTGGATTGCCGCCGCAGTGGAGTCTGCGGCACCAGCTAGAGTCTCAAAATCTATGAGGAAATCCCCTCTGCCCCATGGTTTTCTGAATCACTTAGGGTTATGAAAAGCAAATGTAAGCGCTTGGAACGCCAATGGAGGGCAAATTATGATAATTCCGCAAAAATGCTATATAAGATATCTCTGAAGGTTTTGCATAAACTCATGAAAGAGGCAAGAAGAGAGTACATTGCCAAGTGTATTGATTCCTCCGACAACCCAGGGAAAGCTATCTTTAAAGTGGTCAACTCCTTCCTCAAACCCCGCGAGCTGGTCATCGACGCTCAGCCGTCACTGGCACTGTGTGAGAGAATTTCTACCTTTTTTAATGATAAAATCAGCAACGTCTACAAATCTTTCCTAGACATAACTACCACGATCAAATCCGACGTGGCAGTTAGGCATACACCCCTGCCTCTCCTTTCTGACTTCGCCCCTATCACTCAGAAGGAAGCACTGGCTGCAATTCTGAACTGCAAGTCTGGCTCACCGGAAGATCCTTGCCCTCCCAAATTGTGGAAAGTGTTGGCTAATTCCACGAACGAGGTGCTGGCCAAAATCTGGAACCCCTCCCTCTCCTCCGGCACCTTCCCTGATCTATGGAAGCATGCCACTCTACTCCCCCTAAAAAAGAAAGCTAACATGGACTCAGGGGAACTGAACAATTACAGACCTATCTCGTTGCTGTCAGCCCCTGCCAAGATGCTGGAAAAGGTAGTGCAGCGACAATTGGCTAATTTTATCGAAAACAATATCCTGCACGACACCCAATCCGGCTTCCGAGCGGGGTTCAGCACTGAGACGGCGCTTCTTGAGATAGCGGACTCAATTAGAATGGCACTGGACTTAGGAGCTTCAGCTATGCTGGTGCTCCTGGATCTCTCTGCTGCATTCGATACTGTGGACCACGCTATACTGTCGCAACGTCTTCAGGATAGCGGGGTCAACGGCACAGCTCTGGCCTGGCTAAAGTCTTTTCTCCACCTGCGTACTCAAAGGGTGGCCTTACAACCACATCAGTCCACCCGCAAGCACTTATGGTGCGGGTGCCTCAGGGGTCGGCTCTTAGCCCGCTCCTTTTTAATATATACCTGGCCCCTCTATTCACCTTTATAGCCAACTGGGGAGTGAAGGCGATTTCCTACGCCGACGACACCCAACTGGTTTTCTCATTTAATGATCAGACCGAAGACTCTTTTAAGTGCTTCAAAGGCTGCTTAAAAGACATCGCAGGATGGATGAACAACAACAAACTTAAATTGAATGCCAATAAGACTGAAGTGATGTTTTTTGGCAAATCCAAGCCTCCAGCGGCAGCCCTTTGGTGGCCTGAGGAAATGGGTCCGGCACCGGTTCCTACGAGCTGTGCCAAAAATCTGGGTGTTAAATGGCAGGACGATCTGTCCTTCTCCGCCCAGATTCAGCAGGTTACAGCGGCCTGTTTCTGTCGCCTGAGAAACCTTCGGAAATTTTTACATCTGCTACCTGAGAGCTGCCGCAAAACCATTATCCATGCCACAGTAACTGCCCGCTTGGACTATGCAAATGGCCTCTACACTGGCCTACCGGCCTACCAAGTTAAGAAACTTCAAATGGTTCAAAATGCGGCGGCGAGACTTATCAAACATGTTCCTTTTCGGCAGCACATCTCTCCGTACATCAGAGAACTACACTGGCTCCCAGTAGCCATGCGTATTAAATTCAAGGCCTTGACCCTTGCTTTTCGGGCAGTTCATGGATCTTGCCCTGCGTATTTAAAACAGAGGCTAGGTGTCTACACGCAGCCACGTGTGCTGAGATCCTGCTCTCAGAACCTACTATGCACCCCTCGAGTGAAAAAAACTCGGTTGGGTGCAAGATCTTTCATGTTTGGGGCATCAAAACTGTGGAATTCACTTCCTAACTCTTTGCGTCAGTTATCGTCTGAAACCCAATTTAGGAAGGCTATCAAAACTTGGCTTTTTAACCTGGCTTAATTTCGCTGCTGATCTTGTCGCCTCCCCGTGAGTCGCCTGTTGCTTTAGCGCCGGGACTCCTCCTAGGAGGAAGCTGTTCGCGCTCAACAAATGACAGTATTATTATTATTATTATTATATGGTACTGCACCCTGCAACATGGCCAGGTAAAAACATTGGCATTTATAATGCCAAGTACTCCAACTCCAACAAATGCAAGATTAATTGCATTTCCAATGCAATAGGTCTTGCACTTGTTAAAGTTAAAGCTGTTGGCGCTGAAAATGACAGTGTTTTTTACTTTTGCTTTTATACCATTGGCAATAGTGCTATGCAAATATAATAACGCCACTGCAAAAAAAAGAACAAAAGTAAAAAAAACATTGTTTTCAACGCCAACAGCTCTAACTTTAACAAATGCGAGACCTATTGCATTGCAAATGCTTGTTATAAGTATATTTCCAGTGGGCAAGGGTCATGTCTTCTAAAACTACAGGTTTTAAACCATGCAAGGATTCCCACAAACAGATGTTGTTGACGGACCCCTATGAGGTCTGTCTCTGGCGTTTGGACTCCAAACATGATTCGACATTGTATGACGTGTGCCAAGATAAACCCAAAGGCCATATGAGACCACGAAGCTAAACTCTGTTGCAGGACTCTGTCGGAAGATGAAGAAGTCTAATAGAGATTTCTAACTACAGATTCCTCACCTTTTGAATATTCCACAGGCGTCAGACTGTATCTGAAAACTTGTGAGAAAGTACCTCTGTGCACTGGCAGGTGGTGCCATGCATCTCCTCACTGATCCCATTCTGTTTCGGAAATGACTTGCAGGGCCTATATGCACCACTCCTGCACTCTCACATCACTTCCTTTCTCTCTGCACCACCAGATGCTGATTCAGAGTTTCCTCTTGTCTCTTTGAGGCAGTTTTTCAACAAAAATGTGTTCAGTATGCAAGGAAAATTTCACCTCCAAAGTTGAAAGGATTACAAGCAGATCAGTGCAGCAGCTGTCTCCTCACACCTCGCTACAGGGTCCAACTGCCAGGATCTCCCACTGAACCTTTCTCTCTCTAACACTCTCCTCTTCCTCACGGGGTATACTCAATCAATCAATCAGGCAATTGTAAGCGCACTACTCACCCATGAGGGTCTCAAGGCGCTGGGTGGGGGGAGGGGTCAGCAGTTCCGTTCAGTTGAAGAGCCAGGTCTTGAGAGCCTTTCTGAAGGTGTTCAGGGAGGGGGCGTGTCTGATGTTGATCGGGAGCTCGTTCCAGTTCTTGGCCGCGATGTCGGAGAAGGCTCTTCCGCCTGTTCTGGCTCTGCGGATGCGTGGGGTTTCGGCGAGGGCGAGGTTGGTGGATCGGAGGTTTCTTTTGGGTACGTGGAAGGCGATTCTCTCGTTGAGGTATTGGGGTCCGGTGTTGTGGAAGCATTTGCAGGCGTGGGTGAGTATCTTGAAAGTGACTCTCTTCTCGACGGGGAGCCAGTGGAGGTTCCGTAGGTGTTGGCTGATGTGCTCGTGTCGAGGGATACGGAGGATGAGTCTGGCTGCGGTGTCCTGTATTGTCTGGAGCTTGCAGAGTAGAGACTTGTTGATGCCGGCGTAGAGGGTGTTTCCGTAGTCGAGTCTGCTGGTTATGAGTGCATGTGTGACTGTCTTCCTTGACTCGGGGGGGGGGGGGTGGGGGGGGATCCATTTGAAGGTCTTACGGAGAATGCAGAGGGTGTTGAAACAGCTGGAAGCGACGGCCTTGACCTGTCGGTTCATGGAGAGGAAGGAGTTGAGTATGATGCCGAGGTTTCTGGCGTGGTCCGTGGGGGTCGGGGGGGCTGCCGAGGGCGGTGGGGAGTGTTCCATGCTGACGGGGTGGTGACGAGGACTTCTGTCTTCTCCGAGTTGAGTTTCAGGCAGCTGTTGCTCATCCTGGATGCGACGTCCTGCATTCCTTCCTGGAAGTTGAGTCAGGTGGTGGTGGGGTCCTTGGTGAGGGAGAGGATGAGCTGGGTGTTGTTGGCATAGGATACTATGCTAAGGCCGTGCTGTCTGACGGCGGCGAGGGGGGGCCATGTAGATGTTGAAGAGGGTTGGGCTGAGCGACGATCCCTGGGGTACTCCGCAGTTGATTTTCGTGGGTTCGGAGAGGAAAGGTGGCAGTCTGATTCTTTGGCTTCTGCCGGTGAGGAACGAGCGGATTCAGTCGAGGGCGGTTCCTTGTATGCCGGCGTCGTGTAGTCTGGCGGCGAGTGTGCGGTGGGAGACGGTGTCGAATGCTGCTGACAGGTCGAGTAGGATCAGGGCTGCAGTGTGGCCTTGGTGGAGGAGGGTGCGGATGTCGTCTGTGGCGGCGAGTAGGGCGGTCTCGGTGCTGTGGTTGCTGTGGAATCCGGATTGAGACGGGTCGAGGATGGAGTTGTCTTCGATGAACCTTGTTAGCTGTGTGTTGACGGTCTTCTCAGCGACTTTTGCCGCGAAGGGGAGGAGAGAGATGGGCCAGAAGTTCTTGAGGTCCGTGGGATCTGCTGAGGGCTTCTTGAGCAGGGGCCTGACTTCTGCGCATTTCCAGTCGTCGGGGAAGGTGCCGGTCTTGAAGGTGGCGTTCGGCTCTGTGGTAGATGTGCGGTGGGCAGGGGTCTGTGGGGGCCCCCGAGTGGATGCCTTTCATGGTCGAGGTGGTCTCTTCGGTCGTGACCGGTGTCCAGGAGGAAATGGTGGGCTGGCTGGCGTTGCCGGAGGGCGGGGTGGTTGCAGAGTCAAGTGTTTGGTCGTTGAAGTTGTCGTAGAGGTTCTTGATTTTCATATGGAAGTAAGATCTGAGCTTGTCGCAGAGGTCCTGGGAGGGGGTGATGTCCGTGGTTTCGCTGGGAGGCTTGGCGAATTCCTGGATGACGCTGAAGAGTTCCTTGGAGTTGCTGGAGTTGGCGAGGATTTTGTTGTGGATGAAGGTTCTTTTGGTGGTTCTGAGGCGTTGGTGGTATTCTGTCATGGCGTTCTTGTAGGTGCTGTGGTTTTCAGGCGTCTTGCAGTTTCTCCAGTTCTTCTCGAGACGTCTGCAGGTGTGTCTGGCTTCTTGGAGGTCGGCGGTGAACCAGGTGGCTTTCCTGGGGCACTGTCTGTCGGAGTTGCGTAGCGGGGCGAGTTAGTCTGCGCAGTTGGAGATCCATGTGTGAAGTTCCCTGGCTGCGAGGTTGGCGTCGGTTACGGCAGTGGAGGTGTCGCAGTTGAGGGTGGAGTTAAGCTGCTCCTCGGTGACTCTGCTCCAGTTCCTTCGCGGAGGGTGTGGAGCAGGTTTGGGTGGCTTGGGTTTGTCGATGAGGAAGTGTACGCAGTCGTGGTCAGTCCATGGGGGTTGCGTGGTGTGGCTAAAGTGGATGCTGTTTCCTCCTGCGAAGATGGGGTCGAGGGTGTGTCCTGCCTTGTGGGTGGGCGTGGTGACGAGTTGTTTCAGTCTGATGTTGGCGAGGTTGTCCAGGAGGTTGGTGGAGCTGGGGTCGCTGGGGTTGTCGAGGTGGAAGTTCAGGTCTCCGATGAGTATGTATTCCATGGAGTCAATGGCGTGGGGTGCGATGAGGTCGGTGATGGTGGAGGCGAAAGGGGCGCAGGGCTGGGGGGTCTGTAGGCGAGGGTGCCGCGGAGTGTGGAGTTGGGGCTGGTCTGGACCTGGAAGTGCAGGTGTTTGGCAGCTGAGAAGGCGTCGCTTGAGGTGGAGAGGCGGAGGGAGTTTTTGTGTGCAATGGCAAATCCTCCTCCGGGGTGGTTTGGGCGGTCCTTCCTCTGGATCTTGTATCCATCCAGGATGGCGATGTCGGGGGCGGGGGAGTCGTTGGTCCAGGTTCCAGATCTATATGGCGTGTCTGTGCCGGGAGCGCATGTTGAGGAGGATGCACCTCAGGGCATCGGCGGTGTTGGCGGCGGGGGCGGAGGTGAAGGTCTGGGGCAGTGGCGGCAGGAGAACTGGCCGTGGGTTGTGTTCAGCGTGGACAGTTGGCAGTGGTTGTTCCTTCCGGTGTTGAGTGCGAGGAGGGCAGCGGAGTCGTAGCGGTGGATGGTCGGAGATCCAGGGTTCCTGGCGCTGGCCGTGGTCGGGTCGCGGACGGGCGTAGATAGGCTTGCCTTTGGCGCGCCCGCTGCGCACGTCCGCGGCGCAGTCCGCCACTAAGTAGGGGGAGGGGGGAGGGACGTGCAGCTGGGAGGCGGGAACGGGACTCGGCAGGGGAGAGGGGCCGCAGGGGCAGTAGCGGCGTAAAGAGAGCCAGGCACGCAGGAAAACAAAAACAAGGCACAGCAATTAAACAAAAATGAGCAGTACAATCGCAAGGCAAAAAAGGGCAAAAAACAGTGCAAGACACAGCGAGGGGCACTGACCAGGCTGGAACGGGCACAGCACAGGAGCGGACAGCAGCGGCCTCGAACACCTGCCAGGTGGAGGCGAAACGGAACCAGCGGCGAGGCAGGCGCAGCGGAGCTGCTGGGGAGAGAGCAGATCTCAGGCCAGAGGTTAGAGGTCTTGCTCGCGCTCCCCCGCAGCAGCCGCCATTAAGTAGGGGAGGGACGTGCAGCTGGGAGGCGGGAACAGGAGTTGGCAGGGGGGGGCGCAGGGGCAGCAGCGGCGGGGAGAGAGCCAGGCACGCAGGAAAACAAAAACTAGGAACAGGCCACAGCAATTAAACAAAAATAAGCAGTACAATCACAACAAGGCAAAAAAGGGCAAAAAACAGTGCAAGACACAGCGATGGGGCACTGACAAGGCTGGAACGGGCACAGCACAGAAGAGGACAGCAGCGGCCTCGAACACTTGCCAGGTGGAGGCAAAACGGAGTCAGCGGCGAGGCAGGCACAGCGGAGCTGCTGGGGACAGGGCAGATCTCAGACCAGAGGTCAGAGATACTGGTCTTCTTCCAGGCAGGCAGGCACTGGTGCTCCAGGATCCAAGGGCAGGTGATCTTGTATTCCCTGGGTGATGTTCCCTCATCCAACTGGGAGACTGCCAGGCCATGGCCCCCGGTCCTGGTCACAGGCAGAAGTCTTACTGAGATTCTCCTCCTCATACAGCACAACTGGCTGCTTGACCATTACGTTGTTAGGGGCCTCACTCTCCCCTTCTTATAGTCCATTTTCAGATGCTAAATGTTCCTTTTGAAATGCCCTCTCCTCTACCCTGTATTTCCTCCAGAAAGCAGCCTGTCACAGCAGGATTGACTCCAAATCTAATAGCCTACAGCACAGGCCATGGGAGTGAATAAAGATTCATACCTGTATGTTAGCCACTGTGATGTGTGTTAACCCGGGGCCTCAGCCCTACTCTTTATGATTCTCTTATTAGCCCCATGTCTTTCCTGAGAAGTGCCTAGGCCCCTTCCCAGTGACCTCTCTGTGAATCAAAGAGCACCCTTTGAAGTAGACTGAAGAGCCGGACTCTCCCTTCCTCCGGTGTGTCTCACCCAGCTCACAGGAATGCAGCAATGCAAAAATCTGTCTAGGGGGATTTCTCTAGCACCTCCTGCTCTTCCAGTTAGCCCTGGGTCTCCCAAAATAGAACCCAGAATCTTCCATGTATTGTACCGTTCACAGGCACAAATACACCCAGCACATGCATAAAACATACACGCACTGCACAGCACTAAATTGTCCATGTATTGTACCATTCACAGGCACACATACATCCAGCACATGTATATAACACACACACACACACTGCCCAGCAGTGCATCATCCCTGTATTGTGCCATTCACAGGCACACATACACTTAGCACATGTATATAACACACACGCAATGCGCAGCACTGCACACCACTCCGATGTAGGTCAAGTGTGAGTTAGGCACACAGTTGCAGAACTTTAAATTAGTAAGCCTGTAGGCTTCACTCCTGTGACACAGGTAAAAAAAAGTTCTGTTCACTCCTACTGATCACTACACGGTATGCTGCCACCTCCTGTCTCGTGCTGCTTAACTCCTGGCAAACGCGGTAGCCTTTCACCACTATGAGGGTAGTGCTTTGGGTGCCCCCCTCCGTCCAAAAAGACCGCAATCAGTGAGACAGTCCTATGTCATGGTGCACATGCATAATCCGTGTTCACCCAAGACAACAAAAATCAGCATCAGTGATCCAGACATTCCAGTTGGAGCAATCAGGGCTGTGGCACACATCCACTACCATGCAGGGTCTTTTCTGTTCCAACACTCCTAAAGTTGATCAACGTCGGAGCCTGTGACGCAACTTGTCCCAGTACAACCTGAGTGTCCAGGGCTGTCCCCAAGGCATATCAAAGAGTTTAACAAGCCCATGCTCTGACTATTCAGATCCTTATCAACACCCTCTGGCTCGTATTTGGGCCCCCAAGGAACTGAGAGACCTTCTTCTGGGGGTACTGCCAACTGGTTTGCCTACGGTACCATTTGGACCTCTCCAAATCCACTACTTGTCCTCCCCTTGGCTCCTTTTCTGACTCTGCCTCTAGTGCCATGCTCCCACTGGTCCTCTGAGCCTCAACGCCGACTCCATTGACACCAGAGGATGAGGTCTGAAGTGTGTTCTCTGACTCCAAATCTGTGCCGCTATGACCTCGAGCAAGGCTGCATTCAGTTTCCATCGAACTGCCACCTCCCTCACTAGACTTGCCGCCACCTCTAGGAAAGACGCATATGTTGCATTCCTTATTTGGCATGGATTCAGGCAATGATGCAGGTGACAAAATTGGACAACCATAGCACAAGGATAATTAGTACAATGACATTCAAGAGATCAGTGGCCTTGAAACATTCCCTGAGGAGGGCCTTCTCTCACTCCCCCGTCCTGCCACTGAGGACAGCACTTCTCATGCAATGGTTATGTGTAGGGCAGCTAAAGTTCTAGACCTACAGCTCTTCACCTTGGAGGTTAAAACCAATGTATTGATGGAAGTGGTCCATCTGCTGAGCGCCACCTGCCCTTCAATGAGGTGCTTACAGATACCCTTTTCGAGGCTTGGACCAAACCTTGCTCTGCCCCACCCGTCGGTTGGCAGATTGTGAAATGCCACTACTCTGCCCCGGGTGATCCTGCTTTTTTGTCTCAGCACCCTTCTCTTGAAATCTTGGTGGTGTAGGTGTCTACAAGTCAGAAAAACCCAAATATCTTCCTGACTGCTCCCATTTATAGTCCAAACATGTGGAGACCTTTGGGAGGAGTGTATTTTCGTCCACTAGCTTGGCCCTCAGGTCTGTGAATGTCAGCTGCCTCCTGGGCCACAATTCCCATGTTCTTTGAGATTTAGTTGCTCAAGTCCTCCCAGGTGCCCAGAAGAACTCTGGCCTGTCCTCACCCAAGCCATCCAGGATGGTTGTGATGCGGTTACCAATTTGTTGTGGCTTGGACACCACTTATTCCATTGGGTGGGCCATTGGCACCACCATTGCCATTCTCTGCCACGTCTGGGATCAGTCAACTGTTTTTTCAAGCGATGTCCAGTCGTCCCTTATGGACATGCCCTTTGATGGGGCTTACCTATTTGGGGACAAGCCAGATTCCGCCCTGGAGTGGTTCAAGGAGACGAGGGCCACTTCACACCCCTTGGACCTATCTGCCCCCAACTCCATCAGCCCTACCATTGCTTTTGCGGCTTTGGCAGAGGTACCTCATAGTGCCAGCCAATTCAGCCCCTGCAAGGTACACAGCAGTTTTGTTGCTGTGGAACCACTGCCCCTGCTGTCAGTGTCCGCGAACCACTAAGTCCACTCCCCCCCCACGCCCTGCAACCCCACCGACAAAACCCCTTCAGTGTGCCCTTAGCGGAGAACAGCCACCCGATTGGAGGTAGGATCCGACGATTCTTGCCAGATTGGCAGACCATCACATCAGACAGGTGGGCCCTTCAGATAGTCTGGAAGGAGTACACCATACCCTTCCATAGCTACTCTGCCGCTCCTTCCACCGTCCCCAAATCGACTGACGGTGGATCATCTGTCCGTCTCACAGCAGTAGGTGAAAGTCCTATTGGCCAAAGGAGCTATCAAGAGGGTGACTGTGCCAGAAGTAAGTTGCAGTTGTTATTCCCGCTAATTTCTGGTGCCGAAGAAGGACAGAGGGCTTTGTCATATCTTAGACCTGCGCCCTATCAACGCCTTCCTCCGGAAGAAAACATTCAAGATGATCACACTGACCCAGGTATGTGCTGCCCTTGACCCTGGAGACTGGATGATGGTGTTAGACCTGCCGAAACGACTATAGACCGTAATTAGGTCAGCAGCAGACACCTCCCTACCCCACCCAGAGTTGACAGTGTCCCTTCTGGGTTGGCCATTTGGGAGAGGTGGAGGTCAAAGGTCTCTGGTCTCCGACGGAGGCCTGACTCCATATCAACCTGATGGAGCTGAGGGCCATCCACTTGGTGTTGAAAGCCTGCCTACTGTCCATGAAAGGAAGGCTGGTGCAGGTGCTTGTAGACCACACCACAGCCATGTGGTATTGCAACAAGCAGGGTGGTGTGGGGTCCTGAACCCTGTACGTAGAGGGGCTATACCTCTGAAAATGACTTGACCATTAGGGGGATCTTCCTGTTGGTGAAACACCTGGCAGAATTTTTAAATGCCAGGGCAGACAAGCTCAGCAGTCAATTCCTCACGGATCACAAGTGGAAGTTACATCTGGAGGTGGTGCATGGTCTCTTCTGTGAATGAGAAAAACTTGCCTCAATCTGTTTGCCAACACTGAGAACGTGCAAAGTCAGCAGTTTAGTGCGTTGGAGTTTCCAAAGAGCCTCTCGCTATGGGACCCATTCCACCAAGAGTGGAACTTAGGGCTCCTGTATGCCAATACCACTCCTCCCTGAGTTCTGCAAAAGATCAAGAACAACTGGGCCCCAAGTCATCCTAGTGGCCCGGACTGAGCACAGAGAGTAAGGTATCCAGAACTCCTGGGTTTGAGCGTCTGTCTTCCAATCAGGGAATCCCTGCGGGAGGACCTGCTGTCGCACCAAAATGGCAGGGTTCGGCACCAGGGCTTTTGCAATATCCACCTTCATGCATGGAGATTGAGTTTTGATAACTGAACACTGTCGACCTTCCTCTGGAGGTGGTTGATATCATTTGGGCAGACAGGCAGGCGCCCCTCCCAAAAAACTGTATAAACCTGTAGTTGGGACAAATATGTGGTTTGTTGTGGCATATGCAAGATTTCCCCCTCCAGGCCACGTTATGACGTACCATCATTTTTTTGTTTCTTGCCTGGCAAGGCTCTGCTTTGGGCACACTTAAAGAGTACCTCTCTGCTCTTTCAGCCTTTTTACTGTTGCCGGAGCAGCCATCAATATTTAAGCTCCTATTTGTGATGCGTTTTTTTAAAGGTCTCAGACGCTTGTTTCCCCTCCCCTCTCCTTTCGTCATGCCTCAGTGGGACCTTAACTTTTTTCTCACATATTTGCTGCATGCTTCTTCTGAGCTGCTTCACAGGTGTTCTTGCGGCCCCTCACCCTCAAGACAATGTTCCTGGTTGCCATCACCTCGGTGTGGCAAGTGAGTGAGCTTCAGGCTCTATGTTAACCAACCTTACACCACCTTCTTTCCAGACCAACTGGTTCTGCAGATGCAAGCATCTTTCTTACCAAAAGTTGTGACATCATTCCATGTCCATCAAACCTTCATACTGATGGCCTTCTATGCTCTGTCTCGCCCCTCTAAGGAGGAGGAGAGACTCCAACCTTCGACTCCAAAAGAGTGTTGAGATTTTACATTGATCGTATCAAAACACACAGTGCGAACAGAGTCCAGAAATAGACTGACAGTTCGCTGGGGTGGCGCTTATATTTTGCTCTGGCGTCACTACTGGGGTGGGATGGAGTTGACGCAGAGTCGCACAGCACCACCTACTGGCACGAGGGAGCAAGGTTGGGAAAAATCTATGGATCCAGTCTGGTTGTGCTCACAAGTTGAGGAATCTGTGGTTAGATATAGTGTCCACCATAAAGAATGTTACTTGAAGGTAAGTAACTTGTTTCGTTTGTGCATGTGTGGCTTAGCTGTTGGGTAGCAGCCGGTAATGAGCCCACCCCCAAGATCGAGGTTAAAGGCAGTCCTGTGAGAGTGGAGTGGTAGCTGGCCCAGCCTACTGTTTATCTTCCTCCTTGTCTGATCTGACTTCCACCAGGAGGATCTCACCAGGCAGCTCAGAGGATGGTGCAGGAGTAGATGAAATCGGCATACCAGCAGCTACGGTGGTGAAGATCCTGGCACAGAGGACTGGTATGCAGAGTTGTCAGAGGAAGTACTGAAAGAATTTTTTTTTTAAATGGATGAGCAAGTATTAACATCCAAGCAATACTTTATATGTAGAGCAAAGCAAAAAACAAAGTGAGAAAGTGAAGTCAAAACAACATGTATGAACAAATAAGTGTAATATACTAGCCCTTCACAAGTGGATCAAAGACTTACGCATGTTCTCATAGATGTAGAGTGTTACACAAAGACATTAGAAAGAAACACTCCATTTCAAGAAGGGTAAGCAAGTATTACAGCATCACAGCAACACTTCAACTAAAGTGAAAAGTTAGAAAGAACACAATCTAAGAAATAGAGTAAATAAATATTAAGTCTAAAAATGAGTGGACAAATGAGCGAACATATTTGCACACTGCCATTGAATGAGAGACACACTCTGGTACTTTTAGATGTAGTGTTACACTTAGAAATACACACTTGCACACCACCATTGACTCGGGCGCGCACAGATTGCCTGAGGTGCATATATATATATATATATATATATATATATATATATGTGTGTGTGTATATATATATAAATATACATACACACACACACTCCCTCTCTCCCTCCCCCTCCCCATCCGCCCTCCCCCTCCCCCCCTCAGCCCTCCCACTCCCTTTGAATCAGACATTATTTATCAAACGAGTTAACTGGCATTTAAAAACAGACCGAGCCAGGTGTCAAGCCTCATCTAGACACATGAAAGACAATAAAAGAAAGTACAATGGACTATATGAACCTGTGACTGAGCAATTAACATGAGTTTGTAGTGAAAAGGAGCCAAATCATGAAAGGTCGTTTGAAAATACACACGCTGCACTCCAATGTCATTAAACTTACCTAGGCTGCACAAAAACTCCGTCCATTTTGGAAAATAACGAAAAGCACTATGCTTCCTTCAAGGCACCCCGGAAAAATATGGGGAATGAAATGAAGTCAAAGGAAAGCTCTTCAAAATGATGGTATAGATGTGGCTGTCAGCCAATGAAAGTGAAAGAGGCAAAACTCAAATAGGTGAATCACAAAGTTCAAGGACAAATGGAATTTGTTGAAGAAAAAGCACACATTTACAAAAATGTGAGGTCGCTATAAACAACTAGCATATGCTTTTAGTAAAAAAATATTTGTAGTGTATTGCGACATGAGGCCCACAGCTTTAAAAAACATAATTTAAAAAATGCATGTACGAGTAGCAGACAACCATGCTTTTTTATGCTAATAGGTGTGTACTTAATTCTATATCAGGACCAGAGGCTTTGGATTATGTTTCTATTTCTTTACTGATAAAAATACAGCTACCAATTGTGGAAGTTAAAATTCCAGCTCCCTGCTCTCATATAAGAAGGCCAGTAGTCGGAGGTAACTGAAAAGATACCAAAGTTTTATTACACTCGAGCAGGTGCACCGATTCACAAAACTAGGATGGCCATGAAAAGAGTGAACAACAGATGAAGATCTCAAAAGCTATTTGTACATGTTTGAACAGGCTGTGTACGTGCAAAACATGAGCAAAGAGAACATTCCGCGATTAGGTGGGGAAGGCGATAATATTTCCAAGAAGTGCAAACACCAGAAGTGGATTACTGAGAAGCCTCAGGTGGGCAAAGTTCAGACAGACAAAATACGTGGCAACACCAGGTGGGCAATTGGAAATTTACAGAAAAACACCAAAGCTCATAAGACAAATTATCGGCCAAATACAAAATGAAACAACTGATGTCCACAGTATTAAGAAAATATCTTTTTACAATCGACCCCTTGAACATTAGTTCGAACATTTCCTTATCATTCAAACCCAAAACATTAATATATGTAAATCTGAAAGAGACATGTTAGTGACAGATTCCTTACCTTAGAATATCCCCAGGCGTCAGGCTGGATCCGGAAAGTTTTTGCGTAGCAGTACCCTTGCGCGTCGGTATGCGGCGTCGTGCGGCTCCGCGTCCGTCGTCGGCGTCGTGATCGCCGGGATGACGTCGCGGGCAGTACTTGGACGCCGCCCCTGCGCGCTGACGTCAGTTCTTCTTTTTCCGCGCCAGTAAGCGCAGATCCGGGAAGAGCAGTGCCCTAGTCAATTTTTGACTAAATTTTTGGTGATTTTTTCACTGTTTCTTTTCGAGTCTTCTCGACTCCTAGGTGTCGGTAGGGATGCCCGGCTTCAAGCCATGCGACGTCTGTGGTCGAATGATGTCGATCACAGACCCGCACTTAGAGTGCCTCTCCTGTCTCGGCCGAGACCACGACACAAAGTCGTGCCCTGACTGCCGGGCCTTACACCCGAAGGCTTTGCGAGAGCGGTCTCGAAAGCTCCTCGAGGTCCGGCAGTCGGCTCCGCGCCGCACCAAGCCCCGGTCCCGTGAGAGGTCGAGGGGCCGGTCGCGGAGCCCCCGCCGGTGTCCAAGTCTTCGCACTCCTCGGGTAAGTCGAAGCACAAGAAGTCTAAGAAGCACCATCGCTCTAAGACTTTGCCTCGCCGGTCTCGCGACTCGGCTGAGGCCCCTGTCGGCACAGTCCCCGCCCCCGCGGCTCCGGATGTGCCTGTGGCGCCGCCCCCGCATTACCCGTCCTTCCCGGGTTCGGGGGCGACTCCGGCCGAGATACAGGAATTCCTGTCGGCCATGGCCCGCCTCTTCGGGCCTCAAGGTCCCTCCGGTGCGCCTTCGGGCCCCGTGGGCCCTGATGGGGTTGCTCCGGCGTCGCCGACGACTCCGGTCCCGGCGTCGCCTGTCCCGCCAGCCTTGATCCCGGCCTCGGCTCCGGCCCCGGCCTCGATCCCGGCTCCGGTGGTACCGCAACCCCGATCGACGCCGGTTGACCTAACCACGCCTCCGCCAGCGCCGATGTCCCCGGTGCCATTCCCGACGCCGCCCGGGGCTCCGGGCGGCGTCGTTCCCCGGTTCTCTCCGGTTCCGGACATGGAGCCGGACCGACGTCGCTCGACGCCGGCTCCGGCGCCGATGAGACCTTGGGTCCCAGATGTCCCTCCTCCTCCATATTTTGAACCAGAGGAGGACCAGGAGAGCTGGGAGGGGTCGGAAGACCCTCTCACACAGCAGTGTGAGTATGATCAGGACTGGGCAGAGGAACTTGGGGATGCCAGTGGTCTAGACACTTCCCCTGACGCTGGCATGCTGTCTCCTCCCGTGGCTACGGAGGAGGGAGCAAATTTCGCAATGGTGTTGCGTAGAGCAGCTGGAGCCTTGAACCTCCAATTGCCTACTGTGGCTGTCAGGACTAATCTCCTGACGGAAGTGCTTCAGCCGGCAGCTTCCTCCTCGGAGACTGTGCTGCCGTTTAATGATGCACTGTCTGACGTTCTTTGGGCACCTGGTCCAAGCCCACCACAGGGGCTCCTGTGGATAGGAACGTGGCCCGACGCCATCGCCCTGCTCCGGGCGACCCCTTGTTTCTCTCTCAACATCCCACCCCCGAGAGCTTGGTTGTCCAAGCCTCTGCCTCCCAAACCGCCTTCCCTACCGCCCCTCCGGATAGGGAATCCAAACGCCTGGACCAATTTGGGAAGAAGGCTTTTCTTCCTCCAGTGCTGGCTTGCGGTCCGTCAACACCGCTTGCCTTTTGGGCCGATATACCCACTCCCTGTGGGATTCGGTGGCGACTGTTTTGCCCCAGTGTTCTGAGGAGGTCCAGACACTGCTTACCCGCACCATTGCGGAAGGTAGGGATGCGGCAAAGTACACCATACGTTGTGGCCTTGATACCGCCGACTCGCTGGGCAGATCGCTTGCAACGACGGTGGCTCTGCGTCGCCACGCCTGGCTGAGAACAACTGGTTTCTTGGGTGATGTCCAGAATACGCTCATGGACATGCCCTTTGATGGAGTCGGTCTTTTTGGTTCCAAAGCAGACCATGCGCTGGAGCGTTTTAAGGACTCACGGGCTACTGCCAAGTCCCTGGGCCTTTCTGTTGTGCGCCCTCCGCTAACCTCTGCTTTTCGCCCCTTTCGTGGCCACGGAAGGGGCGCCCAGTCACGTCCGCTGCCCAGCCACCGGCCCGCGCAGCAAGCGTCTTCGCGTGGCCGAGGACGTGGCTACCGCCGTGGCGGTTCGGGCAACCAGCGTGCGGGTCAGGCCACCAACTCCGCCCCGTCCGCGGCCTCCAAGCCCTCCTAGTCCCTCCTTTCAGGTGCACAGCATGCCAGTAGGGGGCAGGGTCCGCCATCACCTTCACCACTGGCGTGCCATCACCTCGGACAGGTGGGTCTTGGACATTGTCCGAAGGGGCTACTCCCTCCCCTTCGAGACCACCCCCCAGCCATGCCACCTCAATTCCACCGCATGTCAGGGGATCACTTGGTGCTTCTGCAGAAGGAAGTCACGGCCCTCTTGGCCAAGAGGGCCATCGAGCATGTTCCGACCCCAGAAGTAGGACGTGGTTGCTACTCCCACTACTTTCTGGTGCCCAAAAGGACAAGGAGGACATGCGTCCTATCTTGGACCTCCGGAACGTCAATCGCTTCCTCCGGAAGGAGAAGTTCAAGATGCTCACCCTAGCTCAGGTCTTGACTGCCCTCGACCCTGGAGACTGGTTGGTAGCGTTGGACTTGCAGGACGCTTATTTTCACATCCCCGTCCTGCCGGCCCACCGGCGTTACCTTCGGTTCACGGTAGGACTCGAGCATTTTCAGTTCACCGTGCTCCCCTTTGGCCTTACCAGTGCCCCTCGGGTGTTCACCAAAGTGATGGCGGTGGTCGCAGCTCATCTGCGCAGGGCAGGGGTTCCAGTCTTCCCCTACCTCGACGACTGGCTGCTGAAGGCGGGCTCGTCCCAGGCAGTCGTCTCCCACCTCCAGACTACGGCCGAACTCCTGCACTCGCTGGGGTTCTCCATCAATGTGCCGAAGTCGCATCTGATTCCTTTTCCACAGCTCCTTTTCATCGGAGCAGTTCTGGACACGACGCAGTTTCGGGCCTATCCTCCCGAACGGCGAATCCAGAATATTCAGGCTATGATTGCGATCTTTCAGCCTTTATCCTGGGTTTCGGTACGGATGACCCTGAGGCTGCTGGGCCTCATGGCCTCCTGCATCCTGCTGGTCGATCATGCCAGATGGCATATGCGGGCTCTGCAGTGGGACCTGAAGTTCCAGTGGGCGCAGCACCAGGGCAACCTGTCCGATCACGTCCAGATCTCGGAGGGGACTGCAAAACAGTTGCAGTGGTGGCTCTCGAACCGGCAATGGGTCATGGGCAGATCCCTCTCCCTTCCCCAGCCAGAGCACACAGTTGTGACGGACGCGTCCCTTCTGGGATGGGGCGGTCACATGGGAGAGGCGGAGATCAGAGGCCTCTGGTCTCCGGCGGAGTCCCGGCTCCATATCAACCTTCTGGAGCTCCGGGCGATCCGACTTGCACTCAAGGCATTCCTTCCCTCTGTCAAAGGGAAGGTAGTGCAGGTGTTCACAGACAACACCACCACCATGTGGTACTGCAACAAACAAGGCGGGGTGGGGTCGTGGACCCTCTGTCAGGAGGCTCTGCGCCTCTGGACATGGCTGGAACATCAGGGCATGTTCCTGATGGTTCAACACCTGGCAGGTTCCCTGAACGCCAGGGCGGACGAACCTCAGCCGCAGGTGCATGATGGATCACGAATGGCGTCTTCACTCGGAAGTGGCGCAAGGACTCTTTCTGCAGTGGGGAGAGCCTTGGTTAGATCTATTCGCCACCGAAGAGAACGCGCAATGTCATCAGTTCTGCGCGTTGGAATTTCCAAGGCGGCACTCGCTCGGCGACGCTTTTCATCGCGAGTGGAGTTGCGGTCTGTTGTACGCCTTTCCGCCTATACCACTTCTACCCAGAGTGTTGAAGAAGATTCGGCGCGACCGGGCCCAAGTCATCCTTGTGGCTCCGGACTGGGCTCGAAGAGTTTGGTATCCAGAGCTACTCAGTATGAGCGTCGATCCCCCGATCCGTCTGCCTCTTCGGGAGGATCTTCTGTCGCAGCAGCAGGGGACGGTCCTCCACCCGAACCTGTCCAGGCTCCACCTGCTTGCGTGGAGATTGAGCGGCGGCAGTTGATTCCTTTCGACTTGCCTCCCGAAGTTTGTGATGTAATTCTGGCAGCCAGGCATCCCTCCACTAAGGTGGTATACGCCTGCAGGTGGAACAAGTTTGTGGCATGGTGCACAGCAAAGGCTGTGAATCCCCTCTCTGCCCCTCTTTCCGAGGTTCTTCTGTTCGTTCTTTCCCTGGCCCAACAGGGTTCTACCCTGGGTACCATCAAGGGCTATCTTTGTGCCATCTCGGCCTTCCTCAGGCTTCCTGATCAGCCCTCCTTTTTCAAGTCCCCTGTTGTTAACAGGTTCCTAAAAGGCATTACACACCTCTTCCCTCCTGTTCCGTTTGTGATGCCTCAGTGGGACTTGAACTTGGTTCTTACCTTTCTCATGTGCGCTCCCTTTGAGCCTCTACATAACTGTCCTCTTCGTCTTCTAACTCTGAAGACAGCCTTTCTGGTGGCCATCACCTCCACTCGGCGGGTGAGTGAGCTCCAGGCTCTTTCATGCAAACCCCCCTTTCTGTCTGTCCATCCAGACAAGGTTGTTCTTAGGACGCGTCCGTCCTTCTTGCCAAAGGTGGTTACTGCCTTCCACATTGGGCAGACCATCACTTTGCCCACCTTCTTTCCGCCTCCGCATCCTTCCAGAGAGGAAGAGAGGCTCCACCGTCTGGACCCAAAACGTGCGCTTTCCTTTTATATCAACCGCACACAACACTTCTGGGTGGATGACCAGCTCTTTGTTGGCTACGTGGGCGCCAAAAGGTTGGGCGGTGCACAAGAGAACCATCTCCCGCTGGGTAACCTTGTGTATCAAAGCCTGCTATTCTTTGGCTAAGAAGGAGCCTCCTGTTGGGCTGCGTGCCCATTCGACCAGGGCAACGGCTGCTACCACGGCTTTAGGCCGCGGTGTTCCGCTGCAGGATATCTGTCAGGCAGCTACGTGGGCCTCGCTGCACACATTTACAAAGCATTACTGCCTTGACAGTCAGGTCCGGAGGGACGGCTTCTTTGGCCGTTCTGTCCTCCGGGACTTCCTTGTCTGATCTTTGTTCGCAGACCCACCACCGGGGTTGGTATTGCTGGGGTATCTATTCTAAGGTAAGGAATCTGTCACTAACGTGTCTCTTTCAGATGCACAAGTTACTAACTTGTGTAACGATATATCTGTAAGAGACAGTAGTTAGTGACAGATTCCTACCGCCCCACCCATCCTCCCCGTTCTGCGAACTGATTTCTAGGGTTAAGGACATCCCTTTCAGGGCCCTAGTATTTTTCAGACACCTATGTCAGCTTCTTGCATGGCTCTGCGTTCCTGGCGCGGAAAGTCGTGTACAGAACTGACGTCAGCGCGCAGGGGCGGCGTCTAAGTACTGCCCGCGACGTCATCCCGGCGATCACGACGACGGACGCAGAGCCGCACGACGCCGCCTAAGAACGCGCAAGGGTACTGCTACGCAAAAACTTTCCGGATCCAGCCTGACGCCTGGGGATATTCTAAGGTAAGGAATCTGTCACTAACTTCTGTCTCTTACAGATATATCGTTACACAAGTTAGTAACTTGTGCTTTACAATCTTCACTGAGAATAATTTTTCATCTATCTGCATTAATCTATCTCCTCTTTCTGCACCATAGCTGCATTAGTCTAATGTATGGATGTTGGGAGGCGGCATGCAGAAGCTAACATGGCGCAACACATGGGTAAGCACTGTACACATAGACAACAAGCCAATATACTACCACCTATTACAGCTGCTATCATTAATAAGTTGTAGCCCCATTAGGTAAATATTCCCCAAAACTATCCTGACCAGGTCCATTCACCATTATCCTCATGAATTTCAAATGATATTTTAGGCAACTTCTGTAATGCTCACTTTACATTAGGGGCATTATCAGGTATATAAACACAGCAGGAGGTGCCTATCATGCGGCATATTCCTCCTTTTCAGCTAACATTATGTCTAAAACCATACAATGCTGTAAAGTCATCAGTCTGTTGGCTTGCATTTCCACTGTTATATTAGCTAATGCTCCTGCGGTTTCATTTATTACAGCTTCCACTACCCTAGTCAGTCTTCTTACCTCCTGGCTATTTATGCTAGGACTCCAAAATGGTATCAAACCCTTCAATGCATCCACAAACTGTTGGCTGAAAGTATCAGTTTAGTCCACCTCTCTCTTATTCAAATTGTGGTCAGAAGATGCAAGAAAAACTGGTGGAAAAATGAAAGCTACATAACATTGTCCTGACCACCCGGTGGGTAACCAATCCAATCCAACCCAACAAGCTTAATTCGACGTACAAGTCATAAAAGCACAATACATACAGTACTTGCTACATAAAACACAATATATATTAACAATTTAAAAACCATGATTTGGTGCTTCAGATCTTAGGTCGGATTGGTAAGAAAGATAAAAACGAATAAAAACAGCTATAAGGATACTAAAACATATAAAATCAGTTACAGTTCATTGTGTTAATTGGAACTAAGATACAAAGTTAAATCACAGACGTTAGAAACATATTCGTGTATTACGTATGTTCCAATTCAAGTTAAAAATGGACTAATAAAACATTCAATGTGCATGGAGTGCCTGTGATCTGATAGCCCAGGACCATCCCAAAAATTTCGCTACTACAATGAAAATGGGGGCTGAGGTGTTCGTGCGCAGTCTTCTTAGCGCGTCTCCACTCCTTCTGGTGCCCAGTGTCCTACAAATTGGCGTCAGCTACGACCGACGCAGGGTGTTGTATGCAGCGCAGGCAAACAACAGATGGGCCAGTGATTCCAGTTGCGCCTTACAGGTGGGGCACGCTCTATCGCCAGCTATGACCCATCTTGCTGTGAAAGATCTAACTGGTAGTGAACCTACCCTGAACTGGAAATATAACTTCCGATCGTGCGGTTTGGTTATTATGTCCCAATACTGCTCCAGGCTTGGGGATGGTTTGAATTCTATGAATCTGCCCGTAAGTGAGGTCACGTCACAATTTCTAAAAGTATTATGGGTCACCAGTTCCCAATATTTTTCTTTTAGGATCTCTTTGGAGGGAAAGGGGGCACATGAGGTGTTTTCCCACAATGTTGCCATGCCCATGTTTACTAATGATGCTCTAACCTCCCGTAGCCATTTAATTTTGTAAAAGCAGTCAGCACTAATTAGATCTTTTAGGCCTGCAGCATAAGTTGCCAGTTCTGGGGTGCACCAAATTCTTCGCCAATATAATATGGGGCGCAATCTCACTGTGTCAGCCAGAGCTTTTCGGCCTAAATCATGGAGCAATGGGTGCGCTGGGGTGCTTTGCGGAAGGGTCGTAACCTTGCGTAAGAACCTATTTTCAGCTGCAGTTAGCTTTGACAGCTTCTCGAAGCCCCAGAGTTCCGCTCCGTATATAGCGGAACTGACCACTTTCATATTGTATATTTGGAGCACCGGACTAACTGGTTTTGTCAGGGAGGTGTTAAACATAGTTTGTAAAGCTCCAGCTAGCTGCCGGTGCTTCAACGTGGCCATGTTAAGCTGTCTATCCCACCTCAGATCGTTCTGTATTATAACCCCTACATACGTGAAGGCGCTAACTTGCTCCAAGGGGCGATCGTTCATGAGTAAGCCTCCTCTAAATCCTTTGTGTGGGTTGAACGACATGAATTTCGTCTTTGACACATTGATTTCCAATCCCTGTATAAGGCAAAACTCCTCAAAAAGTTTCAATGGTCGTTGAAGACCGTTCGGGGTTTTTGAGATTAATAACGTGTAGTCAGCGAACATTAGGATAGGAATTTTTACTCCTACTAGGACTGGGGCGTCAGTGGAAACTGACTCCAAAAACTTTGCAATCCCATTGATAAACAGGGAGAATAGTGCGGGAGCCATGACATAGCCTTGGCGCACACCTCTCTCTATTGGAAAGGGGTTGGTGACATTGCCCTGGGTACCCCATCGAATTTGGGCTAAATTGCCCTCGTGGAGTCTAACAATAAGGGAAAGCAGTTCAGGAGACATCCCCAACTCTTGTAGTACTGTCCATAATTTACTACGGGACACCAGGTCAAAAGCTGACTTAAGGTCGACAAAGGCAGCATTCAAGCTGCCCTTGCCTAGGACCACCGTCCTCCAGTACACTAAGATAAACCTAAACACCTGGTCAATAGTACTAATATGTGACCGGAACCCAGCCTGCAACAGTGATAAAATACCCAGCTCATCTATCCAGTCTTGAACCTTATTTAAAACTAACCGCCCCATTATTTTTTGCAAGGAATCTATTAGGCTAATTGGCCTATAATTACCTGGGTGGGATTTATCCCCTTTTTTAAAAACGGGGATAATCTCCGCCCCTTTCCAGGAATCGGGCACAGGTGCACCTCGGGCAATTGCGTTTGCTAGTAGAACAATGTACCTGCACCATCTTGACATACATCAGCTGGGATACCATCTAGGCCTGGTGCTCTTCCACCCGTTACTGCTCCTAGGGTGGTAATGACGTCGGACCCAACAAAAGGTGTGTCTTGATAAAACAAATATGGAAGCTCAACCTGATTAACCTCACTTATACTACTGGCATATTGGGTTTGAAGTGGTTAACCCATTGATCCTGAGCTACATGGTTTTGTGGTGGAGGTGGCTGTCCTCCCCTATCCCATTTTACTATATTCCAAAACTGCTTGGAACTATTACTAACCCAGGCCAATTTGAAGTCCTGCCATCTGCTTTCATCCCATGCTTTCTTTGCCTTTTCCTGGGCCCTCCTATATTTTAGCCTAGATGACCGTACTATAACAGGATTCCCTGCCTTAATCGCATCCCATAAGAGCCTGCGGGCCATTCTACATTCCTCATTAAACCAACGGGATCCTTTCATTTGTTGTGAGCTCTTGACCTTATGATGCCTTACAAAGTGGGAACGTAACTGGGCAAAAAATTTGTTATGAATAGCAGTTATATTTCCAGGACACTCGGAAGTAGCTGGGCAAGCCTCTAGCTCAGCTATAGCACCAATATCACTATTAATAGTAGCTAGGACTTCGGGGTTAACTATTACCTGCGCCCACTTCAATCGCCTCATGTCATTTGTGGGAACCACGTCAAGGGTGGTCAGCATACTGCTTGACCGGGTGAGTACCCTCTCTGGTAACAGGTCAAAGGATGCACATAGAGGGTTGTGATCGCTCTCTACCCGATCCCTCACGGACATGTCCCCAAAAGCGTGCCATAGCCGCAGATTAATTAGAAGATAGTCTATGCGACTAGAGCTGCGACCATTGTTAAATGTAATTGCCCCTTGTCTATCTGAGGGAGATCTTCCATTTGCAGCTCGTAGGCCTTTTTCTAGGCACATAGAGTTGATTTGGATTGCTGCATCCGTCCACTTTTTTATAGGAGCAAGTTCCAATTTTGGGATGCCCCACTGGCTGTCTTCCTCGCTTGTAAGATCGTGTTCTTCGGTGGTAAGGGGTTCGAAGGTTGAATTAAGGTCTCCTGCAATTAAAACTTGGGAATCCCTGGAGTGCAAGTCTAGGAGATCGTCGAGAGCCGCTAAAACTTCCGACTTCTTCCCCCCACTCAACCCTCTTGCATAGACATTATAAATGTCAATATTTCCCTTCGTACCCATTTTCAACCTAATTGCAAGGATGTCCCTGCTCTGTGTTGGGAGCACCTGAATGTTATAGCCGAACGCTTGGTGAACCCAGATTGTCAATCCCCCTGAAGGGCGGCCTTTTCCCCCACTAGCAGCTGGAATATGGTAATTTAAATAACCTATGCAATAAAGGGGATCCGTCAGCCAAGTTTCCTGAAAAAGACAGATACCGTAGCTCTCGATGAAAGTGAGCCACTCGGGGGAAGTGATCTTAGACCTCAACCCTGTGATATACCAGGATATTACAGCTAATTTGCGGTGGGGCAAGATGCTGATTGCCCAGCCGCTGTGTTAAGTATCGTGCCACTGATAGCCTGCTTCTCTTCAATGGGAATAGGTCTAGCTGGTGTAATTCTAGGCATCTGATAGGCGCCACTAGGTGATACCCGGGTGGTAGGTATGGGAGCAATACAAGTTTTATAGGTGCACTAAAAGGCTCCAAAGCCATTTGGGGCTCACTCAGTAGTCAATCATTTGCATCCATTGAGGAGCTTCCTTCCAAAAAAGTATGCGTTTGCCTAGCAGGACGATTACCCTGGCTGTCTAATGGAAATCGCCTAAATTGGATAGAGGAAGTTCCGGGCGGGCAGGTGCGAAATTCCAGGGCAAGAAGGTTTTCTGCTAGATCAACCCCGTTTAGGGTAAGCTCAATGTGATCTAGTGATTCGGCGGGAGTGGTAAACCTCCGAGCCCTGATGATGTCATCTCGTATGACTGAACGACAACCCCGAACTTGGCGGATCCAATGAGTGGCTTTATTGATCAGGGAATCTACATTTTCAAATCCGTTTCTAGGGTCAAGCTTGGGCACATTAACCATATAAATATTAGGTGATTCGGCCAGGTTAGGGGTGATTGACTGGGTCGGCCTATGTTGAGCGCCGCAAAAGGAATGTTGTACATGAAATGAGGAAATCGGTCCAGGGCGTGATGATTGGCCCTGCGTTGTTGACAAGTTATGGCAGGTGTTTAGGTGACTGGTGCCGGAATTAGTTGGACGCTTGGCCAGCGGGAGGAAGGGGACTGGTTTGTGTGGTGGTGCCACAGTAAAGGGTAGATTAGGGCCAGTGGGGCGGGTACTTGTGCCCTGTGCAGCTGTCTCGCAACCAGTGTGATTAACCTGTCGGGGCTGTGGGGCATGGCCTGCCTTAGAATTAGGGCTCGTTGGCCGGGGGGAATCCTTATGAACTAGACGATTGACCAGAGAAGTAAGGCTCTCGATCATCGATTTCATAGCCCCTATTTCAAGTCTGAGGGTGTTTATAAGATGGTGTGTTTCCTGAGATTCTGGGCTGAGCCCAAGTCCTATCCCACTACAAGGAGTCGGGGGTGGCTGAGGCGTGTCTTCCCTGTCTACGTCAGGCAGGTCCGACAAGGGTGAAAACCTATTTACGCAAGGAATTGCGGCACCCGTCTGTTGGGGAGCAACGCCAGGGAGAGCGATGGGAGAATGGCAGACCCCCTCTATATCTGGGTTTGTCTCCGTGTTTGATGTGGGGACCCCTTTCCTAAGCGATTTATGAAATATTGCTGGAATAGTGGGTGGGCTACCGACTTTAGGCTTGGTGGGGAGGGCAAGTGGGGGACTTTATCAGGGCTAGTATGCGTGGATGGGTCAGCCTCTAGTATGTTTTCGCATTCACTAATAAAAGTATCTATGCGGTCTAAGACACAATTACTAGCTGGATGTTTCTGGGACTTCCTGGCCTTTTTTCCTTTGTCAGACCGGCCATTACCACTACCCCGCTGCTCCTACTCCGCTCCATAGATTTTCTCTTCCCCATCTTCCTTCACTTCTGACTGGAAACAGATGAAACAAACTGGCCCTCCCACTAATGCTCTACTATATAACTCGGGATTAAACAATGGCCACTTGGTACTCAAACAACATTGGTACACAAACTCAGGATGATTACCCAAAATAGGGGTTAAGGCTCGTATCTACTTAAGCATAGGCGTGCAAGGCCCGTGTGGGACAGTTCAATGGCAATTCAGCGGACACAGTTCCTTAACAGCAATGAACTTCCCCGCCACAATGTCCTCAGTCCATACACCAGATGAAAGAGGGGGGTCCCTGCCCTGCCTCTTCCTGTCGATGACGGGCAAGGACTGGCCCGCCCTTGGCCACGGCCCGCGCGCGTCCTGCGCAGCGGGGGTCGATGGCGCTTTTATAGCGCGTGGGTGCAGGCTCCTCCCTCCTGGGAGAGTAGGGGATTCTGGCCCTTGAAGTCCCTCTGGGTGAAGACAGCGTCCCACACAGCGTCCCGCGCAGCGGGGCTCGATGGCGCTTTTATAGCGCGTGGGTGCAGGCTCCTCCCTCCTGGGAGAGTAGGAGATTCTGGCCCTTGAAGTCCCTTTGGGTGAAAAGAGCGTCCCGCGCAGCGGGGGTCGATGGCGCTTTTATAGAGCGTGGGTGCAGGCTCCTCCCTCCTGGAAGAGTAGGGGATTCTGACCCTTGAAGTCCCTCTGGGTGAAAACAGCGTCCCGCACAGCGTCCCGTAACCATACATAAGCATCCTGGCCACAAACTAAATAAGTATTTGATGAGGCAGTGAACAAAGGGCTGAAGGACAGATTCAATGTTACTACTTTTTCACAGGTACTATTCCCCACCGGCATGTTACCCATCCCCTGTATACAAAGGGAAGCTGACAGTGGTAAAACCTTAGTGTCCTGGGCATCGTCTTCGGTGACATTCCTCTTTCTAAAGACCTGTATCTTTGAGGAGGTATTACATTTCCTAAACTCATACGCTTCCTCCTCTGTGCCTTCAGACCCATCCCCTGTATACAAAGGGAAGCTGACAGTGGTAAAACTTTAGTGTCCTGGGCATCGTCTTTGGTGACATTCCTCTTTCTAAAGACCTGTATCTTTGAGGAGGTATTAAATTTCCTAAACTCATACGCTTCCTCCTCTGTGCCTTCAGACCAGTTGCCCTTCCAGCAAACTGTGGTCTTTGTTAGATTACGGAGACTTCTCAAATTGTGGCACGGCCTCACAAGGTAAAATCCTGTTTTGTCAATATCAGTGCCATTTAACCCCACCCAATATTCCCACAGCATTTCCCACCATGCATTGCAAGAACTAATCTGGGAAAATGGCAAAGGAACAAAAGGCGTACCAAGATGTACGGCTTTTGGTAATAATCGGCAGACCCAACATTTCGTTCTATTAGTTCCCTGGTGAGGGTCATGCAAAGTCTGAACTAAAGTATTCTCGTGGAATGTTATTCCATGGGATACATGTGATGAGGATAAGGTAAATTGGAAGTGTCGTGGCACAGGCGTAGTCTTAAGTATTATAGAATGTACTGGGTAATTTTCTTCAAAATACCATGTTAAAGCAAAAATTATAATAAAAAGGAATAATACAACAGAAACAGCAATTAATCACCTCTTCTTGTTTAGTAAATCCTTCTGCGCAGTCCCTACTATCTGCTGTCATTCCATATCAGACCATAGTCCACAGTGTCCTTATTTTACTAACCTCACTACACAAGTTAGTCCATTAAAGATGGCACGCTTGAGCACCTGGCAGTTGGTGCATTTTTCCATCCGAAGGACTTTTCTGTCTAATCCTTCAATTTTCGAGGACGCAGATTGTATCGTGAAAGAGAAGGTGTGTTGACTGTCCAAGGGATAGGTGCACCACAGCTGAGGCCTCTAGCTAAAAGGGAGGTGCTCTCTTAACGTTGGACAGATGAATCCAATTCTTGTGTCCGCCACACAGAACCGCTGTTTGTGTCACCAGCAACACTTGTACTGGCCCCTTCCCCCTGGGTTGCAAACTGTTCTTCCTTACAAATTTCTTGGTCAGTGCCTAGTCCCCGGGCCATATGTAATGCGCCTTTCCCTCCAAAGGTGGGGACCAAGTGACTCTGGCCTGTTGGCAGATAGAAAATAGGCTATTAGTCTGTTCTTTACAATAATCCAACAAAGCAGAATGCAATAAATGTGTAACTTAGATAGAGATGCAAATCCATGTACATTTGCCCGCCTTCCCATGACCACTTCATATGGGGACAACTTATTCTTTGCAGTAACTGTACCTCATAGAAAATAATGCTAAAGGCAGTGCATCCACCCAACTCAATTTACTGGAAGCACATATTTTAGACAATTAATTCTACAGTGTGGCATTACACCTTTCTAATAAACCCACAGCTTTGCATGATAAATCGAATGAAACTTCTGACATCTTCTTAGCCCTAAAAATAGAAAATAATGCTAAAGGCAGTGCATCCACCCAACTCAATTTACTGGAAGCACATATTTTAGACAATTTATTCTACAGTGTGGCATTACACCTTTCTACTAAACCCACAGCTTTGCATGATAAATCGAAAGAAACTTCTGATATCTTCTTAGCCCTAAAAAAAACTAAGGGGCACATACATCAAGATAAGGAATTGCGATTCCTTAATAGCGATTTTTAAGGAATCGCTTTTTAGGAGTCGCAATTCCTTATGCATGTAGGAATCCAAAATAGCTTGATGCATGTGCCCCTAAATCCATAATTTCATTACAGAAGTGTGTACCCCATTGTCACTCCAAATACTTCTAGGCAAGCCGAATCTCAGGAAATATTCCTTCAACAGTACTTTTGCAGTGCTCAAGGCGGTATCGTCTTTCAAGGGGAATGATTCTACCCAATTACTAAAATTACATACCACAACTAGTACATAATTCTTCCCATTACTTGGTGGCATCTGTATTAAATACATTTGCAAGCATTCAAAGGGATAGTCGGGCATTCGAAAATGGCCAGGCGGTACTACAATTTCTTTCCCTACATTATGTTGGGCACAAATAGTGCAGTTCCTACAGTAGTTAACATCTATTTTTCTAATGTTGCTGTTCTCCCAGATCTTTGATATAGTATCTACTATCCCACTTGCTCCAAGATGTGCCGCGCCATTTGAACCATTGGTAAAATAAAACTATCAGGTAGTATCCATTTTTTAATAGGAGTGGCCCTCCGTGCATGCCCCAAAATGTGTGAAAAACAACCCTTTTCTCACCATGTCTTCTTTTCCTCCTCATCTGCTAGTTCTTGCACTTCCATTTCCTCTGCATATGGATCAAACTCCTTCCCATCCTTGTCTGTCATTAATACTACATATGTAAGTGAATGTTCTGCTAGAGCAGTCTTTCGTCGTCTGATCTGCGAATACATTTCCCTGTCCTATATTGTCTGTCACTTTCCTGTGTGCATTGCATTTGACAATGGCTACCTTCTTTGGTAATGTAATGGCATTCAATAACCTGGTAATGAGAAGTCCATTTTGTATTTTTGCTCCGCTAGAGGTGATGAATCCTCTTTCGGTCCACATAGCGGCCGAAATTATGAGCCACGCGAAATGCATGTTGGCTATCCTTGAATATATTCACAACCAGTCCTTTGACAATTCACATGCCATAGTTAAAGCTATTAGCTCAGCGGTCTGGGCTGACTGTTGTTTTATCTTACATGTTTCTATTGCAGTATTATCAGTGATGATCGCATAGGCTGCAGAGGCAGTGCCATCCGGCTTCTTTAAGTAGGAGCTGTCAACAAATAAGGTGCCTTCAACAATTTGCATTGGCACATCCACCAGATCCACCTGACCCTTTGTTTCAGCTTCAGTAACAATCACTCAATCGTGCGGTACCTCATCCAGTTCCAAAGGAAGAGGCATCAGAGTGGCTGGATTAATTGTATTACACTCTTCCAAAGTAACATTAGAAGCCATTAATAAATATTCACAATGTGTCAATCTGACATTAGTCAGGTGTTGAGTTTTGGTTTTATTCAATAGAATATCAACTGAATGAGGGACGTAAACCATAACCTCGTGTCCAAGAATAATTGAATCTGCTTTTTTAGTACAGCAGCTTCTGCAGAAATGTTTCTTAGACAGTTCGGTAGGCCTCTTGCTACCAGATAGGCACACTGTCTATTCTTCTCTCCATGCTTCTATGTCAATACAGCCAAAGCGCAACCTTCCTTCTCATGCACAAACAAAGCAAAACGTTTAGTATAATCAGGTGTATCCAAAGCAGGTGCATTATAAAGAGCATTTTTTAAAGCCATAAAGCTCTGTTGGTGTGCTGCGTCTCAAGGAACTGGATCTTCCACTTCCTTGTGAGTCAGAGACAACAATGGTTTTGCCAGCAAAAAGACATTCCGTATCCATTGTCTGCGAAAAGAGACCATGCCCAAAAATGTGTGAACAACTTTCTGCGTTTTAGGTTGCAGTATATTTTGAACTGCCTTTATTCTATCGGGTGATAACTTCCTCCTCCCTTTCGACAAGAGGTTGACAATATTGCAATTTTGCTGGGGAAACCTTGTGTCCATGCAAAGCCAAAAACATCATGCGTAGGTTTTTTGCTCACATCTTCCGAGTCAGCTGTTATTAATAAATCATCGTGAGGACATACCTGACATGGAGTAATTGGAAGGATATATACCCCTGATGAAGGGCTTGTCCCGAAATGCATTGGGATTCAAATTAAATGCACATAAACTGCAATTGTAGTGTGAGGTTTAACACTACAAACATGAATACTTTAAAATAAATAAAGAATAATTTACGACTATACAAATCCTACTGATGACAGAGTGATCACTAACAGAACAAAATATTAAAGAAACATATAAGAACAAGTTTCAAATTTCCTAAGTCGGAGTGCAAAGTGGGGACGTTGTTCTTTCCTAGGATAATGCTATTGTTGTGTATTAATAAATCCTCAACATATTGCAATAATGTTGTGCCCTGGGGAATTGTACAATTATCTAATTGTCTTTTTTGGTGCCTGACTATAAATACTGGGGCTTTCAGTGTACCCTTGTGGTGCTCAACAAAACACGTAGGACTTACCTTGGAACTTAAAACCAAACAGATACTGACTATCTTCATCTATAGGTATACTAAAGAATGCATTTTTCAAATCTATCACTGTGAACCAACTAACAGAGAGTGGTATAGAGGGAAACATTGCAGTGATGTCAGGCACTACTGGATACTGGGGTTCAACTATATTATTAATGGCTCTCAAATCAACCACCATGCGATACTTAACCTGTCCAGTTCCATCATCCAGTTTCACAACAGGCAAAATCGGGCTGTTACATACGCTACCAGATACTTCATGTATTATATTTTTACTTAAAAGGTCAGTTATTGCTTCTTTTAGTCCTTGCTCTCCTTCCCTTGATATTTTATATCTAGGTATACGTGGCAGTATGACATTGGATTTTAGTCTATATGTGAAGGGTCAATGTTCATACAGCCCGTGTCATTTGGTCTTTTTGCCCATAAATTAGGATCAATATCTTGCAACTCTGATGGTAGGGTGTTATTGTCAATGACAGAAAATTGTTTAGTGAAAGCATCCTTCCTACACATCAGATAAACACCATCCGGTGTACAATATATTTTGGCATACATCTTTTTAAGCGCTTTCAGCCCTAACAAATTCAATTAACATTTATCTGTCAATACAAATGGCATACTTCCCATAAGTGGACCTATAGTAAAATCTAATGAGTCTGATATTGGGCTTGTTATAACAGTGTTAGAGTATCCCACTGACCTATCTACCTTTCCCGGAGAGAGAAACATGGAGGAGCAATTGGTGGGATATAGACATGTTGGTGGCACCTGTGTCCAAAAGAAACTTAGTTTCTTGTCCAGCAACAGTCATTTTGACGTATAGACCCAAAGGGTCCACCGGTAGAGTTACTCTCTTCCCTTTCTCTCCCAGGCATCCCTATTGTGTCCATCCTGTAAAATCATCATCCTCTGTGTAATCCTGGGTGTATTAAGCGTTATTATGAGTGTCAAAATAGTTTGTCTGGCCCACTGAGGATGTACTGTTGTCATTCACCTGTCCTCTACCCATTCCTCTGCATCTTACATTCTGTGGCCCAGTGCACTGTCCTTGGCTCTGCAAGGATGGGCATTCATTCTTCCAATGTCCTTCTTGGAAACAATAGGCACAAGTATTATAGCCTAATCCCGTCCTCTGTTGCGCCAGAGCCAAAGCGTCTCGGTCAACCCCTCTTCCACGACCGCCACCCCTCAGGAAACCTTTCCGGCCCTGTAATCTACCTAGCTCTGGCAATGCTTGCTGCATAAGTGCCTTTGTCTTCAATTCTTTTAACTTCTTATCACTCCTTCCCTTCTCTGTGTTTCTTTTATATTCATAGCAGCAGGCCCTTGTCAATAGTTTGCAGTCCAAGTACTTCATATGTTTGAAGGACCTCGCCTAATTCTGGTATCAAATTGCTAACAAATTGATTGACAAAAATATGCTGTCCAGCCACTGTAGTAAAATCCTATCCACTATGTGATTTAAATACTACTTCTAATCTGAAAAAGAAGTGTCACTTCCTCGTCCTCTTTCTGTTTACATGCCGTCATCCTATCCCAATCTACCTTTTCTCTCAGCATTATATCTTGCATCTTTCTAATCAAATTCTGTGGCAGTTGCAATATCTTTGGGTGTGCCAAATCGCCTGCTCTCCTATTTTGGTAATTCTGCAATAGTTGCCAGTTTATATTAAGGGCAGGATCATTTTGGTTCCTTAATTTTTGCCAAATTTCTCTCTGGACCACATAACCAAACAGCATCTCTACATCTTTCAATGTCATTGGGCCAATATTAGTAGCCTGTTCCAAGTTATCATAAAATCTCTTAGGATCTTTAGGTGGGTCGGGCATTTCCTTCTTCACTCCCATTAGTTCTGTCTTAGTCCAGGGAGTGTGGACAAACTGTGCCACGGGATTTCCTACAGCACCATGTATGGGATGTATTTCCCTTATAGGCAGGGCTTTGTCTTGCCCGTCTATCTCATCCTCACTGTCAGTATCAGAGGTATACAAAAGAAATTGGTGGTGATAAGTGGTAATTCCTGATGTACGTCTAAGCAATTCCAACACTACCTGTTGCCACTCATAACATTGATTAAACCAATCCCTGCACTCATATTCAGTCAATATGGATTTAGAAGCATTTCTCCAAAACTGTTGTAAAAAACCTGGACGAGTCTCCCTTCTCTGTGTCCGTTCCTCTACTTTCCCATATAATTCATATAGTTGGGAACCCATACTCATGAGGGTAAAGTTTTTCGTTACTAAGGGCATATCTTTGAAAGTATGATAACCTCTTCTCTTAGTTTGGGGCCCGTTGCCCATCCATGTGTATGCCATGTTTCTTATTGTTTCTTTCTCATTCTCATCTAATTGAGCTCTAGTAATTATTGGGTAATCCATTTCCCATGACAACCTCTTAGTCTGGTATTTCCTCCCCTTTGAGAAATACTTTTGGGGCCACAGGGTAGACGAGGACCACCTTCGTGGAGGGAATGGTGAGGAGGAGGGTCCTCCTGTTGTACCAGGAGGATTAGGGTTTGGGGTACTAGATGCAGACTGTGATGCCAATGGTGTATGGGCAGTAGACAAATTCTGCACTGGGGTATCAAATTGTTCTGTACGGGTGGTGGTACCTGAGGAGGCTGTTGTACAGGTACCGGCGCTGTGGGTGCATTAGGCTTGAGTGGTGGCTGCTGTGTAATATACGGGGGTGGTCAAGCAATTTGTCTAATAATGAGTCTCCCTCATGTTCTCATTTGTCTTTTTGGGATACAAAACATCTATCTGTTTTCATACGAAATTCTCCATCAAATTGTTCTATTCTCTTCCCCCTTTCTTTCTTTTGCTTCATTGCTAAAGTACGTGCATGGCTCTCCCAAATTTTTTAAGGACCACCATCATGGATTATGCTTCTCTTTCTTTACTGATAAAAATACAGCAACCGATTGTGGAAGTTAAAATTCTATCTCCCTGCCCTCATATAAGAAGGCCAGTAGTCGAAGGTAACTGAAAAGATACCAAAGTTTTATTACACTTGATCGGATGTACCAATTCACAGCACTCGGATGGCCATGAAGAGAGTCAACAACAGACAAAGATCTCGAAAGCTTTTTATACATGTCTGAACAGGCTGTGTACGTGCAAAACATGAGCAAAGAGAACATTCTGCGATTAGGTGGGGAAGGCGATAACATTTCCAAGAACCAAGAAGTGCAAACATCAGAAGCGGATTACTGATAAGCCTCAGGTGGGCAAAGTCCAGACAGAATACTTGGCAACATCAGGTGGGCAAAGATAAGAACAAACAAGTCTGGTTTGTGCAGGCTTGGAAATTTGCAGAAAAACACCAAAGCTCAGAATACAAAATATCAGCCAAATACAAAATGAAAGAACTGATGTTCACAGTATTAAGAAAATATGTTTTTATGCAATCAACATTAAACAAAATTTTAAACGACATTTCCCATGAGTCTCATTGACCTTGATGTCATAGTTCCACCAATCACAGTTTATCAGTCCTTATAAAGTCCCCTGTGACTATTGTCCTTCCTCTTTCTTTGCTGGTGCAGCAGCATCAGATAGGTGTTCATTTTATGTTTCCTTAATGTTTGTTGATTATTCGGTGTTGAATTAACGATCGGCCCTTCTGGCCGTGCTTCCTCCTTCTCCTTTTTGTTGTGGAGCGGGAACTTTTGGAGCACGTGCGGTGCTCAAATGAGAGCAATGTAGTCCTCTTTCGATGGTGAGCCTGCGCATGCGTGCAGTTTCTGTGCCTCGCTTGAACTCTATGATTGGCTTGTAAGCCGACAGAGTGATGAAAAATAGAATGCTCTGTCCCCTGAATGCTTGACAGGGCCAAATAAGCATGTGAGGGCTCCCCTATAGATCAGGACATCTTGCTAGAATGGTTCCAACAAGCTTTATGCCTTCTAGGTAACATAAATTGCACCATGTCAGCAGAACAACGCCAATCCCTGTTGATGCGAGTCGACCCTAAATTGGCCGAACTGGAAACTACTGAAGCGGGCCCCCTGGAGGGCCGTGGTTTCTCACAGGCCTCCCCGAAAGGGTATCCCCACAGAGGGAGGGGTTCAGCGTCCTACTATGACTCTTATACCTTAAATCCGTCGCGCCTTAGAGGAGGCCAAGGATGTCCCTACTGGGGCAGCTACTGTGGTGGAAAAACAACAGGGGCAATTCCTACTCAGGTAAAAACAAAAATCCTTATTCAGAGGTTACAATGGGGGGCAGGGTCAAGTTTTCCCTGCGGCTATTGGCAGACGATCGCTCAGGATCCCTGGGTTCTGGAAACAGTGTAGGGGTTCAAACTGGATTTTTATGCGACCCCCCCCCCTCACAAGAATACTCCTCTCCCTCTCCTTGTTTCCCAGAGAGTCATTTTATTGATGCCGAGATCCAAGCCTTTCTCACCAAACAGGCGATAGTCCCCTCTTTACCTCACCCGAGGTTTTATCAGCACAATTCTCTTTGTACAGAAAAAGGACGGAGATTTTCACGTTGAGCTCTTCCTCAAACAGTTCAACTCTTGGGTAGTATATCGCCACTTCAAAATGGAGGGTATCCACCTTCTGCAAGACCTCTTGCAAGAAGAACATTGGATGGTGCGTCTTGATCTGAAAGACGCCTATCTGACAATCCCTGTTTTGCCACTCACCGGAGATTTCTTCAGTTTTGTGGGCGCCAACAGTACTAAGAGTTTACCACTCTTCCCTTCGGTCTGTCTTCGCCCCCTTGGTGTTTCACCAAACTGATGTGCCCAGTGGTACAATATTTCAGAGAGAGTGGAGTGTGCATTATTGTGTACCTGGACGATATTCTCATTATGGCACAATGCAGAAAGACGGTCTTGCTCCATCTATCTTGGGCAATGCAACTCCTCCAAGACTTGGGCTTCATCATCATTGGGGAGAAGTCTCTCCTAGTTCCAGCCCAGTCTCTGGAATTCTTGAGGTTCCAGGTAGATTTCATATTGGCTCAGCTCAAACTTCCTCTTTCCAAGATGAGTTAAGGAAGGCCCTTGCTTTTTAGACTATATCATTCAGGATTTTGATCAGATTGGTGGGCCTTCTAGCGGCCTCCATTCAAGCCATCTTCCTAGGTCCCCTACACTATTGGGCACTGCAATGCCTCAAAATCCTATATCTCCAGAAAGGTTTGTCTCATTGGAACACATACATTTGTCGGGGGAAGCCAGAACGGAGATCTCCTGGTGGTTGGACCATAAGGACGTCTGGAACTGCAACCATTTTTGCCCCTGTTCCGGAAGTGATCATAGAGTCAGATGTCAGCAAATGGGGCTGGGGAGTGCAATGTGGTCCAGTGTATACGGGGGCAGATGGTCCCCGGAGGAACTCCATCTTCATATCAATTTCCTCGAGCTTCTAGCCGGGGCTTTTGCGGTTCGAACTCTGACTCCACACAAGGTGAAATGTTGCATCCTTCTTCGGATGGACAATGTTTTGCAGTCAGGTACATAAACAGGCTGGGGAGGACGACATTGTGTCTCCTAGCGGAGATTGCCAAAGATTTTTGGCACTACTGTCTGCAGTATTAAATATCAGTGATGACGGAATACATTCCGGGTCAAGCGAATATAGTGGCAGACTGGAACTCTCAGTTCCTTGCATTTTCTGAGTCCTGGATCATCTATGGAGTCCCTGTGAAGTAGATCTTTTTTCATCACGCTTGAATACACATCTTGCGACGTATTACAGTTGGAGGCCGGACCCACTGGCAGCAAGTTCCAATGCCTTTCTCCAGTCCTGGGTGGGGAAGTTGCTTTATGTGTCCCCCCCCCTTTCTCAATGAGTCAGAGGGTTCTCTCTCGGACGTGGCGCAAGAACGCGGAGCTGGTTCTTGTGAACCCATTTTGAAGCTTCAGTCTTTGCTCCTAGTTGCAATTGTGCGCTCCTCCGGCCCGGATTTAGACATTCCAGGGCCTTTTTTCAGATCTGTTGGGTTTTCCCCACCCGTTGGTGGTCCAATACCGGTTGTCACTCATGGCGTAGAGGATTTCAGGAGACAGAGGCAAGTGCCGGGCATTTTGGAGCAGGCTATGATCTTCTTATCCCAGTTTTGGGCCCCTAGTACTCACAAAAGATATGCTGCCGCCTGGCGCAAATGGGTTCATTGGTGTAGTGAGCGGGAGGCTGATCCCTTTGGGGCAAGTGTGCAGGTGATTGTTAATTTCTTGTCAGAGTTGGCAGCTCAAGGTTTAGACTATAGAACGGTCAATATTTTTAGGTCAGCTATTTCTGCGGGCCATTCAAAGGTGAGTGGTAGACCTGCAAACTCCTTCGGGCTATCAGGAAGATTTGTCCACCCCAACCGAAGTATTCTGTTTTGTGGGATGTAGATGTGGTTCTCCGATTTTTAGGAGCTTGGCCAGCAAATGAGGACCTTGAGAGGAAACAACTGTCAGCTAAATTGACCCTGCTTCTGTGCCTCATTTCTTGGTGGTGAGTTTCCGACGTGAAAGCTTTGGACATCACAGATAAAGTATTTACTCCCTCTGGAGTTTCTTTTCGTATATCCAAACGGAGTAAAACTGACTCACGTTGTGTGACTTTTCTGGATTTTCCTGATAATCATAAATTAGGGCTTATGAGGATTGTACCACAAATTTCACAGAGACCACAGTGATCAATTGCTTATTTCTCTCTAAAAACCTTGTCATGTATTATCCTCAGCAACTCTGGCTTGTTGGGTCAAGTGGTTGTTGGCTGAAGCGGGAAACGCTGTGGCCACTTTTGGAGCACATCAAGGCGCTATGGTGTCAAATGTTTTCCCCACAAAGTCTAGGCAAGAGGACATCATGGCAGCAGCAGATTGGTCATCTGATTCCACTTTTAGGGTGTTTTATCACAAACCAATTGTAGATGTTGCTTCTTTGGTGGTGGCACAGTTTTAAACTAGCACAATCCAAATCCTCTGGTCCTGACATAGAATAAAAAGAACCCTAGCTATCGCGTTAAGAATCTTCAATTCTATTAAAGACAGATGCGATGATTATCCCACCCGAGGATAGTGTGTATTATAAACAATATTGTTGGTATTGTTTACTATGCTGATTATCTTTCTGAGATTGTGCTGTATCTTAACTCACCCTTTGATATCAGCTTTCTCTTAGGAGAGATCTGCTTTTACGACTGTTTTTCTTGTCAACAATGTCAGATAACAAACCAGCATTGCCGATATTGGGGTACGGCTAGTTAAGGTTCAAGATGGAAGGATTGGTATGGCATTTACATCTTTTGAGGTGTCAAGTTTGTGATCGGCCATTGGATGGAGGTTGTGGTTGATTCCTGATATCCATGTGGTGACAGGTTGTTCAAGGAACTGTTGGAGTTGTTCTTTATTCACAAAGAAAGAGGAAGGACAATAGTCATAGGGAACTTTATAGGGACTGATGGACAGTGATTGCTGGAACTAAAACTATGGGGTCAAGGTAACTCAGGAAATGTAGATTGAAGACTAGTTTAATGTTGGCTGCCTGCTGATTTTTGATCAGTAAAGAAAGAGCAGCATAATCCTCGCCTCCATGTCCTTATTAGAATTGAAAATTCTTGACCCGACAGCTAGAATTTGTTTATCCACAAGTAGAACTAGCAGCTTCACCAATGCTGCAGGTCCTGAAGATGGCCGCCACTGATAGCTGTACCACCTGAAAGTAAAATGAAAGATTTCCGCAAAAGTCGCAAGTCGTCAATGGTTCACAACTTCTGTTTGCAAGAAAAAAGTTGATCGACACGTTGGTAGGATGGTAATGTATGAAACTAACCTATGGGAAAGTATGAAGTCATAAACTAATAATGATTACCAAAAGTGTTGCAACTTGTAACTGATGCACAACCCTTGAGAGTCATGCTTCACAGGCCTACAGAAGATTGAAAATAAAATTCTCGAATGGAAGGTGAATTGCAATCGAAAATGGGTGATGAATCAAAAAGAATCACAAAAAAGAAAAGGCAAGAAATAAAATCTAAGGCATGCTTTATTATTAAAGTTTGCTCTGAAATGAGCTGTTGAGTAGAAGAATATAGCATTAGCTTGTAAAATGAGGTCTTGAAGGTTGTTTTGGATGTTAGTAAGGGAAACCTGGAGGGAAGATGGAAATTCTATTGTTTGGTAAGGTACAGGAGCTGTGAGTATTGGTGGCCGGTTGAGCCAAGCACTGGCCCTTGCCCCAAGAAAGTGGTAAAAAAAACTCTGGGCATTTTGGTGGATGACAAGCTCTCTGTGAGGAAGAAACTGAATTCCATCTGCAGTTCATATTTTGGCATCCTTTGACTGCTCAGAAGAGTGTTCCCATGGATTTCTATTAGCTCAAGCAAAACAGTAGTCCAGGCCCTCATAACAAGTCACCTGGACTATGGAAACGCACTCCTGGAAACAGTTATTGAGGCCCTCCTGTCTAAACTACAGGTGGTACAAAATACGGCCAGCTTGCTTGGTTAGTAAACTTCCTCCTGGCTCCCCTTCTAAATCTATATTAAGAGATTTGCATTGGCTATCTATCAGAAATTGCAGCTTGTTCAAACTCCTCTGCCACACTCGTAGAGTATTATATGGAAAAGGTCCTGTCTACCTCCGTTTGAGGCTCTTGAAGTATTACCCAAGCAGAACCCTGAGGTCTTCATATAAGGCATTCTTAACCCTGGTGCGAATCTGTACCACTCAAAATGGCAGCTGTCCTTTCTCATATCTGGCTTCGCATCATTGGAGCAGGCTGCCACTACAAATTCATTCCTGCCAGAATTTTGGAATGTTTAAGAAAATGCTGAAAACCTGGCTATTCTAAGATCCAACATTCCCATTCACTGAGACTGTAGCATCAGCACCTAGGTACTCTTCTGGCAATGATACATAGCGCTTAACAAGAACAGACAGCATAGCATACGTGGTTACCATCATATGTAAGGTGAACACTGTCTTTGCAGATTCATGGCATGTAAAACCACATTTCTGATGGATACTTCTAACTGCAGAGTGGCCATAGACAGGGTTCTGGCATCGGAAATAGGAGCTGGGTGTTACTCCTGCTACTTCCTGGTGCCAAAGAAGGACGCAGACCTTCATATTATTTTTGATCCCTGACATCTCAACTCCCTCATGTGGGAGGACTAGTTTAAGAAGCTCACACTAGCCCAAATCCTGTCTGACCTAGATCCCGGAGACTGGATGGTGGCGTTGGACCTGCGTGACTCTTATTTCCATATTTTTGTCTGGCAGGCCCACAGGCGCTACTTGCGGTTCACAGTGGGCCAGGAACATTTGCAGTTCTCAGTGCTTCCTTTTTGCCTCACAAATTCCCCATAGGAGTTCACAAAAGTGATAGCCGTGGTCACAGCACACCTTTAAAGGTTGGTGGTACCTGTCTTCTACCTCGACTGGCTTTTGAAGGTGGGCTCACCCTAGGCAGTCATCAACCATCTCCAGACAAACGGCCAGTGGCGGCTGGTGACATTTGAAAGTGGTGAGCGTAAACGTTGGGCATGACTTTTATATAGCGAGCAGTGTGAACAAGTTCAGTGTACAAATCTGGGGTTCAGGGTGAGTCCCTCTCCCGAGAAAGAAATGAAAAAAAGATTGGCAAATGGTGCATTTTAAAGCAAATTAATGTAGCGATAAAGCAAGGCCTATAAAGCAGTGGGAACGTATAGTCTTGAAATATTAAACACATTAAAAACTGGCCCATATCTTCCTGCATTAATATGTTCAACAGTTACTGTAATGTGTAAATTGTACAGCATGACAACTTTAGCCCTTTAAAATGCCCAGTGTCTTGCACTGCATGCAGCATTGACTTTGGAAAAATATGCTCCAACCAGACTTCGAGAAGCACCCACAGCTGCTGGCTACAACCAGTCATATAGAAATATGTCCAGACAGGTCTTTAAGGTGGGATGATAAAAGTGGGGACTCTCTATAAAGGAACATGTCAAATAAATTTCTGTGATTCCCATAGTGTGCCACATGACCAGTATTTTGGTTTCTCACTGAGATGTAATTGTATCTATATAAATGACACAACTGACATACACCTAAAGCCTGTCACTATGATTGGCTTTGTCAGTGGGTGTTAGCTGTTTAAGATAAATGAGTAACAACAATGATTTGTGTTATAAATAATTAACAATGGAAATGTTTAAATTCTGAAATAGTGAGTCTGTGAATTAAATTGTATTGAGGCCTATGGAAGGAGTTTTGGCCTTCAGTTATGTGTACTTTATGTTAGATATGTATCCTCTTTTTCTCTGCATATTTTGTTCATCTGCACATTTTCAACCACCTCCCTTTCCTCTTCAGCATCCTCTTTTCACTCTTCCCTGAATGCACTTCCTCGCATCTCTGTCACTTCACCGCCCCCAAACACACACTGCACTCCCTCAAATTTAAGCACTTTAATTTCTCTTACTTTTGCTTTGCAAATATTTTGACATCTGTGTACCCCCTTCAAACACATATCCACAGAATTTCAGTTGCAAATAAATAGATAAACATTGTTTTGTATGCTCTGCAGAGAGGCCAACCCACTGACAGGCACTTTGGCTTCAGCCTTAGCGCCTGCGTACTCAATCAAATCCCCTCATAAGCACCTGTCATGGCTCAAGCCTCAAAGTATGCACAGACAAAAATACAGATAAACAACAACATTATAAAATAGCTAACTCTTGGGGAATGCAAGACTAAGTAAAGCATGTGAAATAAGAGAGGAACTAAATCGCTGAAATGCATTCCCTTAACGTTTTTAACATTAATTGTTTGCAAGTCAATCCATGTTTTTGGAATCAGTGAAGGCCGAAGGCCATGTGAGGTGGTGGGAGTTGGCTTACATATGGTAACATAATATTACTATACGTTGGAAAAACCCTAGAAATCCACTTTAAAACACAATGGTTAAAGTGACGGTATTGTTAAGAATTGCAATTATATCTTAATTTACATTTTTTTTAAACCTAGAAATTCACCGAAAAAACACAAGTTGAAGTGATGTTACAGTTAGGTGTGATAATAAGATCAAATTTATTTTTTATTTTTTTATTTTGAATCTTAGAAATTCACTGAAAACTCCGAAGAGGGAAGTGATGTTATAGTTAGGTGAAAATTTCAGTGCCAACATGACATTTTGAATTGAACTAAATAACCCACAGAAATTCACCGGTTGTAGCTAACTATAACATTCGACCTCACATTTTACATCACTCATGGCATGTTCTATGAAATCATTTATGACATTACTGATGAAACTTTAAATAACATCATTGATGACATCACTGATGACATCATCCAATGAGTGTATTAATTTGTTTTATAGTTTACATAGTGGTGGGAAAGTATCATCCAGGTTCTCTACCTAATTTTGTACCGCCTCTTTACTGCTAATGGGTGTAAGTGTTTATAAAATGTTTATGCTCCTAATGGGTCATAGGTGTGTAGAGGTGTTGAGCATGTTATGAATGACTTGGACTAACCCTGTGTGCAGGTGACAGTTGATGACTTGCACACAAATTGTTTGCTTCTGAAAAAAAGTTTGTAACAGTGCAATGATTGTATGCAGTAAACACCAAGTATTGTAAGCACCCTTGAGTATTTTAAGGGAATCGTCTCAGTAGATACTTTCTAAATAGGACAGGCGACTTTGTGCACCAGGTACTTAGCCATGTATATGTGCTTGATAAGCCATAGAAGCTGATCTATCTATAATGTTTTCAGCAGAGCATGAAGGGTGTGTGTAGTATGACCTTTAGCACCTTCAGGCCTTGGGTGTTTACAGTGAGTAGTCTCTCCTTGGAGAGGTTTTGCATAGAGTTAACACTGTTCTTAGTATATACTGTTTATTAATCTGTGGTATATTCCTCATGAAAGTGTGGCTGATTGCAAACAGTGTGGTACAGGGTAAAGTCTCTGCATAGAGTGCGCACTGTTTATAGTACCCACTGTCCTACTCAAGTCGCTTCATTGCTCAACTAAGGTTTGCTAGCTGTGAAGGGTTTGATACAGGCTTTAGGCTCTCTGTAGAAGGGCATTACTGAAGTAACAGGGCTACAGTGTCTGGAGGAAGTTGGTTTTCTCTCAACAGTTGTCTACAGATTGAAGTAGGAGTTATCCATCTATGTGTGGTTGATTGTCACCATGAACTTGGTTACCCATGAACTGTATGATGTAGGATCAATGTTTCACGTAACAGAAGCTTGCTTCACCTAAGGGGGTTGTATGTGTGATGGCAGTAATGATGCTTCATATTATTCTGAACTCTTTTGTACTTACTTTCATATCTCTAATGACATACTCGTTTATAAAGTAATGTGTACAAAAGTAGCTTGGATGATGTCATCAATGATGTAATTTGAGATGTCATCAGTGGTATCATGAATGATGTCAAAGAACATGTAATGAGTGATATCATATGTGAGGTCATAAGCAGTACATGGCGGGGGCGCAAGTCTGCTAATTATAACTGGCAAACTTCTGTGGTTTTTTAGTTCAAAACATTACAATGGCACCGAAATTTTTACTTAACTCTGTCACTTTAACCCTTGTTTTTCACCAGCGAAAACATACACACACACACTTCTCTCTGTCTTGCTCTCTTGCTCCCTCCCAGTTTTCCTCCATTTTCCTCTCTCTCTCCATTTGAATCGGCCTCTTTCGCCTTTCACTCACTCTTTTTATCACTGACTCCAATACATTGGTTTACTGTCACAAATGGGTTTGGAGTTTTGCTTCTCTTTAATTCATTCAAAGTTGTGTCCTCTATAAACAGAATACATAGAGTGCACTGCAAACACAACAGCTACTGAAGGAAGGAAAAGTCATCACCGGCAAATTGCAATTGGCATGTTATTGAATTCTTTAATCCTACCATATACCCAATAAACGACTAAAAGGTAGGATCCTAACTGATCTGAAAAACAAAATATTAAAACACAGAGAAATGTTTTAAGCTAGGGAACCAACTAAGGACACATAACAAATATTAAAAGAAGCAAATGGTTAATGGATTACGTCTTGGAAGGGGTCAGGCCACTGTTCGGTACCATCCTGACCCCTTCCAAGACGTAATCCATTAACGCGTGAGAACCCCCAAAGCCCAGACACTTGAGGGGCCTGCAATATGGCCCAGGAGTGAGTCCACAGGGAGACAGACCCTAAAAACGGCCATACTACCAGACCCACAGGTCTTTCAAAATGGCGGCGATCCTCGGAGCACCGTAGGCAGCGACGTGACAGTGAGGAGACCCGAGCCGCTGGCCGCCCGAGATCTGAGTGGTCTGGGCCACTTCTCACTCTGAGGTCCAGTCACCGGAGCGGGGATCACAAGGTGGCCACAGACCTGCCGCGGACCAAACCCCGACTAGGGATAGATAGACCTGGAGATTCACTGTTGCGGGTGACCGGAGGAACTGCGGGTGCTCCTCGCCCCCATATTAGACACACCCTGGTACTAAGGCAAGCCCTCAAGCCCCCTGCAAGAGCTGAGCTGAGAAGAGCCCACAGGGCAGATACTCAAAGGCGAGTGAACCTGCTGGGACCACGGGAATACCCAAACGACGGCAGTCCACGGAGCTGAAAGTGACGGATCCGGAGGTGAGCGGAGAAGCAGAGCCAAGTAGGGGAGGCTGAGGGCGGCACCAGACCTAGACCAGAGGAAAGGAGAGTACTCTTGGCACACGGCGGCGAAATAAATCATCGCTGCGGAGCGGATGGGGGCCCGCCCGCCCGCGGACCTAGAGCGAGGGAAGACCAGACGGGGACGATAGAGCGGCCTACACGGTGAGCAGCCGAGCACCTCAGACGTTCCTTGGGGCACAGCAGCTCCAGAGGAGAATAGCCGGTAGGCAGAAAAGGAGCAGCCCAGAGCGCGGACAAGCGCGACAGGCAGACAGGAGGTCCCATGCACAGGCAGAGCCACACGTGGCCTAGCGAGTCCTGGCTACAAAGGGGAGCCAGGGCGGTAACGGCCAAACAATGAGAGGCCAAGGAGGGCTCAGATATTTTTCCGTATCGAGAGAGGAAGCAGCACCGGGCCTAAAAGGAAAAGTACACGGCCGCTGCCCTACATAAACAGAAGCGAAGTGAAATGGAGCCCAATTATTGACAGAGCACTCGGAGGGGCTCCTGCATAGTGACACAGCAACGCAAAGCTTCCCGAATCCACTAGACATCGGCTGAGACAGTGGACAACCACGCTGAGAGACACTGAGGCAACAACAAAGAGGCCGGTATACAGCTCAGTGCATAAGACCCTCTGTGCAATAGAGGAGATACCGATACGCACGCTAGAGATTACAGAAGCAGAACATGGGAGCTATCGGCAAACAAGGATATCCAGACCCGGAAGACACGCAGCAAAGGTGCTGGGAAATACAAACAACAATGGAGAAGCAGACTAAGAGATGAGACCGGGATGAAACCAATGCCGACAACCCACCAGAGGGGAGCGAGAGCCCTACCTCCCCAGCGGACTCCACTGCGTACCCGACATTGCAAAACATTCTGCAGGCCATAACCACCTTCAGCGAATGACTAGAGGCTAAAATAGACTCGATAGGTGCAGATTTGGGCATCTTGAGGGCCGATCATAGACGCCTGGTTGAGAGAGTCACAACAAGTTAGCACCAGATCGCTGAGTCCACCCCTGCACTAGCGGAAATGAAGAACCAACTCACTGTACTGGAATCAAAAGTGCTTGTACTAGAGCTCCGTGCTGAAGATGCTGGAAATCGCTCACAAAGAAATAATATCATGGTGATAGGCTTAAGACATAAAAGTGAACAATGTGATAGTGCGGATATTCCCAGACTTCTCCATAGAAGTGCAGCAACAGAGGAGCTCCTTCCAGAGTGTCAAGCTGAAGCTCAGGCAGCTTGAATACAAGTACCCAATGCAATATCCGGCCAAACTGCGGGTGTCTACGCCCGAAGGAACAGAGTTTTTTGGCTCACCGCAAGAGGCATGGAGCTGGCTGGAACGTCATCGGGAGTGATCCCGCTCAGGGAACAGAGAAGACGTGGAGGACAAAGCCCGCGATCCCGCAGCAGAATAGCCAAGAGAGACAACATAGCTCCAACACAGGCGGAAGTACAACTGGAACGACAAAGCGCAATGCAAGTAGTTGCGCTGATAAGTGGAAAAGAGGCAGATCCATATCTCTAGAGGCCAGCGGGTCTCGGCTAGACTCTGGCTCGGAGACTGGCTTGAGTATCTCTGAGACTCTGACCACTGAAGTGCCAACGGGGACTCCAAGAACAGCTGATGAGATCATCTGACAGAACAGGTAGAAGGATGGGGGGGGGGGGAGACAGGAACACGATGATACGGCAAAAAAAGGGGTGCCGAGATAGTGGAAGGGCAAACTATGGGGCTTTTTTTGTTTTAAAAAAAAATTTGTTTATTGAAGCTTGCAAGTAACAATCCACGTGCCCCAATACGGAGCCATCAGTAGCTTTGGAGCATAGAATAACACAAGCATTTTAAGACATTGATGCAGTAAAAGAACTGATATAACAGCTCAGAGAGCCAACTACCCCAACCCCGCCCTCCCCCCCGACACTGAAATAAATGCAATATCATAGAACAAAGGTACATGTACATTAGTGACAGGCAATATGATAACACGTCTCATGAGCCAAATTACAATAGTTCTCAGCAGTGCACTGACCCAAGGATAGGGAGAGATACCAAATATGCCAGGCGCCGGACAACTTACAAATCGGGATGGCTCAGAAGGTACACGGTAAGTGGGGCCCAGAAGTCTTTAGGTCGAGATGACTCGGGAAGGTCCTCCGCGTAGGTCTCCAGTTGTTCCCGGCAATAGGTCAGATCTCGAACCCATTTTCGGACCGTAGGAAGGCTCCCACCACCCCAGCATTGTGCCACAACTCGCTTCGCTAGTAATGTCACCACTGCAACCAACCGCCTGTTACAGGGCTTCAGGGATTTCACATCTCCCAGCAGGCACACCTCAGGGACTCAGCACACTTGCTCCATCACCACCTCCGACAGCACAGCCGCAACCCTAACCCAATAGGCAGCCACCCCCGCACACTGCCACGATAGATGCAAAAAATCAGCCTCAGTGTGACCACACCGGGCGCAGCAAGCGTCCTCCCTTAGTCCATATTTCCTTAATTGCAACGGTGTGTAATACCACTGATGTAAAAACTTGAAATGAATAATGCGTAGGTTACAGTTGGCGGTAAGGCGCCCCGTCAGGCCGCAGCAGTACTGCCAATGATCGAGTGGCAAGATGCGCCCCAAGGTTGTATTCCATTTAAGGTATGAAGGGTGTTCGTCCAGGTCTATCTCACGTTGGGATGCCGCATACAATCTGGTTATCAACCCCTTACGTCCCTCCCCCGACAGCACCGCCTGTAATGCACGCAAAGGCCTTGGTTCTGCTGGGTAGTCGGGGTAGACTGCTCTAATAGCCTGCCGCACCCTAACATACGTAAAACACAGCATCGGGCTTGGTGTCCGGCCAGCCCGAATGTCCTGTAAGGATCGGAATTGGCCCAGCTTATAGAGGTCACCCATCTGTATAACCCCAACTGCCTGCAACGTGCGCAGGGCCAAACGCTCCTGCGCCGCAGAGATATCCGGGTGGGCCGCAACGGGTAATTTCGGAGCATAGAGGTAACTAAGCTGCGCTCCCCTGGGCAAGGGTACGCCAGGCCCAGGCGGTACACTGCACTGGATTTATCTCTGTCCGAGGGCCCCCGTCGCCTCCTGAAAGAGCAGCCGCTATAAGCGGAAGTGGGAGCACAGCATCCGCCTCTATCGCCGTGTGAGGTAAAAACCGCTGTGGGTACAACCAATAATGTGCGAATTGCGCTTGAGCGCACAAATAGTATAAACGTATATCGGATGCCTCAAAGCCACCACGATCAAATGGTTGCACAAGGGTACGCCAACTACATCGAGGCTTTTTCCCCCCCCCAGACGAATGACAGCAGGGCAGTTTGCAGTGTTTTGAAGAGAGAGAGATTCAAGCGAATAGGAATGTTTATAAATAAGTACAGTAGTTTAGGTAAAATAGACATTTTAATCACAGCAATGCGGTCTGCAAGTGAGAGAGGCAGCCTAGCCCAACGCACAGCCCTGTCCGTGAGGTGAGAGATGGTACGACCATAGTTCATGGATATTACCTGCTCGGGGTCCCTATGCAGCCAGATACCCAAGTATTTCACAGGATCCTGGGTCCAGGAAATTGGAAAATCCAATGGGATCTCGTGAGTACCAGCTGTCAGAGGGAAAACAGTCGATTTAGCCCAATTGATCCCTAAACCTGAGAAACGCTCGAATTTAACATATTCTCTAAGCATTCCGGGGAGGTAAGTTGCAGGGTCTCGAACGTATAAAAGCATATCGTCCGCGTAAAGTGAGACTATGAGTGGGCGCTGCCGGAACCGCAGTGCCGCCGACGCATGCAACTGGCGGAGCTTACAAGCAAGAGGCTCCAGAGACAGGGCAAAGAGCATTGGCGACAAGGGGCAACCCTGCCGCGTGCCCCTACCGATGGAAAAAGCTGATGACACCCAACCATTAACACGGACCCTGGCGGCAGGCTCGGAGTACAACACCCTAATCCACTTGAGGAAGAAGGGAGGGAAACCCATTCTCAAAAGGACAATAAACATGTAATCCCATTCGAGGGAGTCAAACGCTTTTGCTGCATCAAGCAGCACAGCAACGGCCTGAAAGTCGGACTCAAAATAGTGCAGCGTACCGAATAGTGTTCGTAGATTGTGTGTGGTAGACCTGGCTGGCACGAACCCCGACTGGTCGGGAAGTACCAAGAGAGGAATCAGGGGCTGTATACGCATGGCAATCATTTTGGCTAGGATTTTAGCGTCGATATTAATAATGGAGAGGGGCCTATAGGAATCGCAGTGGTTAGGTGCTTTGTCGGGCTTCAACAACATAACCAAAAGAGCTTCCCTTAGGGATGCTGGGAGGCAACCCGCATCATATGCTTCCGCAAATACCGCAAGCAGTCTAGGGGCCAGTGCGTCAGCGTACAACTTATAAAATTCACTCGGGAGCCCATCCAGACCCGCCGCTTTGCAGGTGGGGAGGGACAGAATAGCAAGTTTGACGTCCTCTTCATCGAAGGGCTGCATGAGATATTCCCTATGACCCGTGGACAGCCACCCAAGAGCAATATCATCAAGATATGCATGGATCTCGTCCTGCGGCGCCTCAGTTCTGGTTGCATATAAGGTTGCATAGAAGTCTAATATGGTCCCACTGATTTCTGCCGTGGTGTAATGGGCCTCCCCTGCCTCGTCCAGTATCTCTTTGATGTAGTCCTGGCCACGAGGCTCGGCCAGCCTCTGAGCCAGAGAGCGACTGGGTCTGCCCCCCTCGCCATAATAACGAGCCTTGCTGCGGCGAGATCTATGGGCCATCTCCCGATCGACTGTCTCGTTATGCTCAGTGACCAATTCCCGTATTGCCGAGAGTGTTGTGGGCGACGGGTCCAAATCATAGGACCGTTCTAGAGCGGATATTTCTGCAGCCAATTTCTGAATCCGACGCCTCAAGTCCCTCAAGACGCCAGCCTGCGCCCCCATGCACACCCCCCGAATGGTCACTTTAAAAATCTCCCAAAGGACGCCCGCACTATCGACGGAACCCTCATTTTCCCTAAAAAAGTTATGAATCGCCTCCCCAATGTCACGTTTAAAGACAGGGTCTGAAAGCGAGGATGGCTGCAGGCGCCAGGCGAACGGAGGCCTTCGGCACGCAGGGAACTGCAGCTTCAAGAGCACAGGAGAATGGTCGGAGAGCGTCCGAGCCATATGACAGACATCCGTCACCCAGGTACACGCAACCTCAGAGACCAACCAGAAATCAAGACGAGACAAGGTCCCAAGAGCAGAGGAAACAAAAGTACTCTCACGCGCCTCAGAATGCCGCAATCGCCATACATCACACAACCGACCAACATCCATAAGTCCCAGCAATACTTCCGACGCCTGTTTGGGTCGCGTAGTCTCACTACCCAAGCGGTCCACAGTCATATCCAAGCACACATTAAAATCACTGCCCCAAAATATCTCGGCTTCCGGGAAGCAAGTAATGCGGCGCCACACGTCAGAGAAGAAGGCTGGATCATCTATATTCGGCCCATACACGTTCACTAACAACACGTTCGTTCCACCCAGTTGCCCATATAGAAGCACAATGCGGCCAGAGTCATCCGAGTCCGTGCGGATAACCGAAAAGGGGACCCCTCGTTTGATCAGTATCATTACCCCTCTGGCATAACTGGAATACGAGGACATCACGCGCACCCCCGCCCACCGATTCCCAACCTTGCTTTCGGACAGTTTTGTGAGGTGAGTTTCCTGTAATAGAGCTATCTGGACATCCATTCTGTCCAGAGCAGCAAACACAGAGCGAATCTTTCTGGGGGTGTTGAGGCCACGAACATTCCAGGTTATTAGTCGCACTTTACCACTCATGTCATGAGAAGAAACTTTTAAGCCTGTCAATTAGAGAATGAAACAGGGGCATGCCTGCTCCTGCAAGACAAAAAATGAGTACACCAAACATTGAACTGAAAGTGTCGGTCCCTCTCTCATATCCCACCCCCCCATCCCCCAGAATCCGCCCAACTCCCACCAGCCCCCAACCCCCACCCACTTCAGCGTCCCCAACGCGCCAAAGCCATCCCAACTATCCCCCCCCAACTCAAACCCAAAAGAAACTCCGAAGAGTGTACAAGGGGTATTCCCATGGGGGCGTCAGAGTGCTACTAACCTCCTACCTAGTAGGGGGTGGCTGAGCAGCACACCATATTTGCCTGATCTAGATATATCATAGAGTCCAGGATTAAGGAGGTACCATAGCGCAACAGCAAAAAGTCATGAAAGTGTCCACCTGCACCAGAAGGGAAAACATGAGATGCATAGAAGGCAAGCCTATATCAATGTGAAGACAGAGCTACCAAATAAGTAAAGCAGTAAGCCAAAATATCAATATGCGTCCAGTGTCCCTACTGTTCTTCAGATTCTGATAGGGTACGGGAGTCACGTCGCCTCCTCTGAAGATGTTTCGCGTGTTCCATCGCCGCCTTGGGGTTGGTGAAGATCTTGGACTCCCCATCTGGACCTATCTTCAAGCGAGCTGGGTATAGCATGGCATAGGGCACACCTTCAGTTTGCAAAAACTTTTTCACCACTCCAAATTCCCTGCGTGCGGCCTGTACTGTGACAGTGAAATCCGGGAAGAAAGAGAGGGTATTACCCTGATGTTGGATTGTTCCTTTATCCCTGGCCATGCGCAGGATGGCGTCTCGGTCCCTATAGTTCAGAACCCGCGCTATAACAGGGCGTGGGGGAGCCCCCGGGGCCGGACGAGCTGCAAGTGAGCGGTGGGCCCGCTCGACAATAAACATGGCGGAGAGTGATTCAGTACCAAAAATGTCCTTAATCAAGTTCTCCATGAAGATCTCCATTCTGCCCACGTTTGTCGATTCCGGCAGCCCCGTAATTCGAAGATTATTGCGGCGGGAGCAGGCCTCTAAATCTTCATTCTTTGCCTGGATAAGGGAGAGGACTTTTTCCATATTGAGTGTTTTCCCTGCCACCTCACTCAGTCCCTCCTCCGCTGCAGCGACCCGTTGCTCCACCTCTCCGACGCGGGCGCCTTGCTTTTCGAGCTGCGAAGACATATGGTCGAGGCGTTGGTTAACTGCAGTCATGGTGCCCTCTATAGACTGTAAGCTGCGCTGCATGGCCAACAACGTTGTCTCAATTGTGGATGGACCCGCATCCTGAGCATCCGCCTCGGAGTCAGAGGCAGCTCTATGCGGGGTCTTAGTCGACTTTCGCGCCTCAAACGTGAGGCGAGGTTGTGTTTTATCGGTCCTCCCCATCCTGGCAGCTATTGAGTCACACTACTGGGAGATTACTGGAATGGGTGCCCCCAATTTAAAATAGGGTGCGGATCTCCAGGCCAACCAGGTACAGCAGGGAGCTCCCACGCAGGCCACACACGCCGACAGCAAGCTTCACACCCGCCCCACAGGGCATCCGCCCCAAAGCCGCAGCACAGCGAGACGTCGGGGTCTCAGGCTAACAGGTTGATGTAGAGCAGTTCCACAGGGATTAGCAGCCCAGGCACCCCAGCAAGGAAAGGCGTGTCGCAGTGCAGGAGAGGTCTACCCCCGCGCAAAAAGGCAAGGCCGGCGCCACCCCAGGCCCGGCAGGTCGCAGTGCAAGGTCAGCAGGCATAGGGCGGACTCCGACGACCCAGGAGCCAGCCGCAGTGAGTCAGAGGACGCAAGCCAGGTAGGTCTCACCCAGAGGCGGCCACAACAATCCCAAGCATCATGGGGATGGATGCACTCCAGCGCGTGTGCCAGCCAGGGAGCGCGACCCCAAGACGGCAGACCCAGAGATCCAGAGCGCACCCACCGGGATCGGCACCCGGGCCCAGACAGGCAGGACACCGGGAGAAGAAGCAGGGCAGCTGCACCCCAGAGCCCCCCACACGGCAGCCTCCAGCACAGTCCAGCCGCAGCAGTACAGCAGGCAGCCACAAGGCCGGTCTCCGAGCGCCCGCCCGCCCCAGTCACAGCTCGCAGGCCGCGGCGCTCTCCCCGGCCCGAACCCGCCTCCGCAGCCACCGGCCAGGGATAAGCCGCCCCCCACTCACCGCAACCAGCGCAGGCAGCACTCCGTACGCTAGGACCGTCCCGTGGTCGACCTCTGCGCCGCAGGTTCCGGCAGCCTCCGCACTCCGTAGCAGGACCGGAGCGCAGCACACCGCCCCACAGCTGTCCGCTCTGCTATCGCCTCCCGGAGCCACCAGGCAGCGCCGCACCTCTCCCGGACTCCGCAGCAATGATTACCGGGCCCCAGGGCCTCCGTGACAGCAGGGTTGGCCCGTACTCGGGGTCCAGCGGCAGCCGCCATTTTGTGAAGGCGCCGCCGGGACTCCTCAGCGCGGTGTGTTCGGAGCGATCGGCGCCCCCCAGCAGCTCGAAACTGGCTCAACGAGCTCCAGGTGTCCTCCCAAGCAGGGCAGCAACGTTTGGCACTCAGGAGCAGCTTGTTACAAGCAGATAGTAGGCGGATTGGCGCCCAGCCGGGCAGAGCCTCACTAAAGTGCCGCCATCTTGCCAGGCGCACTCTAGCGCCCCCCCCCCCCCCCCTGCAAACTATGGTTGCAGTAGATGCTGCAACTGACCTTAACGGTGAGCCTGCGGGAGGGTACAACTAAAGGGCCATGTACTCCAACGGAACACTCCGTGAGTGGACTTTTCACGGACATAGACTATTAGTTTGGATGGGGGGAGACCACTTACTTGTCCTGGGAAAGGGGCGTTGGGGAAGTTGTTGTTTTCTTAGTTTACATGTTGGGAAATTACGAGTCTCTTCACATACATCTATCAGTAGGCAAGGGACTATGCAGCAGCCCAGAACAGGGAGTTTGAGAGGCACAGAGGGGCGGGCGCGACGCGGACGCATGACACATGGCAGGCACACTAAAGTATAAATGCTTAACATGGAACATAAAGGGTATGCATACTATGGCCAAGAGATACAAGGTGTTCTCCTACCTCAATAGAAGAGGAGTGCAAATAGCTCTCCTCCAGGAAACACATCTAACAGCAAAGGAAGGGCAGGTATTGCAGAGATGATGGCGTGGTCAGGCATACTACACTACATACTCAGCCTACGCTAGGGGGGGTACTGATTTGGCTACGAGCAGGAGTACCCTTCCAGCTGATAGACTTTTTAGTTGACCCTGAAGGCAGATAGTGGTACGAGGGAGACTGGAGGGTCGAACACTGAGCATAGTGAATAAATATGTCCCCAGCTCACTCGAAATCTGGCCCCATATCTGACTTCCGCAGTGATCATGGGCGGAGACTTTAACAGTGTAGAGGATGTCAGCCTCGACAGATCCCACCCGCCACTACGAGACTCTCAGACAACACATACCGCACGGGCATTTAGAGACTGGAAGAAACAATGGGGGCTAGTGGACTCCTGAAGAACCCTACATCCCTTAGTCAGGGACTACTCATATTTCTCTGTGATGCATGAGGTGCGCGTACACTTAGGCACATTTCTGTGTACCCTGGATATACACTGTCAGATCCACATGGTTGAGTACTTGGCCAGAATGATCTCGGATCACAATCCAGTCCTATTAGGACTGAAATGGACATACCCTAACCCTGTAATTCCTACCTGGAGACTCCGCCCAGAGGCGCTGGAGGACCAGGTATTTAGAGTAGGGATCCGGGAGAAGATTACACAATACTTTCAGGATAATGATGGAATGGCAACCTCTCCGCTATCGGAGTGGGACACCTTCAAGGTAGTGCTGAGAGGCCAATGCATAGCGGAGACTAAGGGAGTTAGATGCACGCTCACGACGGAAGTCCTGACAGCAGAAAAAGAGCTCAGAGACCTAGAACAGAGGCGACGGGACACCCAGAGTTACACGCGGGACTCCAGGAGGCGAGGGAGATGGTAGCCCGACAGACTGAGAGACTGCACTGTTTCGACTATAAACAATACTTAGATCGCACACATGCTGAGAGGGACAAGTCAGGCTCTTTACTGGCTAGGCTGGCCAACCCAAATAGTAGGGGTTCTCCAATAGTCGAGATGCAGGGCGATGATGGGAACAGGCGTTACACACAAGAAGGGATCAACGATATTTTTGCCCAATATTATGCTAGACTGTACTGCGGGGCTTCCCCATGTGAGGATGCGGTAGTAAGGGAATACCTGGAGGGATTGAGACTGCCGCGACTGGAACTAGATGAAGCAGAGGAGTTAGAAGCTGACATCTCCCTTCACGAGGTGAAAGCAGCCATTAAACACATGGCGCATAATAAAACGCCAGGAACAGACGGATTACCAGCTGCATTCTTCTCGACCTACACAGCGGAGCTAGCTCCTAGGCTGTTCTCGATGTATGCTGCTGCTAGAGAAATGATAACACTACCCGACACCACCATGGAAGCTCTTATAGTTAGTGTTAAAACCTGGGAAGCCGGCTCACGATTATACAGCGTATAGGCCACTATCCATGCTGAACATGGACTATAAAATATTTAGCAAAATAATAGCGACCCGGCTATTACCACACATGTCCAAGTTGGTCCATTTGGACCAGGCCGGCTTTATTTCAGAGACGAACGCAGCCATTAATATAAGACGATTCATGGCCATATTAGACGCAGAGGACTATGACAAAGAAGTAGCAGCAGTGTTTGCAGTAGATATAGAAAAGGCTTTTGATAGCCTAGCATGGCACTATCTGTATAAGGTACTGGGCGAACTAGGATTAGGTGAGGGTTTTTTAGACTGGGTGAATCTATTATATACGGATCTGAGGGCCAGAGTGCACACAGGGAAGGTTATCTCCCGGAGTCAGAGGGTGGAAAGGGGTACACTGCAGGGATGTCCCCTATCTCCGCTACTATTTGCCCTAGCCATGCAGCCTCTGGATTGTTGCGCCCGGCTGGGATGAGACTATGAAGGGCTGAAGGTGCGGGGGATCCAGCACCACATAGCCCTATCTGCGGATGACCTACTGCTCGTCCTCCGGGATACAGCGGAGGACCTGAGGGGTACTAGGAATATGCTAGACGAGTTTAGCCGACTCTTGGGACTGAGGGTGAACTGGCAGAAATAGAGACTGTTCCCCACGTCAATTAATAGGCCCTGCCCCGGACAGGCTGGGATGCCTCCAGTGGGAACCTACCTGCTTGGAGTATTTGGGGGTGAAAGTATATCACAGAGCCGCTGACCTAGTGGAGGGCAACGTGGACAGGTGGATGCGGTCTCTTCGGTCCTCCATGGGGTTCTGGGGGCCCTCCCACTGTTGGTGGCGAGTAGGGTGGCCCTCCTGAAAATGGTGGCCCTCCCGTGCCTGCTATATGGGTTCCACGTGCTACATTTCAAGACTTGAACTCGCAGCTTATAACGTTCATATGGGGACCGAGCCGCAGGCGCATAGCATTAACCACGATGCAGCGCTCCACGGCGATGGGAGCACTAGCGGTCCCTGACCTCTAAACATATTACCTTGTGGCACAGCTTCAATGGTTCTTAAGATGGCTGGTGGCCAATAGAAACCCGAGGGGGACACCATACCCGTTCGCTCCAGAGCCCCCAGACTTAGCGAAAATACTAGTGCGACTAAAACGACGACCGCATAAGCACACCGGAGAGACTAAAATAGTGGCCCGGTGCTGGACTACATGGCTGCAGCGAGCCCAGTGTAGAGTCCCCTACTCCCCTGATTTTCCCATGGAAGTACTACAATACCTACCACATGAGGGGAACTGGACAGGCCTGGACGACTGGAGGGAGGCCGGGGCGATGGTGATGGGGGACCTATTCCGGGATTCTCAGATGCTCCCTTTTGAGGACTTCCGTACGGAATTTGACCTGCCCCAGGGTCACTTTCTGCTGCACATGGCCCTCACCACAGCGTTTAAGAAGCACTGGGGCTCTGGATCCACGGAGCCGCGGGCGCTGGACTGCTGTAGATATGTGGCCCTGTTGGCGGGTAGAATTAAAACGATCTCCTGCATCTACAGGGCGATCAGAAGTGACGTACAGAGACCGATGGAGAGTCTGCAGCTTCAATGGGAAGAGGACCTGGGAGTGCCGATCTCAGGGGAGAGTTGGGGGACCATAGTGGAGAGAACCCTCAAGATATCAAGAAACGCACAGTTTAAGCAGATAGACTACTACGTCCTACACAGAGCATTTCTTACGCCTGCGCGAATTAGGCGCTACTTCCAAGCGGAAGAGGCGGCTTGCCCTAGATGTAGGGAAAGAGAGACACACGTGCTGCACATGTTTTGGGACTGTCCCAGTCTACACTCATTTTGGGAAGATGTGCTAAGCACAGTAGAATACCATGCATGCCAGGCCATTGCTTATTGAGCTGGTTCCCACACACGGCTAAAACGAAGGTCACAGGGAAGTTCTAGGACCTTGCATACATAAGAGCCCAGTGGGAAATCACTAAGAACTGGAAGGCGGCAGAGGGACCGAGAGTAGAGACATGGAAGAGAGAACTAGAAAGTTGGCAGGCGCGGAAGGCAGAATCCTCCTGAGAGAAGCCGGATGTGGTATAGGTACACTGGACACGGCAAGGGCTTGGGGGAGGCTAGTAGATGATTTACAGGCACTTGACTCAGACGAGGCAACGGCAAACCTCTTGCGCTTTTTATCGCCTGAGAGAGAAGAGAATGGAATGGGTCAGAGAGAATAGGAAAAGAGACAACAATCAACCCCTTCAGCTACACCAAGACCTCTCCAAGACCAGCCAGCGCACCTGAATGCATAACTACGTATCCTTAGAACTGACAAGATACAGTGAAGCGACTCCCAGGGGGGGAGGGGGGTGGGGGTGGACGAGGGAGTTGAACTAAAATTGTAACAGGAAGGGGATGATGAAAATGCAAGACGAAATGTACATGACAAATTTTGGAAGCAGATAAATGTGATATACTAAATAAAACCCCGATAAAATCTGTTGTTAAAAAATAAAAATAAAATGACTGCCTACATAGCCTGTAACTTGAAAACTTGGATTGCTGATGTTTAACTAGTGGTATAGCCCTCGGCAGAGGGTTATAATAGTGGTGGGTCACCATTGCACTCAATGTCAACATCTAATTATCCAGTTGTGTCTGAATGTATCCGACCTACCCTAAGTTTGTCAATGGCAGTGTGCAAATGTGTATCCCTGTGCATGGATCTGTGTGCGAGTCTGCACCTCTGAGACTGGGAGTGCATGTCTGAGTCAGTCAGTGATTGTATGTTTCGACATAGTCATTAATGTGTAAAGAAATTATCTGGGTGAAACAAACAAGAGTTTGAAATAAAAAATCTAAACAGGAACTTTTCGCAGTAAGAGGCTATGAGTGTTTCAATCTCTGTTTCTCACTTTCCCATACTGCTGCCCTCTTGATTTCTACCTCTCTGTTTAAATTTTACACTTTCACTGTCGTACTTCTATCCTTTCCATTCATTCATGGTTTACTATCTCTCAAACTCTGTCCCCATCTCCATAGTTTACCGTCCTCCTATCTTTGATCTTCACAAACTCACTGTTAAACACCACACTGTTATTTACAAGGCCCTTGCGCCGCCGGTGCGTCATTTTTTATATAGTGATGCACCGGCATCGCAGGGGTCTTGTAAATAAGCCCCCATATGTCTTATCTCACTCCATTCCTAACCTTCAACCTCAATTGGCATTCATGTCTCTCAATCCCTCTCAAACACAGAGTACCTCAGTCTGCCAACCCATTTCTCCCAGTGTATCTCAGTCCTTTCGTATCCCTGTAGGAAGCTGGCTCTGTATATACTATACCAAAGTGAGGTATAGTGTGCACAGAGTCCAGTGGAACCCCAAAGGTAGGCAGAGGTAAAGTTCGATAGCACCTCACTGTCTATTTGTGGTAGTGTGGTCGAGCAGTAAGGCTTTATCAGAGGACAGTGTTAAGCATTTGTTGTACATACTCAGTCAGCAAATGAATTCAAACACTCAAAGACTGAACTTCAGACCAATTGTTTTTGTATATAAATATTCTTTTATTTATATTTTATTTCCTAGAACCAAGCAAGCCTGGCACAGGTAAATGATAAGTACTTTGCAGTAAATATACAGTTGTAATACAGTTTGGATTTGTAATTGTATATGCACTTTATTTTGAATTTCAGTATTGTTTCAGAGAAATGCAATGCTTTGTAAATACAGTACATAGACTTGAATGGGCTTTTCAGTAAAATACCAGGTAAGTTACTTTTTAGATTACTTTTCTTACACAGTGCAGTATACCTGGATACTACACTGGGACATTTCCTGTAAACAGGTAAGTAAAAGCGTTTTTGTTAAATAGTACAATTTTAAAGAATTTCTTTAGGTTTTCAAACTCCACACTTAGAAACTTTCCAAGCAAAACAGTCAATGTTATCCTATGGAGAAAATAGTTTTATCGGTTTTAGGGTAAGTATTCGGTAGTGGGAGTTGAGGTTCTGGGGGTAGACTCAGGGGTCCCCCAGGGTCAGGGATGCACTCTCGTTACACCCTCAGCAGCACTAGGGCGGCCGGGTGGAAAGTGCTGAGGCCCAATGTTATCCAATGGGGCATAGGGGGCCTCCGGTTGGTGGCTGCTGACGAGCAGGCCACTTGGTTGCTTGAGCAAAGCTCCTGGACTTTAGCTCAGGGCAAAGGGGAAAACAAAGTAGCACCAAAGGTGCACCCTCAGCGGCACTAGGGCGGCCGGGTGCAGGGTGATGTTTCGACGTCAGGCGCCCTGTTGTTTGCAATGGGGAACCTCCGGTTTGCAAAGGCACTGCAGGCTCGGGGACGAATGTCTTCTGGGTGCGACCACCACTTTGAGAGGTAAGTTGGGATGTTGGGGGTTGGTTAGGCACCTTCGGTTTGGCCACCCAAGGCCGTGGGGCGTCGGGTGCAGGGGTGCCTTTTAGGGTCGGAACTTCTTACCAGCTCCTGGTCGCGGTTGGGGGGACCTTCCGGTTTGAAGTTGCAGGCGTCGGCTGGAGGCTTGAGGCAGGTCAGGGGTTGCCGGATCTCCGGTCAGGATCGCCGGGGGGACTTCCTCGTGGTGTTTGCCCACTCGAGCTCGGGCCGTGGATGGCGGGTGCAGAGTGGTGCGGATTTGCGGTGTCCGGCTGGAGCCAGAGGTTGGAGATGAACAAATCCGATGTTCACGGGAGACACAGTCTTTGTGGTTGAAGGCAGGCAGGTCCTCCGGGGTTTTCGAAGTTGCTGGCTGCAGGACACTCCGGGATTTCGCAGGAGCAGGTTCGAGGTGGAGACAGGCCGGTAGGGCTGGGGCCAAGTCAGTGGGCGTCTTCCTCTTGTTAGCTTCGGCACGGCTCTTCGGTCCTTCTTCTTTTCTTGTAGTTTCTTCTGGTCTGCGGAAGCAAGGTTCAGTGGTGCCCCTAAATACTTAGATTTAGGAGCGTTACAGGTAGGTAAAAGGTTGGGACAAATGGGTCCCTTCCCTGGGGTGGGTACACCCCCTAATATGCCACCCTCCAGTGGGAGGGGGGCATAAGCCTTTCCCTGGTTGGCTGAGTCCCCCCATCTGCAAGATGGCGGGGACTGAGAATTGTGCTTCACCTCGTCTCCCCCACCTGAGGGGTGGAGTTGGCTGAGGTGGGCACACCTCTCTTCCTCACTTGTTTTTCCCGCCGGTTCTCCCGCCCAAAGTGGGGGGCAGAACCAGTGGTACCAGTTGCTGAAAGCAGCAAGTGGCCTGGGGAAGCTCACAAAGGCAGCAAGCCTTTGAAGCTTCCCCTTCGTGGACCCTGCCCATCCTGGGGGAGGAGGCTAGGCACCTTGTCCCAGGATGTGCATTGTTTCAGGCCCCCGAGAGCAGCAGGCTCTCGATCCAGGGGTCCAGAAACATGTCTGGTGGTGGCAGCTGAAAGCAGCCACTCAGCCTGGCCACTAGTGGTAGGTTAGTTTTCAGGGGGCATCTCTAAGATGCCCTCTGTGTGCATTTTTCATTAAATCCCACACTGGCATCAGTGTGGGTTTAATGTGCTGAGAAGTTTGATACCAAACTTCTCAGTTTTCAGTGTAGCCATTATGGTATTGTGAAGTTCGTAATGACAAACTCCCAGCACCATATACTCTTAATGGCAGCACTGCACTTACAATGTCTAAGAATGGACTTAGACACTGTAGGGGTACAGGGCTCATGCACCTGTACCCTCACCACTGGTATAGTGCACCCAGCAAGAGGGGTGACTGATCTATGCCAGGGCAGTGGGTTGTAGGCATGGCACACAGGGATTGGATGAAGTTAAGGTTGATTTAACAGCTGTGATCGGAGGTTTTGGCGCCAGAGGAATAGTTTAAACCGCGTGTTTAGACACGCGAGACATGCTCGAGTATCTGATTGAAATGGTAGCCATAAAGAGAGGGGAGCACAGAGCGGATATGTATGGCATTGAAACATTAGCAGGTAAATGAGATAAAATGGGATCGTGGAACGGTATGTTAAGCGGCTAGTGCACAGGGCTGAGGCCTATTATATGAAGTTTGACTACAGGGATTGGGGGTCCGTTCAACATTAAGTTTATGTAGACAACATGAGGGAGGGTTGATTGTTTACGTAGCAACGCGGGTATATTGGCAGGTTTAATAACGAGGATGGAGTGGGGGAGGTTACCGCGTGCAGTAAACTCTCGGCAAAATCAGAACATTATCAAGGAAACGTGGTTGTGTTAATTTCTGTTATATTTTCTGTTTCAAAGGGTAGGACATGGATAAATTTATTACATAATGTGTAAATGTGTTAAAACATCATAATGTTGTATTATGGAAGACTAATATGGGTTTTTATGTCATTTTTAAATTTAAACAGCTTCCCCTGAAGAAGGGCCAAAATAAGGGCCCGAAATGCATTGGGTTTAAGACACGAGCTGTGATACATGAATTAAATGTCCCGTACGTGATGTGGTAAGAGGCCTGGATTGGCACAACTACCTCATGTGAAGCAATGGGTATTTGGACAGTCTTATCGGAAAAAAGCAAGTCAAGTTGGATAAACTGTGAAAACTTAAGAATAAAAATGAACTTGAATCATGTAAAGTTTGTGAACCAAGTAAAGTTTGTGAGATATTGCGTCGAAAGCTGTGCGATTGGTTAAGCAGCACAGAGGTGCTGCAATTGTTGCTCTAATTTACAAACGTGCCATGAGGCGAGGCACGGTCCCATTCTGCACGCAAACAGGATAAAAAGGAAAAACAAGAGAAAACCGTTAAACAAGAGAAAACTCAGAAAACAAGGTGTGCATCTGCCATCCCTATGTGTATTGTCAATGAATTTTTTGCCTCACCGGCAGTTTGCACCCGCACCAGAAACGATGAAAAGGATTATCATCAAACTTACATATAACATCGTCACGATATAGACTGTCTTAATTTATGGAGAAAAGGAAAGGATCTATGGATTGTCTTCCCCGTCTGTTGTTTAAACACTGGATTGTAAAGCACATATCACATGGACACTGGCAGGTTTTTGTTCAATATGAAAAGAATGCATTAGTTGTTGCAAAGTTTTGGCACATGATAGATGTTTATATATAACAAAGTGTGGGGAGTGATATTTTGCACGATAAAGTTTTTTTATTTAGTTTTTTATTTATTAAGTTTGTTCCGTCACAAGGGATTATGGGATTTGTAGTTAATGAGGAAATGTAGGAGGTGTTGGGAATAGAACTTTAGGGTGCACGGATTCGTAGTCTCTAATTGGATGAAGTTAAGGTTGATTTAACAGCTGTGATCGGAGGTTTTGGCGCCAGAGGAATAGTTTAAACCGCGTGTTTAGACACGCGAGACATGCTCGAGTATCTGATTGAAATGGTAGCCATAAAGAGAGGGGAGCACAGAGCGGATATGTATGGCATTGAAACATTAGCAGGTAAATGAGATAAAATGGGATCGTGGAACGGTATGTTAAGCGGCTAGTGCACAGGGCTGAGGCCTATTATATGAAGTTTGACTACAGGGATTGGGGGTCCGTTCAACATTAAGTTTATGTAGACAACATGAGGGAGGGTTGATTGTTTACGTAGCAACGCGGGTATATTGGCAGGTTTAATAACGAGGATGGAGTGGGGGAGGTTACCGCGTGCAGTAAACTCTCGGCAAAATCAGAACATTATCAAGGAAACGTGGTTGTGTTAATTTCTGTTATATTTTGTGTTTCAAAGGGTAGGACATGGATACATTTATTACATAATGTGTAAATGTGTTAAAACATCATAATGTTGTATTATGGAAGACTAATATGGGTTTTTATGTCATTTTTAAATTTAAACAGCTTCCCCTGAAGAAGGGCCAAAATAAGGGCCCGAAATGCATTGGGTTTAAGACACGAGCTGTGATACATGAATTAAATGTCCCGTACGTGATGTGGTAAGAGGCCCGGATTGGCACAACTACCTCATGTGAAGCAATGGGTATTTGGACAGTCTTATCGGAAAAAAGCAAGTCAAGTTGGATAAACTGTGAAAACTTAAGAATAAAAATGAACTTGAATCATGTAAAGTTTGTGAACCAAGTAAAGTTTGTGAGATATTGCGTTGAAAGCTGTGCGATTGGTTAAGCAGCACAGAGGTGCTGCAATTGTTACACAGGGATGTGTGCCATGTCGACTCTTCACTTTGTTCTGCACCAAAACACGCAGCCTGCAAAGGCAGTGTGTGAGTGTGTAGGTACAGGACCTGTAAGGGTGGCACAATAAGTGCTGCAGCCCTTAGAGGCCGCCTCTGGTCACAGTGCCTTGGGTACCTGTTGTACCATTTACCAGGGACTGACCTGTGGCCAGAGATGCCAATTGGGTTTAGGCTTCATTGCAGTTTTAGGGAAAGAACATAGGCCCTGGGTACCTGATTAGCAGGAGCCCAGGGCACACTCAGTCAAAGCATATCAGCAATTCAGCAAAAAGTGGGGGCAACCATGCAGAACGGGGGCACTTTCTCACAATCCCACAATTGCTTATTGTGTTTTTCCTACATCTTTATTTATTCTTTATCCACTTTTCTACCTCTCTCACCATCATGCACTGTCTCCCCTCTTTCTTTCTTACTGGTGGCCTAGTTTGTCCCCTTTTCAATACCTATTTTTCATTCTCTGACCCAACCTTTCTCTCCTTTTTATCTCTCAGTCTCCCTCCCTCCATCTTTTCTCCCCTCTATCACATCTGTTCCCTGTCCATGTCTCTCTGTTCATTTACAACCCTCTCCCTTTGAAGCTAGTGTCTCTCTTTGTCTGTGCCTCTAACCCTTTAATTATTTAATTTACTTGAAATATCTCCTGTTGGTTTGATATTTAGTGTTCTTTTATTAAGTCAAAATCTCACCCTCTTTATAAAGTAGACAGATTGAAGCACAAACAAAGTTTCTTTCTGTTTGCATTTCTACTGAAGCGTCTTTCAAAATACTGTATGGAGTGACATCAATCACTCAATCTCTTTCTATGCATCTCAGCCCATTCTCATTTTCCCCCCTCTTATTCCCGGTCACCCCTCGCCTTTTCCTACTTTCCCAATATGCCGCTCTCTCTGTTGAACTCTTTCGCTCTTTTCATCTATGAAACCATTTCTTTATCTCCATCACTCTATGATACTGTGTCAGGAGTAGATTGGTGTTGAGGTGTGAAGGTGTGAGGTTACAAATGGGGAAAGAGGTACTTCTCAGGAAAAACTTTAATGAACAACACATTTTTAATATAGGTAAGAGAACTTGTTCATTACATTTTTTACTGAGAAGTACCTCTTTTCCTATTTTTAACCTCACACCTTCACACCTCAATACCAATCAACTCCTTAGACCCCCACACCCGCACTTCACCAAATGGGGGACAAGAAGATCTCCGGCAAAGAGCCCCCATTGAGGGTGCCCGTTAGGCATTTCAGCGTCGGCCCGACGAGGTGCAAACGCCCTATGATGAAGCATGAAACCTATCCAGGTGTGTGAGGGCATTTGACTCATGCATGGTCACGCCCACTGCGTACACTACAGAATAGTCGTTGACCCACATAAACACTCATTATTCTTTAGGGACTGCATACCCCACATACATTTATTAGATTATTTGGAGCACGTATGCTGGACCTTGATGCGCTTTAAGTCCCTCCCTTTGTTAGACACGTTCTGAAGGAAGTGCCTGGACCAAAAGTAGAGCCTTCAGGAGCAGGGTCAACTTCAGTGCTGCTACCCTTCCAAGCCATGAGAGTCGATAGTGCTTCCAGAGAGCAAGGTCCGCCCGTATTTGTCAACACAAGGCTAGGTAGATGATGTTCGCGGTTTCCCTCACCTTAGAAGCTTTCTGAACACCAAGGGAGGGCACCAATAAGGTCGCCCACTGAAATGGGTATTGGGCTCCCAGCTGTGTCGGCACAGAGGGTGCAACCAAGAGGTTAAGAGCCTGTGACTTCTGAAGATTGGTACAAAAGTCCCCAACCTCCCCAAATTTCTCCAGTTCTCAGAGGAAGGCCGGAAGAGCCCAGAGCAGGTTGTCAAACGCGACTATCACATCATCAGCATAGAGGCTGATGGTATGTTCTTCCACTCCAAAGTGCACCCCAGTGATGCGCGGACCATCCTGCACCCTCTCTGCCATTGGCTCCATATAAAGAGCAATTAAACAACAAAAATCTGGCTTTAACGGCAATATCCACTTATTTTGAGTAGGACTGATGTAGGGAGGTATCCACCTCGGCCCAACAACTGTTTTCATTAATTACACAGTCTAATCCAGTCCTCATTACCCAATATTTCAATTGTTTTTAAAAAAAGGAATGCAAGTCAGATCACTCTTCACAAACATACCCTCAACAAAACAGATTTTTGTTGTTTAAGTGATTGATGGGTGGAGGGTAATCTGGCTATAATTTTCCCTCTAAAGCTCCCTGATGTGAATAAGTCCATATAAAGAGCAAACAGTAGAGTGGACAGAGGGCATCTCTGCCGCGTCTCCCTATCGGTGGGGAACGAGGCTAAAGCTTGCCCATTGACCCACACTGTTACTCACGATGCCCCATAGTTATTAAGAACCCAGGCACAAAACCTCTTCCCAATGCCAAAGTGGTGAATTATTGCTGCCTAATAGGGCCAATGCACCCAATCGAATGCTTTCTCAGCATTGATCGCAAGGAGCATGAATTAACTGTGAGCGCTTGGCTTTGTCTATGAGGTGGAGAACCTGCTTGGTGTTATCTCCACACTGGCAATGGGGGATGAAGCTGGCATATAGGTCCCTAACCGCGCTGTCAAAATTCTGTTGAATAGGTTAACACCCACATTTATAAGTGAGATGGGCCGATAAGAACCACATTGCTGTTTATCTTTTCCAGGTTTAGGTATAACAGTAATGGAAGCCTCAAGAATAGAGGGTGGCAACATGTCCATATCCGCTAGGGAATTAAAGAATCTAGTCAGAATAGGAGATAATGCTTGGCAGAATGTTTTGTAAAATAGGACAGGAAAGGCATGTGATTTTAGAAGTTTCTGTTTTGCAATGGCCATCGCTATTTCTTCTATGCAGATTGGCCAATCTAAAGAGTCGGCCTGTTGGGGAGTCAATCGGGGTTTACGCGCACCTTGAAGGTACGTTCAGGGACCATCAGAAGACAAATCACGTGCTGTGTATAGCTCTGTATAGTATTCTCAAAAGGCAGCAGCGATAGGCCCGTCCCTTAGCTAGTTAGCCAAGAGCCTGCCACATTTGTCCCCCCCTATATAGGAGTGCTGTAGACAAAGCAGTGCATATTCTGCCATGTCTAAATCTAGGCAGGTTAGCTGCACCCGGGCAGACTCCAACTGTTGCCAGATCCTGGGGGCTCCTGTTCTTTTATGGATAAGCTCAAGTTCTTTCACCTTGCCCTCTAGGGCCTCATGTTTCTCTTGGCGGACTTTATTTTCAACCATGGCGATAGCAATAAGTTAACCCTGGATTACCGACTTTAACGTCTCCCATAATGTAGATATGGGGGTGTCAGCTGTATCATTAATGGCTAAAAAGTCTGCAATTGCTTGTGTAATGCAGCAGACCGTGTCTGTCTGTTGTAGTAAGCCTTCTCTCAGTCGCCATGGGTGAGGCACCTGCTAATTCGTGTGTCCTTGGAGGGTAAGGGTCATGGCGGCGTGGTTGTACAAAGTCCTAGGTTCAGTCTCGACTGCCTCTGTCTGTGCTTGGATGCTGCTCGTCACCAAGAAGTAATCAAGATGAGCATAGATTTTGTGTGCATGAGAGTAAAAGGTATAAGCCCTAGTGTGTGACCCTCCACAGATCGTGTAGACCCATCTTCTGCAACCAGCTCGCTCTGTCTCATGAAAGTGCCCCAGAATGGCCATGCCGCTGCCTGGACCTGTCAATCTTATTGTAGGAAAGTGCCCTTTTTTATGGTCACCCCCACACTTTTTGCCCCAATGCTGATGGTTATGACTCTGCACTGGAGCCTGCTGCCCAAGCCCCAGTACCAGTGCTCTCTCCCTAAAACACGAAGTAGTAAATTGGTACTCCCAATTGGCAAGAACTTTAACCCCCTTATATGTCCGTAGTAATATGGTACCAAGGGTACCCAGGGCTTGGTTGTTAAAGGGATCACTAGGGCCTGAAGCACTATTTGTGCCATCCTGAGTGACCCAAATAAACAGATGACAGCAGGCCTGCCATTGCAGACTGCAGGAACAGTGCAAACTGCTTTACCTCGAATCACCATGAGTGACACGGCATCCTTAATATATCAGTCATACCGAAGGTAGGCCTCCTAAGCCCAGGAGGCAGGGTACAGCATATTAAAGGTGTGGACATATAAATGCAAGTTTATATGACCCTATAGTAGCCCTTTCCATTAAGGATTACTGTAAATGTTCAGCGGTCCATAGGATAACATGGGCTGGCACCTGGGTACCCCTGAGGTCGCCAGCTCCATCATGGTACCGCCAAATATAGTCATGCTTGGTATCAAGCAACATGCCTCCTCACCCTTGGCATGATTCAAATGTCAGGTTTAAGGTGGCATGCACCCAGTTGGCTACCTTATAGGTTGCCCACATGGTTTCCCCAGCCTTTCCTGTGCTTTGGCTGGCAGTCTGCAGCTAATAACACCAAGGCAGGAATCTGACCTCCTGCCAGGTAGTGTGAACACTCCCAGGAGTCAAAAAAATAGGTCTGGCCAGGAAGGAGGTGACACCTCCCTCCCTGACAGGATGGCTAGTGAAGTGGCACATCAAGGCAGTGAGCTTCAAAGCATTCACCGCCTTTGATATGCACACAGGCTGACTCCCAAAGAAGGAAGCCGCCATCCCCTTGCCCCCAGGCACAGGTGAGAAAATTAGTCACCCCAGAAGGCTATCCACACCCCTAGGGTGGGCTACCTGGTCTGTACAACCAAGGAAAGTTTCTGCCATTTTTAGAAGTGGCAGAATAAAGGGTTCTGGCTAAAAAAGGTGACCCCCCCTCCCCCCCCTCAGATGTGGTCATCTCAGGGGCAGATTAGCCTCTGGGGCAAGTAGCCCATTGGCCACTTGCACCCACACCCCGAATGTCCCTAAATTTAGGATTTAAGGGACACCCCTGACACTAGAACCTCAGATCGGTGAAGACTGCAGAGAAGGACAAAGACGAGATCCGAGTCTGCGACAACAGGAGCTGCAAAACCAAAGGCGGGATTCTCTGCACCGGTGACAATGTTCTGGAACTGCACGGCTGCAACTTGTCTTGGGCCCTAGAATGGCTCCCCCAGACAGAGGGACCACTTTGAGAGCCAAAGGCAACTCCAGGCTCCCTTGGACTAGTTGCTCTAGTCCCCTGCAGCCCACAGGTAAAAACAACACCCCTGAAACAAAGAATCACTGGCCATCAGGCCCTTCGAGGGCGTACCCAAATGTAGATGGTGCAGAGCATTGTGGGAAACATAGTCCTGACCTCCAGCAAGTTTCAGGCGGCAACCGTTTTCCCCCAAACCTCAGGACGTTGAAGTATCATCTTGTTGACATTACAGCTACCAAGGTTTGTTGGTGACCAGTCTGGTTACCACCAACTTTACTTGACTCTGCGACAAGAGGGTACCCCGCAACCCCTTCAACCGACCACCTAATACTGCACTTTCCTATACTTATTACTCAACACAAGGTTAAGGTCTCCCCCCCAGCCCCCCCCTCCCCAGCAGGCCTGCCTGATCCGGGGAGGCCATCACCTCTGCTATGGCTCTTTTTGGAAATCATTCCTGGTTATCATTAGGGGCATATATGGAAGCCAGAGTAAATGTCAGATCTCCTATGTGTACCAGGTAGGCTAACAATCACCCCTTTATTTTGGCAAGCTTGCACCCCACCATGCCCCTGAAATAGGGGCACTGAGAATAGCAACTCCACTAGCCTTGGCGGTATTGGAGGAAAAGTATTGTCGTGAGAAGTGTTGTGATTTCAGTCTATGCTAGTCACCAGATATGAGGTGCGTTTCCTGTAAGAGGCAGATATCGCCTCCGGCATGGTCCAGATATGATAAAATAGCATTGCGTTTGACCAGGCGGTTAAGCTCCTTCACGGTCAAGTTAATGATCTTCAATGCATCGTGAGAAAAGTTGTGGCATGGTTAAGGTGGTTCTGCATAGTCGGAGGAAGCCACAGACATCACGCCACTCAGAAAGCCTCCACGTTGGGGAAGGATTGGTCGCAAGAGGGGACACTTTACGCATAGTTGTGTATAAAATAAAATGAGTGAGTACCCTCCCAACAGAAGCCCCAACCATAAACTGAAAAAAACATAGCTACAGTCAATCAAATCACCTGTGAGAACCTTATAAGTCTCGAGAGTGTCCTCAGGTGGGGGATCCACAAGAGCTGCCCCCATTTCTACAAGGCGAGGCCACCCGTCTCCCCGCCACCCTTGCCCCAGAAGCTAGATAGTGCTACCCCACAACAGTAGGGATATCAGGTGAGCTCCAGGCCTGGGAGGGTCTCATGTTGAGTCCTGTCTCTCTGGGTCACCAGCCAGTGTATCAGGGTTGCTTTTCTCTCCAAGGCTATGGTCGCTTGGTCTGGGCGAAGTCCTTTGGAGAAAGCTGAGACCTTCTTCCAGCGATTGTGCCAGTGCTCCCTGCGCCAGCGGGTCCTATGCTGCAAACTCTCTCCCTCTTCCTTCGTGAGGTTCAGAAAGTGGCAGGCCTCCGACAGGGATTTCAGCTGATGAAGTTGCCCGTCCCATTGGAAGATGAGGCGGAACGGGTGGCCCCAGTTGTAAGAGATCCTCTGATGCCAAAGAAAGGTCGTAGCAAGCCGGAAATCTCTGCGTCTCCGAAGAGTTAGGGCTTAGAGATCCTGGTACAGTGCCAGATTATGGCCTCTGAACTGTATGGGGTGAGTGTCCCTGGCTTTTCATAAGATAGTCTCTTTCAGTTGAAAGTCAAAGTTAGCATTTACCGCGAGGTTATAATGCACTTAAGAGTATATGGTTGGCTGCATCACAGACAACCCCGGAATAGTGGTTCCGAAGGCTGCAGAGGGGCTCTGCTCATGCATGGGCACCCTCTCACATACAACCCAGCACCCTGCCTTCAGGATTGATAAGGCCTGCCATAGGGGTGACTGATAGGCTTATATGTGCAGTGATCAGGATAGATATAGTGAACCTATATCTAAGTAAGGAGTGCATGCACCACCTTACACAGGCTGCAGTAGCAGACCTGTTGTGTCATTTTGGATGGCCTCTCAGGGGTGGCATAATACATGCTGCAGCCCCTGGGAGGCCTCTGAGGTACCTATGCCCTGGGTACATAGTATACCATATACTAGGGACTCATAAGGGTACCCCAGAATCCAATCTGGAGTGTACCTAAAGTACATGTAATCAATTTAGAGGAGAAAGCAGATAGACTGGGGTCCTGAATAGCAGGATCCCAGTCAGACTAAGTCGAAAAAAGTGAAACATCAGCAAAAAGTGGGGGTAACTATAAGAAGCAGATCCTACTCTCCTACAGCGAGGATGTCAGGTGGACGGCCCTCCTCTGGCCGTTGAAGGCCCACTCTATGAACTCTGTGCAGTTGCACCTCTGTTTTTGCTTGCAAGTCTTGAATCTGGAGGAAGAGGGCCCTCATGTAGGCCCTGATATCTGTGCCTTCAGCTTTATCTAGTGCCCCACGAATGCGTATATTGTTCCTGCTGCAAGTTTTCAAAGTCTTCTGCGTGAGCTTGCAAAGCGACCTGTTGGTCACGTAAACGCAACACTTCCTGCTGTAGATGTTCAATCTCCTCGTCCCGGCCAGATTCATGATCTTCCAAGGCAGAGACTCTGTCACCCACTTCAGTCAGGTCCCGTTGAACGTCCTTAAGGTCCTGTGCTAGCTCCTGTTACACTGCCTGGATGTTCTCATGTATGTAGGAATGTGAAAAGCGCCTCCATGAAGGGCCTCGTGACCGGGCCCTCCTCCAAACCCCTATCTGCCGCCAGGCCCGATCTCTGCTATTGTTCACTCTACTCCGTCGGGGCTCCCGTTGACCAGGTGAGCATCTCCTTGAGTGATCTCTCTTTCATCTCTCTAGCTGTCGCCATGGCTTGTCTATGGATGGTGCCCGTCACCATCAGCTCTTGGGGTCATCTCACATTTGCTGTGCTGCAGAGTCCCACGTGGCTATGTGCGCCTGATCCGCACAGTCAAGCGGGGTGCCTCAGAGCCACATGCCACCATTGCCGGAGGCCCCCTCTTCAATAGCAGCGGATGGCCAGCCACGCCGCAACACCAACCGTGGAGCCCAGAAGGCCCTTCGTAGAGCTGAGGGAAAGAAGAGGTACGGCCACTGCCACTATACTAGAGGAGGGGCTAACGGTAGTAGCAGTCGCTCAGTCTCAGGTCGAGGTCAGTCACAGCTGGTGCACCAGTTGCCTGTCATGTCCTGATAGCATGATGATACTGTGCAGACGTTTCATGGTAAGGTAAGGGGTTCATATGGGCCAGCGCCAGCTGACGGTGCACCTGGTAGACCTCAGCAGCTCTCAGGATCACTGGGGGACATCTCCGCCACCCGCTGTCCCAATGTCGGTCGCCATCCCTCCGTCTATGTATGCTTGGGGGTCCGGCGTTCAAGGTAGGGCCACTCTGCGTCGCGTTCTGCTCTCGCTTTCAAAGTCAATGCGCAGTCCCCCAGTTCTGCCCCAGGCGACAAAGGCACGGTCCAGACTGCTGGCGTGCTTTAGTTTCCTTGTGTCATTAGGCGGGTATGAGGCCTAAGAGTGCACCGCTCACCTCCCATGCATGAAGATCTCCTTCTCAGCCACAGCTCCAGAGTCGCTTGAGGAGTCTCTGCCAGCAACGGACGCAATCTCCTTTTGGGACTGCCCCTCACAAAACCACGTCTGGCCCTCGTGCTCTCACTATGTGGCCGCAGCCATTTTGAGAGGGTCACCTGGAGGCCTTAGCCGCAGGGAAAGGCCCGGCTGCAGGAGAACGGGAGTTGCGAGCCGCTCCTGCGCAACGTCAGCATGTTCTCCTGCTGGGCCCGGTCTTTGTAGACCCCAGTCCGGGTTCCAGGCTTGGCTGTAAAGGCATCCTGCAGCAGCGGGTGGCGGAGGATCAGGACAGAATATCCCCTCCGTGCGCTATCTTGGCCATGCCCCCCGATAGTGTATTTTAAGAGCAAACGTCTGAGGTATTTCTGATGAGACCCAGCTATGGGAATGTGGAAACAGGCATTGGTTAGTACCATAGTGTTAAAAAAAAAATTGTCTGGGGCTAAAGGAATGATCCTTTTAACCGTCTCTATCTTGAATGAAATCCACCTTATCCATTTGTTCACTCCTTTTAGGCCTATAATCAGACTGTATTGACCCAAGGGTTTGGGGACTAGCCAGATCCTCGAATAAACTCACTTGCCTCTCTTTGCTCCTGGAATTGGAATCACTGCCCTCTACGTCACCAGACTGAGAATTGCTGCTTCCAGCGCCAATATCCTCATTTCATCCCAAGGTTCTTGCATAGGAATGATCCCAGAGTGCGACTGTGTCTTAAGAAACTCTATCTGTTATCCGTTCTCCACCACCTGACGGACCCACTCACTAGAAGTAGATTCCTCCCAAGCTGCAAGGATAAATATTATTCTTCCTCCCACACTCTGGGGAGACATATTCATGCAAAGTCAGAAGCGCTGGTTACTGCTGGTAATTCAGACTTCCCCTTTTGATCTCCTTGATTCTTGTTTCCTTTGGCCTTGTGTCTTTTATAAAAAAAGAACACTGCTGTTGCTGGCCAGATCGTCTCAAGGGTGAAAGGAAGATTTGTAAAAAGAATAGCGGGATCCTGATCACAAGGTACCTCCAAACTGTTGAAAAGACTTCTCAGTCTTCTACTTGGAGATTCTATGTAACTTTTCCTCAATGTCCATACTAAAGAGTTTGGTCCCCTCAAATGGGATTCTTAAGGCCACTGTTATGTGTGTTGCATCAGTGTGCCAATGCTCCAAATAAAGGTTCCTTCTAGCAGAGATGATGGGACATTCTGCCAGTGCAGAAGCTCTCACTGTGTCAAATCAGATATCAGATAAAAACTCCACCTGTTTCTGCAATGCCTCAAGAAGTTCAGAACACTCAGTATTCTCCTGAAACCCTTTAAGCATGCTATTGATGTCAGAGATTAGAGACTGCAAAGTGTAAGCACCATAAATACCATCTCTCATTGCTAAATTAGCCCCAGAGTAGGATGTCTTAAAAGCTGAGTCAATTTTCTTTTCAGTCTGGTCCTCAATAGTACTCTCTTCAGTATACCATAGTGCAAGGAAAGATGAACTTGAAAAACGAGCAACACTGGCTGGCAGAAACAGATCCGGTGCACACTGAAACATCCCTCTACCAACAGCTTCTTGAAGGACAAGAGTGCACCAACAGGTTAGTCCCAAGAGGAAGGAGGGCCCAGCTGGTGTATTTGTGTGATTCCACATCCATCACCAGCATCAGGTTCTGGTCAGAGGATCCTCGAAGGAGGGTAACAGGGACAAATCCCACCTCCTGTCCCCTTCTCCTTGCAATGTAGCACTCAAATACCCCTGTGCCCGGCACAAGGGGAACCTAAGTGTACTGAATAGGACCCAAGCCCAGCTGGTGTCCCACGTCCGTTCCTATCCTCGTCAGGCAGTAGAAAAAGACCATGAAGTGATGTGGGTAGAAGGGTGGTTATACCACCCTATGGTAGGTGGAGTTACCCTACCACTTCCTGTTTTTTTCTTCCTAGTTGAGGTGGAGTGCACCTCAAAAGTAATGACTGGGATGAGGACATGGGACGCAGGGATAATGTTTTATGTGCCTTGAGGGTTACCATCATTCTGTGATGGGCTTTGATTTGTGTATGACTTACCGGTTGGAAATTAAACTTCAGTGCTAATATTTAGGGCTTGCCAGCATACATTTTATCGTTAAATCGGTTTATTAAAGATTTAGAGAGAAACAGTCATCACCATAAAGAGCATACGACATTGGAGTAGCATAGAGAGATTATATGGCTTCATACAGTAGCTGTAACATGAAAAGTGTACAAATACCATGCGTCATAAGACATATTTGAGTTAAGAGCTCAACATTAAACCAGTTGCATAGGCGTATCTTCAGCAGCAGGTGAAAGTGGATCTTCGGTCATGACCACACAACACAACTGGGGGGTACAAGATTAAACAGGGGGAGAAAAACGGTCAATATGGGGGAAGAGGGGCGGGGAGGAACGAGCCGAGAGCAGAATCGATTAAGTCATGTGCGGTGTCTAGGGAGAGGAGGGTCCCTCTTCGGGTCCGCGTGGCTGCCAGGTGTGAGTGAATTTGGTGCCCGTATTGGCAAGGCGAGCCGTCAGCAGCTCCATTGCCATGACATGCCAAAGGCGCAGGAACCATGCCGAGATAGGTGGGGCGGAGGGTTTCTTCCAATGAAGAGCAATGGTTTGTCTTGCTGCCCCCAGCATCTGTGCGATGAGACGCCAGTCAGAGAGAGTCATGGCAGCGAGCCAAGATGGCCTGATGCCCAACACGGTCACTGTGGGGGAGTTTGGTATGGGGAAGCCCACAGTATCCTTGATGTGGCTAAAGATCTTCGTCCAGAACATTGTCAGGTTTGGACAGGTCCACCAGATGTGAATGAAGTCCCCCACAGCTGTCTGGCATCACCAACAACGAGGGGAGAGAGTCAGGAGCATTCCCTGCAAGCGCACAGGAGTATAATACCAATGCGTCATCAGTTTATAAGCTGATTCGCGTTGGGGGATGCTCTTGTAGATTTTGGGGATATCACGCCAAAGTTGTTCCCAGCTTTCTGGAGTTACCTCCTCCCCCATGTCCACTACCCATTGCCTCTGGTATGTGTGGGGTTGAGTGGGGAACGAGTGCTGTAGTACCTTATATGTGCAGGAGATTAGGCCGCGAGTGCCCTCGAAGGCTCGGACCAGGGTCTCAAAGGGAGTAAGCGGGCTGGTTACTCTCTGAGCATTGGTGGGGGTGAGCAGCCAGTGTTGGAGTTGGTAGTATTGTAGCCTGGCGGATTCTGTGATATTGATATGGAAGTTTTAAATGTTTCCCCCTCAAAGAGGTCATGAATTGTGCGGCATTTGCCCTCCCCCCATGAAAGGAATGAATGTGGTTGTAGGGCTGGTGGAAACATGGGATTGTCAGCCACAGGTGTATTGGGGGAAGGGAAGGATGTAAGGCCTCTGGGAATCACTTTTTTGTCCCAGATGTCCAGTACTGTTTTTGTGGGGGTGGCTGCTACGCGCTACGGGGTCGAGCTGATCTGGGGAGCCAGGCCAGGTCCCACAGGGGCCTGCTGGCAACTGCACATCCATGTGGAACCAGTGTTTTTCACTTTAGCGAACAACGCATTCCGATATATAGTGAAGGTGGGATGCCCAGTAGTATTCCAAGAGATTGGGGCAGGCAAGGCCCCCGCAATCTTGAGGCAGCATGAGCAGTTTGTTGGAGCATCGCGGATGACCTTTGAGTATGGGTCACGCTGAAGGTCTTGGATGTCTACCTGAGGAATCGGCGTGGGTAGGGTTTGGAACAGATATAGTATTTTTGGTAAGAGTGACATTTTGACCGCATTAAGGTGGCCAAGCCAGGATATTAGGAGGTTTTTCCAGCAGTGCAGGTCTTCCCGGACGTCTTGCCTGCAGGTCGGCCAGTTGGCCCGAGTCCATGAGGACCGTGACGGGGTCAGGTTAAGGCCCAAGTATCGAATCGAGTGATCGGCCCAGTGCAAGGGAACAAGGGATTGAAGCTGCTGTACCTCCAAGGTTGGAAGAGTTGGGTTTAGTTAGGTTTAGGGCGTGGGATTTGGCCATGTTAATTTTAAAGCCCGAGGCTTTTTCAAAAGAGCGAAGGAGGGAGGCTAGCGCCGGTAGGGATGAGCTAGGGGCAGTTAGTGAGAGTAAGAGATCATCTGCGAATAAGGACACTTTGTGTTCGTGGCCTCCAAAGAAAATGCCGGCTATGTCCGCCGATTGGCGTATTGCAATGGCTAGGGGTTCTACCGCCAGGGCAAAGAGCAGCAGAGAAAGCAGGCATCCTTGCCTGGAGCCCTTGTGTATAGAAATCGAGGGGGTGAGTTGGCCATTGATACGAATCTGCGCTGTGGGGGAGACATAGGATGCCATGAATTTGGAGATCATGACCGGACCTAGGCCTATTTTGTGTAAGACCGTGCGCAGAAATTGACAGTCAATGCGGTCAAATGGTTTCTCTCCGTCCAGGGACACCAGGCAGGCCGGAATGTCCCAGCGTTGGACCTTCTCAACGAGATGGGCAATTCGGTGGATGTTGTCTGCCCCATGGCGGTGTCGGATGAATCTGACCTGATGCGGATCGATCAGTCCGGGGAGGTAGGCTTCAAGGCGGTTCGCCAGTATCTTGGTGTAAATCTTGGCGTCCGTATTGAGTAAGGCGATAGGTCGGTATGATGTGCAGAGAGTGGGGTCTTTCCCCGGTTTGGGGATGAGAACAGTCTCCACCTCCGACATCGTAGGGGTGAGGCCCGACGTTTTAGAGAAGGTGGCAAAGAGGAGAAGAAGGTGGTCCTGAAGCTGGGGGAGAAAAATGCGGTAGGAAGAGATGGGGAGACCATCCAGTACTGCATGGTGTAGCTCATCTAAGGAGACTGGGTCGTCTAGAAGTTGTGCATGTTGGGGGCTAATAGGTTCCCAAGGGCATGTGTTGAGAAAAGAGGATATCTCATCTGGTGCGTGGGGAGTTTCAGCGTAAAGGTCCTTGTAAAAAACAGGGAATGCCTGCCCTTTGTCTCGTTCGGATGTGGCGCAGGAGTTATCTGCTTGTTTGATCTTTGAGATATGGGCTTTAGTTGATTTGTTACGGAGATAGCATGCCAGGCATGACCCCACTTTGTCTCCCCCAGGATAGAATTTCTGTTTGAGTTTCATGAGTGACCGTTCCGCTTTGTTAGTTCGGTGGAACATCAGCTGCCCCCGGAGCATGGTCAGGCATTTATGTTGTCTTGAGGGTGTCATATGATCTATGTGTTCTAGGGTCGTGATGTCCTGGGCTAAATTTGTTTCGGCCAGGCGTGCTTCAAGAGAGCGGGCAATGGCGATAGAAGAAATGACTCCCTGAATAGTCGCCTTGAAGGCGTTCCATCGAATGGGTTCGGGCGGATCAGGGAGACTATTCGTATCAAAGAAGGCTATAATCTCTTGCCGTATCTCGGTGAGGTCAACCGGGTCACGCAGGATGTGGGGGGGAAGCCGCCAGCGGGTGGGGGTTTTGTGGCGTCCACTGGGGGACCGGAGGGCTACAGCTATGTGGGCGTGGTCTGATATGGAAATATTGGATATAGCGGCTGTTTCCAGGGACCATATCAGAGAGAGAGAAAGGAAGCAATAGTCAATACGCGAATATGAGCGGTGGACATGGGAGAAGAAGGAATAGTCCCAGGTGTCTAGGAATTGACATCTCCAAGCACCTATGAGACCCAGGTCTGTAAGATCCCTCTTGAGGGCAGCTGACATTGCCCCTGTGCCCTCGTAGGAGGAGGCACTGCGGTCCATATCCGGGTCACAAACCAAGTTGAAATCACCCCGAGGATCACTAGTCCATCCGGGCACAACAGCTGCTCCCTCAACAGAGACCTCACAAAGACATCCTGCACTTGATTTGGTGCATAAACATTGAGAAGGGTTAGGGGTCGGGCGCCTAGGTCCGCATCTCATACCACCCGAGAGGGCACAGATCCAAATCTGGATTTACCCAATATTGCAACCCAGAACTGACATGGGTACTTGGGGTGGGCCATGAGGTGTGTGTTGGTAGATAGCAGGTGGGTTTCTTGTAGGAATATGATGTTGAGGTCTTGCATAAGCAAGTAGCGCCAAACCTGGCATCTCTTGTTAGGGGAGTAAAGCCCTTTAAAATTAAGGTACAGAAATTTAACCAGTGCGGTCGTGTTCATGGCAATGAGTGGGGTGGCTAGGTGCAGTGTTAGGACCAGGATTAAGGAGGTTGCGCCGCGCTAGAGGGGGGAAGTGGAGGGTGGTCGCTAGGAGCAGCATAGCAAGGCGGGAGCACGTAGTCCTATCGATAGGGGGTTCCCCTGATGTGGGGGGTGCATCAGGGGGATTACAGGGGGTCCCCTTTGTCAGGCTCGTTCCTTCCCAGATGTGAGGATAGGGGTAAGGGGAGAGGAAGACCGTATATTTAACACAGGGTAGCCAACAGGGCCTGTAGAGTCTAGTGTCATCCTGGAATAGCCCAGAAGTCGAAACAGGGGCCATTTTGAAGAAGTCACTCTTCTAAGGGACACAAGGACTGTGGGAGGCATGGGAAGAGGTGTCAACCATAGGCCGGTCTCCGCAGCTCGCAGCAAAGCACAAGAGAAATGGCAAAAAGCGCCAGCCACGGGCCCGCTAGTGCCGAGTGAGGGGGGCTTGTCAGCAAGTAATAAGTTACAACGTAGAGTCTCGGCACTGATGGAGGCCCCATTCGGGTGAACCAGGGTGGGGTGAGTGGGTCACAGTGGGACCAGTTAGGTCTTCAGTATGATCCATGTATTAGGGCTCATATGACCCCGCAGGCCGGTGATGGTGCGCAGGGGGGTCAGAGTAAAGTCAGTGTGAGACAGAGAATACATTATTCAGAGGCTGCAGTAGAGCAGGCCGGTGAGTGGGGTTCACTCACGGTGCGAAAGTGTTTAATGATGTCTTGTTTCGCTTGGGAGGAGGCCTGTTCTTTGGGGCCAGCTCTGTGTTTTGGGAATGGGGGGCACCGTGGTCCACTCAGGCCGTATTGATTCCCTGAGGGTGACCTGGGGGGTATCCCTGGACAATGTCTGGAGTTGGAGAAGTTGCTTTGCATCCTCCAGTGAGCGGAAGACCCGGCGTTTGCCTTCCCAGGAAAAGATCAGTGCAAAGGGATAGGCCCATTGGTACTTGATTTTGAGGTCACAGAGCTGGTCAGTGACCGGTTTTAATTCTTTGCGTCTATGTAGGGTTACCAGGGCAATGTCCTGGAAGATCTGGATTGGATAACCATTGTAGACCAGGTCCGTGGCGCCACGCACCTTCTGTAGGATAGCTTCCTTTTCGACAAAAAAGTGGACCCGCGTGATAATATCAGGAGTGAAGTCCCAGCGACCCCGGGAACTGGCAACTCAATGGGCTCTGTCAGGAGTAGGGGGGTGGGGGGAGGCGTCATCATCACCTCTAATCGTCTGGAGAAGATCCGCCGTAAAAGACATGATATCCGATCCTTCTGCTCCGCATGGGACTCCTCTGATGCAGATGTTATGTCTACTCCTGTTCACCAAATCTTCCTGCTTCAGTTGAAGATCAATATGTTGGTCTTCTAGCACCGAGCAAACAGAAGGAGATGATGGACGTAGCGCTGAAACTTTTCAGACACCCACCCCCAGTCACAGATCTGGGTTGAATCCATCATCGTTCTTTAGCTCACTTCGCCACCCCAGTTCAGACCCAGCTATATGCAAATCAGTCTCCACCCTGTGCCTCAATGGAACAGTCCAGCCCGAACTGCCAAGCCAGGTCTTCCCTGGACCGGAAACAAGCATCCTGGGACCGGTTTCAGGGTAACACCCTCATTAGCCAGGCTAGCTTGAATCCAGTGGCAAAGTGAGCAAGGGACCCACGTCTGGGCATACCCTGCCAACTTAGGGCAACCAAAGCAAACACAAGGAGATGATGAACGGAGCGCTGAAACTTTTCAGACACACCCCCAGTCACAGATCTGTGTTGAATCCATCACCGTTCTTTAGCTCACTTCGCCACCCCAGTTCCAAGCCAGCTATATGAAATCAGTCTCAACCCTGTGCCTCATGGGAACAGTCCAACACGAACTGCCAAGCCAGGCCTTCCCTGGACCGTAAACAAGCATCCTGGGACCGGTTTCGGAGTAACACCCCTCATCAGCCAGGCTAGCTTGAATCCAGTGGCAAAGTGAGCAAGGGATCCACTTCTGGGCATACCCAGCCAACTTAGGGCGCACAAAGCAAACACAAGGAGATGATGGACAGAGCGCTGAAACTTTTCAGACACTCACCCCAGTCACAGACCTGGGTTGAATCCATCATTGTTCTTTACATCACTTCGCCACCCCATTTCAGACCCAGCTATCTGCAAATCAGTCTCAATCCTGTGCCTCATGGGAACAGTTCAGCCCGAACTGCCAAGCCAGGTCTTCCCTAGACCGGAAACAAGCATCCTGGGGCTTCTAGCACCGCCATCCTGCGTCACAGATTTTTGTGATCTTCTGATCGCGCATCATCAGGTCGTCCACTCAACCCCCGATCTCCGTGATGTCCCGCCGGAGCTCTCACAGTCAGGCTTTAAAATCGGTTTTGAGGGATCCAATTTCCAATTTGATTTCTTGTAGGAAGGTGTTCATGTAGGCCTGCCTGACGGGAGCTAGCGCAGGCTCTTCAGCGGCCATAGCCCCTGGAGGATCAGAGGTAGGCAGTGGAGGATGGTTTTCTTTAGCCGGAGTAGACAGAGCATCCTTGCTGGGTTTAGTGCGTGGCCAAAGGGACGTCTCCAGCTGTACAGAATCTATATGGGGAATCCCTGTGTGAGCTGATGCACAGGTGGCCGGAAGGGTAGCAAAAGTGGTACTTACAGCCCAGTCAGTGTCCTGGTGTGCGGCAGCGTCGATGTCACAGAAGAGTTCGCAGGACGCAGGTGAGCTCGGCGTTTGAGAATGTTTTGCGGGGCCCTGCTGATCGCTATGGGGATCGCACCCGCTCAGGAGGAGAGATCCAGATATAGGGGGCTGCCTTCCAGCCCCGGCAATGCAGCGGCAACAGGAATAGGCGGGATGTAGTTGCCCAGGGAAGAGGTTCAATGTGGTGGAGGGGGGACCCCCGGTTAAGCCATTAAACCAGGCGCGACAATCCCTCGGGACTGGCCAGCCAAGAGGGTCCAGCAGCGAAGAGAGGGGGCCCCCGGTTGGTGATAAAGGACCCCACTGCACGACCCCGCAGCCGATGTCTTCCGATGCATAGCCACACAGATGTGGTGGCATAATTCTGTCAGGACTCGTAGGCTCCAATTATGCTTCTCTTTCTTTACCCAATTATTACAGCAGCCAATCAAAACATTAAATTCGAAAATGCTACAATTCCCATGTACCAACCATAGAGCCCTAAACTCTGTACAATCAACCAAAAGCCATCTTGTGTCCTCTTTCTTTGCTGCTTTGCAGCCAGTTAAGTGCCTCGTTCCTTTATCTGGTCGGATATATATATATATATATACATATATACACACACACTTTGTACTGTGCACTTTGCAGCGATTGTATACAGATTACCTGTAGGGGCGGACCACGCCGATAACGATCAATGTGCTGCATTTACTTGATTTTCAATTGTTATATTTTTCAATTGTTGTCTTGTAACTTTTTTCTGTGATCCTATCACGCTGCTTAGGAGCGCTTTAGCCTCCCGGCGGTGTAGCTATGCCGGGCGAACTTCATTAGGTGGAGTGGGAGAGGGGAGTAAGGGCGCACTGGCCTTCTGGCCACAAAGTCCTCTTTCTATAAATATTCATGATCCTCATGCGTGCATGCACACCTGTACTCCTCAGTGCCTGCTCACTCAGCGTGGCTCTACATAACGCATAGGCAGCATGTTTTTCTCTCGCCTGTGCCTGTGGCCCCGTGCTGCTCCCTGTTGACGCCCTGGCTTGTGTAAACTCCAGGGTTGTATTAATCTGATTAGGTATCTGCCTAGAGTGCTCCAGGCTACTCCCTACATGCATTACTAATTCTTGGTGCCTGCCTTGGGGTCTGAGATTTGTGTGCACTCCCCCTTAAAGCTCCTAGTTGATTTGGTGCTGATCGGCATTCTCCTGAGGTGCAACTGTGCCTGCTTAGCTCAGGTATGGAAATGTATGATCCTTTTGAGGGAGAAATAGAAGAATATTACGATGACCCCTAGGGGTCTTTGGAGCAAGACCTGGTTGAGGCGCTGGATGCTAGGGTTCAACTACTAGTCAATAAAGACTTAGGGCCTCATTTATGGGTTTTTTGCAGTAGGGCAGCGCAGCAGGCCTTGCTGCTGCGCTGCCCTACGGCAAAAGAAATGGGTAGGAATGTGCATTCATGTCCTTTTCCCCAGCGCACAATGGGCTGCCATGTGCCAACGCAGGCCCCTTGCACCATGGTGCAAGGGTGCCTGCGTTGCGGGATGATTATTTTTGGGTAGGAAGGGAAACCTCTTTCTACGTGTGCTCCCTTACGCCTCCCCTGTGGAGGTGTAAGTTTTGGGCGCTGCCTCAGACTTACGATTTCTCGTAAATCTAGGGCAGTGTTAAAAAAGCCATGGATGTTGCTGGGAACGCCCCTTTCACGCAGTTTTCTGTGTGAAATGGGCACATTTATAAGACCTTATAATATGCCAGTGGCACATTGCGCCACCGAAACATCAAAAAAGTGACGTTCCGGCGGCGCAATAGTGCAGGTAGACTTAGTCAGGCCTTTGGGCCCTCTTAAACGTCATCTGTGTGGCTATGCTAGACAGCAGGGGTAGATCCCTGCCCCCCCCCCCCTTTTGATGGAAGATGATGGCCACCCTGTCAGACAAGGCAAAACCAAAGGAAAATCAGTTAAGGGTCCCCTCTCTGTGGCATTTCAGAAGCTGGCGGACTCCATGGCTGGAGACCACACCTATAGTGCACCTCCTGTTAATCCACCATCGCCTTCGCAGAATCTTGGGGATTCAGATTCCTGTAGTTCAGATGGCTCTGATCACGAGAACGAGCCCGGGCCCAGTAAACGTAAGCATCAAACGCACCAGGACGATTCCCAGAAACAGCCCAAAGTGCTGGATTTCGAACTGGGGGACATAATCCATCCACATTCCACCATATGGTTTCCCCTGCAAGAAGTGGCTGATAATGTTCAGCCCCACATCCGCTAGGGGTTTGATAAGGTCATCAGGGCCTGCCTTCGCTCTGAGTGTCCCAGACCGGATTTCCCTGGCAAAGTGACAGAAAATATCTGACGTGGACACCGCATTAGTCACTTCCCTCAATAAATATTCAAAGGACCCCATGATGGGCCTCAATTGTGCCTGGCACAACTACCAGCACAAGTTAGACATCTCAGGCCCTCTAACCAGGATCATGGACTTGGCCTTCCATGCCAAGGATTCAGTGACCCCGCCCCCCCCAATTGACCCAGACATCTTAGTGGATTGGGCTCAGTGAGCCATGTGTAGCTGGGCAATGCAAATTGCGCAATCTCCACTGAGCGTTGACGATCCATACTTATTAAGGTTGACTGAAACTCAACGAATTGACGTCTTTGGTGGCAGGTCCAGTGGTGCTGGGCCTCTTCTTTGGGGTCCGTTCCTTAAGGAGCTGTCCAAATTTGTTGCCACTTAGAGTAATCTTGACAAGGCCCAAGGGTCTCTCTAAAAAGCATTCCGCCAATCCCTTTTTGGCAGGACCGGACGTTCGGCCAGTGTTACTACCAAGGCCCACAACGTGATTTCTACCAAGGAGGTACCGGTGGTGGACAGGGCTTCCCTTACAACTCCACCTTCTACTCTTCTCACTTTGAGGCAGCAGAAATAGCTTCATAAGGGGACGGTACAGAGGAGCATAAGGAACCTCCCAGGAATCTGGATTTAAAGGTGAGGCTTATCCTTCTCTCAGAGGTCTCTTTGGGGGGGGGTGGCAGAACCAGACTATTGCTTCACAATGGTCGGATGTAAACCCATGGGTCCTCGAATCCATACAAGAGTACAAGTTGGAGTTTTACAATACCCCCCTTCAGCCCAACATGATGTAGTTTTCCCTTCAACAGCGAGATTTCATCTCCTCAGCAATTCAAGCTCTCTGGGAGAAAGGAGCTATAGAAGAGACCACTCCTCACTCGAATGTTTTTTTTCTCAGCTCTAACTTTCTGGTAAAAAAGAGAGAGGGTGGGTCTCGTCTGGTACTCAACCTGAAGGATTTCAATGCTTGGATATTTTACCGGCATTTCCAGATGGAGGGCATCCATCTCGAACGTGACATCCTCCAAAAACGAGAATGGATAGTGTGTCTGGATCGAAAAGACGAGCACTTGACCGTCCCGATTTTTTCTCCTCATTGTTGCTTTCTGCTGTTACCATGGCTAGGATGTTGCTACGAATTCAAGGTCCTTCCATTTGGTGTCTCCTCCTCAGCGTGGTGTTTCACAAAGATTATGAAGCCGGTAGTAGTGTCCCTTCAAGCAAGGGGAGTACGTATGATCATCTACTTGGACAACATCATTATTATGGCCCAAAGTCCTCACACAGTCTTTTCGCATTTAGAATGGACCATTCTCCTCCTTAACGATCTGGTTTTCATCATAAATGCCCGGAAATCGGTTCTTGTCCCATCTCAATGCCTCAAATTCCTGGGGTTTCAGGTGGACTCCATCCTGACGCAGCTGGCCCTTCGTCCCCAGAAAGTTTGGAATATCCAAAAGGAGTTGAGGTCTGCTTTGTGCAGACAGACAATATCTTTGAGGTCGATAGCATGCCATGTAGGGCTTCTAGCTTCTTCGATTCAAGCCATTTTTCCAGGCCCTCTCCACTGCAGAGCCCTTCAACGGCTCAAGGTTCAGCACCTCCACAAAGTTCTCAGTAATTAGGAACAAGTTAGTTTGTCGTAGAAAGCCAAGACGGAAATGTCATGGTGGCTGGATCACATTGAGGCCTAGAACAGCAGAGCGATCTCTGGCTCGGCCCCGGAGATGATAATAGAATCACATGACAGCTGTTGGGGCTGGGGAGCACGTTGCGGCATGATCTCCATGGGGGCTGCTGGTCCAAGTTGGAGCTGTCCCTACATATCAATTGTCTAGAACTCCTTGTGGGTTCTTGCAATTCGGAGTCTCCCCCCAGAAAAGACAGATTGTTGCATCCCCTTATGGATGGGCGTTTCCACGGTCGGATATGTGAACAAGTTGGGAGGAACCAGGTCACTTTTCTTCGCAGAGATAGCCAAGGACTTTTGACACTTGCCTTCTACATCGAATATCCGTATTGGCTCCCGACCAACGCAATACTGTTGAGGACTCGTATTCCCATCATCTATGGGACTTCAGCGATTGGAGACTTCACTCGAAGATCTTCAATGCGGTTCACCGCTGGTGGGGCCCATGCTCGGTGGATCGCTTCGAATTTCGCCTCAACCGGCAACTCCAGACATTCTTCAGTTGGCTTTATTAAACCAAAAATAGGGTTACTGTTCCTAATGAGACACAAGTGGTGTCCGTCAAGAGAAGACAGAAGAGTAGGTAACTAGGTACTTTTTTTGTCAACAGGAGACAGTCAAAAGTTATGTCTCTTGTTGCCCTCACACATCCCAAGGGAGGTCATGCTTCATCATTGGGCGGTGCTCCTTGTCGGGCCGGTGCTGCAAGGCCCTATGGGTCCCCCAAAGGGTCACTTTAGCGGAGATCTTTTTATTTCGTCGTATGATGGGTGAGGGTGTGAGTTTGAAGTGGGGTCGTGAAAAGTGAGTGTGTGAATGAATATTAAAACTGGCTAAGGGATACCCTGAACGTTTTTTAATATGCTGGTTGCCCTGTCAGAATAAAAGCCCGTAGGTTGTTGTTACTAGTGGGGTAATAATGTCCCCTAGTAACTAAAAGGTCGACATGTTTCACGCCTTATCGTGGGCAAAAAGATCCCTGGCACTTCATCAGGACCAGAAAAATTGTTTTTAAATAAGAAATTCTAATTGAGTAAACCCCAATCGTGATTAGTGATTGAGCAGTCCCCCTTAGTTTTGTTGAGGTTGGTACCAGCTCTTGATATGTGAGGATTGAAAGGACCGCGAAGGACAACAAGGGGGAATTGTAGCTTCTTTTATTCGGTTGTTCACAGAGGTTTCCAATTCAGTTCGGATAATGCGCCTTATCCGTCCTCTATCCTTCTTTGTTTCAGGGTCTTTGCCAGTCTTCTTACCGTCCTCTTCTCTGGAAAGGTGGTAATAGCGTCTTAACCTCGAGGAAAAGAGAAGAGCGGCATTTGGTGAGCACTAGTAACAGGGCGCTTATGTTAGGGTAGGGAGTGAGGGATCACCAAGTGACTTCCTATAGCGAGCGACGTGTGCGTTTGTGAAGGGAGGGTGGTCCGACTGGATTGAGGGTTTACGGCTTCCCACTAACGCCGAGTTTCTCCCTCCTCCCGGCCAACCCTGAGAGCTGCGCACGTACCTGAGTAAGCGTGGCAGGGCGAAGCGTAGGGTCGTTGGCCTCCTGGCACCCGACTGTCCTCTCGGTCCTCGGTTCGCTGTGTGGGAACCAGCAACTGGTGTCTCTCGTCCTGGGTCTCCGTTTTCTCCGCGTTGGTTGCCTCTCTCGTGTCCCTTTCCGCACTGCGTTTTCCGGGTTTCTCCTTCTCTCCTTCTGACGCTCTCTCCTCACCCTCTTTCATTGGCCCTCCTTCAGTGACGACGGTCCAAGGGGGGGAGCTGCTCTGAGATCACTCCCAATTAAGGGAGCCGCTCGGTGTCGTATGTGCAGATGCCTCAGGAGGGGATTGTTGACCCCGTGTCCACTCGTGCTGCTCCGTCGGCTGCAAGAAGAGAAGAGGTTCTATTCCATGAGGGAAACACCACCAGTCACTCTCCTCATCTGCTCCTGCATTTAAGGTACGCTCTTCGTGACCCCCGCCCCACCCCAGGAATTTCCCGATCGGGGAAAGGAAAAATACGGGAAAGAAAGTCCGCACTCCTGTTGTCAATCCCTCTCCGGTGTTTAACGTCGAAGACAAAGGGTTGCAAGGACAGGGACCAACGCAGGATGCGAGGGTTATGGCCCTTGTTCCTGCTCATCCATTGCAGGGGAGCGTGATCCGTATATAGCGTACAGCGGCTGCCTTCGAGATAGTAACAGAGCTTGTCAATGGCCCATTTAATGGCAAGACACTCCTTTTCTATCGTAGGGTACTTCTTTTCCCGCGGTGTCACGATCCGGCTGCCGGTTATCACTGACTGCATGACACGGGTGTGTTGGGCATCGTGAACGCACTCTTCTCGAAACTACAACTCCCGTTAGGCAACGCGAGTCACGTTTCACGTGACACCGACGCGACGCCAGTTACGGTAGAAAAGGCGGCGAAAGGAATCACTCGCCGCCGATAATTCTGGATGATCGTAGCAGACTTCAATCGGACAGCGGACTTTTGGGCGGTAAGAGTGCGCAAGCACAAGCTATCATACCGTCAGCTGGTGAAAGGAGGCAGAGGAGTTTCAACACCTCCCTCGAACCTCCACTGTCGTGTCTCCTCTGTTGGCTGGGACCAGTTCATTGGTTTCGTGCAGAGGAGTCTCTAGGCTTTTTCAGAGCCCGCTTCATTTGGTAAGGCAAAACCCCCCTGTTGGAGAGACAACTTATTCACAGGTCTCATGCGGGGAGGTTAAGAACGCCTTGTCCTTATGTGGGCAATATTGGTCGCAGAAAGTTTATACCTCAACTCAGACTGTATACGTGGTTGAGATATTGTCGAGCCGGTTATATGTTGTAACCAGGATCGTTCTTCTACATGCTGGTGTTATTGTGCAAAGAAGAACAAACACGAGCATATCACCAACTGGATAAGGGCAAGACTGTTGTGGTTACTTATTCCAGTTGCACCCCTTCACCTTTTTCCTGTTTTTTGTTCTCCTTATATTTTATATAGGAAAGAGTTACCAGAGAGGGTGGGCCTTCATTACAGGCACGACAAATCAGGCCTCACTTCATGTGCCATTTTGGTAGGTGTAGTAGGGGGAGAATCATGCACGTATAGTACAGTGTTAGGAATTCTCTAGTTCTGGTCAACACCTGTTCTTTTTGTCTTTTGTTAGTTTCATGTTGTGTTCCTGTCACCACCTTCAACTCTCTTCTATAATCCTACTACACCTTCTTTATTTACAGGTGGGTGTGGTAGACGTTGTGAATCAAGTCAGTTATTGTCGCTTATTTGTGAGCCATAATAAGTGTTGCGCTGTGCTCATTTTGCGCTCTTGTATCCTTTTCAGATCTCCTTCCCTGCAGTCCCTACCCTTTCCTTCCCCCGCTCGATTGCCTCAATAGTCTGTGTGTTATTCTATGCCAGACTTGGGGCTGTCCAGAGGTGGGCCCCCTTTGAGCATCAACACGATTCCGAGGATCCAGAACGGAGCCTGACACGCGGAAACAATTTTCTACTGATGAAAAGGATTGGTTGCTCAAGACCTTCAGGGGAAAGCTGCGTCAATACTGCCCCCAACCCACAGTCTGAGGTGTCTGTGTGGAGAATGAAGGGTTTGTTAAAGTTGGGAGAGATTAGGACAGGACTGGAGGTAATGGCTTTCTTTAGTCAGTGAAACGCTTCTTTAACCCTCTCAGAAGGATTCAGGAGGTCCTTCGCTTTGGTGTCCTTTCGTAAGAGATCCGTGAGGGGCCCTGCAATTTCTGAGTATTGGGGTATAAATCTTCTATAATACCCCAATAGCCCCAAAAAGGCCCTCACCTCTTTCTTTGTGGAGGGAAAAGGGGTTTCTACGATAGAACCACAGGAAGAAAAAGTGAAGGCTATCACTCCGTTTCCCAGCACATAGCCCAGATATTTGACTTTATTAAAACCAACCCTAGATTTCTTTGCGTTTATGTGTAACCCGGCCCCTTCTAAGGCCTGAAAGCTCTCCTGACAATGAAAACGGTGTTCTTCCCATGTGGGACTGAATATTACTATGTCGTCGAGGTAAGCCGACGAGTATGCCTGATGATCGTGGAGGACTGTGTTCATTAACCTCTGGAACATGGCAGGTGCTCCATGGAGGCCGAACGGTAGGACGGTGAATTCATATAGGCCATCAGGTGTAACAAAGGCGGTCTTTTCTTGGTCCCTCTCTCTAAGGGGGACCTGCCAGTACCATTTAGTGAGGTCCAGGGCCGTAATGTACTGTGCATCTCCTAGTTTTTCTATCAATTCGTCGACCCTTGGTATAGGATACGAATCGAATTTGGAGACAGAATTAACTGCCCTAAAGTCTATGCAGAATCTGATGGAACCGTCTGCTTTGGGGACTAGGACAATGGGCGATGACCACTCACTTTTGGAAGGACGTATAACGCCCATCTTCAACATGGTTTTGACCTCGTCTTTTACGGCCTGTCTTCTTGCGGCCGGTATTCGGTAAGGGCGTTGTTTTATAATTTTCCCAGGGACCGTATTAATAGCATGTTCGACTAGGGTGGTTTTCCCAGGAACGTCAGACAAAAGGAGAGAAAAAGGACGTAACACATCCGACAGGGACCTTTGTTGCTCTAGGGATAAGGAGTCATTTACCACATGCTGATTAGGAGTACACGGGGCTTCATCCAGAGATGACAAAAGCAGAGTGGTTGTTTTAGGCAGGGGTTCCAACCACTTCTTGAGTAGGTTGATGTGGTAGGTTTGTACTTTTGAGGGTTTTATTTGTACCTTATAGGTGGTTTTTCCTACTGTCCCTACTATCTGGTAAGGACCCATCCATTCTGCTTTAAACTTGCTAGAGGAGGAGGGTAGTAATATTAAGACCCAATCGTTTACCTGTAATTGTCTCCAATTCTTCCCTTTATCATAAAAGGCTTTCTGTTTTCCTCTACTCTTCTCCAGGTTGGAATAAGCTAGGTCTCGCAGTTTACCTATTCAGGATTTGAGTTCTTGGGTATATTCCAAGAAACCCTTCGTTTCGTCTTCTTTTTCTCTTTCCCGAGCTTCTTTTGTCATCTCTAGGAGAGACCTCGACTGTTTCCCATATAACAACTCAGAGGAGCATCCGAGGCTACTCTGAACTTGACTACGTATGACAAACAAAGCGAGGGGAAGGAGCTGCTCCCAATTATTCCCTTCACTTCTCAGCATCTTCTTTAGGTTTAATTTGAGGGTCCCGTTGTACCTCTCTACAAGCCTGTCTGTTTGCGGGTGATAAACAGATGTTTTGATGGGACTAAGATTCAGCGCTTGACAGACTTCTTTCATAAGACGGGAGACAAAAGGGGTACCTTGGTCCGTCAGAATCTCGTGTGAAAAACCAACCCTGGAGAAGAGCTCGATGAGTTTGTCTGTGATGTTCCTGGTTGTAGGGGCCCTCAAAGGAAAAGCCTTGGGATACCGGGTGGAGTAGTCGACTATCACTAGGGCGTATTGATGTCCCTTTTTTGTCTTAGGTAAGGGACCGATTAGATCCATCCCCACCCGTTCAAAAGGTTTTCCTATAACAGGGAGAGGTTGTAGGGGTACTCGGGGAGGTCGATACGGATTTCTCCTTTGACAAATTTCGCATTCCTGGCAGTATTTTTTTGTGTCAGCGTATATGCCAGGCCAGTAAAAGTGCCTAAGGATATTCTGGGTCGTCTTTTCGGTTCCTGTATGACCTGCGGTGAGATGGGAATGGGCAAAAAATAGGATCTGCTCCCGAAATGCTTGGGGTACCAACAATTGGTGGGGATCGTTTTTCCCTCCTATTCGATAAAACAACCCATTTTTAATCACAAAATGTGGATAGATCGTTGTAGTGTGGTTGATAGAGGCTTGTACCTCCCGCCAGGCGTTTTGTAAGGTAGGGTCGTTAGTTTGGGAAAATCGGAAGTTCCTATCAAGGAGCCAGGGTTCTTGTGTTATAAGGGCTGGAAGCGGTTTATTCCCAGGGACTCCCCCTCCCTTCCACCCGGTTGGGATTGCACGTTAGTGAGGAACATCCCTAAGAAATCGGGGTTGTCCATCCCTATGATCAACTCCTCGGGGAGGTTTCTTAAGACACCTACTCTAACGGAAGATGTGGATCCTCTGACAGGCGTCAGGAGAATCTCTGCCACGGGATAGGGTCTGACGTCACCATGCACACACCGTATGTGCACCAAGGCGTCTGGAACGATCTGGGTGGAGGTAACCAAATCGCCTTGGATGACAGACTGTCGACAGCCAGAGTCCAGCAAAGCCATGACCCATTTCCCATTCACCTGAAAACTTACGTAAAAGCAGCTGCCTAATTCTGCAGTGTAAAGGATCGACTTAGGGATGTAGCTGACGTCCATTGGCTCTTCAGAGAGTTTTTTTATGGGGGCAAAGACGAGCAATGTGGCCACAGTCTCCACAATAGAAACATTGAGGTCCTCGGTGAGTAGGCACCTCTGGTTTGAATGGACGGAATCGGGGGGTTCTGGGGTAGGTTTGCTCATGTTCTTCTTTTCATTTTTCCCTTGGCTGGGACGAGGTGTCTTCTCTACCTCCCAGGGAAGGGTGCGAGGCTGGGCACGAGCAAAAGTAGTGGCCATCTCGACCGCCTGTTCGGTGGTGAGGTGTGTATGTTGTCGCAACCACCTTTGCGTACTATCAGGAAGGGCTTCTAGGTATTGTTCTAAATATATAAGGTCCATTATTTCTTCCTTGCTGCTCTCGGCGGATTTCAACCATTTGTCGGCGGCTGCTTTAAGCCTGAAGAAGAGTGTCTTGGGGTTTTCCTCAGATGCCCCTTTCTCTTAAAGAAAACGTACTCTGTATGCCTCTGCATCCATCCCTAGATGATACAGAATTATGGCCTTGATGTCTTGGTACGCCGGGTTTCCTGTAGGATTTGCAACCTGATAGGCTGCCTGTGCCTCACCAGTAAGTAGAGGAGCCAAAAAGAACGGCCACTTCTCTATGGGCCAGCCGCAGGCTTTTGCAGCCCTCTCAAAATTCAAAAGAAAAGCATCCGGGTCCTCCCCGGCTATGTACTTCTGTAGGGCAATGCTCGGAGGGCCCTGAGAACTGCTCCTGGTCTCTCGCATGCTCGTGGTCAACTGGACCTGATCCTCAGTGACCTTATGTAAACATTCTATCTGTGTGGCCATTGTACTTTTAAACAAGTCCCGGTCAGCTTGGGCCAAGGTCATGTGACGGTCCAAGGCCCATTCTAGATTTTCTTGTCCTTTCACTAAATGCTGTATTAACGACTCCATTATTGCCTTACTAATGGACAACTGCCCGCATTCTCCACCACTTGTGAGGATTGAAAGGACCGCGAAGGACAACAAGGGGGAATTGTAGCTCCTTTTATTCGGTTGTTCACAGAGGTTTCCAATTCCGTTCGGATAATGCGCCTTATCCGTCCTCTATCCTTCTTTGTTTCAGGGTCTTTGCCAGTCTTCTTCCCGTCCTCTTCTCTGGAAAGGTGGTAATAGCGTCTTACCCTCGAGGAAAAGAGAAGAGCAGCATTTGGTGAGCACTAGTAACAAGGCGCTTATGTTAGGGTAGGGAGTGAGGGATCACCAAGTGACTTCCTATAGCAAGCGACGTGCGTTTGTGAAGGGAGGGTGGTCCGACTGGATTGAGGGTTTACGGCTTCCCACTAACGCCGAGTTTCTCCCTCCTCCCGGCCAACCCTGAGAGCCGCGCACGTACCCGAGTAAGCCACGCTCCTCCGGGAGCGGGGCAAAGCGTAGGGTTGTTGGCCTCCTGGCACCCGACTGTCTTCTCGGTCCTCGGTTCGCTGTGTGGGAACCAGCAATGGGTGTCTCTTGTCCTGGGTCTCCGTTTTCTCCGCGTTGGTTTCCTCTCTCGTGTCCCTTTCCGCACTGCGTTTTCCGGGTTCCTCCTTCTCTCCTTCTGACGCTCTATCCTCATCCTCTTTCATTGGCCCTCCTTCAGTGACGACGGTCCAAGGGGGGGAGCTGCTCTGAGACCACTCCCAATTAAGGGAGCCGCTCGGTGTCGTGTGTGCAGATGCCTCAGGAGGGGATTGTTGACCCCGTGTCCACTCGTGCTACTCCGTCGGCTGCAAGAAGAGAAGAGGTTCTATTCCATGAGGGAAACGCCACCAGTCACTCTCCTCATCTGCTCCTACATTTAAGGTACGCTCTTCGTGACATGATAATTATCACTGTCGATTCGACCTAGAGAGCTATTTTTTATAGACAATAGACTTCATAGGCTATTGCACGGAGGCCTGCACCGTTACGGGGGTTTTGCTGGTTGCGCGAACTTGCTGCACCTACCCTCGACCAAGCTTGCCTAGATTCTTCAGTTGTCGCCTGGATGGGAAAGCACAGGCTGTGGGAAGCTGGCCTTTTTATATACTATACTGAAAAAAGGTAGTGTGCACAGAGTCCAGTGGATCTCCAGAGGCTTACAGAGGCTTAAGTAGACAATACTAAAAGCTCTATTTGTGGTAGTGTGGTCGAGCAGTTAGGCTTATCAGAAGGTAGTTTTAAGCATTTATTGTACACACTCAAGCAAGAAATGGTAGCACACACTCAAATACTGAATCCAGACTAATTGTTTTGTACAAAAAGTTATTATTTGGTTATTTTATTTCTAGAACCAAGAAAAGCTCCGTTGCAGGTAAGTAACATTTTTCAAAGTAGTAATACTTTCAAAAATGCTGCATGATATGTTGTGCAAGGCAGGAGAAATGCTTTACAGTCTTAAAAATGCTTTTGTATTCGTCAATCAGAAACAGTAGCACTTGGCAATGTGAAAGATAGCTGTATGCAATAGGTAAAACACAATGCAATCCTATAGGAGGAAAACAGTGTTAAGCATTAGCAGATAAGTACTTGACTCACAATCCCAGTCTTCGGGGGTTTTGGCCAACACTGGGCAAGTTTCAGGTAAGTACTGCACCAACAGCGGCATTGGGGCAGCTGGGTGCAGAGGTCACTAGATCCAATGTAAAGAAATAGAGACTGGGGGTACTTCGAAGAGGCACGGTTTGCAGGTAAGGTACCCATGGTTTCAGGGCACAGGTCCCGGGGGTCAAGATCAGCACAGAGGGACACAAAGCAGCACCAAAGCTATACCAGCAGCGGCACAGGGGCGGCACAGGGGCGGCCGGGTGCAGGGTGCATAAACACCATCAGGCATCCAATGAGTTTCAATGGCTGCAGGCTCAGACCAGGAGGCTGGATGAAGGTGACCGTGCCCTCGGCCAGTTCCAGTAACGTAGTATCGTGTCTGTGTGGTCATTCCGCACAGCATGTGGGCCTAGGGCCCAAGACACCACAATGGCAACGAGGGGGTCGGACCCGGCTTGCACATAGGCTGCCGTTCGTTTGTGCCCTGAGGGGGAAATACAAGTCGAGGTGCCCCATAGCCGGTGCCTGTAAGGCATGCTGGTGCCGCTGGACACTGAGGTCCTGCACTTGACTTAGCCAGAGGGAGAAAATGGTGAGAAAGGCCGCCCCAGCACCGAGTGACCTCCTGGGCACATACATTGCCTGCATGGGGTCCAGAATGTACGCCCAAGTGCCTGCTCCGAGAACAAGAGAGGGGAGCAATGTAGCAGTCCAGTGAGAAGAATCCTCGCCTCTGTGTCCTTAATAGAATTTTTTTTAAATCTAGCTTACGTGCCAAGAATTTTTGATTCTATTAAGGACACAGAGGCCAGGGTTATGCGTTATCTTTGTTCGCTTTTTATCAACAAATTTACCACAGTAGAAAATCAAAATTCAAACATTTTTTAAACAACATTTCCCAGCATTCCTCATATGACATCATCAGCAATACACCAATCCGGCCATGTCTCTGCATATATAATGACAAGACGCCATGTTAATTTCTCTCTCTTTGCCAACGGTGAACAGTCTTATGAACTTAGATAGGTTGTAACCTGTTCTGAACTGTAAGAGTCCAACTGACCATTCGACTGAGAATTTGAATGAGAACAGCTTGCCGGAACATCTGTAACAAGAACTGGAATCCAGGTTCAAACTGCTGAAACACGACTCTTCTGCTGTCTGATTAAAACCTCATGCAGTAAACGATATCCAAAAGACCAACGTATTCCTGGGAATTTGAACTGGAATCTCCATGAATCCGGTCATTCAGGCGTTTGAACATAATCTGGGAAAAGAACAGAAGACACTACCGTAATACTCAATGTTTTTGTAAGGAAAATATCAGATAGGACATAATAACCAAATCCTGTAGAATGCAGAAACAATACACATGAATACTATAAAAAGACATCAAGCAAAAGAACCTTAAGATACAGTTACTGACTCCTGTAGATTAAGGGCCAGATGTACGACCATTTTTGTGGTCGCAAAAGGGTATTCAACCCTTTTGCGACTGCAAAAACAATGGTGGTATGTACCAGCGCAATTTTGCGAGTCACAGACTCGCAAAATAGCGTTTGCGACTCGCTATTAGGAAGGGGCGTGCCAAGGGCGTCCCTTCCTAATAGCGAGTCCAAATGGTATGTACCATTGTTTTGCGACCGCATTTGCGGTCGCAAAACACTTGCAGTTTACCACCTACTTCAAGTAGGTGGTAAACCATTGGCAAACAGGAAGGGGTCCCCAGGGGACCCCTTCCCCTTTGTGAATTGGTGCAAAAATATTTTTTAAGAGCTGGCAGTGGTCCCAGGGACCACTGCCTGCCCTTAAAAAATGAAACTGAAAAGTTTCATTTTTCTTTTTTAAATGCAGCCCGTTTTCCTTTAAGGAAAACGGGCTGCATTTAAAAAAAAAAACTGCTATATGTAAAAAGCAGTCCCAGACATGGTGGTTGCTGACCCCAACAGGCCACCATCCCTGGGAGAGCTAGCCATTCCCAATGGGGTCACAAATTGCGCTTGCCTCATGAATATTTATGAGGCATGAAATTTGCGACCCCATTGGGAATCGCTAACAGTGTCTGTGACACTGTTGTACATTGCATCTTGCGACTCGCAAATTGCGAGTCACAAAGCGACGCAATTTGCGAGTCGCAAAATGTAAGCGTCGTACATCTGTCTCCAAGAAACACTAAACATGAAAGCAAGAAAAAAACGATGCAATAATACTCGAATCCGGTACATTAAAGACCAATATACCTAAATATCATCAACACATCATGTAATAACCCCAAATCTTATGATTAAAGAACACTGCCCAAGAATACCATCAAGAATACCATAAAAGGAGAGGGTGGGTAATAAACAATTGTCAGCTGGCAGGGTAATAAACCAAAATTAAGTAACAAATGAGGGCAAGATAATACTCGCCACCGTGGCTTTAATAGAAATGAACATTCTTGATGCGTAAGCTAGAAAAAAATGTATTCTATGTCAAGACCGGAGGCTTCAGATTATGCTTGTTCAAAGCTGTAGAAACACAAAAGAAGCATATCTAAAAACTATCTCGTAGTAAAAACTCTGAAATTGCTACCAGTAAATCCAGAGGTTTTCTAAATAAAGTCTTGTAATCTATAACCTAGATCGCCATTGAGTAGTTTCCAGCATTGGCGATATCATCACCCACTTGGGAAATTACTTGAGAGGTGTGAGAACCAACTGTTCTCAAAGGCGTCCTTGACCTTCTTGAAACAGTGAAAGACCCCAAGCCAGGAAAAGCAAAGCCAACTTACCTGAAACGACCAGTGCTTGGGCATCCGAAGGTCCAAGAGGAAACTGAACATATTAGACTACTCTGTTATACAAAATAGGTAGCCGCATGAATTAAAGTTGGGAAATTATCTCAGCTGGGAAAAACCCCTGGAACATCATGGACATCTCCGAGAACAAATCAGTGAGAGGGCTGTAATAGCCTACATAATTCTATAGACTAAAATATGTCTGCCAACTGTTGTATCTTTGAAGATGGAAACTTGTTAAGTTGCCGGCCAATGACCTGACCTATAAGAGGTATATTTATCCAATGGAAACCAATTGTGGTAAATTGTATGAAAAACAGACAAGAGGTACGCTGAGGGAAACCAAACTTTGTCTGACGAACCAGACCCCCACCCCTTCCAGACTGGAGTACAATGTTTTGGATAAAAATCTGACCAGGATTTGGTAGGAGACAGCACTTTGATCTGAAAGAACTGGAAAGAAAACAACATTTCTTGGAATATTAGTAAGAGCTGGAAGGGTAGTCCTATAGGAAAACGAGAATTATAGAGCCTGAGCCAAAAGAAAATCTGAGATTAAACAATACTTGATTGGATTATCGTATACCCCCCAACATAAGCTTTCCCAACAGAGTAATTAGAAACAATTCTCTACGGAGACTGAGAATGTATGTCAATAGTATCAGAAAGATCAGAGAGGAGGAATAGAGTCCTTCCATAGAAGAACCCCATTTGGTATTTGTATTTAGGACTCATGGGTCGGGATAAAAAGGGAAGTCTTGTGTAAAAGGAACATACTGATCTGTCTCCTAAGTTAACAGGGAGGGGGGCTTGGCCAAGATGGCGGAGTGAGCGGACGTGTTTTGCTCGAGCTCCGTCCCCGCCGGGCCCATAGCATTCTCACAGCACTCGCAGCCCTTCAATTCATCGTCGAAGACGAGGGGCACCGCTGTCATCCCAGCGCCGCATCGTGGGCATACCACCCGTCCACCGGAGCGAGGAAATTCGCTCCCCGACCCTTCCCGGGAGCTCGCGGCATGGCGTGGCCCCGAGCGGGAGACCCCTTGCGGCCCGACCGGACCCCTGTTAAGCACTTCTCTGTTTCAGCGACGGGGTCCCTGGGCGCAATCACGCCTGCACCACGCTCTCGCACCCAGGCAGGAGACCCACGACCCCCACGGCGCAGCGGTGAAGGCCCAGGCCCGACGCGGCCTACCTGCGCCTCGAGGGTGTGGCTGAGCCCGCCCAGTGAACGCAGCGGGCGCTCTCCTGGCTGGTGGCACGCCCCTTGCTGTTGGGGCCACGTCGCGGAGGGCACATCCCGGAGACCCCGCAGAGCGCAGCCTAAGCGCCGCTGAGCCCCCGACTGCAGCCCGCAGCGGCCCGGGGCGGGGGCCCGGGGCGGGGGTGTGCTCACCGGAGCCAGCGGGCTTGGATGACGGACTGGGCAGCCTGCGCGGTCTCCTACCGCGGACGATCGCATCGGGCCGCACCCGATTCATATTGAATGAGGGCGGTTTGCAGAGCGCTGAGCCATTCCGATGAGACAGCGCATGCCGGCATCTGGTGGAGGCTCAACGATGGTGAAACCACATAGCCCGTTGATCAGTTCCCGCAAGAGGGCGGTGGAGCGCGTTGGGGCTGTCGTGTAGTTCCTATATTACCCATACAGGACCTGCGCGTTCGGATAACATAAACTGCGGGCTTGGTGGCAGACTGACTCTGTGCACCCCCACTGAGAAATGTTAGCCTGTTTGCATTAGCTAGCTCACAGTGCCACTAGTGTCTCCTCTTATCGGGGATAGAATAGTTTCTGGCAACCTTAGAACATGACAACCCTGATCCCCCAGGATCGTGGAAACAATGTACTACTTTTCGCTCAGTCACTCGTGCTCACTTATCTTGTCTCAGAGATACACAGAATAAACAGCCTGGGCGTTTCAATAAGGGTTTATTGAACAGTTGTTATTCTTGTGTAGAATATATGAGCTGCAATAACCATTAGACATTATCAGAGATATATGATTAGCAGTACAGTGAATATAAATGGATAGTACAGTTCTACCATTTTGCAATAAGCATAAATGAATGCATGAATATAAAAAAGCGCGTACTCCTACGATGCCTATCTAGATGTACCTAAGTGTACCTAGCATATGAGTAGATGTGAAGCCAAGAATCCCTCTAAGGTTTAGGCGAACCCCATTACCTGGAATTTGAGAATGTAGGAGCCCTTTCTTGGTCTCGGGTTGGACACCCCGCGAGGGATGTTCAGACCACTGTCAGCTGGAGCGTCTGCATGCAGGAGCCTCAGCGTCTCTGGTCAGTGTGTCGGCCTGGAAGTCTCGGTGCCCTCTAACTAACACTAGCAAGAGGTGCTGTATTTATACAGAAAGTATCTAGGTCTCCTTTGTCCCTTGTTGCCTGTATTAGCCATTGTTGGATTTGAGGATGACTTATGGGATGAACCGTGTACGTAGATATGGGGAGGAAGGTGGTGTAGCCCCAGCCTGGTTTCTAAGAACCCTTATGAATATTCATTCATACTGTGTGAGTCTATTGATGGAGATATAGGACTCTATTGTTTAGGAGAAACCTTCCTTCTGCACCCAGGACTAGACCTAGGTAAAGGTTCAATCCTAAAAGCCTCGTTACAGTGTAGTGTAGGGGAAGTAATGTAGGTGAAGGGGTATGATATTATCCGTGCCTATATTAGGGTACCTATATGAAACATAACAGGCCCTGCATCATGCCAGCACTGATCAGAACCGGGCCTGCACAACGACCGGTAGCACGATATACCCCCAGCCTGGAGAGGCGATGGGGGAGCTTTGAGTTTCCTTCCTCTGAGCCGCACTGAGAGTGCCTGGGGCCCCGTGGACTTACCATCATTAACACAGCATCCTCTCACGCGAGGGGCACATCCAGGGCCAAATCATGGCGACGGCCAAAAACAAGAAGGAACGTTCAGTGCGAGATCTCCTTGTGAAGTCCGCCTGGGAGTCGCAAAGCACTGGTCAAGTAGCTGGTGGTGAAGGCGCTGAGGGGGCGGTCACTCGGGAGTTCTTGGAGTCCCTATTCGCCTCTCAACGCGAGGACATCCTGGCCATCAAAACGGACCTGCAAGCTGATCTCAGGGAGGTACGGAAGGATGTTGACGCTGTGGGCGAGAGAGTCGTGGCTTTGGAGGATTCGGCGTCGGCCAGAGACGAAGAAATCGCCGCTCTCCAGCAAGAGGTTATAAGACTGCATGACCAGCAGTTGGATCTCCAGGCGTACATGGAAGACCTGGAGAACAGGTCAAGACGGAACAATGTCCGCGTCCGCGTGGTCCCTAATGGCGCAGAAGGTGAAGATCTGGAGGGGTATGTCCAGCCTTGATTCCGAGCGGTCCTGAATGCCTCGGCGGAGTCCACAGTTAAAATTGACCGTTGCCATCGAATGGGGCCCCCTCGACAACCCAATCGCCCTCCGGCGGATATTCTAGTTTGTGTGCACGACTTTAAAGTGAAGGAGGTGATTCTTAAGGCGGCCCGCTCCAACCAACCTTTGCAATTTCGAGATCACACACCACAGCTCTTTCAAAACCTGGCGGCTAGCACCCTACAAAAGCGGAGAGATTTCCGCCCGGTGACCAATCATCTCAGATCGGCTGGTATAGCCTACTCTTGGGGCCACCAGTTTCGCCTCTTTTTTCGCTATGAGGGGAAACTTCACCAGCTCCACTCCCTGGCAGAGACCTGTAAACTGTTGAACTTAGATCTTGACAGCTTGGCCTCCCAGTCTGCAGCCGCGGGGTCGGGGGGCCCTGCACCACGTCGGCGAGGCCCGCGGACCGGTTTGCGGTTGGATCGCCTACGCCCTGATCCCGCCACGATGGTTAAAGAACGTTCAGCGGTGCTCCGGACACTCTCTGGTGCAGAAGGGGACTCTCTGGACTCTAATGATTGAGGTATTGTTTGTTGGGTGCGCTGCTTCTCCTGATTGGGCCTGGGGGGGACGGGGTGAGTTTCCTTACTGATGGGAGCTGTCCCTTGCACTCTAGGCTGCCCCCATTGTCTCTGGACCCCTTCGGGATGGACACTACGTACTTTTCAGTACTGTTCGCATTCTGTTTCTTGTTTTGTTGGTATTGTTTTTGGGTGGGTAGTGATCCCTCTCCGGTGAGCCTCACAGTATATACCCTCAAGGATTGGTCTACTATGGCGCTTTTAATTGATCAGCACCTCCCGTGGCCTGTTAGGCCCCAATGGTTTCGTAGCCTAACACACATAGAATCACTACTCCCCTTAGATAGATGGAGATTAAGATATTCAACCTTAATGTTCGTGGCCTTAACAACCCTATTAAGCGGAAGGCGATACTCTCCCTGCTTGAGCATTCTGAGGGGGATACATGCTTACTTCAGGAAACCCATTTACTCTCTAAGGACACACACAGAATGCAGGCTAGAGCGTTTCCCTGTCAGTATTGGTCCTCCGGGAAGGGTAAAAGGGGAGGTGTGGCTATTTTGTTCTCCAGGCACTTTAGGGGTACAGTACTGGGCTCCGTGGCCGAGATTAAAGGGCGTCCGTTAGCCCTGAGGGTACGGACAGGCAGCGTTAACTACACAGTGGCCTCAATCTACTCCCCTAATGAGCACCAGGAAGAGTTTTTGATTGAAGCTCTTGCCGAGGTTCTTCACACACCTGACTCTGCAGTTGTGGTGGGCGGAGATTTAAATCTACTAATGGACTCGGTGATGGATCGCTCTGGCTCAAGGACCGGGGGAGCGGGGTTTCTGTCTCTATCAGGCAGGGAATGGTTGGAGGATTGTGGGATCAGAGACGCCTGGCGAGGCTTGCACCCTAGCGAGCGGGACTATACACATTACTCTGCTGCCCATGGATCCTACACCCGTTTGGATCATTTTCTCGTTACATCCTCTGCCTGGGAACGTACTCAGCCCTCATCTATTGAAGCCCCTTCCCACTCAGACCACGCACACATTACCCTGACTCTGCGCATGTCCTCCCCGGCACCTTCTCGCAGTGGTGTCAGAGAGAGACTCCCTGCTGTCGTCCCCGACCATTGTGGGTGCACTACGGACTGCACTGACGGACTACATTGCACTTAATGATGACGGTTCCACAGCCCTATCCTCAGTATGGGAGGCACTTAAACTGGTCACCCGCGGGGCCTTAGTCGCTAAAACTGCACATGACAATAAGACTCGAAGGGCTAAAAGGGAGGAGCTTGAATCGAAAGTGAAGGAACTTGAGGCAATTCACAAACGCTCTGGAGCCCCCCGTATCTGGCGACAACTGGAGAAGGAGCGGCTCCATCTTCGGCGCCTAGATCTAGATAGGGCTGAACACGCGGTGGTCCGACTGAAGCATAAGTACTTTGTGGGAACGAATAGAGGGGGTCGTATGCTTGCACATTGCCTGCGCAGCAAGCACCATGCCCAAGCGGTAAAATTGGTGCGAGGTGCCCAAGGGTCTGAGATCTCCGATGACTCTGGCATTGTTGCAGCCTTTTGAGCCTTCTACTCCGAACTATACGATTGAAGCCTTTGAAGGCCCCGGGCCCTGATGGGTTCAGTGCGACTTTTTATTAGACTTTCTGCGCTGAGTTGGCTCCCCTGCTTACCCAATGTTCAATTCGTTTGCGGACACCGACACCCTCACTGATTCGATGCTTCAAGCCTCGATTACCGTAATACCCAAGCCCGGTAAGGACCCGTTATCTTGCAGCTCGTACCGCCCGATCTCATTGTTAAATATCGACGCAAAGCTCTTTGCTAGTATTCTGGCCCAGAGATTGAACCCTCTGATGCCCGGCCTAGTGGATCCGGACCAGGCTGGTTTTATTCCGAGTCGACAATGCGGGGACAACACCAAGCAGATCTAATTGACACGGTGCAGCGCTCCAACGAGGAAGCGCTGTTATTGGCGGTTGAAGCCGAAAAGGCGTTCGACCGGATACACTGGCCTTACTTGTTCACTACTCTGAAATGCTTTGGCATGGGCGCACGTTTCCATAGGTGGATTGCGAGTTTATATATAGTTTTCCAAGCGCCTCGGTCAAGGTGAACGGGGTACGCTCAGACGGCTTTGCAGTCGGGAGAGGGACAAGGCAGGGCTGCCCCCTCTCCCCATTGCTCTTTGCTCTTTACAGGGATCCCCTGGCTCAAAGACTCCCAGACAACCTCGACGCGCAGGGAATTCCATTTGGAGCTGACCGCCATCTGGTCAGCCTCTATGCCGACGACCTTATATTCTCTATTGCTCATCCCCTGACTTCTCTTCCGGCTATTATCGCGGACCTGCAGGCCTTTGGTCAGGTGTCCGGTTTTAGAATGAATCTGCTGAAATCACAAATATTGAACTTGACCGCTACGCAGTCTACGATAGACACCCTGCGGGCTCAGCATGACTTTGACTGGGTAACAGAAAGCATATCATACCTGGGGCTGGTCCTCAATAATAAGAGCCTAGCTAAAACATCCGAAGTAAACTACTCAACCTTGCTCGCACGTATTCGCAAAGACTTCTCGCAATGGCAGCGCCTGCCCCTGTCGTGGCTGGGTAGGCTGGCTGCAGTTAAGATGAATGTCCTACCACGGGCGCTGTACATTTTCCAGACTCTCCTCCTTCTCCCACCCGTGGGTGTCCTAGCATCCAAAGAGAGATAGAGCGTTTCATTTGGGGCCCGGTCTCGCCTAGGCTGCAGAAGACGCTATTGCAGTGCCACAAAAGGGAAGGTGGCTTTGCCGAACATTAACCGCTATTTTCAGGCATCATTACTATGCTACCTGGTGGAATGGAACCGGCCGATGACGGAGAAACACTGGGTATTTATGGATCAGACCGTTGCTCGGCGCCATATCTGGAGGGAGGCGTGGTTGCCTAGAGCTTCTCGCGCATGGGGGCTGTACTCGTCTCCGATCACGCAACCAACCTTACAGGTTTGGGATAGGGTGTCCCTGTCAGCGAATCTCACAGCGTTTCCCTCACCTATGTCCCCCATCTTCTCGAATCCTGACTTCCCGCCAGGCATGGCCAAGGGAGCGGGCGTGCGCTGGGTGAAGGGAGTTTGCAAGCGTCTAGGTCACCTGTTTGACCATGAGGGCTATATCCCTTTTGCACAACTCTCGTCTGACTACGACCTATCCCCTTCGGACCACTTTTTTCATACACAAATGTTACACTGGGTACTGGGTGCCCACACCCGCCCATTTGCGGGCAGGCCAAAGCTCCCGTTCGAAAAATGGCTTTTTCTCAAAAAAGATGACCATAAACTCATTTCTGAACTATACTTACTCCTTTCCCAGGGCATCCGCAAGGGTAGGACTGCTGGTCAGAGGCGGTGGGAGGCGGAAATTGGCCAGACACTATCAGACAAGGAGTGGGAGGATATTTATTATAGGACTCACCATACTGCACACTCCATGGGTCATACTGAAACATCATACAAAATTATATCATATTGGTATTACACTCCTGCCCATTTAACAAAATGGAACTCCCAATGCGATGGTCTCTGTTGGCGGGGATGTGGGAGCCCTGGCACCCTCCTTCACTTGCTATGGAATTGTCCAAAACTTACAAGGTATTGGGAGAAAATCCTTGATGAGATAAACAGGGACTTTGACACTAATATTCCTAGGTTCCCCGCTTACACCATACTGGGTCTGCCCAATGCACTGACCTTTCCCTTACGCTCTCTCAAAGGTAGGCAGATGGCCCTAGCACTTAATGCTGCCCACCGAGTGCTTTTAGCGTGTTGGAAGACGGATAGAGTCCCAGCGCACACACAATGGCTCCACCAATTGTGGTCCCTCCTAGGTATGGAAAGACTGTCTATGGCCACCCTGGGGGATAAATCTGATTACACGAAGATATGGGCCCCCTTTTTATCTATACTCTCTACTGCGTTCCGGGAACTAACGTCCTATTTACTTGCGTATTTTGAAACTGATTCCGGACCAATAAGATGAGTATGGGACCTGCTGGTTCCGGGAAGGATCCCCCAAGGGTGGGTTTGTTAGTGGTCCCCATGTATGGCTATATCCATGCTCCTGTTAGTGAATCTTGGCTCATCCGGAGAGGGTTAGGGTGGGAGGGGAGGGGGGTTTTGGGTCCCTTTAGAGTGGACCAATAAATGTTTTTATGTTGGGTCCCAGTTTCTTTGTTTCGAAAAAGGCAGGCTCTTTGGCTCAGGGCCTGCTGCTTTTGGCTCAGGTCTTATTATAGGGGCATTATACATAGCCCTCTGCTGGTCGCCTCAAGTATTGAAATATGCACGAATCTGGCCTCATCGAGCTTTGTTTTCTCTTTGTTGACGCGGCCGGCCCAGGTTGGGTTGTAGGTGGCTTGCTGTGTATTTTAACTGCATGAGAATTGCCGTGCTCCATCGGTTCCTTTCCTCTTTGATGACCCTTACGCAACCGGACCATTGGGTTGTAGGCAACGATGCGGTGTAATGTTTTACTATGTGTTCTGCTAATAAAAACCGATGTAATCCTAAGTTAACAGGGAAAGTTCAGTTAGTCTTACCTGGGATTAGGACAGAGTTACCAATGGTTGTGGGGTCTATCGTCGTCATAGGGGCACTGCGTCCTGTCGAGGTAGAGGAGAGATAACTGGGGAGTATTGCCTGGACCTGGCATAGTGTCCGAGACATCGAGAGAACAGCTGAAGTACCTCCACCAAGGGCACTTTGGAGGTGTAGTGTCCTGCTGGACACATTCTAGTGTTCCGCCTGGTGTTAACCTACACTGCACACCCACCCATCACAGGCGTCACTTGTCAGGTGACCATGCTAATAAAAGGGGCCGGGCGCACGTGCCCTGGGCCAGTTCCAGTATCGTAGTATCGTGTCCGTGTGGTCATTCCGCACAGCATGTGGGCCTAGGGCCCAAGACACCACAATGGCGACGAGGGGGTTTGACCCCGCTTGCACGCCGGCTGCCGTTTGTTTGTGCCTTGAGGGGGCAATACAAGTCGAGGTGCCCAGTAGCCAGTGCCTGCAAGGCATGCCGGTGCCGCTGGATGCTGAGGGCCTGCACTTGACTTAGCCAGAGGGAGAAAAGGGTGAGAAAGGCCGCCCCAGCACCGACTGACCTCATCGGCACATACATTGCCTGCATAGGGTCCAGAATGTACGCCAAAGTGCCTGCTGAAGGGAGGGGAGCAATGTAGCAGTCCAGCGAGAGGCTGACAGCTGAAATGACGCCTGCACGCAAGACGAGCGTGCACGGGCCCATGAGTGTGACCGTCACTGAAGCTCCGCAAAACGCCCACAAAATAATTGCCTCCACCTACCCGCAGAAGCACCCGTCAGTGACTCCAGCAGCTGCATACTGCCCTAGCCTACCGTCTTGGCCCCAGGTGGCAGCGCTCAACAGCAGAAGATCCCGCCTGGCATATACAGGAGCCCATGAAGTGTGCCCGCAACTCAGGCAGTGCAGAGGGATGCGGCCAGCCCCGGTCGCAGATGTCCTGAGGCCGCACCCGCTCTGAGAGAGGCCTGCCGCAGCAGCCCACCGTCGCCTGTCCTGTCGGTGCCCCAGAAAAGGCAGGACGGAGCAAGGGAGCTGCAGCACCACATGTCCCTACCGCCACAGGAAGAAGGAGAGACACCGCAATGGGGCTGTGATGTCCCACGGCAGTCAGCTGGCACCGCGTGCCTTTATAAGAGTAAACCGGCCTTCCTCTTCACACTACCGGTTTTTGACGAGGCCCGTGTGCATCCACGCAGCCGCCGGGTACTCGAGAGAGAGCGTTCCACTCCACCAGTCCCCACAGCGTGAGGCCCGCAGCGTTGGTAAAGCTGCCGGGGCCTGGGCTGGGAATAGTGCTGTACCGCCCTCTAGTGGCCCTCTTTCACCTCCGCAACAGAGAGAAGGAGACTGCCAGCCGGGGCTCTGCTGGGAATGAAGAGAGACCAAGAGTGAAATCACCACACTAGGGGCATAGCCCAGCAAAGAGTTTGGACTCACCTGAGTGCCTGCGAAAGCTCATCTCTGCTCCCCCCCCGCACCTACACCAAGTGTTTCTCCCCATACCGGCACCTCCAGCGCCCACGAGGCCCGCAGCAGTCAGGAACAGCTGCAGTGGTCTCCTTCTAATCGCCCGCAGCGCCACCTAGTGGCCAGTAAAGGGTACCACGTTGGAAAAAACAAAAATCTGAACGCGTTTGCAAAGGACTGGCCAGCAGCGCTGCTAATGCTGCAGCGGTCCAGGACAGGTGCTGAGAGCGCCACCTGCCCCCTGCCTATGGCCATTGCAGCACCGAAGAAGCGGTGTGCAAGAATAGCAACACTGTCTTGCAGAGCAGCCCACAACTGAGGCTGGGGCAGCAACAGGAAAGGACTATTCAAAAAGACAGCCACACACATCCTGGGCCTACCAAATGGTTTTAGAGGGGGAGAGACTGAACCGCTGCAGAGAGCCCCTGCCAAGCCCAGTTTGACAGCGCAGATGAGAATCTAGGAACACAAACGGCCCCATTGCAGGACTCTTACTCCTGGTTGCAGCACAACTCCGCTGATCCCCATAAGAAGCCCAACGCTTTCCCAGCCAAGAGAGCTGACAGGAGTACAGTGGTGCCCAGCAGCAAAGCCTAAGAGAGCAAGCACGCCAAGCGTGAGAAGAGGGCGCCCTGAAGAAGGACTAAGAGCGAGGAGTTGGAGGTGAGCGACACATGCACCCAGAAGCTTGACAACACGAGCAGGCGCCCAGGAGAGAGACCTCTCCACAGAGAAGAAGCAATGCTGAAGACAGCAGGGACAGCCTCTACATCTCCAATGCACCAGCAAAGCCCCGCAGTGGGCCAAAGACAGCAAAGAGTGTCCTCCCTCACGCTGCCTCAAGACTCAGTTGCCAGTGGCCCAAGACAGGCAAGAGGAGAGTCGCACACCCCATGTAGCAAGCCGCCACCGCAACCATGTGCTCCAAAGACACGCAACATGTGGCCAGATGACACATCACACTGCAAGCAAAAAGCACGTCACTCGAAGTGACCGACCTTCCCAAGCACGCCTGAACGGCGGCAGAATCAAGCGCCACGACGACAACAGGCTTGAGGCGCAAGCACGACGCCCTCAAGCGAAGAGGTAACCTGCCATCCTGGCAGAGGAGCACTGCGAAAATCCCTGAGGAGGGGATGGGGACTGCAAGACAAGAAGAAGAAGCATGTCCTAGCGACAGGACAGACCTGCCACAGGTCCGCAGCAAGTAAAGACAGCCCTAAGAACTGGACACGACCAGCGAGATGTCCATGTGGCGCAAATATGAGACATGTGGCAGGACGCCACAGCAGAGTGAGGAACCTGCTCGGAAGGAGGAGAAGGGCGTGGCTGGACGCCACTCCGCGAAGGAGGAAAGGTGAGTGGCACGACGCCACAGGGCAAACAACCACCACAGGCGCGCAAGAAGGAAAAGGAGAAGAGTGACAGGACAGAGGACTCGTGCCAGCACTGGAGAAGGTGTTCATCAGCACAAGCCAGCCACCGGGGTGCAGGGACGTCACTGGAGACAGCTTCGAGGGAGGACCAACCGTAAGCCGCCAGCAAGCGCGATCTGCGTCCGGGCCCCACACTTCACAGTGCAACCGTCTACTCACTTGCCACCAGCTGCTTGACATCGATGGCACCACATCTAGCAAGTGCACCTGCCTGAAGACATCCGTAAGTGGCCACGAACTTCCTCGAGTCCTCCTCACTCCACGAAGAGCAAGAACATCTGAGGAGCACTGCACCACCAGAGTGGAGCCCAACACTCGAGACATCCGGAGTTCAACGAGGCACTCCTGGCGCCGTGGGAGGCTAGCCACCCAGAAACCTTCTGTGTGCCCCCATAAACCTGAAGTCTGCCGACGAAGAGCATACCCAAACATTGGGATATTCACCCTTGGGGTTACACAAGGCTAGGCCGTGGCCCTGTTGGGAGTTCTGCAGCAACCCCTCAGCGCGGCCTACGAAAGGCCCGCACAGCCCACGTGTCACGTGGCAATCCAGGGGCAAGGGCCTCAACGGAGTTCCTGTGAAAGGGGAATCCGGATCGGAGAGATGCGTCGGCAGCAGCTCCACAACAGGCACCGGGAAGCATGGAGGTCGCAGATGGAGACTGGTCACCCAAAGACCATCGGAGGAAGGCAGAGAACCGGAGCCCTAACGGCGAGAGCACACAGACTCTGAGACACCACCCGTTGCGGCTGCATGAGCGACTTGGCTGTGGTCCTGTTGGCAGTTCCTCGGCGACTCCTTTGCGCGGCCTACACAAGGCCCGCATAGTCCAAGGGGTCCCATGGCAGCCCGGCAGGAAGGCCCTCCAGGAGACTGCTGTGAGAGGGGAGTCAAGGCAGCAGAGGCAAGTCTGAAGCTGTTCGGCCAGCGGGAACTGGAAAGCATCATCGCCTCCAAGGAAGGCCATCATCCAACAAGGTCATCCTCAGTATTTGCAGGTTTGCCGTCCACCGGAGCCTGAGCGCCTGCAAGAAGATCTCCAAAGTGGACTCCACCACCGCTCCAAATGCATTGCTATTTGAACTTTGTAAATAGACTCCAACACCGCGAGACCAGGTCGGTCTGAACTTCTTCGCAGAGGAGGACCAAAGTTTCCTGACAGTGTGGTTCAGAGCTCCAGCACCACCTGGCAGATGGCCTTAAGAGACTCATTGGTGCTGTGCATTGTTGTTTGTTTTTTCCATAGGTTGGACTTTTGTTTGTTTCTTCTCCATTAAAGTTTGGGAGGGATGTAGTGTCCTGCTAGACACGTTCTAGTGTTCCACCTGGTGTTAACCTACACTGCACACCCACCCATCACAGGCCTCACTGGTCAGGTGACCCTGCTAATAAAAGGGGCCGGGCACACATGCCCTGGGCCAGTTCCAGTATCGTAGTATCGTGTCTGTGTGGTCATTCCGCACAGCATATCGGCCTAGGGCCCAAGACACCACAGGAGGGTTGGGATATAAAATCTTCTAAGGGTTCGACAACATCACACGCCCGTCTGGGCGCTTCCTCTTGAGCCTGAAAGCCTTCTGAGGCGCCGTGGCGGCTGGCCATGAGGGAGAACAGTGTTGGGGTACAGCAAAAGCTTGGGTACAGCGGTGAAACTGTAGTATGCAAAAGAAGGTATCCTTAAGGGGGCTGTGGGTGGTGGCTAGATGTGCAAGGAGATAGTGTCTGAAGAGACTGCGGCCCCCGCTGCTTGCTTGGCTCCTGTGATCCGGTGTGGGCTCATGCAAGGATGGCCCCTTCATCCATTTTGGGCCTGGGTTTGCGAGGAACACACACCCAAGATGGCGGCCTCCGCTGGTAAAAACTAACACAGGACTGCATACTTGCAGAATCACAAAAACTAAAGTAGGACTCAATCCTCCTTTTAACTCCTTTAGTGGCGGCCATCTTGAAATGGTCTATTTTGTAAGTTTTTCTCTTGAAAGCCTGCCCAGACGACGCCTACCTACGAGAAGAGTTTTAGACTTGAAGCTGTCCGCCTCTCCCTCCAATTTCATCCACAAACCACCCCGAACACTTAAAGAATAAAAAATAAACAATAAAAGAAGACGGAACCTGCCTGACCCAGCTCTCCCCCGACAGGTCAATCTTACTTTAAACTATGCCGTAATCCCTGCGATGGAGCTTCACCTAGTGACCAATTCACGAACTACTTCCTACTTAAACATAGGAGCCACCGAACTCTAAATTTCCCCCCTCTCCTGGACGGCCCACTGCTTTAGGATCTTCCCCTGCCCGATGCATAGTGCTCAGACATCCCTGTGTATAACCGTCACTCAAGAATCTCTACTTGAAGGCTCCCTCCACACGACCCCTGGGCGGGAAGATGTAAAAAAATACAAGACAACACCGCCAGACCGCCACAGAACCCCTCACCCCCTCACATCACAACAACCTGAAACCCCACGGCCAACATTCCTTCTCTACCTACCCCCCCAACCTTTCAGCCAACGCTACCAAAATCTTTAAGCACAGACTACTCAAGCACCACCCTGAAACACTCATAGCAGACCACTACCACAACGACCCCAAAGGAAAAACAAAAACAGATCTCATTATTTACACCACCCACCAGGCCAAATGGAGAAAGAACCTAGCAAGCCACCTTCGAATTACTAATGCCACCAACATCCCCCATCGCCAAAAACTGCTGATCCCCAACTCACTTGCCTTCAAAGGCAACGCCACAATAACATTATACAGAAATGGCATAGTCATGGTCCTAGCCAACAACTTCAACCTGCCCCAATTTGAACACATCTTCCCTAAGATACGCAGTTCCATTTCTAATCCCTATAACCATCCAACCACTACCCCACCTGCCCCACAGAACTCAAAGCAAGGTGTACCACTCTTGAAACCTACCAGAAGCTCATCCTCACTGCACACCTCAGATCTACACTCCATCCTTACGCCAGGCGCCCCCACAACCCCTATCCCTCTCGACCCCACCCCCTCCCTCAAGACACCACTCCCTATTTCTCCCCCTCACCCCACTCAACACACTAACCCTGTACTACCCACCCCCGATAACCCCAACAAAGGCCTAACCATCACCCAAACCACAGCCAAAATAGCTCAAGGACACACGCTAAGCACTCTCCCCACAATCTGCTCTATGGAAGACACTTGGGTCACTACTACCCGCTGTCCAACCACCCCACAACCCCCCAGCCCTGACCAACACCTCCAAACTAACCTGCTCCTTAATTCCCCCTCTCTCTCCACCATGAACCTGGTGTCGGCGGACCAATTAACCGAACGCCTTACAGTGTAGAAAAACAACTCGAGTTTCTCTTGCCACAGAACCCTATGCCCAATATATCCAAAACTGAAAGCCTAACCCGCCTTCAAGCCAACTTGACATAATCACTCAGGGCATAAACAAAATCCTTATCAACTCCAAAACCTCCTTTATCCCCACCCAACACTCGCAACTCCCCTCCCACAATAACATCAATGAACCCTCTCAGCTACCCAAATCCCAACTGAACAGCTGGTGCACCACCCCTCTCAACAACCAACATCACAGGCCAAAAAGAGTCAGCCCTAAGATGTCTTTGAGAGAGCCAATGAATCTTGCCAAAACATACGACCTTAGGACAACCCAGATTCCTCCCACCTCTAACATCAAGGTGATCACCGGAATCGGCAGAAACGCCAACCCACCTAGGATCATAAGACCACCATCACAACGCACCGCAATACCTTTGCCCCCCCCCCCTCTTCCAGAATCACACCACCAGCTGCAAAGAAAACTGCAGGCTAGTAAACTGTAGATCAGCAATCAAGCACGCAACTGGGTTGGCTGATGTTGTACTGAACTACGACATTGACATTGCGTTCGTCACTGAAACCTGGCTCAATGAATCATCCTATCCGATCCTTGACCTCCTTGTCCCCCCAGGTTTCTCTATCATCAAAAAGGACAGATTAGATCCTTGAGGCGGTGGCATAGCCATCATACATAAGAACAGCATTAAAATAGCTGAAACTAAAACCTTCTCCTATTCAACATTCGAATACCTAGGCACCAACCTAACGTGAAAAGACAACAAAGCAACGAAATGCCATCTCATCTACCACCCACCAGGAAACACTCCCAAGTTCGGGGAACAACTATTTGACCTACTAACACACTGCTCCCTCTCCAACTCTCACAACATTCTCCTAGGTGACTTCAGTCTCCACTGGAATAACTAGAAGGGCACATTAATACAGTCACTAAATGAACTCCTACTCAGCAAAGATCTCACCCAACACTGCAAGGGACAAACCCACAACAAAGGCTCTATCTTATATGCTATCATAGCCAAAAACGAAATAATAAGCATCAAAAACATTCTCCCAATCGACTAGTCAGACCACCACATCATTCTGTTTAATATTAACCAAGCTGCAGCGCCACCTAACCGAGCTCGGATGACCCATCAGTGGTGCAGAAACCTCAATTCTATTCCTCTCTCTGACTTGGAAGAAAAAATATCATCCCTACTCCCACCCACCACAGACAACCTCAATATGGATGAGCTCACTTCCCTCTACAACTCGACGATGAAAACTGCCCTCGACCAACTAGCACCCCTGAAACACAAAAGGATCATAGATACCCCGTCAAAAGCCTGGTTCAACAAAGACCTCAACTCTGAAAGAAGACAAGTAAGAGCCGCTGAAAGACGGAGAGCAACCCCATCCACAACCAACCTCTTCCAGCTCAGAAGAGAATGTAAGAACTACAAAAAACACATCCTCAAAGAGAAAGCCACCTTCTTCCGGAGCACCCTTCGACAAAGCTATAAACCACCAAAAAGAGCTCTTTTACATCATCTGAAAGCAATCCTCCAAACCTGCCAAAGAATGTCCCCCCTGCCTCAAAACTACAGTGCGACAACCTGGCCAAATTCTTCAATGCGAAAATCACCAAAATCGAGCTCTCCCTAGACTATCACCCACAAACTCAACCCAGCAACTCTTCAACCAGAACATGGATAAATCCAACTCTAGCTCACTCCCCAATCCCCAAATCCGAGACTCCTTCCCTATTAACTGCAAAAATAATCCAATTCCCAAAACCTTCCTTCACACCCAAGAATTGGAAGGACTTCAAACCTCTCACAGAAGATCAATCAATCAATCAGGGGTTTGTTAAAGCGCGACTACTCACCCGTAAGGGTCTCAAGGCGCTGGGGGGGGGGGGGGATGCAGGTTCCATCCATCAAGGAGGGGGTCTGTCGAAGAGCCAGGTTTTGAGGTTTCTTGCGAAGATGGGGAGTGATGTTGTCTGTCTGAGGTGGAGCGGAAGGGCGTTCCATGCTTTGGCCGCGAGGAAGGAGAAGGAGCGGCCTCCCGATCTGGTCTTTCTGGTGCGGGGGACCACGGTGTAGGAGAGCTGGGCTGATCGTAGGGTCCTTTGGGGTGCGTGGAATTTGAGTCGGCTGTTCAGGTATGCTGGTCCGGTGCCGTGGAGGGCCTTGTGTGCGTGGGTGAGCATCTTGAAGGTGATTCTCGCCTCGACAGGGAGCCAGTGGAGTGTGCGCAGGTGCTGGGAGATGTGGCAGTGTTTTGGCAGGTTGAGGACCAGTCTTGCGGCGGCGTTCTGGATGTTCTGTAGCTTGCGGGTGAGGTTTTTGTTTATTCCGGCGTAGAGTGCGTTGCCGTAGTTGAGTCTGCTGGTGACCAGGGCGTGAGTGACGGTCTTTCGGTGTTCGAGGGGATCCATTTGAAGGTCTTACGAAGGAGGCGGAGGGTGTGGAAGCAGGAAGACGAGACAGAGTTGATCTGGCGGTCCATTTTGAGCTCGGAGTCCAGGATGATTCCCAGGTTGCGTGCGTGGTCCGTGGGGGTTGGCGGGTTTCCGAGGGCGGGGGGCCACCAGGTGTCGCTCCAGGCATCGGGGTTTGGGCCCATGGTGAGTACTTCTGTTTTGTTGGTGTTTAGTTGTAGGCAGCTGTTTTTCATCCATTTGGCGACGGCTTCCATGCCTTCTCGAAAGTTGCGTCTGGCGGTGTTGGGCTCGTTGGATAGGGAGAGGATGAGCTGGGTGTCATCTGCGTATGACACGATGTTGAGTCCGTAGGTTCTGACGATGGGGGCGAGTGGAGCCATGTAGACGTTGAAGAGCGTCGGGCTGAGGGAGGAGCCCTGGGGGACTCCGCAGGTGGTAGGTGTGGGGTCCGAGAGGAAAGGGGGAGTCTGACCCGCTGCGTCCTGCCGGAGAGGAAGGAGCGGATCCAGTCGAGGGCCTTGTCCTGGATTCCTGCGTCGTAGAGTCTGCGTATTAGGGTGCGGTGGGAGACTGTGTCGAACGCCGCTGATAGGTCGAGGAGGATGAGGGCTACTGTTTCTCCTTTGTCCAGTAGGGTGCGGATGTCGTCTGTTGCGGCGAGGAGGGCGGTTTCCGTACTGTGGTTTTTTCTGAAGCCGGATTGGGAGGAGTCGAGGATGTTGTGTTCTTCAATGAATGTGGCGAGTTGGCTGTTGATGGCTTTCTCGATGACTTTCGCTGGGAACGGGAGCAGGGAGATGGGTCTGTAGTTTTTGAGGTCGGTGGGGTCCGCTGAGGGTTTCTTTAGGAGGGGTTGACCTCGGCGTGTTTCCAGTCGTCGGGGAACGAGGCGGTCGCCAGGGAGCGGTTGATGGTGTGGCGGAGCATGGGTGCGATGGTGTCGGCGGCTCTGTTGAAGATGTGGTGGGGGCAGGGGTCCGTGGGGGCCCCTGAGTGGATTGACTTCATTGTCTTCAGTGTGTCTTCCGTGGTGAGGGCTGTCCAGTCGTCAATCGCTGGTTTCCGGGTGTCGGGGGTGGTTGGTGAGGGTTCAGTGTGTTGGTTGTCTTCGTCGAAGTTGTCGTAGATGCTCTTGATTTTGTGGTGGAAAAAGGTGCTGAGTTTGTCGCAGAGGTCTTGTGAGGGAGGGATGTCGGTAGACTCGCTAGTGGGTTGGGCGAACTCCTTGATGATGCTGAAGAGTTCCTTGCTGTTGTGCGCGTGGGTGGAGATTCTGTCTTCAATCGCTTTTTCCTCGTTTCTCTGATGAGTTGATGGTGGGCGTTGGTGGCGGCTCTGAAGTTGTCGTGGGCTTCTGTGGATTTGGTGTTCCTCCAGGCCTTTTCGAGGCGGCGGCATGTGCTTCTGGACTCTCGTAGTTCGGTGGTAAACCATCTGGCTTTCTTGGCGCGGGTATTGTTATTTTTCTTGAGGGGGGCTATGGTGTTGGTGCTGTCCGTGATCCATCTATGCAGGGCTCGGGCTGCGGTGTTGGGGTCGTCGTTTTCCGCGATGGTTGGGGTGGAGTTGTTGAGTGAGGAGGTGAGCTGGTCGTCTGTGATTTTGGTCCAGTTTCTTCGTGGAAGCAGGTGCTGGTGTCTGTGGATGGTGGGTGTTCTGAAGGTGAAGTGGACGCAACGATGGTCGGTCCATGGGAGTTCGGTGGTGTGGCTGAAGGTGATGGAGTTTCCTGTAGTGAAGAGGGGGTTGAGGGTGTGTCCTGCTGAGTGCGTGGGCTCGGTCACGATCTGGCGCAGTCCAATGTTGTGGAGGTTGTCCAGGAGGGATGTGGTGTTGGGGTCCAGTTGGTTGTCGAGGTGGAAGTTGAGGTCTCCCAGCAGGGTGTAGTTGGTGGATGCGATGGCCTGCGGGGAGATAATGTCCGTGATGGAGTTGGCGAAGGGTCCGCAGGGTCCAGGGGGTCGGTAGATGAGGGTTCCTCGGAGGGTGGCGGTGGGGCTGGCCAGTATCTTGAAGTGAAGGTGTTCCATCAGTTCTGTGGGCTCGTCAGGGAGTGTGCTCAGGCGGAGGCTGGATTTGTGGACGATGGCGATTCCTCCTCCTGGGCGGGTGGGGCGGTCCTTCCTGGAGATCTTGTATCCTTGGGGGATGGCGATGGCGATGTCCGGTCCCGAGGTGGTGTTGGTCCAGGTTTCGGTGAAGAACGCTACGTCTGGGGTGGTGCTGTCGAGGAGGTCCCAGATTTCTGTGGCGTGTTTGTGGAGGGATCGGACGTTGAGGAGGATGCATTGCAGGGTCTTCGGTTCGGTTGTGTTCTTGTGGGCGGGTTGTGCTGGATCCGTGTTCTTGGCGGTGCTGCAGGTTTGCCGGCAGCGGTGACAGCTGAAGGGTCCGTGGGAGTCGGCTGGTGATGCTAGCTTGCAGTTGTTGTTGCGGCCTGGGTTGAGTGCGTGGAGTGCTGCTGGGTCGTAGCGTTGGCGGGCGGAGGTCCAGGGTTCCTGGCGCTGGTCGCGGTCGGGTCGCGGACGGGCGCAGACGGGCTTGCCTTTGACGCGCCCTTGGCGCGCCAGCGGCGCGCCCGCGGCGTGGCCGCTATTAAGTAGGGGTCGGGGAGGGCTGGACAGCTGGGAGGCGGGAGCGGGGAGGGGAGCTGGATTAGCCGGTCACGCTGGGGGGGAGGGGCCGCGGGGGCAGCAGCGGCGGGGAAAGGTAAAGGGAGGAAATAAGGGATAAAGAAAAAAGGGAAAATAGGCAGAAATAAGGCACAAAAGAGCAGAGATGCAGAAAAGTGCAGAAAGGTGAAAGATAAAAGAGGGTAGAAAAACGAGTGAAAACAAGTGAAAGGGCAGAGCGAGAGGAAGGGAAAATGAGCAGAAATAAGGCACAAAAGAGCAGAGATGCAGAAAAGTGCAGAAAGGTGAAAGATAAGAGGGTAGAAAAACGAGTGAAAACAAGTGAAAGGGCAGAGCGAGAGGAAGGGAAAATGAGCAGAAATAAGGCACAAAAGAGCAGAGATGCAGAAAAGTGCAGAAAGGTGAAAGATAAAAAAGGGTAGAAAAACGAGTGAAAGAGCAGAGTTAGAGGAAGGAGACAGAGGTCCACTGGACCACCAGGGATGAGGCGCAGGGAAACCTGCGGGTGGAGGAGGGCCTCGATCACCAACACTCGAGAGTGCAGGGGCAGGGTTAGGCCTCACTTAATGGTGGAGCTGCGAGGGTGGGAGAGCAATTTCACTGATAATGAGTCAGTGGTCTTGCTCGCCTGTCCCCGCAGTGGCCGCCATTAAGTAGGGGTCGGGGAGGGCTGGACAGCTGGGAGGCGGGAGCGGGGAGGGGAGCTGGATTGGCCGGTCGCGCTGGGGGAGGGGCCGCGGGGGCAGCAGCGGCGGGGAAAGGTAAAGGGAGGAAATAAGGGATAAAGAAAAAAGGGAAAATAGGCAGAAATAAGGCACAAAAGAGCAGAGATGCAGAAAGGTGAAAGATAAAAGAGGGTAGAAAAACTAGTGAAAACTAGTGAAAGGGCAGAGCGAGAGGAAGGGAAAATGAGCAGAAATAAGGCACAAAAGAGCAGAGATGCAGAAAAGTGCAGAAAGGTGAAAGATAAAAGAGGGTAGAAAAACGAGTGAAAGGGCAGAGCGAGAGGAAGGGAAAATGAGCAGAAATAAGGCACAAAAGAGCAGAGATGCAGAAAAGTGCAGAAAGGTGAAAGATAAAAAAGGGTAGAAAAACGAGTGAAAGAGCAGAGTTAGAGGAAGGAGACAGAGGTCCACTGGACCACCAGGGATGAGGCGCAGGGAAACCTGCGGGTGGAGGAGGGCCTCGATCACCAACACTCGAGAGTGCAGGGGCAGGCCTCACTTAATGGTGGAGCTGCGAGGGTGGGAGAGCAATTTCACTGACAATGAGTCAGTGGTCTCCATGGTGATTGCCAAATCCAAACCCTCCCCCCACTACGCAGACCCACTACCTGCCTCCCTGGAAAAAAACCTCAACCTCACCTTAACCTCTCTATGGACCAAGATCATCAACAGCTCCCTGAACAACGGGCTGAAGCCTGACTGCCTTAAACAAGGCCAACTCATCCCCCCTGCTAAAAAAATGATGCAGACCCGAACGATCCTAAGAACTTTAGACCTTTCACCAACCTTCCGTTCCTAGAAAAAATACTCGAGAAATGTGTTCTCTCCCAACTCAACCAACACCTGTACTCCAACAACCTACTCGACTCACACCAGTCAGGTTTCAGGAAGGGATGCAGCACTAAAACAGCTATATTGAATATAACAGATGACATTCACATCTCCTTTGACACAAACAGATGCTGCCTGCTTGTACTCCTTGACCTATCGGCGGCTTTTGATACGGTTGATCACAAGTTACTCTTGGATGTCCTACAAAAGCGTATCAGCACTGATAGCACTGTTCTGAAATGGGTCTCTTCATTACCGATCCCAGCTCATAAAAATCAACAACTCGATGTCCGACACCTCCCCCATAACCAGAGGTGTCCCGTAAGGCTCAGTCCTTTCTCCCACACTCTTCAACATTAACATGGAACCCCTCACTACCATTCTAAAACAAGCAAATATCTCCTATCACCTATAAGCTGACGACACCCAGCTCTACCTAGAAATATCCTCTCTTAACGACATTCACCGACTTAACTCCACACTCAGAAAACTAGCTATCACACAACCACCTAAAACTCAACCAAGAAAAAACTGAAATTCTTGTCTTCTCCAATCACGACCCCCCCCCCACAGATCCAAGAATGGGTAAATGATCTGGACTCCCTAAACTGCCAGCTAACTCTAGTCGACTCAGCTAAATCTCTGTGGATCTCTCTGGACTCCAGACTAAACATGCGCTCTCACATAAGCTCCACTGCAAAGGGCACTTTCTACAGCTTAAAACTCATCAACAAAATCAATCCTTTCCTTCCAACTAATGACCTAAAAACCGCAACGCAAGCTCTACTTCTGTCCAGAATAAACTATGGAAATGCCACACTCACTGGAGCACCCAAAGCACACGTAGCCTCCATGACAGCCACCCTAAACGCAGCAGCAAGAATGGTCACAGGAGCCAAGAAGCACGACCACATCACCCCCGCGCTGCGAAACTTAAAGTGGCTCCCTATCGAAGCACGTTGTTGTTTCAAGACGGCATGTCTCAACCATAAAGCCCTACACACTGGCAAACCAGATTACCTTACAAACTCACAAAAGTAGGACAATCAAGAAACCTAAGAAGCTCCAATACGCTCCTTCTCATCCTCCCCAAAAGACACAACAAAAAAACCCTCTCTGCTCTTTCTCTGGCAACGCCCCTGAAATATGGAATTCTCTCCCAAAACATATCAGAACCAACCCCTCCTTCATGAGCTTCAAGAGACAATTAAAAGAATTTCTCCTCAATCGTCATCTCTTTCCCTCTGGACAATAGCCGCTCTATGTCACCTCGTAATCCCCCACTAATGACGGTTTACCACTGCCGCAAAGCTTCTCGCTGTTTCGATCCTCAACTCCTCAATCAAACTTCTCCGCTCTGCCTGAACTGAACTTTTACTACATGATGTCGAATTGAGAACTATCTAAAATCTCTGTTTATTTGTGTACTATGACTGTTTATGATTCTGTTGTTTATGTTGCTGTAATGCGCTCCGATACCCCTGGGATCGTGTCAGCGCTATATAAAACTCCTAAAATAAATGCCTTTCAGGAGAACCTGCGTAGCCCACAGACTTGCTTTGGTGTGTATACTTGACAAAAATGAGGGATGTTCAATTGCGTGTACTAACCGAGAGTCAAACTCCCTTTCACAGAACCTTGTGCCCGCATATGTGAGCCGACTATGGTCAGGAAAAATATGGTGAACGCAAGTGGCCAGGCTAGAGCAGCTGAACCACTAAGAAGGGGGGGGTAGCCCCTGTATGAGTTAACGTGAATACAGCCGCAAGGAGGCAATAGGTATTGACACTGAGTCCCTCAGGCAACACCTGTATATCGGTTTACACTTGCCCACACGGGGCTCTGGGGAAGCGTTAAGCAGGGTCCTCCGGAGATCTTGTCTTTTCACAGAGGTGCCAGTGCTCAACTTGCTAGGCTGCATGGCCCGCTCTACCCAATATGTCCAGGGTTTCCCCCAGCGTGACCAACACTGGGGTGGCAAGCTAGAAATGGGACGAAATGTCCGAGCGATCAACGCTCCGCTTCCCGCCTCCTGAGCACCCATGTTGGGTGCAAGATAAGCAGCAGAAGCCCACATGGTGGGCGCAACCAAGGTTATATAACAAAGGCGTAAATACAATAATAATGAAATAAATGTGAAGTACTTATCTCTGTGCGGAACAGCAAAGAAAGAGGAATTCTATGTCAGGACCGGAGGCGAGGATTATGCATTACTTTCTTCACTCTTTATTAACAGCACGTTCAAAGATAAAGTAAAAAACACATCACTGAAACTACAACTCACATGAACACTAGGAGTAACCATGGCCACCAACAGTCCAATCATATAACAGTCCGATAGTCCATATAATACTGGTGATGTCGTAGTCCTTCCTCTTTCGTCACTGCTGCCTTGTCAGTTAAGTCCCTTCATTCCTTCTTCCTGACTTGGGTAGTTAGATTTTGGTATTGTCTGGCGTTTGTGTGATTTTGTGCTTAACTTTGTAAGTTGGGACACGCTCTGCCAGCGCTCCGTTCACAGCGGCTTCATCCTGCTTCATCACCGCGCGGTAGGCTCTTAGGCCCGAGCGCGTCGTCTTTCTTGCTCCCGCGCGGGTGCGCTAGGTGGCGCACTTTCGCTCTTCAAGCGCATCTCGGCTGCACCACAGAGCAGCTAGCAGCACTCCGGTGGTCGAGTTGTGCTTGAGGGAATTGCGCGGCCTCCCGCTCATGCCTGTTTCCCCCTCAACCCTCGCCTGACACCATGCTGCGGTACGAAAGAAGGGCTTAGCCCACATTTATACACACTTTCTTTGCCTCGTTCCTATTACAGGCTAACAGCTTATTTTGAGAGCTCTTTATGACTGTCTGGGCAGGAACTTTTAAGAGCATCGGCAAGTGGGCTGCCCTCATTAAAATCTCAGGGCGTATTTTTTTCGTACTCTTTCCCTCCATAAAATATGCAGTCCCATCGGGACCATGATTACGCACCCTCACTTTCCTCTGAGGAGGAATGGCCCCCCCATTAGCGCCTTCCTGCAGGGGTGGACAAGCTCGTCGCCAATGCCATTTCCGTGGCGATGGTCCCCCTGCAGGAGAGCGTTGATAAATTGTCTGCCCAGGTCTTCAAGGGCAACGGGATACTGGGAGACGGGGGGCTGGGCCTAGTGGGGTGACTCTGGTTCCCACACATAAGGCTGCAAAGCGTGACGCAGGGCACCTTGCGGGCTTTAGCTGTTTGACTGAAGTCTTTTATAAAAGAGCACGCACACGCTCAAGGAAGCACCCTACCGGGAGGAGAATATACCCAAAGTAGCCAGCGACGAGGTTGCAACAGACTTCAACCCCGAAGAGGGGTTCCCCGACATGGGGGAGGGTGATTTTGAGGACGAGGAGGGTTCCTCTGATGAGACCCAGGACTTGGGCAGGTTTTGGCGCCTGCAATCATCCAACTCTGCCCTTTGCGAGGGGGACTGTGCCCCTCCAGACATGTTCGATCTTGAGGGCATTTATAGACCGTGTTCTGCGGAGTGGGTCCCGGACAGGAAGGTGGCTGAGTACATGGGTAACAAGATTAGACAGCTACTAAGCAAGGAGGTGAGGGCCCGCCTCAGGGCGGAATGCCCCGACCATCATTGGCAGACAAGGTCACAGCTGCCCCCAAAATAGACCACAAGCTGTGCACCTTCCTCAGTAAATATATGAGGGACCCCAAGAAGGGGATTGACAGATCCTGGAGAGCTTGCCAGGACAAGCTCCTGGACGTGGTGGGACCTTTAACAAAGATTATAGAGCTTGCAGAACGGGCGAAGCAGTCAGGGCAACCTATACCCACGAACGATGTGGCAGGGTGGGCGCAGAGGGCGGTCTGCCTCCTTGGCAATGCCTACTGCGCCCTCTCCGCAGAACGTCGTCGTTCCCTCTTACTGAAGATAGACCCTAAGTTGGGGGAACTCTCGTCATCAGAGGCAGGTCCCGTAGCCCAAGGCTCACTCTTCGGGGACCCTTTTGTCAAGGAGCTGGGGAAGTTTGTGTCATTGTTGTCAGCACTTGAACAAGGCCCAGGCGTCGATGAAGAAGATCTTACCTGGGAAGGTTTTTGGAGGGGCCGGAAGAGGCAGGGTTCGCTCTTCCGGCTGCAAATTCTATCAAGGCCCTAACAGAGCCAAGGCCAGACGGAACAATGGCTGGCAGGACGGCCAGCAGGGAACCTTCTACCCCTCCCATGGCGGGAAAGGAAGAAACAACCGTGGCTGCGAAGGGGCCCACAACAACACCAGTGGTTACAATGGTAAGCACCAGTCTGTTAGCACCTCTTCATTTGGGAGGGAGACCAAGTTTGTTTTACCACAAATGGACAGAGATCACATCAGACTCTTGCGTTCTGGAGACTGTAAGAGGGTACCACATAGAGTTCTAAAGAACACCGGTCCAAGCAGTAAAACCCCGTCCCCTGGCCTTTCTTTTTCCTCTCAGGACGAATCCTTTATAGATCTGGAGGTTCAGGGCCTTCTGGCCAGAGGGGCAATATGTCTGTTCGAGCTGCACCCCAGAGGCTTCTTCCTAAGCAACCTGTTTTTAGTGGAAAAGAAGGACAAGGGCTTCCGCCCCGTCATCAACCTCAGGTCCTTCAATGAGTGGCTGGTGTACCGCCACTTCAAGATGGAGGGGATTCATCTCCTCAGAGATGTACTGCTCCAGGACGATTGGTTATCGCGTCTCGACCTCAAAGACGCCTACCTGTCTGTCCCCATCTTTCCTCCCCACTGCAGGTTTCTCAAATTCAAGTAGAGGAGGCAGATCTTCGAATTCCGGACCCTCCCGTTCGGCCTGTCATCAGCACCCGAGTGCTTTACCAAACTCCTCAAGCCAGTGGTGAAGCATCTACGGACCCTGGGCATCAGGCTGATTATTTATCTGGGCGACATCCTATTGATGGATCAGTCCTGAGACCGACTGATGACTCACCTGAACACCACCATAACTCTTCTCCAGAGTTTAGGGTTCATCATCAACCAACAGAAGTTGGACCTGGTCCCGCAACAGAGCATGGTATTCTTGGGCTTCCCTATCGATTCCAGGGCAACGACCCTGAATCTACCGGAGCAGAAGATTACCAAGATCAAGAAGGAACTGAGGAAGGTTCTCAGGCGGGACAGAATCTCTTTACGTCAGCTGGCCAGAATTGTTGGTTTGTTATCATTCTCGATACAGACCATCTTCCCAAGGCTGCTTCACTACAGAGCACTGCAGAGGCTAAAGGCATCCCATCTCCGGAGGGGACTCACATACTCCGATCTAGTGTCTCTGACACAGGAAGTCAGGACGGAGCTCCAGTGGTGGATCGACCACATGGAAGCATGGAATGGTCGGGCGATGTTCGGCTCACAACCGAACCTGGTGTTAGAATCGGATGCCAGCCGCCTGGGTTGGGGCGCCAGATGCAGATCGACCTCCATGGGCGGCAGATGGACGGAGGAGGAACTAGCTCTCCATATCAACTGTCTGGAGCTGCTGGCGGTCTTGTTCGCTATTCGATCCCTTACGAGGGACAGAGTATCGTGCTGTGTGCTTCTATGGATGGACAACACGACAGCGGTGCAATAAATCAACCGACTGGGTGGCACCCGATCCAGAGCCCTAGCGGAGCTTGCCAAGGACGTCTGGCATTACTGCCTCCAACGCCAGATTTCGGTGACGGCAGAATATCTCCCCGGGGCGCAGAACTCCGTAGCAGACTGGAACTCCAGGCACTTCAGAGATGCCAGCGACTGGAGGATCGACCCGAAGATTTTTCGGGCGTTGATGGCACTTTCGGGACCATGCCTAGTGGACCTGTTTGCCTCCAGATGGAACGCTCAACTGCCCCGATACTTCAGCTGGAGACCAGACCCGGGGGCGGAAGCAGTAGATGCCTTCCTTCAAGATTGGTCGACGGATCCAGCCTACGCATTCCCTCCCTTTCTCTTCATCCAGCGAGTAGCAGCGCAAGCCCGGCATCAGAGAGCCTCACTAATACTGGTCACTCCTAGATGGCGATCACATGCATGGTTCCCTTCTCTCCTGGAACTGGCATGGGACGCCCCGGTGCGACTTTCATCATACGAGGGGATTCTGTTGGACCCTCTGGGCCAGCCTCACCCATTGGTTCTCCAGGGCCATCTCCATCTCATGGCATGGAGGATTTCAGGCGACACTGGCAAGACATCAGACTTTTGCATGCAGTGGGCTGAATTCCTTATCCAACAAGCCTGGGCCCCAGGGACCATCAAGAGGTATAGATCGGCTTGGAGGAGATGGGTATGTTGGTGTGTGGTGAGACATCTGGATCCCATGGGCACCAGTGTTACAGACATAGTGAACTTCCTGGCTGAACTTTTTCAGGAAGGAGTTGCTTATTGTACCATCAATTCCTTCAGATCGGCTATCTCAGCAGGTCATACACCGGTGAATAATGTTCAGGTGGGGGAGCACCCCTGGGTAAGTAAGCTCCTCAAGGGTATCAGGATTTCCCGTCCCCCTGAACTCCGCTACACGGGTCTTTGGGACGTCAACCTGGTACTACGCCTGTTGTCATCTTGGCAGGACAATCAATAGCTCTCCAGGAAGGAAATATCGGCAAAGTTGGCAATGTTGCTCTGTCTAATAATCCTGTCTGGATAATCCTCACCTCTGCGTCCTTAATAGAATTGAAACTTTCCTTCATGCTAACTAGGAAATTTTTCATTCTATGTCAGGACCGGAGGCAAGGATTATGCATTTTTAAAGCTTACTTACCACCAGAGCGGCTGCGTCATGGATTGGTTTAAAGTAGAACTTTTTGAAAGTGGAATCAGAGGACCAATACGCCGCATTTATGATATCCTCCAATCTGCCCCCTACCTGGACAGCCTTGGAAGCCATAGCCCCTCTAGTGGAATGTGCTCCAAACTCACTAGTATCGATGCCGGCCTCTGCCATGATCCATCTCACCCACCTAGCAATGGTCGGGGATGACACAGCCTTGAAGGGTTTTTTAATGGCAATCAACAGTTGCCATTCCCCTGGAGGACGTACCTCCAATGTCATGTCTTCGTAGGCCTTCAGGCATCTGACCACACACAACTTAGGAGAATCAAGAAAAGCTGGATAGGATACCGACCTGGTACTCGTCTTCGTCTTCTTGAGATGCTGAATGTAACCCCCTCTGGGGTAAAGATTCTAGCAGATAGATCTAATGCTCTCACGTCGGAAGATCTCTTGCACGAGATGAGACAGAGCAACATTGCCAACTTTGCCGATATTTCCTTCCTGGAGAGCTATTGATTATCCCCCCCCCCCCCCTGGCATGCTCCCTCTATGCTTCCCTCCCTAGGGGGACTTACGCAACGAACTACATGGATTCTTCAGATAAGAGAACGGGATCCTGTGATTATCAGGGAAGTACTGAAATTGTATGTAAATGCTATGGTTTATTGTTATACTTGTGGTTTAGTATTAACACTGTTCATACCGGTAACCAGCTTTATATTGTAAGTCAATATCTATTGTGAGATAATGGATTTTCTTGGATTCATTTGATAATCATTTCTTGTCCAGTGGTATTCTCAAGGTATTCAAGTTTGTTCTTGAATGTTGGATGCAATGGTAAGGATCAAGTAAGGGAGAAACTTTAACCTTTTATCCATATCTTCATAGGTTCGGAATCTAAAACGGAAAAAAGTCCAGCGGGCTTAACTTCCTTCAGTGAAGAAGACAAAGGACTACGACATCACCAGTATTATATGGACTATCGGACTGTTATGTGATTGGACTGTTGGTGGCCATGGTTACTCCTAGTGTTCACGGGAGTTGTAGTTTCAGTGATGTGTTTTTTAATTTATCTTTGAACGTGCTGTTAATATTGAGTGAAGAAAGTAATGCATAATCCTTGCCTCTGCGTCCTTAATAGAATTGAAACTTTCCTTCACGCTAACTAGGAAATTTTTCAATAACATTGCATCTTGTCATTATATATGCAGAGGCATGACCGGATTGGTGTATTGCTGATGACATCATATGAGGAATGTTGGGAAATGTAGTTTTAAAGTGTATGAATTTTGATTGGCTGCTGTGGGAAATATGTTAATAAACAGCGAAGAGAAAGCAGAATCCGAATTTCCGAAAACACCGGTACTGACATAGGTTTGGAAATTCTTATTGCGAATGCTACAAAATATTTTATCCACAGCTCATCCAGTGCAAAGTGTCCCGAGAATGAAAATGGAGAGTTGACCACCCTAATATCATCCCACTTAAACAACTAGGTAAAACACTGAATAAATTAAGGTTGCTTGTTGGTGTGGTAGAGAACCCTTGTGGATGTAAGCATCACATAACTGTTTTTTTATTCACTTTTCCGGTATGTTTGGCTATAGAAGAAGCGAAGTAAAAAAAAAAATGTGAGCATGCAAATCAATGTCCTGGTCCCCTTTTCTTTCACGCCTGTGAACACGGTGGATGCGCGGTAAAGATGTTTTCGTTGTGGACTTGACGTCATACTTTCGGTAAAGTCCTATAAAATAGGGATGTATCGTGCATGAGCGGGACTTGTGCAAGCACATAGCCTCGTTCTGGTGGCTTTAGCTTGGCCAATAGGCAGAAAGAGTAGGTAGTTGAAGCGGAGTCAACTCAACAACCGTAGTAGTACAGGAAGAACATTTTCGGGAATCATGGTTTTTAACGCGGTGTTCGCACGTCTGCTACAACAATGGATATACCTTCTTAGATTGGGGTTTCCTGTATTTATTTGGAGGAACGTAAGGTGCTCAGCAGTGCTATACACTTTAAACTATAATAGGTTATTTAAATACACACGCAAAATGAGCTTATTTTAGAACAATGATGGATGTAATTTAAAGTTGTAAGATGCAGTATACATACCATGAACTCGGATAGGTGTAGAAGGAAACGAATTGATGTAACCCAGCCATGCTGAGCGCGGCGGCCATTTTCAAGTGGAGGTGTATGATGCGTGCAACTAAAGTAAATTAGAATTACCGTAAGTAAAAAAACACACATTTAGCAAAAAGGGAACATTTTGGGCGAAATTCATAATGAATAAAAACTGAAATTTGATAACGTGGTACAGTCTCGTAGACCATGCCGTTAATAGAATAGAGCCTCGAGTGGAGAAAGGACAACGTTATGCTCTAACGGCCATATGCATCAACACATTTTCCCATAGACACAGAATAGGCAAAACCCTTTGATGCATCTGGCCCTAAATGTAGTACGCTGCGGATCGTAGCCATTTTGGATAAGGCTGAAGGTAGTAGACCGCTTAGAATTTCTCAAACGTGACGGCCATTTTTAGAAGGGGTTACGCTCAGTTGAGAGTATCACAGCCTTTCCAGTCCAGAGGCCGTTTTGCATTGGGTTACAGTCTCGTGAGTACCATAGAACAAGAGTATAGTAGCCATTTTGTCTCGGGCTTCCATTCCTCCTCCCCCTTTAAACTCTTCGCGGGAACGTGAGCGCGCTTTGGTGCGGGTGCGCGCCCTGCCTTGGGTGTCCCAAAGCTCCCGCGCTCTCTATTTCCTGTGTTTCTCACGCGAGTTATTGGGGATCCCGTGATTCCCTTTTTTGGCGAACTTCGTAGGCCTTTGCGGGTCCCCGGGCTCGCGTGATTTCTCGCGCCGCTCTCCAAGCACCTCCGCTGGGCAGCATGGCAGTCACTCTGGACAAGGAGGCCTACTATCGGAGGGTGAAGCGCCTTTACAGTAACTGGAAGGTGATGTATTGAATTGTTCCCTAGTGGGGACCAGAAGAGACGGGCGGTTTGGGATGCGTGTGCATGCGACCTGAGAGCAAGGAGCTTGAGGGGAGCAGAAGGTTTACTCTGGAATTTTACTATCGACGTATTTAGGCTTTCGTTATTGTTCATTTTGATGGGCCTTTTTTTCCTGCCACGAACTGTTTTGCCAGTTAGTGTTTTACCATTAGGTGTTGTTACAGTAGGTGAGGTAAAAAAATGCACTCGCTGAAGTAAAATCATGTATTTGCTATTAAAGTATTTCCAGTGCAGCAACATGACTGCCAATCGCCATCCTCCACCCGGTGTATATCCAGGTCTTCCAGTCGTATAAAACTACCTACTAGCATCCCCCAAGAAGTGCCTTCTCAAGGTGGCAGCACTCAAATGAACACTGCCACTTTTACCCAACACTGCCACACACTGAAACATTGACGATTCTTTAGTAAGGCAAAGTTATGAAACATGGAATTGGCGGAAACATACGGACTTGGCCGTGACAATGACGTGGAGTCCGTCAGTTTGGCCTGCCGATAGTATTGGAGAAATGGGGAGCAAAGAATCCGCCACTCTAGGCAGGAGTTATGCTACCTGGGGAAACTGTCAGTGTCTCAGGAAGGGGAGCGTGCAGGCAATCATTTCGGCTGTTGTGCCTCACTGGAGAAAGGACCCAAGAAGATGTGATGGAGTGAGGTTAGTAGTGTTATATATGATGACCATGTTAAGGAAAGCGTGTAAATTAATTTGCCTTGGACAGTTTGGTGGTTAAGCAGACGTGCGTACGGAACTCACTTTTGGGGCCATCTCTGTTGATCAGAGGAGTTATGTGGTTCCCCGGTGGCTAGTTAGTTTTTGTTTACTTTTATTTGAAGTATTTCCGTGTAAGAACGGAACACCATAAGGTTTTTGTCTGTGTCCAGAAGTCTAGTCATCACATATAAATATTTTTTTCTGCAGTGTTAAGCTTTGCGAGCGCACACAGTTAATCAACAGATCATCACGGATACATTGAGGATACAAGTAGGCATAGTGAAAGAGTAAATGTTAATTGCTTGAGTTGTACAAGTCATTGAGTTAAGTTGACAAAAACATAGCAGATTAATACAGAGCATGTAGGATGTACCATTCGCTTTCCACTGGTCTAGAGCCCTAGAATCTACATATAGTTTGGGAAACCCATCATCGCCAGAGAGCAAAAGCACATGTCAAGAAATTGTTCATGTCCAGTTTTTCGTATTCCACATAGGTTGACTTGATTGCTACTGCGTTGATGCTGTTCAGTCAAGAATAACTTTATTTCGGTTCAAAGAACCATAAAAGTTTCACTGTATAATTTTTTTACAGTTCATAAAACTTCATTTCTGGGCAGTCTTATGCAAATTTCACTCATATCGCTTTCTAATCACAATAGAGCCCCTTATAAAGTTTGCTACCGCGATATAAATGTCAGTAGAGGCCAATGAGTACAAATAGTTAAAAACCATTGCTATATGAACATGGACAAACGTTCCTCAATAATGGAATCAGAAATCTAGTTCTCACTGACTTGTATAAAGTGTAAAATAATAAAAAGTGCATCGTGCTTTGCCTAGAAGAATTATCACACGGACAATGCGTGAGGTTGTCCGTCCATCTTCCTTGACAAGGGAACGCTAACAGAAAGTGCACAGTGCATAGCCGAAACCTGGTAAGATAGAATCTGATCTGGGAGTTTGTGGAAATAGTTAGATAAAATTGTGTAGGGGCGGAAGACAAGTGAAAAACTCCCGACTAACCTTGGTAATGACTACTGCGCATGTTACCCCTAGTAAGGAATGCATGTTTGATAATGGCCTTAGCATCTGAAGAAATTCTTTCAGGGTATTCAAAATAGTATCCTAGACCTATCTCTAGGAACTTGTCCCTCAATAAATGGAGCCAGGGGATCTTTACAGCATTATGCGTATTAAGGCAGTCCTTAATAACATCTCTTGAGAACTCTTAAGTCCTCCGAGAGCCAGATCTTAGCATATAAATACAATGGGGCATAGCCAATACGGTCCTCTATAAATTCTTTGCCCAGTTCAGCATGACAGAGTGATGTGGAGGAGCGTTTTGGTACCATAAGTAATCTCTTGATAAATTTATTCTCTACTAGTTGGAGCTGTTGGCTTCTAATATACCCCCAAAACCCGGCCCCATATGTAGCCATAGGAATGCATTTAGCTCTATAAAGAGTTAATAATTCTTTCACTGGTTTATGTCCCTGCTTACAAGCAAACCGGATTAACACATCCACAGCCCTGCTTGTCTGCTGTGCTCTAATGGTCAAGAGAGGTTCCTACTTCATCTGATTATTGAATATGTTGCCCAAGTAAGAAAAATTACTAACTTTTTCGATCTCCTTTCCATGGACAACAAAAGTTTTCGTTTTTGTGGTCTTTGGTGGTCCACATACCCTAATATATGATTTAGTAGAATTATTTTTGAAATCAAGAGATGTCATAAAATCAGTAAAAGCAGCAAGAGATTTCTGCAAACTCATGGCTGTCCTTGCCAATAACACTATCATCTGCGTATGAAAGCAGGGGACAAATTTATCACCAATTTTGGGGAAATCAAGCTCCCTTTTTAATATCAAGGCCCCCAGCCCATTTGTATAAATTAAAAATGAAAACGGCTAAAATACATCCTTGGCCCTAGGCTAGCCCTACTGCATATTACGGATGAAATTGGAGGTAACATCTATAAAAGACACCTATTGTTCTTGGGTCTTACCCTAGCTAAGAGGGATATTGCAAAAGCATGGAAGGATCCGTCTCCACCTAAATTGAGCGCCTGGAGGGCGGGGCTGGACTGGTGTATGGGGCTGGAACAACCTATTTTTAAAGCGCAAGGGTGCCCCCAGAAGCACTTTAAAGTATGGAAGCGATGGGCGGACTATAGGGGCCTTTTACTGGAGCCACCTCCGCCACACCCTGCTGATATCGACAATGTATAGAGACGTAGTACAGGGCCGTAAGGATGCACAGCTAGATATGATGCGGGGGATGGGCTTGGGGGCATGACCTTGTTACAGTTTTGCAGTATATGACAGTTTTGAAATGTTTAGGGCTGTCGTTTATGGGCCTGAATGGTTCGATTTTATGTTTATCACTGATAATATAATAGTCACCTGCTCAGTAATCAACATATGGATATTTGTATGCTATGACAATTTTGTAATCCCTGCAATTACTATATCTGTTGACTCAATAAACAGAGTTATGAAGAAGAAGAAAAAATACATCCTTGGCGAACCCCCTCTGTGGAGATGATTGGGTGTGTTTTTTTCCCCCCTTACTACCGTTTCTTACGGTGGTTGAGTTATTCGTATGGAGCCTACGGAGAGGGTTACTAGTGCTTTTTCGGCGCCCATGTCTTCCATCATGACCCACGATTTGTCCCGATTGACAGTGTCAATGGCACTAGACAAGTCCATGAAGGCCAAATGAATAAAGCTCTTCATGGGCCTCACATGCTTGCTGACAATTAGGGACAAATTGAGACATTGTTCAGTCGTGCCCAGACTCCTCCTAAAACCATATTGTGTGTTCGACAAGACCCCTTTAGTGGATGCCCACTCTTCTAAACGTGCAAGAAGGACCCTGCCCAGTACCTTTGCTGTTGCATCGATCAAAGATATGGGTCTGTAACACACCGGATCACTTCTATTACCCTTTTTAGGTCGAGCCTCGAGTAGCGCGCAAGCGTTGCTCTGGCAAGACTTTAAGTTAGGGGTTTCAAAAAGCTGACCAGACGCTCGTGCGTCATGGCCTTTTCCCTGCGGTTACCCGCACGGGCGCCATCTGTTTGCAATTATCGTGCCCAGACCCGGGCGCGATAATTGGAAACAGATCGCTCGCTGTGGCGCGCGCGCACCACTCGCGTCCTTTTCCCCGTTTCTGCTCGGGCCTCCTGTGGGCGCAGCTCTGCCCCCACCCCTGCATGTCTCATGCTTTCAGCCGGAACTACCGTGCGTGGCTTCCTTGTTTACAGTGCTTCAGTTTACGAGGTTAAAAACCAGGATAGCTGGATATTCACCCCCAGAAAAAGCTCCTGCCACGGACCGTGCTTTCCACGCAGATTAAATCCAAAGCGGCGTTGGTTGTTAACCAGATGGTCTGTGGGAACGTGTCCTGGAAATGTTTGTCTGGAGTATTTGCTGTGTGTTTCGCTAGATCTTTGGCAGCGCTACATGTTTCAAAGATATGGTCCCATTTAGGAGATTTCTAAGACTATGGGATCTACTATGTAATGCTCATATTGCTTCACTTGTAATTTCTTATAATTTGATGTTGTGCTATTTCCATCATACTGAATTAGCATTAATCACTTTCATAATCTATTCTCAGTGGACTTGTGTTCCTCATTTCTTTATTTAAAGACTACCCATATAGTTGCACGGATCAAAGATGGAATCACAGCACTGTACATAAAGCAAGCTGAAATAAAATCAATTTCTGGACCGACTATAAGCAATCCACGGGTGAATTCTTTGAACACAGGGCCCAATTCACACAGGGACTTAACAACTCAGTTAGTGCAAAATCTCCGGCACTTGTGGTGGAATCTCCGGCACTTGTGGTGGAATCTCCGGCACTTGTGGTGGAATCTCCGGCACTTGTGGTGGAATCTCCGGCACTTGTGGTGGAATCTCTGCACTGAGCACTGTAGTGCCGATATTCCGCCCCAAGTGCAGAGACTCCGCAAGTGTAACTTTACAAGTCGTAAGTCTGTGTGTGAATTGGGCCGACAGTGTGCTTGGAATGCTCAATGTATAAAACCTAACTGTGTACTCTAGCTTTTAGGCTTTGTTACGGCTCCAACGGGTGTGTGCCTACCTTGGCAACTGCTTTGTAAATGTCTTCCGTGAAGCAATGCAACTGCATGTTAAAGTGACTATTGCGCAATTTGCAGAATTTTGGTTTCTCCATTAATTGAAAACAACCCTCCTGCAATACCAGCTCAGAGGCTTGTGTTATTGTTGCGGTTCTGAACACTGTTACTGCAAGTCTTTCATCCACAGGACCAGTTTCAGAGCATGCAACAGATTGGGTCAAGTTTCACCCGGGTATAAAATCAAATGGTGTGTTGGTCTATCGTGTTAATGCCACAGGCATGTCTTCCAATGAGACTTCTCCAGAGGCATTCTGCAACAGCAAAAGAACTCATTCTCAGGCCACCTTAAAAATACGATTTTTATTTCCAGATCGCCTTCACTCCTCCATTTTTCCCAATGCCTTTTGATCTTCACAAGAGGTGGAGGCATATAAATGGCCCGGAACAGAAAATCCTACATTTTGCCTTGAAGGCTGTTCTTCCAACATTGTGTGTTGCCAGATGATGTTTCTAACAACTTACACAACTGCACTGTTTTACATGAACAAGCAAGGAGGTGTTTGATCGAAAAAACTGTACGAAGAGATTGTGCTCTTTGCGCGCACACACACACACACACACACACACACACACACACACACACACACACACACACACACACACACACACACACACACACACACACATATCATATATTCACTATATATAACGATATTTGGTTGTGAGCAGCTCATCTGATATGGGGTCAGAATGTGAAAGCCCTCCAGTTGAGCAGGGTATCCCCCGTAGCCCACCAGTGGGAGCTGTATTAGAGTGTGGAGGACACCATTTTTCTGTTGTGTGAAGGGCCAGTGATTGAGATTACCATCAAAGCGACAACTGCTCTGCTCTCTGGAAAGATCGATTTTTTTACTTCATTGAGGCTTCATTAGTTCTGGACTAGACATTCAGCCTTCTTTAAGCATTTCCTCCAATTCCTCTCATTAAAGGGTTATTCACAGTTTACACTGTGCTCATGTGATTCTTATCACACCAGACTAGGTCAGGCACCCTTGGCTCCCGGCCTCCTGCATTCAAGCTGCGAGCCCCCATGGCCACTTCTGCCCTTCCTTCTGTTGCAGTGCAGCTGCCTTCTGGTTCACTTAAATGTGCCTTTTTGCAAAAAAATTATTTGCCTAGAAGTTGAAAGTGTATCCCTTTCTTCCTTTGTTACCAGCAGAGGTTTTCCTTATTGATTGTGTCCCTCCACATGAGTAGTCTGTTAGAACTGGGGGCACTGTTTCCACTTGTTTATTTAGTTTCTTGCAGAGCATAAGTTACTGGGGAATATAAAAAATGTTGCCAAGACTGCAAAGAAAGACCAATTAATTCCAGCGTACAACGAGCTGTTTCAAAATAAGGTATGTAAAACCGTAGTTTACAAGAGCAGTGCAGCACAATATTATGTATAGCCCTCAATGGAACCCACTAGCGTGAATACCAGATTATAAATCTGGGTATTCGCTGCTAGGATGCAGCAACAGTGGGAAACCAAAGGAATTTTAGGTAGAGCTGACCTGGCTGTCGGAGAGCTCAACAGAGCAGCGTTGTCTGCGGTCAGCATTGGGAGGAGAGGGTGTAAAAAGGCTCAGATGTGGTGGATTGGGTGGCAGGAGGCAAGGTTTTTAAAAAAAACAAATGTTTGGCTATTTAATGTATGGTTGCTCAATTACTTCTCTGCCCTTGCATTCAGTTGAAAGCAGGGGCAGATGATTCGGTAGACCATACATGACCCAATATTATACATGGGTAACACTGGAAACAAGCTTTGGCATAGCCAATAGGTCTCGCCTTTGGGACCTTATAAGTGTTTAGCCATGCAACAGTTGATGTTGTTGCACCAAGGATATTGTGCTGCATAACTAAATACTTATAAGGTCCCAAAAGCGAGACCTATTGGCTATGCCAATGCTTGTTAAAAACAGGAACTACAATCTCCTCTTTCTATAACCCAGGCGGACCAACAATGGCTGCTTCAAAAATATACGTTAGTAATGGTGCCCACAAGTTAGGGTTTCCCTTGAAAAGATCATGGGGCACCCCATCTGGGCCGGGGGCTTTCATACAGATGCCCTGTGCAAGAGCCACCTCTACCTCTTGAACTGTAATGGACAAACTGAGCTGTGAGGCTGCGGTTAAGTCATGGGTTATTTCCTGTCGTTCCTCCGCTGTCATCCTATGAGAGTAGTTAAAAATGCTGGGAAAATGAGCTTCACAGACTTCACCCAGGATCAATGAATCCATCTGTTTCACATCTTCAGTGAACATTGGGCGATTAATGATTTCCCAAAACTTTTTAGAATCTTTAAGGGAACCTGCTCTTTCCAAATCCTCCCACGCCTCCTTCCTCAGTTCCATCTTCCTGCATTCGATCACGTTTTTATATTTGCTCCTTGTAATTTTTATTAGCTCTCTATCACGAGGAGTGGCATGTAGGGTAGTTTTTACTTCTTTGTGAACTTTGGAGCTTTCAGTGTTGAACCAATGCTCCCCTGGGGTTTGCTTTTGAGGGCTGTTGTTAACCAACCTCTGGGCAATATCGGTACAGGGCACCTCAAAATCCCTTACTCTTTCAACCGGGGTAGAATCTGGCTTCAGGCACCCATCTATGAGATTATAATTACGTAGGATGACATCTTGTTCAAATTTTGGTGGGTTTACCTGATCCCATTTTAATCTAATTTCCTTATTAGGTTTATATTGGATCAGATGGCCCCGTCTTAGGTTATGTTAAAATGGGCGTTGAGCGGATACTGGTCGCTGGAGCAGTTTGGTATAATTTCAGAATCCTGAACAAGGAAAGTATAATTCTTTGCCATTAACATAAAGTCAATAGAACTGACCCTACCAGCTCCGATGCAGTTATTATAAAGAACTCATTTTATAGACAGTAGTGATTACTTCGTTCTGTCACTGTTTTCATTTATTTCCATAGTATTTGGCCATTTTCTACTTATGCTTTCAGAAGGATAGTAACAGCAATTAAGAAGCAAGCAGTAATGCTTGCTTTTAGTGGTTCTTTTCCAGGTATTGTGTTGCAGAAATCATCCTCGGCACCTTTTTGGAGTGTAGGGTTAAGTGGGAGGAGAGCTTTGTGGTCATTGAGAAATGGAGAGAAAAAGATGTACAAGACTAAAGCAAAGAGTTTGCAGAGGAAAGTGATGTCGGGGGGGAGGGGGAATGGAAGCAAATCATTTATCTAATATTGAATACAAATTAATAGTCAAGCATTGGTAAAGCCAATACGTGATTTGATTTAGGTGTATTTTCGTTGTGGTGCAATTTATTTGGGTGCAGTCATAGAATACACTGAGGCACCCAAATGTTGGTCATGGAGCAAGCTTCGTGAAGCAGAGGATTCTGTGTGTCGTAGGTCGCACCTCTTGTAAAAGGATTACTAACTACTTAGCTTCTTGGGCCACCCCCGTTTAGAAACTCGCAGCTTTTTCATTTCACTTAAAGCACTGGTTGGAAGGATTTTAGATCTGGTATTTCCTATGCTGAAGGTGTTGGGCAAAGTTTTTAAATTAAAGCTTCAAAAACAGTGCAATGTAGGCCACAACCCATAAGCATGAGTTGAGGGCCGCGTGAGAGAGACTCATTTGTACATACCTGCTTTCTAACTTATATAGAGGACCACCAGCATTGTGTGGTGGTGTTAATGTGATAAGCCAGATTAGATACATTGGAATGGTTAACGTTCAAGTGAGTTCACATGGATGTTGGCATGACAGATATCTGGCATACATTACACATGAAACTCCCATGGGGTTATAATAATCGGATTTGAAAGCATGTCCGTTGTTTGTGTGTATGAAACTGTTATTCTGATAGTCATTGGTGAAACTCGAGGGTTTCAAGATTCTTATTGAACACTTGATTATTTTTCTAATTTTAAATTTTCTTTGTTCCTTAACCCTGCAGAAAGGTGAAGACGAGTATGGGAGTATTGATGCCATCGTTGTGTCAGTTGGAGTGGATGAAGAGATTGTTTATGCCAAATCTACTGCACTGCAGGTGAGCCTGTTCCTTCCTATATGAGAAAGCACAGGCATGCATGGAAAATTCCATAAATTATTGCCCCGGCTTATGTGTCAATTTTAAACAAAAATAGTGCTTTCCTCACATAATAATGGTAAGGGAATTTAGGCCTGTGGATTTAAGTGTAGTTCTTGCAGATTTAAAGACGTGCTAACTTGTTTGTCTTGCTACTGTATGTAGTCTGTATGTAGCTGGCATGTTTGAACCCCAGAAGGTTGAACCTGCTTTCATCCTTTTGAGCTGAATAAAAGGAGCGTCACTGAGCTGGACGATGGTAACCTCCATTGTTTATGGTCGTAAGCATAACTGTTTGAGAACAGCCATTCTATTAGCAATGCAGTTTTTTTCTACATTATTTAGTCAGGTCTATGATTCAGAAATCGTGTAAGCTACAAGATAAAGCACATTGTAATGCAGTGTGCACTCAGTGAATGTGCTAATGCACCTTTCTGTTCCCTGTTTGTGAAATTGAATTTGTGAAGCTAAAAGCATGCTACTAGTTATGCTCTTCTACTTTTTAGCTCTCGCCTAGGCAGTGCGCATGCGCTTCTCTAGGAGGGCCTTTAGCCATCGGTCTGCTCCTTTTCCCCACACACTCGTGCTTGTGCTGGCATCCACCTTGCGGGAGCGAGCAGCGGCGCGCGTGGGAATTGACAACATATGGCTCTCGCGCCGCCGCTGCTCGCTCCCGCAAGGCGGATGCCAGCACAAGCACGAGTGCATTTGCCTGCTCTTTCGGGGCCGCGCCACACTCCCTCACAGCTTGCCCTCCCCACCTCACCTCCCTAGCAATGTTTAAACACGCACATATAGTGTATTACAGAGGCAGCGCCGTGTGTGCTTTGGCATTAAAAGTTATCGCACTCTAAATGCAGCCTTCTCTTTCCCTTCCGATATGCTCTGTGCGCGCCCTTTAAACAAATGCTTTTTTAATAAAATACAGCGTATTACAGAAGCGGCGCCGTGTGAAAATTGGCACTCAGTTAGCGCGCTCTAAATGCGGCCTTTTCCTTTCCTTCTTTATTTTGATTCAATTACTGAGATGCTACAACTTGCGCACTCCAGTGTACACCTAATACGGCACCATGCTCCTGTCATTACCACGTTACCACTTTAAACTTGTAACTAGGCCGCCTCTTAACAAGTAAGAAGATACAAAGCCGCCTTCTTACGCTTTACCTTTCTGCATGACACATGCCTTATCTCAATGTAACATGCCGCATCCTCCCCACCCCCCGCCATGTGCGCTAGCACTCATTCATCAACTCAGACCGGCACTTTGTCTCCTCATCCGCTCCTCTCTGCCCCCCACCCTCGCCTCCGCTTCTCATCTCATCACAGCGCCCGCTCTCTCATCCTCTTTCAGATGTCTCCTTTCTCCTCTACGCACTTCCTTTGCCCTCTCTCCTCAGAGTGCACACATCCCTCCTCACCCCGGTTTCTGGAGTCCCCCTGCTCTACTTTTCCCCAGCCCTCTCCCCCTTCTTCCTTCCCTCTAATCTCGCTTCTTTCGCTGCTGTTCCCCTCTATTCCCTCTCCACCCAGTGTTCCCCTTTCTTATCTCTCGCGTCCCCTCTGTTCTTTCCCTCTCTTCAGTCCTTTCCCTGTTTTTTCTCCTACTCGCCTCCGGCCCTCTATATATTCCCCTCTGTCTGTACTTTCGCCCCTTCTATCTCCCCGCTGCCTCTTTTCTCCCTTCCCTTTCACATGTCCCTCCCTCTGCCCTGTACCTATCCCACTAGCCCTCCCACTTCACTCTTCGCTGCTGCCCTCTGCTCCCCTCTCTTCTCTTTCTGTCTGCCCTCTCTTTTCCGGTCTGACCTGCCCCTCTCCCCTCTGCTTACTCCCCCCCCCCCCCCCAATCCGCTCTTGCCTGCTGCCCAAAATGGTCCAGTACACCAGAGGGTTACCGGATGGCTGTTTACTGTGACATTCATCATGGAGGTGGCGTGCTCATTTTGTATTGGTATTCCCAATGAAGTAGTGTGACTTCAAGGGCATCTGTCTTCCATGGTGATTTATTTTCACTCGTGCTATGTGCAGGGTAGCTTACTAGGATTCATAGCTTTGAACTGGAAGTTACGCGAAGGTTGTGCACATCTGTTCGGGGGACAAAATACCCATCTGGACTACTCTCCTGGATTTAACATTTGTTTATGTCCATTACAAAAATGCATATGCAGTACGCGTAAAAGCAAATTTCTATTTGAGTAAGAAGCGCCTTATCGTCATGATCTGTCTTACAAACCAGCCGCTTTATTTTGGCTGCTTATCTTGAACTCTATCTGCCCCAGAGGCTGGTACTCCTGTTTAGGGAGTTCCTGGCGCACACAGCGCGAGGCAGCCCCCACCCTCCCCTATGCGCTGTCCCCTCCCCACCCCCAGCCCATGGAAATCACAGCTGGAGCCTGTGCGGACTCTGGGGGAGTTTACATTGCTTTCCCCCTCAGCATAGCCGGGCTGAAATAAAAACTGGACGTGGATTCAGCCTAAAACTGGAGCGGAGCCCAGACCCAAGGCAGGGCCTCGCAAAGGAAAGTCTTGTCTCTCAGCCCTGAGCTAATGTTTCTGTTCTCTTCACAGACACCCCGTGCCCCTTGCGGAGGCACAAGCACACAGGCCGAAACACTGCTGCCTCCAGAAACCTTTCACACCAGAATGTTAGCTCTTGGACTTCTTCTGGACTTCTCTTTTTCATCATTCTATCTTTATTGTGCCCTGTTTCCATTTTGCCCTATATCTTCTTTTCACCCCAGTCACTTTATTATAACTTTTCAACATGCTGTACAGCAGCCGGACTGCTCTACAACATAGCTTTAAACCCATTGGCAAAGCCAATAGCTCTGGCAAAACACTTATAAGGTCCCAAAGGCGAGACCTATTGGCTATGCCAATGCTTGTTAAATCATCCATTGAATGTTGCTATTGATAGCAAGCCTACTTGTCTACTTTCATTACTCGTCTGGATTTTGTGGGCAATTAATAAAAACACGGAAAGCTCCTTCAAGCTCTGGCTACAAAAAAATGGCAAGGCATTATTCTCCTCTCACCCACCAATCAAACCTCTATCAAGCTTGTTCCATAAAGGCTGAACCATGACTGCAGCGCCTCCTTATTCTGAAGTTTTGCCAGCCTTTGCCGCGGAATGTGCCAAAGTAGCAGTAGTGGCAGCTCTCTTTTGGCCTACGGCCACACATTAAGATGGGTGGAGTAGGGGGACTACTTAGATTGTCACTTTCAGAAAATAGTGGTGGCACTGTAGATTCTTTCCTGTTCTTGTCTGCAGTTCTCTGCCCTCTTTGTTGTACAAACTGCTGCTCTGGCTTCCTTTATCTCAATATTTCATTTACAGACGTGGCTCTTTGGCTATGAACTGACTGACACCATTATGGTCTTCTGTGAAGACAAGATCATCTTTATGGCCAGCAAGAAGAAGGTGGAGTTCCTGAAACAGATCGCCAACACTAAGGGCAATGAGAACGCCAATGGTGCTCCTCCCATCACATTGTTGGTCCGTGAAAAGGTGAGACGCTATGGATTTCTGGTATTTTGTCTCTTGTTCCTTGATATCCCTTTATAGTTAACTAACACATTTTAGAATTTACTTTGAACCAGACCATATATGGAAAACTGCATTAAGGCCTGTAACTCATAGCTGTGCTTGAGTTACTCCTACAGCCTCAAATCTTTGGCAGCAGAGTTTGTTGTGTTATCGTTCATATTCCATGACTGAGGCCTTAGTAGTAGGGCAATCCCGTAGGTCACGTCAGTTGTGCTGGGTCAAGTCTTAGAAAGTTCAAACTAACCCCCTGGTTACAGACATTTGATTTAATCAGCGAATCCCTCTGGTTAAGAGTCTTCAGGATACACAGAATTCAGAGTCTATACCTCGGGCCCCAGCGTTGCGCAGATCTCCTCACAATCACATGGTAGTCATTCCCAGTTTGCCTTTGGTTTGTTGTGTAACTTAGTTTTTATTCTTCCTTCTTACCCACAATTCAGCAAAGTGACACCAACAAGGCCAGCTTTGACAAAATGGTTGAGGCCATCCGATCCGGCAAAAACGGAAAGAAGATTGGGGTGTTCACAAAGGACAAGTTCCCTGGGGACTTCATGAAGAGCTGGAATGACAGTCTGAACAGGGAGGGCTTTGAGAAGGTGAGACAATTTCCCCTTACCTACAGTATCCTTACTTTCCAAGCACCAGTAGAACTCCACAGATCAGGCTTAACCTATTTTAAAAACGTTTCCATTTCACTGCAATATCGTTTTTAGCAAAAGACAATCGGGCCCATAAAGCTGTTTTCACATCTTTCTGTTGAATACTCCCTCACGTTTGAGATTGTCATTGTGTAAAATACCTAAATATGTTGGAGCTGTTTTGACATTGGAATCCTCTGCATGCTTTCATGAGTTTTTCAATGATCTTGCCCTCTGCTTTTTGTGCCTTGTCATTTGTTGTATCCAACACACTGGAGAGAAGGTTTTGAATCCATTAATTCCCTCAAAATGCATGAGTTTAATTTCCTGAGTACATTGGCACAGAATGCGTTCAGGCAAGAGGTCGTGCCGGGCAGCAGCCACCTTTGCTGTAACTCACTGCCAGGATTCTTTAAATTCAAAATGTATTTATTTATCGAGTTTTGTATAGTGCAAACTTGACCCGACGGTATCAGAGCGTTTCAGAGTTTGCAAGGCAGCCATTACATGAGTTACACATGGTGTAGATATAAAAACATAAGGACAGTACGTAAACGAAATATGCGAAAGACAATAGGATATAGAGAGGTGTGTGTGTGTGTGTGTGTGTGTGTGTGTGTGTGTGTGTGTGTGTGTGTGTGTGTGTGTGTGTGTGTGTGTGTGTGTGTGTGTGTGTGTGTGTGTGTGTGTGTGTGTGTGTGTGTGTGTGTGTGTGTGTGTGTGTGTGTGTGTGTTTTTTTCCAAAAGGTTCCCCCAAAGATGAGGCCGCACTCCAGAGCAGGTAAGTGTCACCACTTTTATTATTAACAGGCTGATTCACACCCCGTAATGGTGCCCCCCTGGCCTGACGCGTTTCGAGGACTCAATCCTCTTCCTCAGAGGCCAGAAACACGAGCGGTCAGTATCGCGTGCATCTGCACTGTCCTCGCACTGTGCTCTGGAGTGCGGCCTCATCTCTGGGGGAACCTTTTGGAAACAAGTAATCACGGCGCTGCCAGGCCGTGGAGGCGACGCACCGCCATTGGACTGGGCTGGTCTGCGCAGGGAACCATTTCCTTTGCGATCGGCGGAGCAGGATATATGATTAAACAGACTGCGTCTCACTCGGGGGCTTAATGGAGAGCTGAGGATTGGCCCCTTTATTTTGCACGAGCACTCGACCCACTGGAGGGATGAAAGGAGCGTAATAAAACTGCAGGTCCCAGCAAGCATTGTTGAAACGGCACACCGGAGGCCAATTACAATTGACTCAATAGCGTGCGAGGACAGTGCAGATGCACGCGATACTGACTGCTCGTGTTTCTGGCCTCTGAGGAAGAGGATTGAGTCCTCGAAACGAGTCAGGCCAGGGGGGCACCATTACGGGGTGTGAATCAGCCTGTTAATAATAAAAGTGGTGACACTTACCTGCTCTGGAGTGCGGCCTCATCTCTGGGGGAACCTTTTGGAAATATATATATATATGTGTGTATGTATAGCACTTTACAAAGCGCATCAAGCACGAGGTTACAAGTGTTATAAATAAAAGTACATAGTAACTATATATAAAGGAACATTTCCCCTGCACTAGTATAGATGAACGATAAAGTTCTGAGTTAGCTAGGGTAGGGTCTCGTGATGGTGGGGGGGAGTAGAGGCACAGTTTTTCCTGAGGTAGTGATGCTCAGATTTGTTTAGAGAATGCTGGGTGGGAGCAAACGGACCAATATGAATATATTCAAGATTCTGGACTGAAGATTTGTAATCAATGTCTGTACTGATGGTAGCTTTTTAGTTAATTACTGCATGAAGGTAGCCCCTTCCTTGTTCTTAAAATCGGTAAGTGATGGCATTTAAATGGTGCAAACCTACTTTGAAAGCAATTGAGCGCTGTCATATTAATGTTATGGGGGCATGTTAATGTAATAGTTTACAGCCCAACACTTCTCAGCTTTAAAGATGCACTAAATCAGTTTTTTTTCCAGAGGAACAAGTGTGGAATACAAATTAGAAATAAATGAAAGAAAAAAAATCGGAAAACGTCCTTGTTGGTGAGCTCTGGGTACAGCTGTTGTGGCGAGTTTTCTTCCTGGTGTGGAGAAGCTGTGCTGACATGCCTTGTCAATTTTTTCTAGCCTGCCCCATGTTTTTTTCAGGTGCACCTGTTAATTTCTTTTACTTAGAAATAGCATCAGCTTGTTTTTAGCAAGTGTTTAGTTCAAATGGATTGCGTATAGCTTTTCTGTGAAAATAATTAGTTTTTTTTTCTCTTAGAGAGAATCTAAAAAAGCAAAGGCTCATCAACACATCATAAGTTAAACACATTTCCATCTGTGACTTTAAACAAGCGCTTCAGTGGCCCACATAAAATGTTATAACAAAATGTAATCGTAAGGGTTTAACGTTGTATACATTTTACTCTTATACCTTAAAATTTTGTTACGCCTCCAACCCTTAAATTCTTACAACTCTTAAACTTTGATATTGTACTCATGACCCTCAACTCCAAATCCTTAATAATATACCTATACACAAACCCCTTCCTGTATGCCCCAATCATTTCCTTTTAACAGCTAACCCCTATTCCTCATACCTTCAATCTGGTATCATAAACCCCATAGCCTTAACCCACAGCTTCTTTCACACTAACTTTCTTCAGTATAGTTTAGGAATAAACCCTTTCGAAAATGTTACTTTTCCAAAGTATTTATTTTTTAGAAAAATAGTGAGACGTTTGCTTTCCGTTTTTTGAGGCAATACGATTTTTAGGTTTCACCCACATATAGCCACAGATCTGTTGTATTCACTATAAACTTAAAGTAGGCTTTGTGCCAATGTCTCGCTCATGATTCACTGGGTTTCTTCTCTGTCTCAGTTCCCTGCTCAAGATTCAATGTGATTTGCACTCCCTGTGTTTTGATTGAATGCATTGTATCCTTCTGCAGCTGACGTGAGGGGACTATTTTTTTATTTTTTATAACATCCAGTAGAAGCGAATCACTTTACTCACTGTCTTGTCTGTCCACCCACCCTCCTTATATATATATTTTTTATTTACCTTTTGCCAGGGCCCAGCAGCTATACACTCATGTTCACTGATTTGATCTGATGTATTCTTCACCAGTAGACACTGGCTCTGGTACCGTGGCGGTCGGCCAATGTGAACCCCCATTCCCTACTTGAGTTAATGTGGCTTCTAGGCTATCAGGAGACTGGTGTGAGTAGTAGCAATTTTAGGGTTACAGGCCTTTTTACACAGGCCCCTTTGGGGAGCCTGTCTGTTGGCTCTACCTGGTAAATGTCCATCCAGCTCCCCCTAACTGGTCCTTGACCTGTACTTGTTCCTGTATTTTGACTGCAAACGTGCAGGTTGTGGTGCATGTTGGTTCTCATGCCTGCTACATTTGTCATTTTAGAAATCCACCCTATATATTCCTGTGCTTGTGTAGGCGCTTCCCATAAGCCATCTTAGTGTTACTGTAGGAAAGTAGACCTTTTTGACATGTTCACTACCACCACTTTTTTAGGTCGTGCCTAGCGCAGCGCGCATGCGCTGCTCTAGGAGAAGGCCTCTTGGAATCACTTCAGACTTTTGCAAACTCGTGCGTGTGGTGTTCGATTTTCCACACATGCTATTGGCCTTTGCGTGTGGCTTTCAAAAATGAAAGCACGCAATTGGCCAAAGGCGGGTGCATGTCCCACCTTTTCTGAAAATGTTTACTCCCACTGCGTTTAGCTGTCGGGAGCGAGCAGCGGGGCGCAGCGTGCCATCTGTTGTGGATCATGTTTCATTTCAAGACCTTGCAGCTTTCCTTACAAGGCGCGTCCCCTCCACCCCGGCCAAGGGACCGACCCCACCGTCACAAGAGTGCGAGCTTCTTTTTCCAGCACTCGCATTTCATCTATGTCAGCACCCTCTTCCTGCACCGTTATCTTTGTATTAGTATGTTATTGTCAAGACATCTGCTGTACTCTGTAGTTGGCCTCTATAGTCGCCTCTTTTTCGGTACCATCTTAAAAATTGACCGCACCTTTTAACATTAGCGTTTTTTCATCACCGTGGTGCGCGCTTCCTTTCACACCTCTGCGCAGCTGTGGTGCGTGCCACCTTTGACATCTCTGCACAATGCACAGCTGTGGTGAGTGCTTCCTTTCCCCCCCATTGCACAGTACACAGCTGTGGCGAGTGCTTCCTTTCACCCCACTGCACAGTAGTGGCGCGTGCTTCCTTTCACAACACTGCACAGTGCAGATATGTGGTGTGTGCCTCCTTTCACCCCAGTGCACAGCTGTGCTGCGTGCTTCCTTTCACCTTATTGCACATTGCACAGCTGTGGTGCGTGCTTCCTTTCACCCCACTGTATAGTGCACAGCTTAAAAATTGACCGCACCTTTTAACATACACGTTTTTTCAGCACCGTGGTGCGCGCTTCCTTTCACACCTCTGTGCAGCTGTGGTGCGTGCTACCTTTGACATCTCTGCACAGTGCACAGCTGTTGTGCGCGCTTCCTTCCCCCCCCATTGCACAGTACACAGCTTAAAAATGGACCGCACCTTTTAACATTCGCGTTTTTTCATCACCGTGGTGCGTGCTTCCTTTCACATCTCTGCGCAGCTGTGGTGCGTGCTACCTTTGGCATCTCTGCACAGGGACACAGCTCTGGTGCGTGCTTCTTTTCCCCCCATTGCACAGTGCACAGCTGTGGTGAGTGCTTCCTTTCACCCCACTGCAAAGTAGTGGCGCGTGCTTCCTTTCACAACACTGCACAGTGCAGATATGTGGTGTGTGCCTCCTTTCACCCCAGTGCACAGCTGTGGTCTGTGCTTCCTTTCACCCCACTGCACAGTGCACAGCTGTGGTGCGTGTTTCCTTCACCCCACTGCACGTGCCCCCTCCATCACACCCACGTGGTTCTCTCGTTTTCTGTTTAATAAACAAATTTCACACACAGATGCCCAGGTTTCCGGTGTTAGCATTTGTGAACTCACTGGACCTCGCAGCTTTTATTACAAGGCGCGTCCCCTCCACCCCGGCCGAGGGACAGACCCCACCGCCATAAGCTGGATTATAAAGCGCCCTGACAGAAGCACCAAGGCGCTGGACCTTGCAGCTTTCCTTACAAGGCGCGTCCTGTCCACCCTGGCCGAGGGACAAACTCCTCCGCCACAAGCTGCTGTGATAGTATAATAATATTATTAATTATTATTATTCCTACCAACTTTGGCATTGACATTATTGCCCTTTATTTTACTATTTGTTAGTTTTTTAAATCATCATCAGCAGCAACATTTGTGTCCCTGTGCTGCCCAGACAGGAAGCACACCAGTACCGCCACTGTAACAGGAGGCAGACCCACCACCCCTCCCACACTTCCAACAGACGGCTCTACAGTAAACAGTCTGTGTATTGTTTCTTATCGCTGCAATTTATCTCCCTTCACTGGCTCCTCACCCGCCCCCTTCACTCTTCCCCTCTCTTCCCTCCCACTGTCTCCTCCCCGAGATTGGTGCAACAGACGTAAGTGTTTAGGCTCTGTTAATCTGCAGGAACGTTAATACCCTTAACAGGCCCACGCTGCCACCGTTATTTTATTTTTCAGCTACACTGATTATATTGATATGCCAAAAACATCCAAACATCCAACAAGATGCCTACTATACAAAATAAAGGACACGGAGCATTGAAAGATGCTTTGTTTTTGGGAATATTGTTAAATAAAAGAGTTTTCCGTGGGAGGCCTGCACACGGGGACAGTTCAGAAAGCCAGCACATTTCACTCTACAGGAGGCCTACAGATCAGCCGCTGCGTACCAGGCGTCCCTTGTATTACATCTCCTTTTGAGTGTGTTTGTGTGTGTAGTAGTCCAGGCTCTTGGGGCTCGCTCGATCCAGGGGCGTAACGCAGGCCCCTGCTGGGGGCTTAATTTCAGCCGGTGTCTGCCGGTGCGCACATGGGCACTTATTAGCACTTGCTCTTTGTGCGTGTTCGCTGGCACCAGCTGCTAAATAATGCTTCTAGATGTGTGTAAAGCACCTCAGCTAACGGATGCTTAATCTCCTGAAATGTGAACTGGAAACGAGGCGGAATGTGACCGCATCAAGCTACTGAGGATCACTCGGCTTGTTAGCTGCTTCCTAACCTTGTGCTGAGGTTGAAACAGTATAAATTCACAAGAGCACTGAGCCACTGCGCCCTCGTGTTCGCTTTAATCTTTTCAGAAACCAAAATGTGCAAACAATGTAAAGGGTACATTTACTCAACAACCCAATACGGCGAAAGTACAGGCAGCACAATGGGGATTGTAAAGGGCATGAAGCCTTTTAACCACCACCACCAGTGCAACCCAAGCTCAGCACCTGCACAGCCCCACACCAGCAGCAATTCAGAACCAACGCAGCACCACTTCAGCATCAATACAGCAACACCTCAACACAAAAACAACATCACTTGGCACCACATAAGCACCAGTTCAGCTACACAACATCGGCATAACTCATCACCACAACATCACTCAGCACCACCTCAGCATCACTACATACCACCTATGTATCATTCAGCATCACATAAGCATCACCTCGGAACAAGCGCACCACCACTTCAGCATCACCTCCAATATCATTCCGGAACACCTGAGCATCACCTCCGCCACTACTCGCAACCACCTCAGCATCACTCCACACCACTTGGCATAAAAATGTGACCTCTATTAATTCTCCACAAATAACTCTCCACTACTATCTAATTAAAATACTATTTCACAACATCCACCCTCCCGTTGTTTATATCCCACACCTAACAATAAAAACTATAACAAATTAATTACAACAAGCAAGGAAAAATTGACAGCATTGCATAAACAAACGAACACATTTTTTTGTACAATACTTCAGTTGTATATAATGTTTTTTCGGTTAGATATAAGGTGACAAATAGTTAACACTTTTATTTATTATAACTTATACATTTTCAACATGCTGCACAACATTCACAATGCTCTACAACACATATTAAAAATGTTAACAAAGCCAATAGCTCTGTCTAAACACTTATAACGCCCCAAAGGCGAGACCTATTGGCTATGCCAGTGCTTGTTTTTCCTTGTAACTGATGTGATTTCGACTGGAAGTGCACTTGGTTCCTGCCAACCAGGTCCCCAGTGCCAGAGCTCTTTTCCAAAACTGTACAGTTGTATCCCCAGTTGACAAAACCTTTAGCACCCTTTAAGTCCCCCCGTAAATGGTACTCCTGGTTCCTAGTGCCTGAGGTACTAAAGAGGGTCCGTAAGGGCAGCAGCACAAATTGTGCCACCCTAAGGGACCCCTTAACAAGCACATGCAAGTCTGCAGTTGCAGGCTGCATGTCTTGGTGCAGACAAAAGTGGAAACGCAACAGGTCACACATCCCCGTGTGCCATGTCCCCAGCACTTCATGTAATATTTGTAAGTCACCCCTACAGAAGACCCTGTGCTGAGGCCAATTCAAGTGCTCTCTTCAGTCTTCTGCCTAAGCGGCTCTTCATGCCCTTCTTCGTAGGTGATGAGGATCTGTTTCTCTGGTGCCGGAGGCGCCCCTAAATACTCAATTTAGGGATTTTTGGTGAGTGTAGGGGAGTAGCTAATGGACTACTGAAACTTGGGGGTCACTACGTCCCCTATATGACCACTTCCTGTGGGAAGTGGGCATAATCCTTTCCCAGAATTCCTAAGTATGCAATCACAAAAATGGCTACTTATGAAAAAAATCTTGTCCACCTCACAGTAGCCCACCTTAGGGGTGTTACTAGCTTGGAGGTGGCAGGACTACCTAATTTTACCCCCTGTCACGGGGTGCTCTGGACGGGGGGGGGTGGCTTCCTAATGTGAGGGGTGCCAGATTCGCATTCCAAAGGCAGCAGCTCCTTTGAAGCTTGCCAGCCCAAGAAGACTAATCAGCAGGTCATCCTGTGGGAGGGGGTGGCTTTTGTTCTGGGTTTCCTGAGAGCAAAGGCTCTCACCCTAGGAGGTCAGAACAATGTCTCCGGTGGCAAGCACAAGGTGCTAAATCACCTCGAGGCATGTCAAATCGCCAGAAAAATATTGTATCACTTTCAACTGTGACGCCTGTAAACATCTGCAGCTCTCTCCCTCTCCTTGTTTAAATTAGACACTAAACACTGGCAGCCCCTCTCCACTCCGCCCTTTGGAATCTCATTCTCTGTCTTCTTCTGTCATGTGTCAAATGACACTTGGACTCTGACTACCTCCTGGTGCTTGCTTCAAACAAAAGATGTGTGTCGGTGACAAGCTTTCAATTTGCTAAAGGTAAGCTACACTCGCACAATAGTGTTTTACAAATGCATGTAATTTATTTATTTATTTGACGAGTTTTATATAGCGCTGGCTAGACCCGGAGGTATCAGAGCGCTTTACATGAGGATCATTGAGTTACAGGTTACAAGTTAATAATTACATCCGTTACAAGAGCATAATAAAACACAGGAAAGAAACAACGTTACGATAATTCGTCCGGAGGGAGAAGACATAGCGGGGAGACGAGGAGAACTGTGCCCAATGTCCGGCTGGGTAGGTGATTGCCGAGGGGGTGAACCAGGGCCGATCTCCTCTATAGCTGTCTAGCAGCTCCACCGGGCATCAGCCATGTTGCTCAGGTCTCCGTGGTCCGGAATAACAAGAATAACAGTTTTGCATAGTTACATTAGTTACAGTTGTATAATCAAACTTAGAAGAAACAAGTCCCCAATAGAGGGAATGGGGGGCTGGGGGGAGTAGAAACAGGGGGCTGGGAAGCAGATCAGTTCTGGTAGACCGGCAGCGGATGAAGAGAATCTCATGGGGGACAAAAAGTTAGAGTAAGATGTAACAAATGTTTAACCTTTTACTTCAAACAGACTACGGTTTGGCTATGCCTTTGCAATTACTAGAAAGTTTATCAATAAAAAGGCAGGCTAATTTGTGTTTTTGGGTCGCAAAGGGAGTGTGTAAACAATTCTTTTTAAAACATTCTGCATGAACAACTCCCAATGTTCATTTAAGGGGAGTTTTACATTTATTGCTTATCATAAATAGCTAAGCAAGCTGCAAGCTACAATTCAGGAGCTGTTACTTTCTTGCTACTAAAAACGTCTTTAAATCATTGTCTGTGATTCGCCCCCAACCAGAGCAAGGGCTCAGCTGGGGGGGGGGCGGCATTTGCACTGGTGCTTTTATCATCGACTTATGCACGTGTGTATGCATCTGTGCGAACCAATTCATATCAGCTCAGTGGACCTTAACCGTCCTACATAAGGATTACAAACACACCTTACAAAGAGGTGAGAGGATATATGTGTTGAATAAATGCTAAAATATCCAATATTTTACCCCAATTTCCTCCTATGGCAAACGGAAGGAATATAACATGTGTTCCACTTTGTATCCTTAAATGCATGCTTCTGCTGTTTTAAATTCTGTGTGGCGAAGCAGCCGTTGGTGTTTGCGCGCTCATCTTCCTGAACGATCTAAGTCACAGTGCACATTTGTGATAGAGGGTGCAGTGTGTGTTAAATCGCCATAAGGCGCTAGCCTTCACGAGCTGAGGCAATGTTTTTTTATTTAAATTTTTACTTTTTGTGGCACGCATATGCCACAAAAATAAAAAAATGAAAATAAAAAAAGAGAAAAAAGAAAAAACATACTGACTCCAAAGGGTGGCCGTCTTGCGTAATAAAATTTGTATTTATTAAAAAAAAGTGTATATAATTTCAATAGAGCAGCATGTGTGCTTCCTAGCAGGCAGGTAAATAAATTCTTAACTTTCAGTGCACATAGGAGGAAAATGTCACTTATTCGAACAACTGTTTTAAGAGTACAAGGCAGCTAATACATTTTTATTTGCAAAAAAATCATATTTTGATATAATGTGCATCTAAAATAAAAAGGGTTTCTTTATCTGTCCTAAGCAACCTACCTACAGGGAGCACCCAAATTGTTCTCTTAAAATGATTTGTGATGCTTTTATATTTTTATTTATTTAAACAATTATTTCCCAGGACGAGACTGCCACTGTTAGATGGCAACATGCTTTCTTTAATTTTTTTTGGCAAATGCTCACAATTAAAATCAATGCAATCATCACACCAGTTGGCCAAGGCCAGACCTATTGGGTCTGATAAATACTGGTTTGTATTTGTGTTTTTTATACATCACTGAACGTAGCTCATGTACAGCGCCTCGGCTTGTTCTTGAATTTCGCAAGAAGCTGAAGATATGCCATTTCAAATAACCATCTCGCCTAGGTTAGGCTAGGCACACACCAGCTCAGCACCAGGATATGCTGGGGGGTGATAGCGATATAAAAATCTCTTTAAAAATAACCAGTGTGAAATGAATTTAATAAATTGCGCTAAGTTATTAAATTGAATATTTCATTTTTATGTATCGCATTTGGTAAGGAATTCGGGTCACTTGGTGGTTGGTTACACACAATTTAAACTTGTTAATAGAGGGCTCATATTAATTGAAATATTTATATCTTTAGAACTCCGTAAGTATTACATGGTTCTCCTGAAGAAGGCTGATTAGCCGCAATGCGCGTAGAGAATAGGAGATCAATGGAGTACCCTTCACAAACTAAATATAGTAAATAGATGAAGAAAAGCTGGAGCATCTTCTATACTCTGACCATTGGAGAGTACTAAATAATGGAAGGAATAAGATTTGTATTTATAACTCCTTGTTTGGAACCTCAACTATAATGTATTTATTGTACTTGTAATAGGTTCGTGTCTATCAGACTTTGTCTATGTATGTTATGTGTTTCAGTAATATTGGAAGAAGACCTAGATGTCTCACAGCTGGGTATTGTTTTTTTAAAATCTTTTTATTAAGAGCAAGGTTGGACAATCAAGACAATTACATTACTGAGCAACACAGCGTAGTATTAATACTTTGCGAGCGGCAGACATGGAAGCACATGATCAAAAATCGCAGTACAGTTTCAGTTCACCGACAGCTGGTCTATTAAATCCACATTTCTCCCTGCTGGTAGAGGATCACACAACCTCCCCCTATACTCCTTCCACTTGTCCCAGATCTGTGTCCACTTGGCAGGACACCCTCTAGATATATATATGGCCTTCTGTCACCATATTCCAGTCCATATCTTTCCGCCATTCATCTAAAGTCGGTGGGTCTCTCGACTTCCATTTCCTAGCTATGTTTCGTCTCGCAATCATCAGCCCCAGAGTCACCCATATTCGTTCTTTAGAAGTTAAATCTGTCGGGCCCCAAACGTTCAGGAGACTTAATTTGATGTTAGTCAATGCTTTGCCCCATCACTCTCTCCATGCCCCCCGCTACCGCTGACCAGTACCTTTGAATATGCATACATTCCCATAGGACATGGATAAAAGTACCCTCGTGACCACAGTTCCAGACGCACCCTGCCTCCGTTGCGTATCCCATTCTCACCAATGCTGGCCCCGTGAGGTATATTCTATGGAGAATCTTCAGTTGCACTAGCCAAAGCCTCGAGGGAATGGCTACCTCCCTGGGAGAGGCCAGTGCCTCAAGCCACTCCTAGTCGTCAAGCCCCGCCACATCATAATCCCATTTTGCTCGAAGCCGGAGTAGAGGGTCCATCGTGTTATTAATTAATTTTTTATATGAGCAATATGGCTTTCTCCGGGAGGTCACATAACAACCAAGTTATCCACGGGTCTAACAAGCTTAGGAAAGCTTTAAAGTACCAACAGTACAAGCATAGGGTTCCTGTTCAGACATTTATTTATTTACTGATTTTATACAGCGCATAGCTTCCCCAGCAACGGGGCGTCCCAGCGCTACCCAGGTATACGTAGTTAGAAGCAGAACCGAAAAAGTATAGGGGTTACCCCGGGAAAAGCCAGGTCTTTATGACTTTGCGGAACTCTAAATGATTCTGGAGTCCTCTAATTGCAGAGGGAAGAGAGTTCCAAAGTTTAGCCGCCAACACCTTGAAAGAGCAGCCGCCATCTCTGGTTCTGTCAACACTGGGAATACAGACCAGCCTTTGCTCCGAGGAGAGAAGAGGTCAGCTCGGAATGTACGGCACTAACATTTTAGCTAAGACAGTGGGAGCTTGATGAGACAAAATTTTGTGCGCAACGCAGAGAGTTTTGAACTGAATTCTTCTCTCTACTGGCAACCAGTGTAGTTTGGCTAAGGACTTAGACACTGAGCATGATTTAGGAAGTGCCAGCAGAATCCGAGCTGCTGCGTTTTGTATTCTTTGAAGACGCAGAGTACAAGATTTGCTGGCCCCTAAGTATAAAGACTTTCCGTAGTCCAGCCTAGACAGAATCGTGGCCTGTAGGATGGTCTGACGAACCGAGGGATCAAAGAAACCCAATAGAGGTTTCAGTCCTCTCAGTAGCCCGAAGCAGGTCCCTGCAACTGACTTGGATTGAATATCAAAGGACAGACTTCTATCAATCCAGAAGCCTAAGTTCTTAACCGCCTCCTTTGGTATGGGTGCAGGTTTGAGTTTATCCGGCCACCACTGCTCTGACCACATATCGCTGTCTCTCCCGAGCAGAAGTTTTTCTGACTTGCTTGCATTTAGCTGCAAGCAATTTGCCGTCATCCAATCGGCGATTGCCAACATGTCATCCTTAAATTTAACGAGATTTGATTCATGTTTCTTAGAGAAGGCGATGACTAATTGGGTGTCATCGACGTAAGACACCAATGACAGCCCTCTGCTCCTGGCTACCACTGCCAACGGTTGTACATAGATATTAAAGAGCAAAGGGCTCAGGATCGAGCCCTGAGGCACCCCATATTTGATAGCATACTCCTGAGAGTGGAAAGGTGGCATAGTGACCTGGAAGGCTCTGCCCTCCAAAAAGGATCAAAACCATGTTAAGGCCGGGCCCCCAATCTCCTGTAGCCTGCGCAAGAATATCTCATGTGATACCGTATCGAACGCGGCACTTAAATCAAGAAGAATCAGGGCCGCCGAATTTCCCCTCATCAAGACTGCCACGGATTTCTTCGGTCACCGCCATTAAAGCGGATTCAGTGCTGTGGCGGGACCTGAAACCGTTTTGTGAGGCATCCAGTATATCATTTTGTTCTACAAACTCTGTAAGAATGGTATTTACATGAGATTCCGTGGCTTTAGCTAGAAAAGGGAGCTGCGAGATGGGGCGATAGTTACCCGGTTCAGATGGATCTAGAGATGGTTTCTTTAAAAGAGGGATTACTTTAGCATGTTTCCAGGCTGATGGTAAAGACGCTGAGGACAGAGATAGATTAAACAATTCCCGAGCTACTGGTAAGATGACATTATGAAATTGGCGTAACTGAGCTGGTCTCAGAAGGTCAACTGAGGAGCCAGATTTGATCTTCCAACATAAAGATTCAGTCTCAGTGAGGGATAATGGAGGAAAGGAACACAGTGTATTATTTTCCTTGTTAGGTCCTTTGTCTTCATAACAATCCCCCCTGTCACGATTGACAGTAGGGGCAGAGCTTTTATAAATTTTTTCCACCTTATGCACAAAAAACCCGGCCAATTCATCGCATTGAGTATTAGAGGTAATAGGGGAGTCGGCTTTCAGGTTGGAGCCTTTCATGACCTTAAGAAGAGAGAAGATCGTTTTTGGGGGGTTGTTGCTCTCCAGGATTTTATTGGCAATATACTCTGCTCTGGCTCTCCGGACTAATTTATGATGAGTCTTAATTGACTTACGATAGTTATTTTTAGCTTCAGTGTCGTAAGCGCGTCTCCAAGCCCGGTCTAATTGTTTACAATTCGTTTTTGCCTTACTTAGAGATTCATTAAACCAGGGATTGGATTGCTTTCTTTTTTTAATCGGGCTGAGTTTAGCAGGAATACAGCTGTCCAGAGTATGAGACAGCCAATCGTGGAAAAGCGTAGTAGCGGATTCTATATTAGATGGAATCTGGGGTTTATGCCTTAATAGTAAATCCGTAAATTTATTAATGTCTAACTTATGCCAAGGTCGTTTTAATATTGGCATAGAACCCTTCTGGGCCGGCTTACCTTGCCAGCGAATTGAAAAAGGGACAAGAAAATGATCTGTCCATGCCATAGGGATCGGGGCCGCAGCTGTCGGGGAGCTTAAGTTAGAAAATATAGGGTCTAGCAAATGGCCAGCAACATGAGTACTGTTCGAGACCCACTGGGTCAGCTGACAAGCCTCCAGATCAGCCAGAAAATTGGCAATGTCTGTCTTACAGTAATCATCTAAATGTAGATTAAGGTCTCCTAAGATAGTAAAATTAGCTGCTTTACTGGCCAGTAATGTAATCTTATTTACTAATTCTTCTCTGAAGACTTTAGAAGGTCAGACATGGGGGGGTTGAGTCCTTTTATGAGGAATCCCATCACCCACCGAGGTGGCATGCTTCATCATCTGGGATCTCCTCTTGGTTGTAACACCTAGTGCAACCAAGGGCTACAACCCCCTCACTGTGAGGGAGGAGCTCAGGGATGTTTTATAGATACTGATCAGTTTGTCGGATCTACTACAATCCACTTGATGTAAAGCATAATAATGTTTCAGGGTGACGAGTGCAGTGCAAAAAAGAGAGTGATTTGTGATCTAAAATTGGCTACCAAGAGAAAAAAGAAAATGTATTAGTTAACTATTGGTGTCAAGGTTAAAAAACAGTGCGTGTGCAGTTAGGAAATATTAGCTGCACTTGTCCAGAAATCAGGTCTACATGTTTCGGCCATGATAATCTAAATGAGATTACGGCCTTCCTCAGGACCTAGATATTATATGCTACTGCAAATAGTGAAACAAGATGCAAGTGACAGTAATAAGGTTGGAACAAATGCAACCTACAAAAACCAAGGGTCTCGATTGTGAAAGTTCACAATTGTTTAGATGTCACCTGTGAAAAAACAAGCACCACTTCAGCACCACCTCAACATCAACACTGAACCGCATCAGCACACCACCACCTCCGCATCAGTGCACCACCACCCATGCAGCGCCACCTGGGCCGCAGCGCCACCTGGGCCCCAGCGCAGTACCTCTTTACCATCACTCAACACCACCACAGCACCACCTCCGCATCAGTGCACCACCAGCACAGCACCAATTTGACATCACTCGGCACCACTTGAGCACCAGCACAGCACCGCCTCAGCATCACTCTGCACCACCTCAGCATCACTCTGCACCACCTCAGCACCATCTCCGTACAAACACCACCTTCTCAGTATCACTCTGCACCAGCACAGCACCATCTCCGTACAAACACCACCACCTCAGTATCACTCTGCACCAGCACAGCACCATCTCCGTACAAACACCACCACCTCAGTATCTCTCTGCACCAGCACAGCACCATCTCCGTACAAACACCACCACCTCAGTATCACTCTGCACCAGCACAGCACCATCTCCGTACAAACACCACCACCTCAGTATCACTCTGCACCAGCACAGCACCATCTCCGTACAAACACCACCACCTCAGTATCACTCTGCACCAGCACAACACCTGTAATAAGGAATTAAGTCTCACACAGGAAGACTTGCAGTCCCCAAAATACAAGTACATATCTTCAGATGCTACACGGCATCCTTTTCACCAAAACAGCATGTACTTGTAACACAACATGGTGTTTGCCACAACAACAAAAGGCGAGTCCGCTTCAGTCACAAGGGACTGATCTCGACCACTTAGTTGAGCATAGCTCCCCCAACCAGTAATATGAAAAAAACTACTTTATGCATTTATATACCTTCCATGTACTTAGATCTATATATTTATTACTTTTCTCCAAAAAAAAGCATATTCAATGCACTTCCCTATATCTCATCCTATACCTCTATCAATATATTGATTCTACATATACTTACTTCCTCTATGCATCTATATACTTTCCATGCACTTATGGATCTATATATTACTTTCTTCTAATTCCGCATATCCAATGCACTACCCTATTTCTCAGCCTATACTTCTCTCAATATATCTTCTACCTCAACTCTGACTCATCTCAAACCTTTCTACTACTCTCTCCAATGCACTACCCTATTTCTCACCCTATACCTCTATCAATATATCCACTCTGATTCATCCCAAACCCCATACCACTACTATGATCCCCAAAATAGCCCTTTATAGACTCGCCCCTACACTACCCTTTCTTACACCATCTGACACCTCTTTTATTATACCGATCCCCCAAAACAAGCCTTTCTAAACTCTTCCCTCTGACTTTTCCCCTCCACATCCCTTTTTACTCATCCCAAGCCTCCTATTAATGCTATGACCTCCTAAAAAAAATATATGTCTAAATCCTCCTCTCTTCTATGCCTCCACTATCCTTTTCAATCAAAATAACAGACTAACATGTCCACTTCTCAAATTTCATTTTTCACTATACTAATTCACCACTAATCCTTTAATGGGTTCCAGAGTAGTGTGATACTCGCAGAAAAAGCGCTTCAACACCCCATCGGGGTAACAAGCGCTATATAAATGCAAACCTTTTTCCCTCTTCTATCCCTCCGCTACCCATCTCAATCCAAATAACTGACTAACATATCCACCACTCAAATTACTTTCATATTTCACTATACTAATTCAACACTAATCCTTTATGGGTTCCGGAGTAGCGTGCTACTCGCCGAAAAAGCTCTTCAACCCCTCGTCAGAGGTAGTAAGCGCTATATAGATGCAATTACAATACAGCAGCACCATCTCTGCATCAGTGCACCACCACCAGCCCAGCACCACCTCAACATCAGCACCACCTCAACATCAGCACCACCTCAACATCAGCACCACAGCACCACCTCAACATCAGCACCACCTCAACATCAGCGCAGCACCACCAGCAGCGCAGCCCCACCTCAGCACCGGCACAACTCCACCTCATCAGCAACTCAGCGCAACACAGCACCACTTCAGCATCAACGCAGCATCACCTCAGCACAGCACCACCTGAGCACCAGTGCAGCAGCACCCCTCTGCACCACCCCGGCATCATTTAGTGCCACCTCAGCACCAGTGGAGCGCACCCCCTCAGCACCAGTGGAGCGCACCCCCTCAGCACCAGTGGAGCGCACCCCCTCAGCACCAGTGGAGCGCACCCCCTCAGCACCAGTGGAGCGCACCCCTCAGCACCAGTGGAGCGCACCCTCAGCACCAGTGGAGCGCATCCCCTCAGCACCAGTGGAGCGCACCCCTCAGCACCAGTGGAGCGCACCCCTCAGCACCAGTGGAGCGCACCCTCAGCACCAGTGGAGCGCACCCTCAGCACCAGTGGAGCGCACCCCCTCAGCACCAGTGGAGCGCACCCCTCAGCACCAGTGGAGAGCACCCTCAGCACCAGTGGAGAGCACCCTCAGCACCAGTGGAGAGCACCCTCGGCACCAGTGGAGAGCACCCCTCGGCACCAGTGGAGAGCACCCCTCGGCACCAGCACCCTCGGCACCAGCACCCCCTCGGCACCAGCACCCCCTCGGCACCAGCACCCCCTCGGCACCAGCACCCCCTCGGCACCAGCACCCCCTCGGCACCAGCACCCCCGCGGCACCAGCACCCCCTCGGCACCAGCACCCCCTCGGCACCAGCACCCCCTCGGCACCCGCACCGTCTCGGCCACCGCACCGTCTCGGCCACCGCACCGTCTCGGCCACCGCACCGTCTCGGCCACCGCACCGTCTCGGCCACCGCACCGTCTCGGCCACCGCACCGTCTCGGCCACCGCACCGTCTCGGCCACCGCACCGTCTCGGCCACCGCACCGTCTCGGCCACCGCACCGTACCGCCTCGGCCTCGGCACAGCACCGCCACGGCACAGCACCGCCTCGGCCACGGCACAGCACCGCCTCGGCCTCGAGCACAGCACCGCCTCGGCCTCAGCACCGCCTCGGCCTCGGCCTCAGCACCGCCTCGGCCTCGGCACCAGCACCGCCTCGGCCTCTGCACCAGCACCGCCTCGGCACCAGCACCGCCTCGGCCTCGGCACCAGCACCGCCTCGGCCTCGGCACCAGCACCGCCTCGGCCTCGGCACCAGCACCGCCTCGGCACCAGCACCGCCTCGGCCTCGGCACCAGCACCGCCTCGGCACCGGCACCGCCTCGGCACCGCCTCGGCCTCGGCACCAGCACCGCCTCGGCACCAGCACCGCCTCGGCACCAGCACCGCCTCGGCACCAGCACCGCCTCGGCCTCGGCACCAGCACCGCCTCGGCCTCGGCACCAGCACCGCCTCGGCACCAGCACCGCCTCGGCACCAGCACCGCCTCGGCACCGGCACCGCCTCGGCACCGGCACCGCCTCGGCACCGGCACCGCCTCGGCACCGGCACCGCCTCGGCACCGGCACCGCCTCGGCACCGGCACCGCCTCGGCACCGGCACCGCCTCGGCACCGGCACCGCCTCGGCACCGGCACCGCCTCGGCACCGGCACCGCCTCGGCCTCGGCACCGCCTCGGCACCAGCACCGCCTCGGCCTCGGCACCAGCACGGCCGAGCCTCGGCACCAGCACCGCCTCGGCACCAGCACCAGCACCGCCTCGGCACCAGCACCGCCTCGGCCTCGGCACCAGCACCGCCTCGGCCTCGGCACCAGCACCGCCTCGGCCTCGGCACCAGCACCGCCTCGGCCTCGGCACCAGCACCGCCTCGGCCTCGGCACCAGCACCGCCTCGGCACCAGCACCGCCTCGGCCTCAGCACCGCCTCGGCCTCGGCACCAGCACCGCCTCGGCCTCGGCACCAGCACCGCCTCGGCCTCGGCACCAGCACCGCCTCGGCCTCGGCACCAGCACCGCCTCGGCCTCGGCACCAGCACCGCCTCGGCACCAGCACCGCCTCGGCCTCGGCACCAGCACCGCCTCGGCCTCAGCACCACCGCAGCCCCACCTCAGCATCAGTTCAGCACCACTTCAGCATCACTTAGCACCTCCAGCTCAACACCACCTCAGCTTAACTCGGCACCACCTCAGCATCACTCCGCATCACCTCAGTCTGACTTTAGAATCTGGCATCTGTTGATTCTCCCCTAGTCTGTCTACTGCTATTGTTGTAATTCAGGTACTGTTTCACAGCCTGCACCCTCCCGTTGTTTGACCCCCCTCCCCCCCAATAAAAAAGACTATAACAAACCACCATTCGAACAGGCAGGAAGAAGTTGCTAGCATTGCAGGAACAAGAAAACTAGAAGATATTTTTTTATGTTAATTCTTTTTAGGTCTCGCAGACCTAGCGCGAGGCTTATTGTAATCGAAAGATTTCAGTAGGGGACTTGAAGCCCCGCCCAGCATTCCCATTGGCTGGTGTCATCATTTATGCTAAACGCTGGCCTCCGATTGAAAACGAGGCTTTTTTGTTACCGCCCTGTCTCCTTCTCGGACGGCCCATCCGGACTGGATTGTTAGCTTGCGGCGTGACACGGTCTCCTTTAATTACAGTCGGTAGCACTATTTTTTTTCTTTTGCGTAGTGGTTGTTTTAAACTGTCCTTTGTTTTGTTATATTTGACTTCGCTGGGACCGCATGGGGTCTCTTGGAGGGTGAAAGATGATGGTGCATAACGGAAAGTTTGTTCTCACGTTCGCACTACAGCACTTTGAGTATTTTAAAGGGAGTCGTCTCGCTTGTTCCTGCATGGATCACGTTTCTGTAACGTTTTCGGTTTATGCTGTTGCTCGTGTCTTGTGACCCTATTTTTGATTGGTACTGCTCGCTGTCCTTCGGAGCACTGGAACAGGTGCCTTTTTCTATCAGTTTGTCAAGGTTGGGGTCCCCCTCAGCCGAGCATATAATTGGGGTCCTCACTCAGCCAAAATACTTTCTGCGGTCCTCTGAGCGGGCATTTTAGGGGCTCTCGCCGTTGCTTGGGGGGTGTAACATCACATAGATCAGTGACCAGTATTACATTGAGTCTCAACCTCCAAGGAGGTACGTTTGGTCCTGGGGGTCGAAATAAGAACACCCTCGGTGCTCTCCTGCGGACGTGCTGGAGGTGGTAGCTACCCATCGGCGAGGTAGGCTGTGTCGTGTTTAAGATGGCGCGCCGTGGGTGCAGGAGCGCAGCGTAGCTCCTTGAAGCAGGGAGGTGAACTAAGTAGAACATTATGAGGTCACTACTATAGGCCTCCGGGACCTTACTTAATTTTAACCGGGTGATCCCCTAAACGAAGAATAAACCTTTGTGGAGTTTTAATGTTGTGGTCAAAATATGCTGATATCTAGCGCTACGAGGCCATAACAGGGGTGAGCTATAAATAGAAAATAGTATCTAACCAGTTGTGCAGTACTGGGGTTGGGCAGCAGACTGCTCAATGGGAGGGAGGGAGGGAGGGGGGATTGGAGATCTAACGTAGTCTTGTCACTCTTTGGGGAGCACACACACCAGAATCGTCTGTTCTAGGTGTGACATGGAGATGCACTTTTCTGAGGGTGGAGAGTGACTTGATACTAAACCCACGCACTTGTTCTGTGTACGGCGTGGAAGCAAGGCTGGGATTGATGCTGTCCCTGGTCCCCCTTTTGTTATTTAGGAGCCCGGAGAGCATAATTTGGGGGTTAGGTGGACGGGAGAGGCATAATTATGAATGTACATAAGGGGCGGTGAAGTATTAAATCCCGGGTTTGTATGCTGAGGGTGCGCCCCCTTCCAGCACTAGGTCCTCATTTTTTGGGGTACCTGAGCAGGGCGCCCTCTGAACGCTGTTTAGCTGCTGCTCACGTGAGAGGTGATTTATGGCGCCGTGTGGTTCTACGTGACTGGCCCGGCGCAGGCATCTGGTCACACTGGTACTGCAGGTCTGTGGGAGCAGCATTCCTGCCCTGTGCTACAGTGGGGACTTATCTGGGGACCAGCTGCGGATCTCCGTGGTGTGGGGGGGTCACGTAACAAGGGAGGGGCGCAGACCAAGGGCCGGACTGGGAGCCCAAAGCAGCCGTGGCACATTGTCAGGCCAGTCCCATACGGTGCGCAGCGTGCAAGTCTGACCACTACAAACTGGGTTCGGGGCCCTCCCCTCCCACCCCCTCCCCCCCCAAATGGGGGGGAGGGGGTGGTGGCACAAAATTGTGCATTCTACAACACACAAATTTAGTCTATTATACTGACTTTTACAGCATAGTAAATGATAACTTTACAGTGCACCAGGATACTGCATTCTGTATTAGGGCCCTGCAATGGTTCCTCGCAAACCAGTGGAGGGTGTCGGAGCATTTTACATCAAAACACTATAAAATGTATGTGAAATGGTATATATGTTGCAAAAAGACACGGGACAATACAAGGTGTAGAATTCACATGTCATCCACTCACCGGTTAGGGTTGAGTTTAATAATAAGCATTTGCAATGCAATAGGTCTCACATTTACTCACGTTTAAGCTATTGACATTGTAAATGACACTGCCTTTTATTTATGTTTTAAAAACCAAAACATAAATAAGACATTGTCATTTACAATGCCAGTAGGTCAAACTCGCATAAATGCGAGACCTATTGCATTGCAAATGCTTGTTTTTAATAGGGTTGTTCAGTTGTACATAATGTCGTCTTGGTTATATACAAGGTAACACAAATGCTTGTAACACTTTTTTATTATAACCTTTCAACGTGCTGCACAGCAGCTACACTGCTTTACAACATAGCTTAAAGACATTGGCAAAGCCAATAGCTCTGGCTAAACACTTAAAAGGTACCAACGGCGAGACCCATTGGCTATGTCAGTGCTTGTTATGAATTTGTTTGGCTCTTCAGTTGTGTTGTCATTTATTAATCATTGTGTGTATTTTACAAATGTCTTGCACTCCTCTGTGTTAAGCCTAAGGCTGCTCGACCGCACTACCCCCTAATAGGCCACATTAGGATTGCATAGTAAGCCCCCTGTCCACTCATGAGGGAACCCCTGGACTCTTTACACGGTATATCAACTTAGTGATATATCGCATAAAGAGCCAGCTTCCTACAAAATTTATATAAAAATGTAATTTTTCTAAATTGGTCTAGGAATTATTCTTGAGTCTCATTTATTGCCTCTTAGTAAAACAAATGCTTAGCACTACCCCCTGATAAGCCTAAACTGCTCGTTCACACTACCACGAAAGAGCATTTGGATTTGTAACTTGTGCCTCAGTAAACAAATATGAGTTGCCTGGACTCTCTGCACAGTGGCCCTAATCTTGGTACACTATATAGAGAGCCAGCTTCCTACAGGGAAGATTGGGCTTTGCTATAGCTTTAATTGGCAAAGCTGAGCTATCAGTTTACAACTGCCCTTCTAGTCTGCATTGCAAAAAGAACAATTGATGGATAGAATGTAGAACATTGTCGTACATTCACCCCAGTACAGAGATCTAGGCATACATCCATCGTTTTTTTTTGCTCCCCATGCCATTCCAGTTTGAACAGAGCCATATGCAAATCCGTCTTGACCCAGCGCCCAATGGGAACAGTCTAGCTCGAACTTCCAGGCCAGGTCCTCCCTGGACTGGAAACAAGCATCCTAGGACCGGTTTCAGGGTTTCCCCCATATCAGCCAGGATCGCTTGACTCCATTGGAGCATGGTGAGTGTTTAATTTGCTCTGCATTCCGTCCATCATCTGAGTGTCTTTTACTTTCTCGCCCTAAGTGCGCCGGGTATGCCCAGGCACTGTGCCACTGGATTCAAGCTAGCCTGGCTGATGAGGGTTGATGCCCCGAAACCGGTCCCAGGATGCTTGTTTCCGGTCCAGGGAGGACCTAGCTTGGCAGTTCGGGCTGGACTGTTCCCATGAGGCACAGGGTCAAGACTGATTTGCATATGGCTGGGTCTACACCGGGGTGGCATGGTGAGCAAAAGAACGATGGATTTAACCCAGATCTATTGACTGGGGGTGAATGTTTGATTTGCTCTGCATTCCGTCCATCATCTGTGTCTTTTGCCTTCTAGTCTGCAGTGGCAGATTGGGGGCCGTGGGGTGACCTAATTTACAGACCCTGGATACCATATCCTAGGGACTTAAAAGTAAGTGAGCTCATGCCACTTGGATATAAGCCAATGAAACATTCAGTTTCATGGTCAGTGCACAGGCACTGAGGTCTTGTTAACAGGCCTTCGTGCCCTGAGAGTCGGGAAACCAGCAGCATCAGCCCAGAACTTTGAGGGTGACAATACAAACAGGGGCATTTACAGTAACTTTAACATTAATTTTAAAATTTTATTTTGTCCTTGAACCAATGCTACTTATAGAATAAGCCATGACTGCTTGACTTAACTACCCAGAAACAAAAGTCTGTTGGGACAAAGCAGATCCTTGAGCAACCATACAGTGAATGCACAAAGTGTTTTGGCATACTGTTTCCCTTCCTTTAGAGTGTGCCTATTTAAAACCCCAGGTAGACCTGTCACGCAGGGTTTGACATTCAAGAAGTATTTGGCACTTTAATGTCAAAGGGAATGCTTATAACCTCTTGATCATTTAATTGGATTTTTGATATCTATTAACAGTAGTTAAAATATTTTTTTAGCTGCAGTATTAGGATTTTAATGTGTCCTCTGATTTCCTACATATTACATCTGGGCCTACCACAGTGAAAAATAGCTTTTGGTTACTTGTCACTGTAAGGACATGTTGCGAGTACATTTCTACATGTCCTAATTTGTAAATACCATGCACCCTGCCTTGTGGACTACAAGGTCTACATAGGGGTGTCTTATCAATATTTAAAGGGGATGTTGTGACCTGCCAAAAGGGTTTATTTTGACTGGTCGATTTGCAGTGTTTACACTGCTACAGTCAGGCTACACTGGTATGCCTGAAGCCATATTTTACACCTTCACTGTAGTGGAAGGCACAATAGGCGCTACAGCCCACTAGTGACATATAACATTCATTCCTTGGGTAGATGTGTACCATGTCCTAGGAACTAATATTTAAGTTAAATATTCCCATTATGAGGATTCCAATTTTGTCATGTTGAAAGGAGATATAGTTCACCAAGCCGTAAAACCAGCAAGAAGCTAGAAATGTGTGATAACACACACAAAAAGTCAGATTTCCTGCACTCATGGCAGTCGCATTTAATGTTTTAAAGGCACATTTGATGAATTGTTAGAGGAAAAACTCAGTTTGTAGTCTCTTTGTGTTTGCTAGGATTTTAAATAAGGACTGTTCAAGTCCATTTAAATGATATTTCGATCACAGTAAGTACATTGATATATTTCTTTATTGAACCTTATTGTCCAGTGTGTGATTTTTTTTGTTTTTTGTTTTACTACAGATGTGTGCTCCGTCCAAATGTTCTTTCCTGATACAGTTTACGATTGAGTTTTAATTACAGTCATCATCATGAAGTATAAATAGGAATGTAAGTGGTCTAATGTGGTCGGGTGCAGACTCGCGGATTTGGCCGGAGCCAGTCTGTGGGTGAGCAAATCCGGTGCTCATGGGAGACAGATTCTTTTCTGTGGAAGGCAGGGCAGGTCCTCTGGGTTCTTGAGGTTGCTGGCTGCAGGACACACCGGGATTTCGCTTCTGCAGGTTCGAGGTGGGGACAGGCTGGTAGGGCTGGGGCCAAGTCAGTGGGCGTCCTCCTTCTTAGCTTCAGCACGGCTCTTCGGTCCTTCTTCTTTTCTTCTTTGTCGGTTCTTGTCTGAGGAGGCAAGGTTCAGGGGTGCCCCTAAATACTAGATTTAGGGGCGTTACAGGTAAGTAAAGGTTGGGACCAATGGGTCCCTTCCTTGGGTTGGGTACACCCCTATTATGCCACCCTCCAGAGGGAGAGGGGCAAATGCCTCACTCTGGTTGGCTGGGTCTCCCCCCGCCCCCCATCTGCAAGATGGCGGGAACTGAGAGTTGTGCATCACCTCGCCTCCCCCACCTGAGTGGTGGGGCTGGCAAAGGTGGGCACATCTCCCTTCCTCACTTGGTTTTCCCACCGATTCTCCCGCCCAAAGTGGGGGTCAGAACCGGTGGGGGCCAGTTGCTGGAAGCAGCAAAAGGCCTGGGGAAGCTCACAAAGGCGGCAAGCCTTTGAAGCTTCCCCTTCGTGGACCCTGCCCATCCTGGGGGAGGAGGCTTGGCACCTCGTCCCAGGATGTGCATTGTTTCAGACCCCCAAGAGCAGCAGGCTCTCGACCCAGGGGTCCAAAAACATGTCTGGTGGTGGCAGCTGAAAGCAGCCACTCAGCCTGGACACTAGTGGTGGGTTAGTTTTCAGGGGGCATCTCTAAGATGCCCTCTGTGTGCATTTTTCATTAAAGCCCACACTGGCATCAGTGTGGGTTTAATGTGCTGAGAAGTTTGATACCAAACATCCCAGTTTTCAGCAAAACCATTATGGTACTGTGGAGTTCGTAATGAAAAACTCCCAGCACTGTATACTCTTAATGGCATTACTGCACTTACAATGTCTAAGAATTGGCTTAGACACTGTAGGGGTACAGGGTTCATGCACCTGTACCCTCACCACTGGTATAGTGCACCCAGCTAGAGGGTGGCTGATCTATGCCAGGGCAGTGGGTTGTAGGCATGGCACACGGGTATGTGTGCCATGTCGACTCTTCACTTTGTTCTGCACCAAAACACGCAGCCTGCAAAGGGTGGGTTTGGGGGTGTGTGTGTGTGTGTGTGTGTGTGTGTGTGTGTGTGTGTATATATATAAAGGTACAGGGCCTCTAAGGGTGGCACAGTAAATGCTGCAGCCCTTAGAGGCCTTCCCTGGCCACAGTGCCCTTGGTACCCCTGGTACCATTTACAAGGGGCTGACCTGTGGCCAGAGAGTGCTAATTGGGTTTTGTTTTCAATGCAGTTTTAGGGAAAGAACGTAGACCCTGGGTACCTGTTTGGCAGGAGGCCAGGGCACACTCAGTCAAAGTACATCAGCAGTTTAGCAAAAAGTGGGAGCAACCATGCAAAAAGAGGGCGCTTTCTTACAGCACCCCTGCACTCCAATCCCCTGGGCCTTGGTGAGCTGAACCAACGGTGGCCCTACGACACCCTATATCTCAACTTACCTCTGCTGTCCTTGGTCTCCCTCTTGCAACTGCCTGTGCTACGCCTGCAGCCTGTTTGTCAAAAGAAGAAACTCCATTGTAAAGCATTGGGCGCCCAAAGCTGATTGTGCAACCTGCACCGGGCAGTCCCTGTGCCACTGGTGTATGTTTTCGGTGCAGCTTTGTGCCCCACGTGGTGGTCCCAACCCCCAAAGCTTGGCCCCTGCAACCCGATCCACTTACCTGCAAGCATTGTGGCTCCAAGCACCCCCAGTCTCATTTGAAACGCATTGGGCCGAATTCCAATTTTGAACCATGCACCCGGCTGCCCCTGTGCCGCTGGTGGTGGTTTTGGTACTCACTTAACCCTTTGGTCCCAAGCACTGGAACTGTAAGTGTGATACTTACTTGTTTAACCGCAATATTGTTTTTCTCAGAGGATAACATTGAAGTTTTCAGAAAATATTCTAAGTGTCAACTTTTGAAAGTGAAAAGTATTTTAATTTAAAACGTACCTTATTGCGAAGATCTTGGTCTTGAAATAAAATACATACAAAGTTTATTTATCGAAAATTGGTGTGGATCTCCTTTTGGAGTTGTCATTTATTTACAGTGTGTATAACAAATGTCTTGCACTTCTCTGTGTTAGGCCTAAAGCTGTTCATCCACACTACCACGAATAGAGCACTTTGGGTTTTACATAGAGCCCTGTACACTTTTGGGGAACCCCTGGAATCTGTTCACTGTATAACCACCTAGTGGCAATATCATATACAGAGCCAGCTTCCTACAGGGGACATTGCTGTTGCACAGCCAGTTGTATGGATGCATATATGTGGTATATATGTAGTACAAACCTAACCAAAATGCAGCGTAGCACTGTACAGGGTGAAAGGCAAAGACTGTCAGTGTAAGATGGAAGGAATAGTTGATTTGTGTACTATTACTGGATCAGAATTTAGTATTCTTTGAAAAGGTGAGTCTTAAGCTCTTAAGTTGCATGTCACAGGATGGCCTGACATTTTGCTAGTCCAGATCCCCCCTCTCACCCCCCCCAAAACCATCCAACCTTTCAGTGTGTGTAAAATTCTCCGTTTTCTAAAGACTTGTCAGGGTAAACATTAGACTTCTGCATGCAGAAATTTTATTTTAGGTGCTTTTTGCATCTGTCAGTGCTTGAAATCTTGCCCCGTCTCTTCATTTTGTTTCTTTTTTCTGTTTCTCACTTGGCAGGTTGATATTAGTGCAGTGGTGGCATACACAATCGCTGTGAAGGAGGAAGGGGAGCTTGCCCTCATGAAGAAGGCTGCCAGCATTACTTCGGATCTCTTTAACAAGTTCTTCAAGGAGCGAGTGATGGAAATTGTGGATGCTGATGAGGTTAGGCTCAGGACTCCACTTATTGAAATAGAAACACTGATGTCAAATGCAGGCCCTGGGCCCATTCAGTGTGCCTGCTCTTAAAAAGTATGGTCACCATGTGTACTTTTGCCTATTGAACTATTTTGTTCTTAGATATTTGAATGGGTCTCTTCAATTTGCCATTTACCTCATTTTTCTTAGTGTAGTACTGTTTTATAATGTGTCTTAAGGGTTTTGTTCACTCATTTCCATTCTAGCTATAAATGTGTGTATGTGTATCTATATGTGAACGACTATGCAATCAATGTCCATCGAGTGTTAGAGCATTTTGGAATTCACAACATTGTTAAGCGCAGTTAACTTTGCCACCTGATTGTTTTTTGCAGTTAATACAATTACGGAAAAATACATTTACATCAATCAGAGTAACACATTAGGATTTACTTTAAAAAAAAAAAAAAAATGTTCACTGTCCTTGCAGAAAGTGCGTCACAGTAAGCTGGCTGAGTCTGTGGAGAAGGCTATTGAAGACAAGAAATACTTGGGAGGAACCGATCCCTCTACCGTGGAAATGTGCTACCCCCCTATTATTCAAAGTGGCGGCCACTACAATCTCAAGTTCAGTGTGGTGAGGTGAGGAAGTGATACATGCAGTGATACGATTTCTCTCACTTGCTGTCTCACTCTGTCTCTTTCACTCCAGCAAAACCTCAGACACGTCTTTAAAGCACTCTGTCATGTGTTTGGAAAGGGTTGTGAAATTTTAATGCCTCTGTAAAGTGCTACACGCCCCTGCAGGCACATTTCCAAAGGTTACAATACGCTGCAGTTTCTGGCTTGGGTTTGATATGTGATTTATTAATTGCCAGTCTCCTCCTTTCTCCATTGCAGTGACAAAAACCACATGCACTTTGGTGCCATAACCTGTGCCATGGGAATCCGTTTTAAGTCCTATTGCTCCAACCTTGTGCGCACGCTGATGGTAGACCCTCCACAGGAAGTGCAGGACAATTACGGTTTTCTACTCCAACTTCAGGAGGAGATCCTGAAGGAGTTCAAACATGGTGAGAGCAAATTCTGCTTTTCTGTGGTTTGCGTGGTGCACCTCATGTGATGTCAATGAAATAGATCATGGTGTGGATTACATCCCAGAAATAAAGGAACTGTTTCTATTTTTTTTTTTTTTTGTTCCGTTGCATAGTTCAGATACCACTTGAATTATGTGCTATTTATTATCCAGTTAATTACAAAATGCTCATTGACTGGATGGAAATCTGAGCGTTTTTTTTTTTACTTGGTTGGCTTGGAGCTGGGTACACATTTAATTTTTTTATTTTTTTATTATAATAACCCACCATGCCCTCCAATTAACAAAATACATGCAAAGTACCTTAACACCCTGTTTTGTTACCGCTCTGGTTCTTAGTATAGCAATCTTGTGATACACGAGTGGAGTTGCTTATCCGGTCAAAATATACGGAGATGTGATCTTGAGTGCCTCCAGAAATATGGCACTTTGAATGCTCTCAGAATGTTTGGTTCTTGTGCGCATGGTGAGTACCAGTCTTTTGGCCATAGATACGAAGTAACTGTTTGCGATTTATTGTGAATAGTGCCAAGGACAAACTTTGGAATAATGGGCTCACATGAAACCATCAAATTTTGTGCCCTGAAGAAGTCCCTATGTTAAGGGACGAAATGCGTTGGCTTTGTCCAGGTTCGTGTTTTTTCTATGGAAACGAGAAATAGTGAATGCTAAGAACATACACGGTCCATGATGCTTTTCATTTGTATGCCTAATACATATTATTAATCTGATTTCTGACTTATTGTGGGTTTTGAACCTAATGTGATTGAATTCAATGTGACTGATTTTGCTTTGGGAGTCTCTTCTTAACTAAGTGCTCCTCCCACTTTTTTCTAACGTTTGTTGTCTTTGGGGCATTCTGGACGGTTGGTCCTGGGAGTGAGCATTTGTTCTTTAGGAACTATACAGTGTACGACAATAATATACCATAACCGTTCAATTTGTGCCTTTATTGAATGATAAACGATGCAGTTTTATGGGTCCAAGTCACGGGAGCGGGCCCTATCCCCATCTCTGAAAGTAAATAACATTGGGCCCAAAACGGTAGCCAAGAACATTAGTATCTATTGAGACAGGGAAGAGTGCTACCACTCCTGTAATCTACCCATTGTTTGTGCAGTTGTAGCAAGCAAGAATGTCTTTACAACTAAGGATGATTCAAAATTGAGCCTCCAGGCTTTGACTTTGAGGGGTTAGGGTGAGTTTGAGTAAATTGGGCAAGGTAAAATATAGTGTCCTGAAGTGCACTTGACCCACAATTGAGAAATTGAAAGCTGCCAAAAATCTTTCTGTCTTGGGGGCTACCTGGAATAATTAAGGTGGAGGAAAAAACTGTGTATTCTGGGCCAGGTTGTAAAAGTCTATTTGTTTGTGAATCTTCTAATACACCGCTGTAGGTTGTATTCTAAATCATCTTGAGAGCTAGAGTGCTTCCATGCTGCCTAAAACCACAATGACATGTAATAAATAGTTCTGTAGAATATAACCATAAATCAGTGGTCCAAACAAATCTGTGACACCATAACTCCAATTTACTAAACGAGAATGCTGACAAAATTGATATCCTGTTGAAAATAACCAGAAACAACTTGCAAAGAACTTTATCCCCTATTGCTGGGGATATACACCGCATACCAGGACCACATTTGCCACCAGCGACCGTATATCAAAAGTTGGTGGATGGGTCAACACCGACTATAGTGTCACTCCCTGGCTCAAAGTTTAAACACAAGGCTGATCACATTAATATCGATCATAAATAGATGCTAATTTGAGGAAGAGTATCACCGTGTGAGATCACTGCTCTCATTCCTACGAAACGCGCTCAGGAAACAGATTATTAATAACGCACTGAATATTCAAGACCGGAGTACAGCTACACTCCTTTCTCCCTGAAGAAGTCCGAATGGATGAAACGCATTGGCTACGGTTTTATCTAATGTGAAGGAGAATTCATGAATAAAGACACAAACACACCTGCCGAACAGATGTCATTTCTTTATATATAAAGGAAGCGTTATTCATGCAATTTAAATATGAATGCTTTAATGTGATACGTTAAAAAAAAAAAAAAAAAAAAAAGAGTACTGGATCAAATTGTTGTATTTTGCTATTGTGGGATTTCATCCCAGGAGGCTTAGGGGTATTGAGCCTCAGATCCTGTGCACCAAAGACAAAGCACATTATCCCACTACTAAATAGGTGCAGTCACAGTTGCCTTAATCCCCACAAATTGTTCTAAATTGTCATTACATTACATAACATGCAGAAGCTGTTTCTGATTGTTTGGCATGACACACTTGAGTAATTGGTAAACCCAAAGTCAAAGATATATTTGTGTATATGAGCCCGCTTATGGCAAGGTATGGCATGACACGTGACGTTTTATGCCCTCCAAAGAGTAAAACTAGGTAGGCCGTGCTAGTTTTTGAACAGGGGACCTGCAGGTTTGACCCCAGTCTCATTTGGGGTGCTTGAGGTTAATTGTCAAAAGATCCAGCCCATGTGTCTGCACAGAGAAGCAAATGTGGAGGTTTAGTTCATTAAAGGTATACAAAAGTTTGGCGGTGGTATCAGGGGAGCAATATAGGAGGTGGAACGTTGATGTGGGGCGGGGCTGAAAATCATGAGCTTGGCTGAGAAATAGAGCAAAAAGGGAAAAGTAGTATTGCCAGCAAGGTTGAGCTGTATATTGATGGGAGATGTTTTCTGTTGTCTGATTTCATATTGGTCACATTCTTTGCCCTTGTGGCCTTTACAGGTGCCAAGCTCTCAGATGTTTACAGTCGTGTCATGAATGTGGCCAAGAAGCAGAAGCCTGACCTGATGAGTAAGATCACTAAGAACCTTGGGTGAGTGCCCTTTTACATGGGGTTTGAATGAGTTTTATAACATAGCGACCGTTGGATCAATGTAAACATATGAGGGTATAGGTCAGGTGTTTTTGAAAAACACTAAACGTTTTTTTAAGTTTCTTTACCCTCATTTGATAAGGCATATCTGCTAGGTGGAATGCAGCAGTGTCAGTTTTGCTGTGAATGTCTACTCTAACTTCTTGTTAGTCTTATTAAATAGCTTCTGTGTGTGCTAGTATGTCTGAGTTCCCTTTAAAATGGTCCTGAAAAATCAGTAACCCAAAAATACACCATTAAATTATAACAGTGGTTTCCCAAATTCACAAATGTTTAAAGTATTCCAAGGTAAGTCTGCACATTAGTGTGCCTTTTCAAGGAGCCGGTGGGGCTCCCGAATTCCTGGTTGTGGAGCACTTGGCAAAGTCATTGAAGGCTGGTGAACTGGTTGGAGGCATAAGTTGTACTAATTTGCAATTGAGGGACTCTGTGCTAGATTCTGATGTCAACGGGGTTACCCAACTTCGGAGCCCATAATTCAGAACTGGCCAGTCATTTTCGGAATGTTCTGTTGATAGAAACATTTGTGGGACCAAGACATCCAACAGACTGAACAGTGAAGACTGGCATCTGTGATTTTTTTTTTCTTTTTTTCGCGTCACTGGCCAATCATGACTTTAAAATGTATATCTGCGGACTGATTAGAGCTAGGAGAACTATTGAGATCTTTCTGGAAGCAGGGTCCAGCTGCTGCCTTAGTCTCATTAATCCCAGCACCGGGATGAAGAGCAAAAGCGTGTGTCCCTCTTGTGGTGGATCTGTGTAGGTGTGGATTGTCTGAGTCCTGGGCACGTTGAGCGATGATGTAGGCCCATCACAATCGCAGTTGTCTAATGTGTTTGCAGCTCAACCCCTGGATATGACAGTTGTTTCTTGGCGAGGTGTCACCAGCAGGACTTATAAGACCCACGTGGCACATCAGCAGTACACTTCCTTGACACATACATAGGAAGCTGGCTCTTTATATAGTGGACCAAAACGAGGTAGACTGTGTAAAGAGTCCAGGTAAACTCCAATTGGTTTAAGGAGGCAAAAATGATAACCCAAATGCCCCTTGTGGTAGTGTGGGCGAGCAGTTTAGGCTTATCAGAGGGTAGTGCTAAGCAATTGTTGTACCCACAGAGGCAATAAACGAGAAACACACTTGAATTAAATCCAGGACCAATTTAGAAAGGCAAGTCGTATTTTTATGTACATTTTGATACAAGAACTTCGTTATCAAGTAAGTACTTTTTTTAAATATACATTTTGACAGGTAAGTAGATAGTTCACTTAAATGTGTCTTTACGCAGCAATGCTTCCCTAAGGGAGAAAAGGCTTAATTTGCATACAGTAATTTGCGATTGGGTTCTGGGAGGGTTTTCCTTCATGACTTAGCGTTGTAGTGGGCCAAGGTACAAAGTACCAACAGCAGTTACTAGTTACCTGCCCTGGGGCGTCTGGGTGTAGTGATGCTTGCCGGGTTGGTAGCTGTGGGCGCGCTATGCCAGTAGAAAGAAGGGGGGCCACCTAGAAACAGGCTGCAGAGAGGGACTTGGGGACAAGTCCGGGAGCTCCTAAAGTGGGGCTTGGATCACAAGGGTCCTGGGTATAAGGGGGCACAGCTGGTTCGTCGGTACCTGGGCTGGGGCGCTCGGGTGCAGAGTAAAAAGGTCCACTGGGCTCTGTGCATCCTAGGGCCTTGCGTCGTCGGTCTCGCCGGTTGAGGGTGCAAAATCTGGACAGCTGGGCCACTCTGAAAGTGGGTCTCTGCGGTGCTGACGTCCCTCGGCGGCTGCTCGGTCTCTGTGAGAATCTGGATTGGACTCTCACGGGATCGGTTTGCTGCAAGGGGTCCGGTACCGTGGGTATTGGTCCTGTGCAGCTCCGGTTTGTCTTGGTGTCCTCTCACTTGGTGGGTGGACAGATCTGACCTTCAGGAGCACATGTGCCTCTTCCTGGGTGGCTGCTGCGTGAGGCTGGCTGGTGAGTGTAGGAAAGTGGGTTTCTGTTGCAGTAACCCCCCACTTTATGCCAGACTACTGATGCACTTTCACTTAATGTGCCCTAGGTCCCTGCTAATCAGGTTCCCAGGGCCTATGTTCTTTCCCCAAAACTAACCCTATTGGCATCTGGCCACAGGTCAGCCCCTGGTAAATGGTACCACAGGTACCCAGGGCACTGTGACCAGGGAAGAGCCACCCTTAGAGGCCCTGTACCTTTACGCCCACACACTGCCTTTGCAGGCTGCATGTTTTGGTGCAGAACAAAGTGAAGAGTCGACATGGCACACATCCCTGTGTGCCATGCCTACAACCCACTGCCCTGGCATAGATCAGTCACCCCTCTAGCTGGGTGCACTATACCAGTGGTGAGGGTACATGTGCATGAGCCCTGTACCCCTACAGTGTCGAAGTCCATTCTCAGACATCGTAAGTGCAGTGCTGCCATTAAGAGTATATGGTGCTGGGAGTTTGTCATTACGAACTCCACAGCACCATAATGGCTACACTGAAAACTGAGAAGTTTGGTATCAAACTTCTCAGCACATTAAACCCACACAGATGCCAGTGTGGGATTTAATGAAAAATGCACACAGAGGGCATCTTAGAGATGCCCCCTGAAAACTAACCCACCACTAGTGTCCAGGCTGAGTGGCTGCTTTCAGCTGCCACCACCAGACATGTTTCTGGACCCCTGGGTCGAGAGCCTGCTGCTTTCTGGGGCCTGAAACAATGCACGCCCTGGGACGAGGTGCCAAGCCTCCTCCCCCAGGATGGGCAGGGTTCACGAGGGGGAAGCTTCAAAGGCCTGCCGCCTTTGTGAGCTTCCCCAGGCCACTTGCTGCTCTCAGCAACTGGTCCCCACTGGTTCTGACCCCCACTTTGGGTGGCAGAACTGGCGGGAAAAACACGTGAGGAAGGGGGGTGTGCCCACCTCTGCCAACTCCACCCCTCAGGTGGGGGAGGCGATGTGAAGCACAACTCTCAGTCCACGCCATCTTGAAGATGGGGGGACTCAGCCAACCAGGGACAGGCTCATGCCCCCCTCCCACTGGAGGGTGGCATAATAGGGCGTGTACCCACCCCAGGGAAGGGACCCATTGGTCCCTGCCTTTTATCTACCTGTAACGCCCCTAAATCTAGTATTTAGGGGCACCCCTGAACCTTGCTTCCTCAGATAAGAACCTGCAACACGAAGAAGAAGGACCGAACAGCAGTGCAGCAGCTAACAAGAGGAAGACGCCCACTGACTTTTCCCCAGCCCTACCGGCCTGTCTCCACCTCGAACCTGCTCCTGCAAAATCCCGGTGTGTCCTGCAGCCAGCAACCTCGAAAACCCCGGAGGACCTGCCTGCCTTCAACTCCAAAGACTTTGTCTCCCGTGAACACCGGATTTGTTCACCTGCAGCCTCTGGCTCCGGCCGGACACCGCGAATCCGCCCCACTCTGCACCCGCCGGCCCGAGCTCGAGTGGGCCAACACCACGAGGAGGTCACCCCGGCGATCCTTAACCTAGATCCGGCGACCCCTGACCTGCCTCAAGCCTCCAGCCGACGGCTGCGGCCTAAATCCAGAAGGCCCCCCTAACCGCGACCAGGAGCTGGTAAGAAGATCCGACCCCAAAAGGCACCCCAGCATCCGACGCCTCACGGCCTTGTGTACCCAAACTGACGGTGCCTAACCAACCCCTAACTTGCCTCTCGAAGTGGTGGTCGCACCCAGAAGACCTTCATCTCCCTGCCTGCAGCGCCTTTGCAAACCAGAGGTTCTCCATTGAAACCAACAGGGCGTCCGACGTCGAAACAGCACCCTGCACCCGGCCGCTCTAGTGCCGCTGAGGGTGCACCTTTGGTGCTAATTTGTTTCCCCATTTGCCCTGAGCTAAAGTCCAGGAGCTTTGCTCCTACGACCCAGTGGCCTGCTAGGCAGCAGCCACCAACTGGAGGCCCCCTATCCCCCATTGGATAACATTGGGCCTCAGCACTCTGCACCCGGCCGCCCTAGTGCCGCTGAGGGTATAATGAGAGCGCATCCTTGACCCTGGGGGAACCCTTGTTCTAACACCAGAACCTCAACTCCAAAGACCGATTACTTGCCTCCAAACCGATAACCCTATTTTCCTCCATAGGATAACATTGACTGTTTTTCTGTGAAAAGTTTTTAAGTGTGGAGTTTGAGAAACTAAAGAAATTCTTTAAAATTGCATAATCTAACAAAAACGATTTTACTTGCATGTTTTCAGGAAATGTCCCAGAGTAGTATCTAGGTATACTACTCTGTGTAAGCCTAGTAATCTCAAAAGTTACTTACCTGCTATTTTACTAAAAAGCCTATTCAAGTCTATGTACTGCATTTACTAAGTATTGCATTTCTTTGCATCCATACTGTAAATCAAATCAAAGTGCATATACAATTATCATTCAAACTGTATTTCAATTGCATTACTACTGTAAAGTATTTATTGCTTACCTGTGCCAGGCTTGCTTGGTTCTAGAAAATATAATAACTAAAAGAATATTTTTATACAAAAACTATTGGTCTGAAGTTCAGTCTTTGAGTGTGTGAATTCATTTGCTGACTGAGTGTGTACAACAAATGCTTAACACTGTCCTCTGATACTGCCTTACTGCTCGACCGCACTACCACAAATGGAGAGTAAGGTTCTATCTAACTTTACCTCTGCCTACCTTTGGGGTTCCACTGGACTCTCTGCACACTATACCTCACTTTGGTATAGTATATACAGAGCCATCTTCCTACAGTGAGCGGCAACTCGGTGAACCAGACTTTGCTTTTCGGTGCCTGCAGACTGCTTGGGAGTAGCTCCTCTACTCCAAGAGAGATTGGTGGCAATTTGCGAAGGGCTTGTAGTCTCCCGAGGGTCTTGGAAGCTGGTCAGCTGCAGGGCTAGTCCCTGGTCATGATTACTGAGACTTGGTGCAGGCAGGATTTGGCGCCAAAAGTCCACCGCAAATCTTCAGTTCTTGCTTTTCTCACAGCTCTTTCTCCTTTTCATCTTGATCCATCGAATCTAAGTTACTGGTGTGAGCGGTGCCACCTAAATGCTCAATCATGAGGTGTTAACGGGAGTGACAGGTAGTAGCCAATGAGCTACTCCCCGTTAGGATGTCTACACTCTATATGACCACTTCCTGTGGGAAATGAGCATAACCCTGACCCAGAGAGCCTAATTCTGCCAAAACTAAGGTGGTGGACTTCTAAAAGTTGTGTCCACATTCGTTAGCCCACCTTAGGGCTGGACTGGCCTGAGAGGGAGATACGCCTCCTGACTAGCTAATTGTTCCCTCCTGTCCTGGTGTCAAATGGGCTCAGGGCAGGGAGTTGCATTTCCCCTGTCTGGGGAGGGCTTGTATCTCATGTCAAAGGTGTCAGAGGTCTTTGAAGCCTCCTGCCTTGATATGCTGATCACTTAGCCATCCTGCTTGGTGGAGGTGACAACAGCATGCATTGTTACTGCCCTCGGAGAGCACAGGCTCTCACCTTCAGGAGTCAGAAACCAGTCTGTGGTGTCAAGCTGGTCTATACCAGTCAGCCCGCACACTAGTAGTCAGTAAGTTTTCAGGGGCACCTCTAAGGTGCCCTCTGGGTGCATGTATTCCTAAATCCTTCACTGGAATCAGTGTGGCTTTATTAATACAAACATCTCTAGTTTCAGTGAAGCCATCCTATAGCTGGGGAACTCGTAAATACCAGTGTCCAACACACGTACTCAAAATGGCTGTCACTTGTGATATCTAAGAATCGACTTTGATATCACAGGGGCATATCTGCTCATGCAGTATGCCCACACATGTAGTATAGTGCACCCTTCCTTAGCACTGTAAGGCCTGCTGTAGGGGTGACTTACCTATATTGCATGCAGTGTCTGCAGGCATGGGACACAGGGGTGTGCCATGTCGTGTCTTCACTATTCTCTGCACGATGGCACGCAACCTGCAATGTTGGTTTACATCTTGGTGCTGAGGGGTCCCTTAGGGTGGCACAATACATGCTGCAGCCCTTAGAGGCCCTCTTTATCCTCCTTGCCCTAGGTACCATGGGTACCACTTACACGGGGTGCTAAAGGTATTGCCATTGGGGGAACAATTGTACAGTTTTAGGGAAAGATCTGGCACTGGGGACCTGGAAAGCAGGAACCCAGATCACTTCTGTCAAAATTGCATCAGATACCAGGAAAAAAGTGGGGGTGACCATGTTAAAAAGGGGCACTTTCCTACAATATCCTTCAGGCAGGCTTCATTGTGCTGCCCCTTTGCCTTATTGCCCTTGGTCAGTGATGTGCTCCTCTCTCCCCTTCCAATCCAGGAAACCACAACAAGGCTTTGTTGGAAAGTGCCCCTTTTTGACATGATCATCCCCACTTTTTGCCTGGTATTTGATGCAGTTTTGACAAAGTGCACTAGGATCCTGCTGTCCAGGTCCCCAGTGCCAGACTTATTTCCTTAAAACTGTACAATTGTTCCCCCAGTTGGTTTAGCACCCCTGTAAGTTCCCTAGTAAATGGTACCACAAGTACCCAGGGCATGGGTACTAAAGAGAGTCCTTAAGAGCTGTAGCATGTATTGTGCCACCCTAAGGTACCCCTCACCCAGCTTCTGCAGACTGCCATTGCAGTCTGCATGTTGTGGTGCAGATAGTAGTCAAAAGACATTTTACATCTCCCTATGTGCCATGCCTACAGGCACTGCATGCAGATAGGTAAGCTACCCCTACAGCAGGCCTTACAGCCCTAACGCAGTGTGCACTATACTACATGTGTGGACATATCTGAATGAGCAGATAGTCCCCTGTGATGTCAAAGCCATTCTTAAGATGTCACAAGTGAACAGGGAAGCCATTTTAAGTACATGTGCTTGAACACTGGTAAAAACGAGTTCCCCAGCTACATGATGGCTTTGCTGAAATTTATGATGTTTGGTATCAAACACTTTTTATTAATAAACTCACACTGATTACAGTGGTATATTTATTCATGCATGCACACTGAGGGCACCTTAGAGGTGCCCCCCCTAAAAACCTACCAGCCTCTAGTGTGCTGGCTGACTGGTGCAACCCAGCCCGCCATCAGACAGGTTTCCAACTAATGTTGCTGCTAATTTTTTTCCACTGTGTGCGACAGTGTAAGGTCTCTGTGCGCTGCAGCCAATGGTATGTGCGCCAAGAAACTGACCATTCACGCAAGTGCAACGCGCTACTACTAAGATCAGTGGCATTTGCCACTCCATACCTATGATTTACAACTAAAGCAAAAAAGGAACATTTTTACAAACCTTGCTACATGTGATAGGGCATTAAGGCAGTTTTGTGACCTAGTGGCACACCCCAAGGAAATGGCCTGTTAAGTAACACCTACACCCAAGTTAGAGATAACAGATATCAGGAGGTTGAACTATTATGAAACTTTACTGAACACTCTGAGGTCTGCAGTGGGCCGTGCACATCAAACAGAGCAAGTTGTAAAATTACATAACATTTATCATTTGATGAAGATTCAAACAGAAACACACAATAGGGTGTACCAAATGTTATCTCCAGACAAACAGTCCAAGCGGAAAGGTTTCCAATTTATGTGTAAATCTTCATTTTATTCTATGCGTTTTCAAAAGTTCTTTTAAATACGTGATAATGAAACAGCCAACGCGTTTCTTCCAACACACTGGACGACTTCAGGGCAAAATACAAAATCAACAGTATCGCAACTTGCGGTATAGATCTTCTATTATCCTCCCCAGTTTGACCGCTTTCCAACCTTCAGTATCCCATCGAACGTGTCCCTATATACAGGGAACTATGAATCATGTGCTCACGATGCGAACCGCAATATAAGGTAATGAAAACATATCCACCAGTCACCTATTGTAAGGGTTTCCAAATTGTAGAAAATGGGGTTTCAGGAGATTTCCTGAAAAATAGTTGACCGCTGTGCCGACATCTTGGGTGCTGATTCTTGTGCCTTTCTTGGGATTTAATCGATACCCTATTTTCTACAAGCCAAGCCAAGAGAGGGGGAGGTTTCACCATCTACGGATATCTTCCCTTATAGCCCGTCTGTAGCTCGGCCAATTGGCTTGGGTCCAGGAGGATAGTGAAGGGGTCAGGTCCAGTCCCAGGTATCGTATTGAAGTCTCAGAAAATTGTAGTGGAATCAGGTTCTGTAATTCTTGTATCTCGGAAGAGGAGAGTGTAAGATTCAGGGCGTGGGACTTAGCTAAATTAATCCTGAAGCCCGAGGCTTTTACAAAGGAGAGCAGGAATGAAGCTAATTCTGGAAGGGATGAGGCCGGAGCAGTAAGGGAGAGGAGAAGGTCGTCCGCAAATAGAGAAATCTTGTGCTGATATCCCGCAAATGGAATGCCCGAAATGGTGGGTGAAGAGCGTATTGCAATTGCTAGGGGCTCTACTACCAGGGCGAATTAAAGCGGGGATAGCGGGCAGCCTTGTCTAGTGCCCCTACGTATAGTGATGGGAGTCGTGAGACGATGATTGATGCGGATACGCGTGGTCGGTTGAGAGTAAGAGGTCATCAGTCTAGATATCATGGTAGGGCCTAATCCTATTCGATGTAAGACCTCTCTAAGAAAACACCAGTCCACCCGTTCAAATGCCTTCTCCGTGTCCAAGGTCACCAAGCAAGCAGGGATTTCCCGGAATTGAGCTTTTCCTATAAGATGAGCTATGCGACCAATATTATCGGCGCACTGGCGATGGCAGATAAATCCAACTTGATCGGGCCGACAATATTAGGTAGATAGGGTTCTAGGCGATTTACAAGGATCTTTGTAAAGATCTTCGCGTCGGTGTTCAGGAGGGCTATGGGATAAGATGTGCAGAGGGAGGGGTCTTAAACTGGCTTTGGGACTAAAACTACTTCAGCTTCGGACATGGTTTGGGTGAGGCCAGTGGCATCAGAAGTTGTTAGAGGGGGAAGAAGGTGAGCATGTAGCTGCGGGAGAAAAGTGCGATAGAAAGCAACAGTAAGACCATCGGTCCTAGGGGTTTTTCCCTTTGGAAGCTGTTTAAGTGCTTTTGCAATCTCTTACAGTGATATTTGCCTGTCTAAAAGTTTGGCGTGGTGGGGGCGCCCGTGCCCTGGTATGTAATTTCTACAAGCCAAGCCAAGAGAGGGGGAGGTTTCACCATCTACGGATATCTTCCCTTATAGCCCGTCTGTAGCTCGGCCAATTGGCTTGGGTCCAGGAGGATAGTGAAGGGGTCAGGTCCAGTCCCAGGTATCGTATTGAAGTCTCAGAAAATTGTAGTGGAATCAGGTTCTGTAATTCTTGTATCTCGGAAGAGGAGAGTGTAAGATTCAGGGCGTGGGACTTAGCTAAATTAATCCTGAAGCCCGAGGCTTTTACAAAGGAGAGCAGGAATGAAGCTAATTCTGGAAGGGATGAGGCCGGAGCAGTAAGGGAGAGGAGAAGGTCGTCCGCAAATAGAGAAATCTTGTGCTGATATCCCGCAAATGGAATGCCCGAAATGGTGGGTGAAGAGCGTATTGCAATTGCTAGGGGCTCTACTACCAGGGCGAATTAAAGCGGGGATAGCGGGCAGCCTTGTCTAGTGCCCCTACGTATAGTGATGGGAGTCGTGAGACGATGATTGATGCGGATACGCGTGGTCGGTTGAGAGTAAGAGGTCATCAGTCTAGATATCATGGTAGGGCCTAATCCTATTCGATGTAAGACCTCTCTAAGAAAACACCAGTCCACCCGTTCAAATGCCTTCTCCGTGTCCAAGGTCACCAAGCAAGCAGGGATTTCCCGGAATTGAGCTTTTCCTATAAGATGAGCTATGCGACCAATATTATCGGCGCACTGGCGATGGCAGATAAATCCAACTTGATCGGGCCGACAATATTAGGTAGATAGGGTTCTAGGCGATTTACAAGGATCTTTGTAAAGATCTTCGCGTCGGTGTTCAGGAGGGCTATGGGATAAGATGTGCAGAGGGAGGGGTCTTAAACTGGCTTTGGGACTAAAACTACTTCAGCTTCGGACATGGTTTGGGTGAGGCCAGTGGCATCAGAAGTTGTTAGAGGGGGAAGAAGGTGAGCATGTAGCTGCGGGAGAAAAGTGCGATAGAAAGCAACAGTAAGACCATCGGTCCTAGGGGTTTTTCCCTTTGGAAGCTGTTTAAGTGCTTTTGCAATCTCTTACAGTGATATTTGCCTGTCTAAAAGTTTGGCGTGGTGGGGGCGCCCGTGCCCTGGTATGTAATTGCACTTCGATCCAGGTCAGGGTCCCACACCAAATTGAACCCCCCCCCCCCCGGCCCAAGAACAATCTTCTCCTCCAAGGATTGTAGGAGCTCTCGAAGGCGGGTGCGCAAGAACACGTTAGGCCTGATTAGGTGCGTAGAGGCTTACAAGAGTCAAAAGTTGTGTCCCCCAGTCTATCTGGAGTTTAAGAAATCGACCCTCGGGGTCATGTACTACCCTGGGTATCCTCCCAGCCAAGCCTGCCCGCAGTAGTATGGCCATTCCCGCAGTTTTGGAAGGGCAGCAAGCCCAGTATTGTAGTGGATATTTAGGGTGTCAAGAGACTTGTATCGGTGGAGATAAGGTGCGTCTCCTGTAGAAATATGATGTCGGGGTCCTGGAGAAGCAAGTAGCGCCAGATCTGCCGCCTCTTATTAGGGGAATTAAGTCCCTTGACATTAAGCGAGAGGAGTTTAAAGGGAGAAATCATTGACATCCCAGTAGGAGTGTCCATAAGGTATGAGTATAAGAATCGCTTATGATAGCACTAGGTCTCAATTGGAAGCTCCAACGAGAAGGAGGTGCGTAGAAGGGCGTATTATATCACTGTAAGTGTACAGGGGGCTCCAAGTAGCTAAGCTTGTCAGGTGGGATGGATTCAGTCGCATCCCCCTCTCAGAATGCGCCTCTAGGGGATGGTGGAAAGGGAGGAAAGAAGGGTAGCAACAACAACAAGTCGCCAACAGGGCCAACCAAGCCCAGTGTCGTTAAGGAATAGCTTATAGTTCAGATAGGGCCATTCTGAAGAGGTCGCTCTTCTATTTGACACTGTGTTTGTGGGGGGAGGTGGCAGGCTCCAGCAGATCTTCAGGTCTCCGCTACCGGCAGCCCTCTATACGATGTGCAAAAAGGAAATCGCCAGTTGCCGGCATTCCTTGGCAGGAGGAGAGAACAGGAGGTCAGAACAGCCAAAGACGAGAGTGGGGGATCCACTGCAGCGACGAGTTTACCCACATTTCCGTAGTAGCAGACGCTCATCCCATCCTCGCCCCAGAGTAGCAAGTTCTGGTGCGTGTAGTCGAATACCCACGCGTAGAGTCAAAGGCGGGGTAACAGCTTAGATCGTGAGAAGCCAAAGATAGGAATGCGACCAAGCATTTCAGTCCGTGGGATCAGAGGGTCGAGGTTGTGGGGGAGAATCACTCAAATTTCGGATGTGATTGATAATGTCTTGTTTAGCCTGGGATGAGTCTTTATCCTTGGGGGGGGGGGGGGGCTCCTATGTTTAGGCGGCGGTAGAGTAGACATTTCCGAGCGAAAAAAGCTTTCCGGTGCGTGCGCGTGGGGCCCTCCACTCACTGGTCCAACGGAAGTTGAAGGAGCTGTTCTGCCTCACTGAGCTATCGGAGGATTCGGCGTTTGCCCTTCCAAGACAACATCAGCGCAAAGGGATGGCCCTATTGGTATTTGATTTTGAGCTCACACAGCTTGTCAGTAGTTGTCTGCGCAGTGTGGCAGGAGCATTGTCTTGGAAGATTTGGATTGGGTATCAGTTGTATGACAGAGCTGTGGCCCCTTGGACTTTTTTCAGGATGGCCTCTTTTTCAGTAAAGAAGTGGATCCTTGTTAGGATATCCGGGATTAAATAGTCGTCCCCCGGGGCGGCAGACGCGATGAGCTCTATCCAGAACGGGCGGCGAGGCTTCTTCGTTCTCGCGGATTGCCTGTAAGAGGTCCGCTGTGAAGGCCATATGTCATCTCCCTCTGCTCCATGCGGGACCCCCTGGATTCGTAAATTATTACGCCGCCCACGATTTTCTAAATCTTCCTGCTTGAGCTGTAGAGTGATGTTTTGGTCTTCCAGCTCTGCCATCCGACGCTAGAGGCTTTCGTGATCTTCCGTTCTTGTGTCCATAGTGCGTTCGAGATCATCTACCCGTCCTCCAATTTCAGCAACTTCCCTCTGGATGTCTTGTAGCCCGGCCTTAAAATCTTGTTTGAGCGATCCGATCTCCGCTTTGATTTCCTGAAGGAATGAGTTCATAAAGGCCTGTGTGATTGGGACTTCCAGCGGCCCCCCCCCATTCGACTCCGGATCCGGAGGGTCGGGTGCAGGCTGTGGCTGGGCATGTGATTTCATCCATAATGAGGTTACGGGATTGTCTTTAGACATTCTAGAATCCGGATCTTTGTTGGCTTTAGATCTGGGCATAGTCAGGAAGTGTTCGTAGGCAGTAGCTCTGTGACAAAGTGGAAAAATCGTCCGACCAATAGCTGGTCTGTAGGCAATCCGGTGCCGTGAAAGGGCCGTCGCCAAAGAAAAGCGAGCCGGAAAGATATTCAGGCTCCAAAAGCGAGCTGGAGTACTTCACCTTCCGGGCCCCCCTCACACAAAGGGACCCAGTGGATGTATCCAGGTTGAAGTGGGGTCGAGGAAATAGAGGAAGCCCTGGCGAGTTTCCCAAGGAGATCCCAGTGAAGCAGCTAGCCGGCTTCTCAATCCTTCTCCCCAGTCTGTCGGTACGCTTCTCCCTCAGGAGGTGAGACTGGGTCAGGGGGGGTCCAACCGATGATGCAGAACCCTGCCGCGCTGTAGTCGGGCCAGCAGACAGTCACAGCTATTTACACGTGGACCCTTTAAAGCAGGTTCGCAGGGCTCTGTGGCCTTAGATCCTCAATTCTCCCCCGCTTCTAAAGAGGTTCCACACGGGGCGGCAGTCAGGGAAGGGGTCGGCTTTGCCAGCTGCGTCGACCTCCTCGCAGGTGTCCACTGTTTGCCGGGGTCACTAGCGGTATTTCTTGCTTCCCCCCCCCCCTGTGCTCTAGCGCAAATGGCACGTTGGTCCCAGGCCCAAGATATGACCCCAAACTGCCACTTCCGCTGCCAATCAAGAGAGATGGGGCTCCCGTAGATCGGCAGGCCCGGGGAGAGATTTCCCGCTAGCAATTAGGAGGGCTGAGGACCTCGAGCTCCCGGATCCCCTCGCGCAGCTAGTACCTGGTGCTCTGGTAGTGTGTACTCCTGTGGAGTGGGCCAGCTCAGTTCAGGGCCAGAAGTTCCACTTTAGGCCCGCGTTCGCTCGGCGTCACATAGGGCCCCCGCTCTTCACCTCAGCCCCACCGGGGGGGGTCCCAAGCACTTATCAGGCCAGAGGGAGCCAGCCTCTCAAAGCGCAGGCCCCACCAGCAAGACAGGAGGTCCGCACCATCTCAGACCCCACTCCGGTTGTGCAGGCCGCAGGGCTCCTACCCGCAATGTAGGCCAGCGGGGGGAGTCTCTGGATTCAGGCAGGGCAGGGGGGCTCTCCAGGCCCCGGTGGGGTGTCAGGTCCTCAAGTCGCTCTGAGGTGCCCCGCGGGGGTCCCACCGCAACATCCCCTCCGGTGCTGGGAGCTGTCACGTCAGAGGAGCGGTCGGGCCGGAGGCACAGTCCAGTAATGGGCAGTTTAAGTTGAGGCACCAAGTCTCGCTGAAAGGCCCAGCTGCCCTCCGGAATCGCCGCTCTGCAGAGCCGCCAGCGGAGAAGGCCAGGGGCAGGAGGCAGGTCCTCTCTCCCTGCACAAAGCCCAAGATGGTGGCGGCAATCCCAGCGGCAGCACCTCCCAGCGGCTTTTTCCCAGCCCCAGGGATCTCTGAGGTGGTTCCACACAGGCGCGTAATACAGGCCCCCGCAGCCCCCGCGGTTCAGGGGGGCCCCGAGCTGCAGGGGGCCCCCTCAGCAAGGTACTCGGGCCTGGAAGCTCCGGTTTAAATCCAGAGTGGGGCCCCTCCAGGTACCTTGCAGGGGGGCCCCCCTTAACTTTCGTTACGCCACTGGTTCCGCAGCGAGGAGAAGTCGGTCGTTGGAGTCCCCATGGCAGGTCAGCCCTGCGGTAGTAGCGAAATCTACCGGCGACCGAGATTTAAGCTTTGTTTGGCCGAAGCGGAGACCGAGCAAAGCGCGTCTCACTCCATGCGTGCCTTAGCCACGCCCCCATAAAATCTTTTTGCAACATTAGTGTAGGAAAGTGGGTTTCTGTTGCAGTAACCCCCCCCATTTTTTGCCAGACTACTGATGCACTTTTTCTTGGTGTGCCCTGGGTCCCTGCCAATCAGGTTCCCAGGGCCTGTTCTTTTCCCAAAACTAACCCAATTGACATCTCTGGCCACAGGTCACCCCTGGTAAATGGTACCACAGGTACCCCCTTGCCACTGTGACCAGGGAAGACCTCCAAGGGCTGCAGCACTTGTTGTGCCACCCTTAGAGGCCCTGTACCTTTATATATATATATATATATATATATATATATATATATATATATATATATATATATATATATATATATATATATATATATTTATATATATATATATATATTTATATATATATTTATATTTATATTTATATTTATATATATATATATTTATATATATATTTATATATATATATATATATATATATATATACACACGTGCACACACGTATACACACACGTACACACACCCACCCACCCACCATGCTGCGTGTTTTGGTGCAGAACAAAGTGAAGAGTCGACATGGCACACACTCCTGTGTGCCATGCCCACAAACCACTCCCCTGGCATACATCAGTCACCCCTCTAGCTGGGTGCCCTATGCCAGTGGTGAGGGTACAGGTGCATGAGCCCTGTACCCCTACAGTGCCCAAGTCCATTCCTGGGCACTGTAAGTGCAGTGCTGCCATTAAGAGTATATGGTGCTGGGAGTTTGTCATTACGAACTCCATAACACCATAATGGCTACACTGAAGACTGGGAAGTTTGGTATCAAATTTCTCAGCACATTAAACCCATACTGATGCCAGTGTGGGATTTAATGTAAAATGCACAAGAGAGGGCATCTTAGAGATGCCCCCTGAAACTCGACCAACTTCTAGTGACCTGACTGAGTGGCTGCTTAGGCTGCCACCAACAGACATGTTTCTGGACCCCTGGGTCGAGAGCCTGCAGCTCTCGGGGGTCTGAAACAATGCACATCCTGGGATGAGGTGCCAAGCCTCCTCCCCCAGGATGGGCAGGGTTCACGAAGGAGAAGCTTCAAAGGCATATGCCGCCTTTGTGAGCCTCTCCAGACCATTTGCTGCTTTCAGCAACTGGTCCCCACTGGTTCTACCCCCCACTTTGGGCGGGAGAGCCGGCGGGAAAAACAAGTGCGGAAGGGAGGTGTGCCCACCTCTGCCAACTCCACCCCTCAGGTGGGGGAGGCGAGGTGAAGCACAACCTTGAGTCCCCGCCATCTTGAGGATGGGGGGACTCAGCCAACCAGGGACAGGCTCATGCCCCCCTCCCACTGGAGGGTGGCATAATAGGGGGTGTACCCACCCCAGGGAAGGGACCCATTGGTCCCTGCCTTTTATCTACCTGTAACGCCCCTAAATCTAGTATTTAGGGGCACCCCTGAACCTTGCTTCCTCAGACAAGAACCTGCAACACGAAGGACCGAACAGCCGTGCAGCAGCTAACAAGAGGAAGACGCCCACTGACTTTGCCCCAGCCCTACCGGCCTGTCTTCACCTCGAACCTGCTCCTGCGAAATCCCGGTGTGTCCTGCAGCCAGCAACCTCACAAACCCCTGAGGACCTGCCTGCCTTCACTTCCAAAGACTGGTTCTCCTGTCAACACCGTATTTGTTCAACAGAAAACTCTGGCTCCGCCCGGAGACCGCGTATTTGACCCACTCTGCACCCGCCGGCCTGAGCTGCAGTGGGCAAACACCATGAGGTGGTCACCCCGGTGATCCTGATCCGGCGATCCCTGACCTGCCTCAAGCCTCCAGTCGACGCCTGCAGTCTAAATCCGAAGGCCCCCACTGACCGCGACCCGGAGCTGGTAAGAAGATCCGACCCCAAAAGGCACCCCTGCACCCGACTCCCCACGGCCTTGTGTGCCCAAACCAACTGTGCCTAACCAACCCTTAATTTCCCAAATTACCTCTCGAAGTGGTGGTCGCACCCAGAAGTCCTTCGTCTCCCTGCCTGCAGTGCTTTACCAAACCGGAGGCTCTCCATAGAAAACAACAGGGCGCCCTATATCGAAACAGCACTCTGCGCCCGGCCGCCTCAGTGCCGCTGAGGGTGCACCTTTTGTGCTACTTTGTTTCCCCATTTGCCCTGACCTAAACCCTAGGAGCTTTGCTCCCACAACCCAGTGGCCTGCTTGCCAGCAGCCACCAACCCGAGACCCCCTATCCTCCATAGGATAACATTGGGCCTCAACACTCTGCACCCGGCCGCCCTAGTGCCGCTGAGGGTGAAACATAAGTGCATCACTGACCCTGGGGGACCCCTGAGTCTAACCCCAGAACCTTAACTCCCACAGTCGATTACTTCTCTACAAACCGATAACCTATTTTTCCTCCATAGGATAACATTGACAATTTTGCTTCGAAAAAAACGGATGTGTGGAGTTTTGAAAACTAAAGATATTCTTTAAAAATCGTACAAATAACCAAAACGCATTTACTTACCTGTTTACAGGAAATGTCCCAGTGCTGAATCTAGGTACCCAGCACTGAGTTAGAAAAGTAACTCGAAAAGTAACTTACCTGGAATTTACTGAAAAAGCATATTCATTTCAATGCACGACTAAGTGTGGAGTTTTGAAATCTGAAAATGTTCTTTAAAAATCGCACGAATAACCAAAACGTATTTACTTACCTGTTTGCAGGAAATGTCCCAGTGCTGAATCTAGGTATCCAGCACTGAGTTAGTAAAGTAAAAAGTAACTTACCTGTAACTTACTGAAAAAGCCTATTCATTTCAATGTACTGCATTTGCTAAGTATTGCATACTACTGCTCCCCCTATAAATCAAACAAAGTACAATTTCTATTGCATTTTCAAACTGTTCTATATCCAGTAACTTATTACTGAAAAGTATTTAATGCTTACCTGGGCCAGGCTTGCTTGGTTCTAAAAATAAACAGTATATTTTTATACAAAACAATTGGCCTAGAGTTCAGTTCTTGAGTGTGTGAATTCATTTGCTGACTGAGTGTGTACATCAAATGCTTAACACTGTCCTCCGATACTGCCTTACTGCTCGACCAAGCTGCCACAATTAGAGAGTAAGGTTCTATCTAACTTTAACCTCTGCCTACCTCTGGGGTCACTTGGACTCTAGACACACTATACCTCATTTTGGTGTAGTATATATAGAGCCAGTTTCTTACAATTAGTATAATGAAAGACGGGGAAAAAAATCATAGCACTCTAATCTGTGCCTTGCAATTTGCTTGCAGCTCTTTGATGAAAATTATTAGATTATTGTTCTGTATTAGGATTTTACCTTAAAATAACAAAACGATCTCTCTAACAAAAGCAGTAACCCACTGACCTATTTACATTACTTTATAATCACCTTGGTACACATTCTTTGCAGCAGGCGTGGTGCATATTAACCCTTAAGATGAGTCAAAACTTCCACTAGACAAAGTGCCATTTCTCTCCAGGAATAACATTAATCACCGGAATTATCTTGACATTTTTATCGTTGCCTAAAAATTGCTGAGGCTAGGATCCAGCCGCAGGTGCTTTAAAACTCATAATATACTTGCAAAAACGGCGCCTCACCATTCTTGCTGTACAATTATGCTGTAGATGGAAAGAAAGAGGGTGGGGGCACCTGTGCTCACACAATTATACTGTGCAAGTCCTGCATGGATCATCTGTGTACGCACTGCTGTACTGTACAGGATGCAAACACAGCAAGCATAGCTCAACAGTCTTCTGCTCAACTGCATGGTATCGGGACCAGACAAGCTGTGGGGACGTGTGTGAGAGAGGGAGAAAGAGAATAATTGCACAACTGTTCATTGAAGCATGGCATAAGTGTGCACAATGAAAGCGTGTTGTAATGTGCACAACTGCCCTGTACAACAAAACATATAGGACTCAACAGCATGCACAACTGCACCATATAAGAAGCATGTAAGATGCAACAGTGGCAATACTCCAAGTCCAGCAGTTTATATACAAGAGTGCATGGCACAAAAGTGTGTACAAGGGTACAGTAATTGAAACATGCTTGCCTTTTGTAGGAAGCTGGCTCTGTATATACTATACCAAAATGAGGTATAGTGTGCACAGAGTCCAGTGGAACCCCAAAGCTAGGCAGAGGTAAAAGTAGATGGCACCTTACTCTCTATTTGTGGTAGTGTGGGCGAGCAGTAAGGCTTTATCAGAGGGTAGTGTTCAGCATTTTTTGTACACACTCAATAAGCAAATGTCACACACTCAAAGACTGAACTCAGACCAAAAAAGTTATTTTATTTCTAGAACCAAGCCAAGCCTGGCACAGGTAAGTGAAATAGATGCTTTGCAAAATATGATGAAGTGTTTACAATTGAATGCAAGTTCAAATGCAGTTGTTTGAAATGCAGGTAATTCAAGGTATTGAAATTACTGTACAGATTACTTTTTAGTTAATGCTTAGATTACTTTTTAAGTTACTTTTTCTACTCAGTGTGATATGCCTAGATATCACACTGGGACATTTCCTAGAGAAAAGGTAAGTAAAATCAGTTTTGCACAATTGTTATTTTTCAGGTTTCCATACAAAGTAACTCCACACTTAAAACATTTTTCTGATAAAAACAGTCAATGGATTCCTATGGAGAGAAATGAAGTTAACGGTTACCAGGTAAGTACTCGGTCTTTGGGGTTGAGATTCGGGGGGTTAGAACAAGGATTCCCCCATGGTCAAGGATGCACTCTGGTTACATCCTCAGCAGCACTAAGGCAGCCGGGTGCAGAGTGCTGGCGCCCAATGTTATCCAATAGGGGCCTCCGGTTGGTGGCTGCTTAAGAGCAGGCCACTGGGTTGTGGGAGCTTTTTCCTGGTGTTAGGCTCAGGGCAAAGGGGGATCCTGTTTAGCACAAAAAGTGCACCCGCAGGGGTGCCTGGGGGCAGGCTGCTGGTTTGGCGTCGGGTGCCCTGTCGATTTCAATGGGGATTCTCCGGTTTCAACAAAGACTGCAGGCTCGGGGACGAAGATCTTCTGGAGGTGACCACTGGTTGGAGAGGTAAGTTGGGATGCCTGGGTGCTGGGACACCGTCGGTTGGGTCAACCAAGGCCTTGGGGCTTCGGGTGCAGGGGTGTCTTAAGGCGTCTGGTTTCTCTTACCAGCTTTGGTCGGGGGGAGACTACCAGAGAGAGGCTGCAGGCTTCGCTGGGAGTTTCAAGGCAGGCCACAGATCACCAGATCTAGGGTCCGAATCGCCGAGGAGACCTCCTCATGGTGTTGGGCCACTCTAACTCGTGCCATGGGCGACGGGTGCAGAGTGGTGCAGACTCGCGGAATTGTGTGTGAACAAATCTGGTGTTCACGGGAGACAAAGTCTTTTCTTTGGACAGCAGGGCAGTGTAAGGAAGTGGGTTTCTGTTGCAGTAACCCCCCCACTTTTTGCCAGACCACTGATGCACTTTGACTTGATGTGCCCTGGGTCCTTGCCAATCAGGTTCCCAGGGCCTGTTTTCTTTCCCCAAAACTGTACCCAATTGCCATCTCTGGCCACAGGTCAGCCCCTGGTAAATGGTACCACAGGTGCCCAGGGCACTGTGACCAAGGAAGACCTCTAAGGGCTGCAGCACTTATTGTGCCACCCTTAGAGGCCCTGTACCTTTTCACACACACACTGCCTTTGCAGGCTGCGTGTTTTGGTGCAGAACAAAGTGAAGAGCCGACATGGCACACACCTCTGTGGGCCATGCCTACAACCCACTGCCCTGACATAGGTCAGTCACCCCTCTAGCTGGGTGCACTATACCAGTGGTGAGGGTACAGGTGCATGAGCCCTGTACCCCTACAGTGTCTAAGTCCATTCTTAGACATTGTAAGTGCAGTGCTGCCATTAAGAGTATATGGTGCTGGGAGTTTGTCATTACGAACTCCACAGCACCATAATGGCTGCACTGAAAACTGAGAAGTTTGGTATCAAACTTCTCAGCACATTAAACCCACACTGATGCCAATGTGGGATTTAATGAAAAAGGCACACACAGGGCATCTTTGAGAGCCCCCCTGAAAAACGACCAGCCTCTGGTGGGTTCCCTGACTGGTACACACCAGCCTGCCACCACGAGACATGTTTCTGGACCCCTAGGGTGGGAGCCTACGCTCCCTGAGCCAAGAAACAGAGCCTTTCCTGGGCGGAGGTGTACACACCTCCCCCAGGCCAGGAAGAGCCATCTGTGGCAGGGGAGCTTCAAAGGCCTGGCAGCCTTTGTAATGCGACCCCCCAGCCTCTCCTGCTATCAGGAGCAGGCCCCTCTTCCTGTCTCCCCTCCCTTTCGGCGGGGAAGACAGGCGGGAAAATTAGCCAGCCCAGGAGGTGTGCCCACCTCTGCCAACTCCACCCCTCAGGTGGGGGAGGCGAGGTGAAGCCCACTCTCCAGTGCTCGCCATCTTGCAGATGGCAGGCATTCCCCAATCAGGACTAGGGATTGTGCTCACTCCCCCACGTGGGGTGAGCACACCAAGGGTGTAGTCACCCTAAGGTCAGTAGCCCATTGGCTACTGACCTCAAGACTCTAAAACGCCCCTAAATACAGTATTTAGGGGCAGCCCTGAACCAGGAAGGCAGATCCAGCAACTACAAGAAAAAGAAGAGGAGAAGGACGAGAAGCCGTGCAGAGCTAACAAGAGGACGACTCCCACTGACTTGGCCCCAGCCCTACAGGCCTGTCTCCCTCGAACCTGCTCCTGCAAAACCCCGGCGTGTCCAGCGGCCAGCAACCTCAAAAACCCCGGAGGACCTGCCTGCCTTCACTTTCCAAGCTGTTTCTCCCGTGAACACCGGACGTGTTTGAACTGCAGCTTCTGGTGCCAGCCAGGAACCGCGAATCCCGCACACTCTGCACCCGCCGAATCCGGCCCGAGCTCGAGTGGGCAGATACCCCGAGGAGGTCCCCCCGGCGATCCTGACCCGAGATCCGGCGACCCCTGACCTGCCTCAAGCCTCCTGACGACGCCTCCAGCCTCAATCCAGAGGACCCCCCCCTACCGCGACCAGAGGGGTAAGAAAATCCGACGTCCCAAGGCACCCCTGCACCCGACGCCCCACGGCCTTGTGTGCCCAACCCAGTGGTGCCTAACCAACCCTCAACATCCCAACTTACCCCTCGAAGTGGTGGTCACTCCTGGAAGATCCTCGTCCCTGAGCCTGAAGTGTTTCTTTGTCCCGGAGAATCTCCATTGAAATCAACAGGGCACCCGACCTCAAAACAGCACCCGGCCACCCTAGTGCCGCTGAGGGTGCCCCTTTTGTGCTAACTTGGTCCCCAACTTGCCCTGAGCTTAACCCTAGGAGCTTTGCTCCCACAACCCCGTGGCCTGCTTGCCAGCAGCCACCAACCGGAGTCCCCTTATCCTCCATAGGATAACATTGGGCCTCAACACTCTGCACCTGGCCGCCCTAGTGCCGCTGAGGGTGCAACAACAGTGCATCACTGACCCTGGGAGACCCCTGAGTCTAACCCCAGAACCCTAACTCAAAAGACCGATTACTTACCTCGAAACCGATAACCTGTTTTTCCTCATAGAGTAACATTGACACTTTTTCTCCCAAAAAGTTTCTAAGTGTCGACTTTTGAAAACTAAGAATATGCCTTAAAAATCACACACCTAACCAAAACGCATTTTCTCAACTGTTTTCAGGAAATGTCCCAGTGCTGAATCTAGGCATCCAGCACTGGATTACAAAAGTAACGTTAAAGTAACTTACCTGTGAATTGAATTTCCTTCCATAGGATAACATTGGTGGTTCTAGGTGAAAAAGTTTGTCAACTTTTGAAATACAAGAATATTCTTTAAAAATCGTACAAACTACAAAAACGTAATTACTTACCTGTTTTAAGTAAATGTCCCAGTGCTGAATCTAGGAGTCCAGCACTGGATTACAAAAGTAACGCAAAAGTAATTTTACCTGCATTTACCTTAAAAAGCCATTCATTTCAATGTACTGCATTTACTAAGTATTGCAACCAACTGCATCCCCTGTAAATCAAATTAAGTACAATCTTCATTGCTTTTTAAAACTGTGTACAACAAGTAACTTGTTACTGAAAAGAATTGAATGCTTACCTGTATCAGGCTTGCTTGGTTCTAAAATAAAATAACAGTATATTTTTTATACAAAAACAATTGGCCTAGAGTTTAGTTCTTGAGTGTGTGAATTCATTTGCTGACTGAGTGTGTACATCAAATGCTTAACACTGTCCTCTGATACTGCCTTACTGCTCGACCAAGCTACCACTATTGGAGAGTAAGGTTCTATCTAACTTTAACCTCTGCCTACCTTTGGGACTCTTGGACTCTATACACACTGTACCTCACTTTGGTGCAGTATATATAGAGCCAGTTTCTTACAGGCAGGTCCTCGGGGTTCTTGAGGCTGCTGGCTGCAGGACACACTGGAGTTTCGCTTCTGCAGGTTTGAGGGGGGGACAGGCCGGTAGGGCTGGCGACAAGTCAGTGGGCGTCCTCCTCTTCTTAGCTTCAGCACGGCTGTTCGGTCCTTTTCTTCTTGGTCGTTTCTTGTCTGAGGAGGCGAGGTTCGGGGGTGCCCCTAAATACTAGATTTAAGGGTGTTACAGGTAAGTAAAGGTTGGGACCAATGGGTCCCTTCCTTGGGGTGGGTTCACCCCCTATTATGCCACCCTCCAGAGGGAGAGGGGCATATGCCTCACTCTGGTTGGCTGCAAGATGGCGGGGACTGAGAGTTGTGCTTCACCTCGCCTGCCCCACCTGAGGGGTGGGGTTGGCAAAGGTGGGCACACCTCCCTTCCTCACTTGGCTTCCTCGCTGGTTCTCCCGCCCAAAATTGGGGTCAGAACCGGTAGGGGACAAGTTGCTGGAAGCAGCAAAAAGGCCTGGGGAAGCTTCCACTTGGTGGACCCTGCCCATCCTGGGGGAGGAGGCTTGGCACCTCGTCCCAAGATGTGCATTGTTTCAGACCCCCGAGAGCAGCAGGCTCTCTACCCAGGGGTCCAGAAACCTCTCTGGTGGTGGCAGCTGGGGAGCAGCTACTCAGCCTGGACACTAGTGTTAAGTCATTTTTTAGGGGGCATCTCTAAGATGCCCTCTGTGTGCATTTCTCATTACATCCCACACTGGCATCAGTGTGGGTTTCATGTGCTGAGAAGTTTGATACCAAACTTCTCAATTTTCAGTAAAGCCATTATGGTACTGTGGAGTTTGTAATGACAAACTCCCAGCACCATATACTCTTAATGGCATTACTGCACTTACCATGCCTAAGAATTGGCTTACACTGTAGGGGTACAGGGCTCATGCACCTGTACCCTCACGACTGGTATAGTGCACCCAGCTAGAGGGGTGGCTGATCTATGCCAGGGCTGTGTGTTGTAGGCATGGCACACAGATGTGTGCCATGTCGACTCTTCACTTTGCTCTGTACCAAAACACACAGCCTGCAAAGGCAGTGTTTGTAAAGGTACAGGGCCTCTAACAGTGGCACAATAAGTGCTGCAGCCCTTAGAGGCCTTCTCTGGTCACAGTTCCCTGGGTACCTGTGGTACCACTTACCAGAAGCTGACCTGTGGCCAGAGAGTGCCAATTGGGTTTTGTTTTCAATGCAGTTTTAGGGAAAGAACATAGGCCCTCTGTACCTGTTTGGCAGGAGCCCAGGGCACACTCAAAGTACATCAGCAATTCAGCAAAAAGTGGGGGCAACCATGCAAAAAGAGGGCACTTTCTTACACCTTTGAAATGAAATCCAAACACTATTTGCCAGAATAGAAACAACGTTAAGTCATGCCTGCGTGAATGTTTATGTAGCTCCTGCTGAGTAACAGGAATGCCACAGGAAACGTACTGCTCAGCACCTTATTTTGTTCCTGTTTGTGTGAGCACACAGAATTAGGTTCTGCGGATGCTGACCTCTGTGTCTGGGATGAGCATGCACCGCTCGGTGGAGTAGGTCGTCGGTATGGTTATTAGAAACCATAAAGCTGCTCTCCTGGCTGTTCTCCAAATCCTTTTTAACTGGGTGGTCCTTCACTTCATGAACAAGTTACAAAGGATGACACATTTGGAGAATGAAAATATTTCTAATCCTTTTTGAGTTTTTCTCTGCCATTGCTACATTGTCGAGATTGTATACTAAATTACCGGTTTCACAAGTTCTAGGGTGGCCTTGTTGTAAAAAGGTCTCTCACTATATCTATGTCTATGCCTTCACAGGTTTGCTATGGGTATTGAGTTCCGGGAAGGATCCTTAGTTATAAACAGCAAGAATAATTTACAGCTAAAGAAGGGTAAGTACGGTGACTCATTCACCACCCACCCCTATCCCCACATTTTGTGCTCCCTTTGATCATAGTCTTTGCTCATCCTGTCACCCGGTATTTCGTACCTGCCTTGGCGTGTCTGCTTCCTAGCTGCAATACAGTCCTGGTGCCACGGGCCGGCCATTTAACTGTCTAAAACACAGTGATTGTGATCAATGCGTAGCTCTGTGCCCTTGACAAGATTATATTTAACACTTGTATGTCACAACTGATGGAATGTGAGTCCTGAAAATGAAGTTGGTGCTTACAATAGTGAGATGACCAGGATTTACCCGCTATAGAAGTAGAAGAGACAAAGGTTTACTAGTTACAGAGCTTGATCGGCGCAGATGTTGTATGCGAGGCTGAAAACAGTTCAGTTCTTAGGCATAACACCTAATGGAGGCTTGCATCACATGTAGTTGATTTGTTGAGCATGTATTTATTATTTTTAAATTTCTTATTACAAATTCTCTAACTTGTTGCATTATTGTTTCCAATGACTGATTCGAAGTCTAATATTATTTGAAGTGATTGACAGGGTATTGGCCAGCTATTTACTTCGCTAAATGGTTGAGGAACAAATGTATGTTTGGTTGTGACTGCTTTTGTGAGATGAGATTATAATAATTTAGCAAATGTTTAAATGGTCTGTTAACCTAAGTCGATAGAATTGTACTGGTGTATCCAAAAATGAATATGAGCTGCTTATGTGAAAAGTTAAGGAAAGTCAAAGGCAAATATACAGGGAATACTGTCTTTCCATGGTTGGCATTAAGTGGGAATAAGTTCTCCTGGACACACTTCTGAATCCAGTTTGGTAATAAAGTTCCTGTAGCCAACAGAATGTAACTCAAAAGTGATTTTAGGTTTTTTTTTTTTTTTTTGGTTTTGCTGTGGTTGACTCCTCTTGAAGTTCTCATTGAGCTTCATATATACCTGTGGTTTCTGTCTTTGGTCTGTGTTAGTAAAGAAGTTGGTTTTGTTGAAGGTTGTTCCTGACGCTAACCAATCAGTTTGACGAGAGAGCTATTTTTCTCCTTTCTTTTATTTCTTTCCGTCTTTCTTTGTCCCTTTCTTTCTTTGTCCCTTTCTTTCTTTCTTTCTCCCTTCTTTCTTTCTCCCTTCTTTCTTTCTCCCTTCTTTCTTTCTCCCTTTGTCCCTTTCTTTGTCCCTTTCTTTCTTTCTTTGTCCCTTTCTTTGTCCCTTCTTTCTTTCTTTCTTTCTCCCTTCTTTCTTTCTCCCTTCTTTCTTTCTTTGTCCCTTTCTTTGTCACTTTCTTCCTCTCTCCCTTTCTTATATATATTCAGTGAGCTAGTCTGCTGCATATTCAACAAAGTCTGTGGCTTCTTAATTAGGCTTTCTCCGGTGCAGGGATGTTCTTACAAGCCCCGTTCTCTCTTTAAATACTATTCTAATGCTTCTTCAGCTCTTTGAATCACCTTATTCTTCCATTCTAAAACTCATGCGGTTCGTTTGAATAACACTGCACTTCTGGTTCCCCAGGAATGGTTTTCAGCATCAATCTGGGTCTGTCAGATCTGGCCAACAAGGAGGGGAAAAAACCAGAGGAGAAGACCTACTCATTATTCCTCGGTGACACTGTGCTTGTCAACGAGGTATGTACGGAATATTTGTGTATTAAATAACAAGTACATTTGAGGAGTAAAATGCTAAATATGCAAACATTTTAGCTAACCAAACTGTAGGCAGGCAAGATTCCCATTATTGTTTTCCCTTCGACCGTTGCATGATATGTCCGTTATTGTTGAACAAGCATTCATCCGGTGTTTTGGAAAGTTAATCTAAAGAGGGCAGGCGGAGGATAGGGCTAAGAAGAAAATATTACTGCAGGACAGTGCAGATGGGGAGTGGCTATGGTAGAGCCTTGTGTAGGAGGGTGACAAGCGAGCGGAAGCAAGGTGTGGCAGAAGAGGGGTGACAAGTTTTAAGCGGAGAGGAGATGCAAGAAGTTGGTGACACTGACAGTTTTCACCAGTGATCACTGCATCCTACTAGAGCATTTTGGTCCATCATCCTTCCAACCCATGCTGACAAATTAGGTAAGTTGCCAAAAGCACACTTGAAAGATAGGCTTTGTGAATCACATAGGCCCATTGAAGCATCCCTTCTTAGTGCCTGTGTTTGATGAGGAGCACCGCTCTGAGATGAAATAAGCCATGCACAGCCACTACTACAGCCATACATTCACGAAGTGTGCCCAGGGCATCTTGGCCCCAGCCTGCCTGCCTATATCTGTATGCATCTTATTGTAGTGCATGAGCAAACCCACTTATTTGATATCGGATACCCAGCAACCATATGAGTACGGCTTAATCTCCATTCTTTTGGTGCACAGTAGTTAACATCCCATTGCCTTTATGGGCTTACACTAGGTACTTTTAATAGACTGCGTCAATACTGAGCCTGGGATGAGGATTTTTCCATGTTCTTGGACAGTAAAATGGGCCTGAGATTCCTTTAAAAATGAGGGCTGGACTCGCCTTCTTTCTCCATTGTTGATCTTTCATTGGCTCACTTGCTTCAACTAGTCCCCTCATAATGCTGTGAATATTCAGTAGAAATGTAAATCGGCATTGGCAGAATATACACATTCGGCTTAGTACCTCATACAGTTTTATCCACTTTGTTTAAATTGGCTTACAGCAAATGAGTTGGTGACAGTTCGTGTTTGGTAAAACAGAGGAGCGTGAACACAAAGTGATCTAAGTGTCCTTACTGAACTCTCCTCTTGATATCAAAACTTACTTTTGTAGCAGTTATCCTACTGCATCTAAAACGCATTACTCTTGTGGATACATGAGGACATTTTCTGTTGCGTTTACACTCTGGATTTTAGCTTGGCATTCTAAGTTGAATGCCTTGGAACAGCTGATCCATTCAGCATGTCTGATTTATCACAGATATTCCGATTTCCCATACTGCACTATGGTGAAATTTGGATTTTCAATTAATAAGAATCGGATGAGTCCTGTATTTTGGAGATATGAACAGCTGAGATCAAAAAGTAAAGCGATGACTTATTTTATTATACATTGCAAACCATTTCTCATAGGTGTAAAATACTTGAGTAGATGAGATTACCATTCGTATTATGTGAAAGCAATCTATTCTGAATATAGTTGTAGTTTCTCAATTTTAATCCAATTTAGAGCCAGATAATGGCACCTGGTCACAAGAATTAATAAAAGTTTGGTACAGAAGTGGCTAGTGCAGAAGATCAAATCTGTGCAATGCGGATTTCATTTATGTTCAAGAACTTTACTTGTACAGGATACCGTGGGCAGCTTTTTTATGCTTAAATTATGTTTATTTTTCTGATATAGTCAAATGTGTTTCATCAGCACATTGCTGTTCTAGATGCATCCAGTACAGATCATGTACATATGTTTTATAATTGTCTGATATTAGGAGTTCTTTGTCCACGATAAATTACTTTCTAAGCTTTGTGTTGAATGGTGTATGTAGGAAAGTGATTTCTGTTGCAGTACCCCCCACTTTTTGGCTGGTTTCTGATACAACTTTGACTGTAGGGTACTGGGTCCCCGCTAAGCAGGTTCTCAGTACCAGTGTTCTATCCCTAAAACTGGTCCACCACTGGCTCGCATACAAGTCCCTAGTAAAAGATACCCCTGGTACCAGCGGCCTTGTGGCTAAAAAGGGTCCCTAAGGGCTGCAGCACGAACTGTACCGCCCTAGGGGACCCATCACCAAGGCCGTGCCACGGCAGCTTGCATGCCTTGGTACGTTGAAAAACAGTCGACATGGCACACTGCTTGTATGCGTGCCATGTCCAGCAGCACTGCCTAAGATATAGGTAAGTCACCCTTCTAACAGGCCTTACAAGCCCTAAGGCATGGTGCACTATATCTCGGGTGTGGGCATATCTGCATGAGCAGATATGCCCCTACAATGTTTAAGTTTATCCTTAATATTGTAAGTGCCAGTGAGGCCATAGAGAGTACATGGGAACGGAAACGTGACAACTCGAGTTCCCCTGCACCATGATCTCTTCACTGAATCCAGGAGTGTTTGGTACCAAACAGCTCCTCTTAATAAACCCATACTGATGCCAGTGTGGGATTTATTAAACTATGTACCCAGAGGGCACCTCAGAGGTGCCCCCTGAAAACCTACCAACGCTGGTGTGGTCTCCGACTAGCTTTAGGCTGCCTTTCACCATCAGACATGTTTCTGGACCCCTGGGTCGAGAGCCCCTGCTCTGAGCCCACCCAGAAAAAAAATCCATCAGGATGAGCACTGTGCTCGAGGGGAAGTTTCAAAGGCCTTGCCGGGTTTGTAATACGACCCCAGCCTCTGCTGCGAGCAGATGGCAGCCCCCGGTTCAGAGAGCCGGCAGGAAAACGTAGTGCGAAAAGTTGTGCTCCCCTTCGCCAACCCCAATCCTCAGATGCTGGAGGCGAAGTGAAGCACATTTTTCAGTGCTCACCATCTTGAAGTTGGTGGGACATATCCAATTAAGGCTAGCGCTAGGCCCCCCTCCCACAAGCTGGTGGCATAATAGTGGGTGTAGACACACCAGGTAAGGACCCTATTGGTCCCTACCAGTTCCTCCCCTGTAACACCCCTAAATCTAGTATTTAGGTGCCCCCCCCAACCCTGAAATAAGATTCCTGATGACCTAAGGAGAACCAGACACTAAAGCGTTGCACCAGCAGAGAAGACAGCAGAAACCAACTGACTTTGCCCCAGCCCTACTGGTATGCAGCCCTCGATGATCCTTCACCAAAAGACCCATCCTGCAGCCTGGCGACCTCCAAAGCATTGGGAGGACTGCCTCCCTTCACTAAAGATCAAGATCTCCCAAGAACAGCGGACCAGTTGAAGAAAGAACCAACTTTAAAAGAAAAATCTCTGCCCTGAGGAACCCCAAAACTGCCTCCGAACCGACCTCTGCACCAAACACCCACGGCTCGAGTCCAAGTGGCCCACCGGTCCTGCGAAGATTCTCCAGTGTCTCTGATCCAGAGTCCACCATGGGCTGAATGGACTCAACCTTGACGCCTGTAGCCTCAATCCGAAGACTCCCCCTGACACGACCTGCCCGGTAAGCTGTTCCCTACGCCGAAGGACACCCCTGCACCCAAAGCCCCTGGGACTTTGGGAGCTTGACCAAGGGGGTCCCTACGTCCCCTAGCATCAGTTCTTACCTGGGCAGCTGTTGGTTTTCTTCGTCCGGCCTCCTGGGCTGCGCCTGCAGCCTTTCCTCAAACTGTGTACTTACTCTCAAGATTGCATTCTTATGTTCCTCCCATAGGATAACATTGCTGAACTGAAAAATTCCACTAAGTGTCCACTTTTTAAAGTGGGTTAAAGTGAAAAGCATTTTTGTTGAAAAACGTCCTTGCCTTTTAACGTACATCTTGGTTTTAAAATAAATCTTGAAAAACTTTTTTATAAAATTGGTGTTCATCTCCGTTTTGAGTCGTATCATTTTATTAATCGCTGTGTGTATGACAAATGTCTTATACTGTGTTAGGCCTAAGGCTGCTTGACCACATTTATGTAACCACAGTGCCCAGAGCGCTTCTGGGCTAAGGGAACCAGAGGCACGGGGTGGTGAGAGTCGGCAGCCTCCAACATAGAATGTATATCACACTAGAGCCGCTCCCAATGTCCTGTTGCTAGTGCTCGTGTTTATAGTTCGTGAGTACTGGCATCTCACAAAAAGTGAAGGACTGGTCTCACACACCACCTGGTGTCATGCTTCATCATTGACCAGTCCTCGCCCTCTAAAAACTTGGTTTGGTAGAGGGCGGGCATACACCTGACGACAGGGATGCACTTCTAAACTAAGTGGGGGCCCGTTATAAAAAATAGTGAGTTAAAATGCCATTATAGGTGTCAAATTAAATTTTAATAGTGCAGACATCTATATGGTAATTAAAATCAAGTGACCGGTGAACTGGGGATATTTATTGTCCCCCACCGATGTCCATGTGGTCGACATGTTTCTGCCTAGTGGCCCATGGGGGTCCATGGCATTCATCAGGACCTAAAAAGTTGAAAGATAGAAAATAAGGGCTCCACTCTTACCAAACTATGGTGAGAGGGTCTCCACTAAGTGGGGTGATATAAATCACTCTCCACCAAAATAGGGCCTGAATCTAGAGCCCTAACTTGGGGACACTGTGCCCCATAGGAGGGTGAGGGCAGGGGACCCCTTCGGTCCAGACCGTGTGCCACGGCGCGATCTCCGCCTCTAAGCCTATCCTTGTGCACCTCCGCTCCTCGAATGCTTGACCACATTACCACAAATAAATAACTTTGGGTTTACATTGGGCCCTGTACACTTCTGGGGGAATCTCTGGACTCTTTGCACTATATAACCACTTAGTGGTATATCTCATAAAGAGCCAGCTTCCTACAATGTATACCTCAGTATCCTTACCTAGATTTGTTTTGTATGAGTAACAATTCTATTAATTCTACAGTGTTATTATGTATGGCCACAGCAATAGCAAGATTATATTAATCACGAAAAATAGTGATGAGCAAGAGTTTCGAAAATGGCTAAAGCTTTACTGCTCAAAAAATGAATAGGAAAATGGTAATTTGGAATTAGGTGTTCTAAATAATAGAATTAATATGAATATGCAATCATGAAAGTAATTATTCTGCTAAGCCTATGTCTTAAAATGTTAGAAATGTCTACTAATACGCAGGCATCATGCCCTAAACAAATGTTCGAGGCATATGAGCTCTAGATCATATGCTATGCATAGATCGCCATCTAGTGTTGGGTCCGGATGTTTGCACTTTGTTTTTCTTTGAAGAAGTCTTTCCAGTCACGAGGTAGGCGACTCCTCCTTTCGGTGATAGTGCGCATGAGCATCGACTCCATTGTTAGTTTTTTTTTTCGCCATCGGGTTCGGATGGGTATTGCTGCGCTCCGGTTTGGCACCGTTTCTCGATTCCCTTTGACGCGCAATCAACTACCCTAGACGGTATTGTTATTGATCGCGGTTCTCCATTCGTCGCGTATCGTCTCACCTCAAAGACTTCGATCGGAAAACTTGTGGCGGGCTGTCTGGCCTACCTGCGCCGACCGCAATACCAGTCGATGGAACGGACTCCCTTCAAGTTATGTCCCGGATGTCGTGCTAAATTCCCACGCACCGACTTGCACGAAGTGTGCAACCTCTGCCTGTCCCCGGAACACGAGAAAAACTGCGACGTGTGTCGATCATTTCGATCAAAAAAGACACTTTGTGAGCGTCGGGCTCAATGCCACGGGATGCAACACCAGAGCGGCTCCGCACCGGACAGCTTCGGTGAAGATTCCGAGACAGAACAGCAAGCTCAAGGAGCCGAAGAGGAAGAAAATTTCTCCGTGTCTGAAGTCGACTCCGACATGGAAGAAGAGGAGCAAGTTACACCAACAAAAGGTTTCCGATGCCCCGCCTTCGGGCCCTGCTCCAAAACATAAAGGGAAGCCTTCCGGCTCGGGCTCTAGCCGGCGCCACTCTGGTGCCGAGGAAACACCTTCACCACCGAAACCCAAATCGAAACATATATCGGTCACAATTCCACCGTTGCCGAAGACTCTACCTTCGACACCAAAAGGCTCGGAGCCGAAACCTTTGACGCCGAAAAAACAACTAAAGATAAAGATACTGTCTAAAGAGCCTCGACCCAATGCCCCGCCTTCGGATCCGAAGCAAAAAAAACTTGTGATCAACCCTGATACAGGACATATCCATGCCAGTGGACCAGCCAGAGGACTACCATATTCCTCTCAAAAGCAAAAGTGTGGGTACTAACCCTTCCCCCACCTTACATTCCACCTCCTTCCCCCACTGATCCCAATTTGCTCATTACACCATCAAATTCACCACCACCACTTACACCTGACCCACAGGATGACGGGATGAGGATGAAGATCAGGATAGGCCACAGGACATTGACCCGTGGGAGGATTATCATACTGACCCAAGCCCAGATAATGACCCTGATTTGTATCTGTCTAGACCCTCCCCACTTGATAACATTGGGTACAACAGGGCTGCTCAATATCACGGGGTGGAATTGCATAAAGAGCCTTTAGAAGAGGATTTCCTTTTTGAGACACTTCGTTTCTCTCAGAGAGCCACTCATACCTTACCTATGCTAAAAGGTATGTTGAAACACCACCAAAAGAGCCAGCTGGTTCACCTCGGAACTCCTAGCTTCCAAGCGTACCTGCCGGAAACTAGAGAAGAAATGGCACAGTGATAAGACACCGGACAGCCACACAGCCCACAAAGACGCCATCCGTAACCACCACCACCACCACCTCATCAGGTCCGCCAAGATAATCTCCTTCAAAGACCGCCTCGACAACAACGCACACAACAGCAAGGAGCTTTTCAACATAGTGAAGGAACTCTCCAATCCCAGCTCCAACACCAACGACATCCCGCCGTCGCAACCCCTGTGCGATTCCCTCGCCACCTTCTTTCACCGCAAGATCGCCGACATCCACGACAGCTTCAACACCCAGACAGCCCCAACTAAGATCGATGCACCAGACCCGCCGCACACCATCGACCACGACCCCCTGCCAGCCTGGGCCAGCGTGAACATCGAGGACACCATCAAGACCATGAGCACAATACACTCCGGCTCCCCGTCAGACCCTTTCCCGCACCACATCTTCAACAAAGCCAGCAGCTCCATCGCACCCCACCTGTGCAATGTCCTCAATCTCTCCTTCGAGACCGCGACCTTCCCAGAGAGCTGGAAACACGCAGAGATCAACGCCCTACTCAAAAAACCCAAGGCGGACCCGAGAGACCTCAAGAACTTCCGGCCCATCTCCCTGCTTCCGTTCCCAGCCAAGGTCATCGAGAAGATCGTCAACAAACAGCTAACCCGATACCTCGAAGAAAACAGCATCCTGGACCCATCCCAATCGGGGTTCCGCAGCAACCACAGCACTGAGACTGCCCTCATCGCCGCCACCGACGACATCAGGATCCTGCTGGACAATGGTGAGACCGCAGCCCTCATCCTGCTGGACCTCTCTGCCGCCTTCGACACTGTCTGCCACCGCACTCTACGCGCACGCCTCCACGACGCAGGGATCCGAGACAAGGCCCTGGAATGGACCACCTCCTTCCTCCCCGGCAGGACCCAGAGAGTCCGCCTCCCATCATTCCGATCCGAAGCCTCCGAGATCATCTGCGGCGTACCCCAGGGATCGTCCCTCAGCCCAACACTGTTCAACATCTACATGACCCCGCTCGCACGCATCGCCAGGCAACACGACCTCAACATAATCTCCTACGCCGACGACACTCAACTGATCCTCTCCCTCACCAAGGACCCCTCGCCGCCAAATCCAACCTCCATGAAGGAATGAAGGCCGTCGCCGCTTGGATGAAGATCAGCCGACAAAAACTGAACACGGAGAAGACAGAGGTCCTCATCCTCGGCTCCAACCCTCAGCCTGGGACGACTCCTGGTGGCCAACGACGCTGGGAGCAGCCCCGACACCCACCGACCACGCACGCAACCTGGGAGTCATCCTCGACTCAACGCTCTCCATGGACAAGCAAGTCAACGCAGTCTCATCCTCCTGCTTCAACACCCTCCGCATGCTTCGCAAGATCTACAGGTGGATCCCGACAGACACAAGAAGAACAGTCACCCAGGCCCTCGTCAGTAGCAGACTTGACTATGGGAACGCCCTCTATGCGGGAGCCCCGGCCAAGCTCATCAAGCGGCTGCAACGCATACAAAACGCCTCCGCACGCCTGATCCTCGATGTACCACGCCACAGCCACATCACCCCCCACCTTAGGAACCTGCACTGGCTCCCCGTCGACAGGAGAATCTCCTTCAAACTCCTCATCCACGCACACAAGGCACTCCACAAGACTGGCCCAGCCTACCTCAACAGACGACTCCTCTTCTACGTCCCCAACCGCCAACTCCGCTCCGCCGACCTCTCCCTCGCCACCGTCCCTCGCATTCGAAGAACTACCACCGGCGGCAGATCCTTCTCCCACCTCGCCGCCAAGACCTGGAACACCCTTCCACTAAGCCTACGACAGACCCAAGACCTGCTGACCTTCAGGAGGCTACTCAAGACCTGGTTGTTCGACCAGTAGCAGCACCCCCCCCCCCTTTTCTTTTCTTTTCTTTTTCCCTAGCGCCTTGAGACCCTCACGGGTAAGTAGTGCGCTTTACAAATTCTGATATTGATTGATTGATTGATTGAAACACACAGACAAGATATTTAAAGATCCTGTGAGGGCAAGAATAATTACACCTAGAGTGGAGAAAAAATATAACCCTTCACCCACCGACCCTGTTTACATCAGAGGTCAGTTGCCTTTAGACTCTTGTGGTTTCCAATGCTCGCAAGAGAGCTAACTCACAAACCACAGGTGAGGCTCCTCCTCCTGATAAGGAGTCTAAGCTTATTGATGCCTCGGGCAAAAGAGTGGCTTCACAAGCGGCTAATCACTGGCGCATTACCAACGCTCAAGCTCTGTTGGCTCGCTATGATAGGGCTCATTATGATGAGTTAGAAAAACTCATGCAATTTTTACCTGACGAGCACAAAACTAAGGCCAATGACCTCATCCAAGAAGGTAAACTTATCACTAATACCTCAGTCAGGTGTGCCCTGGACGCAGCAGATACAGCAGCTCGTACAGTAAACACCAATGTACTCCTACGCAGACATGCTTGGTTGAGAATCTCAGGATTCAAGCCTGAGGTGCAAACCTCCATCCTCAACCAACGATTCGACAAAGAACATCTCTTTGGGTCAACGGTTGATACCTCGCTGGAGAAGATGAAAAAAGACACGGAGGTCGCAAAGTCCATGGGGGCTTTGCAATTGCCTGCCACTAGGGGTTCCTTTCGCCGCTCCTTTTTATAGGGGTGGTTCCAAAAATGTATCCACCGAAAACCCCTCCTCCTCTTACAAGGGTAACAACCAATCCCCCTCTTCAAGAGGTTATTTTAGAGGTGGTTTCAAAGGAAACCACGGGAAGGGAAGAGTCTGAGGCAACTCCACACGCACATCCCCCGCAAACAAACAGTGACTTCCTTCCGTTACCCCCTGGTCATTCCACTCCTGTCGGGGGACATCTCTCTCAATTCCTACCTGTCTGGAATTCAATCACCTCAGACAAGTGGGTACTACAAATGATCCAATATGGTTACTGCCTGGAACTTACACACACTCCCCCAGATAGTCTTCCAAGATCACATGCAATGTCAACAGAGCATCTTACCCTTCTAAAGCAAGAGGTTCTCTGTCTCTTGGAAAAACACACTATAGAACCAGTCAAATTACAATATCAGGGGACCGGGGTATACTCCCTGTACTTTTAATTCCCCAAAAAGACGGATCTCTCAGGCCCATACTAGACCTCAGAGAACTGAATCTGTACATTCAGTCGGACCACTTTCACATGATCACACTCCAACAAGTGCTCCCACTCCTTCAGCAAGGCGACTTTCTGTCCACTCTGGACTTAAAGGACGCCTATTTCCATATTCCCATTCACCCTGCTTACCGGAAATACCTCAGGTTTGTGGTAGACGGCCCAGAGTTTTCACCAAATGTCTGGGAGTAGTCGCGGCTCATCTAAGGAGACAGCACATTCACGTCTTCCCTTACCTAGACTGGCTCATAAAAGCCAGCTCCCAGCAAAGCTGCCTACGCCACACTAAAAAAACTGTCCAACTGCTTCACGACCTTGGGTTTACTGTAAACCTCACCAAGTCTCATCTCCAACCATCCAATACACAACTGTATCTAGGAGCCACAATAGACACTCAAAAAGCTCTAGCGTGTCCCAACCCAGTCAGAATCCGCAACATGCAGACTCTAATATCTCAGTTTCAGTTACAACACTCATTACCAGCTCGAGTGTTCATGCAATTGATAGGAATGATGGCGTCTTGCATTTTAATTGTTCCTTACGCAAGACTTCAAATGCGTCCCCTCCAGGAATGCTTAGCACGTCAGTGGAACCAAGCTCAAGCTCAGTTATCAGATCTAGTGTTGGTAGATGGCCGCACCCATCGCTCTCTGCAGTCGTGGAATACAAAAAACCTTTCTAAGGGGTGGCCATTCGTCGACCCGGTTCCACAGCTAGTGCTAACATCAGACGCTTCGCTCACTGGTTGGGGAGCTCATCTACAGAAACATACCATTCAGGCCATGTGGACTCTTCAACAAAAGCAACTCCACTTAAACCATCTAGAACTTCTAGCAATTTTTCTAGCGTTGAAAGCTTTTCAACTTCATCAAGTAGGCAGAGCTGTCCTAATTCGCACAGACAACATGACAGCAATGTACTACATACAAAAACAGGGGGGGACACACTCTCTCCAGCTCTCACAGTTAGCCCAGAGCATCTGGAGATGGGCCATACCTTACAAAATATATCTCCTTGCGGAACACCTTCCAGGAGTAAACAACCAGATTGCGGATCTGCTCAGTCGTCAACGACACCAGATCCACGAATGGGAACTCCAACCTCAGGTTCTCCTCCCGTTCTTTCAAATGTGGGGCTTCCCAGACATAGATCTGTTCGCCACCCACCTAAACGCAAAATGCCCAAACTTCGCATCCAGGGGTCCACACCCATTGTCCAAAGGCAATGCACTATGGATGAATTGGTCAGGGATATTTGCTTACGCTTTTCCGCCTCTCCCACTCGTTCCATTAGTGGTTCGGAAGCTCAGACGGCACTCCCTGACACTAATCCTGGTTGCTCCCACATGATCCCATCAACCCTGGTTCACAACCCTCTTGGAGTTGTCAGTAGTTCCCCACCCAAAACTCCATCTCACTCCCAATCTCCTCATTCAGAACCATGGAGGGATAAGGCATCCAGATCCCAGTCATCTCAACCTTGCGATCTGGCACCTGAAATCCTAGAGTTTGGCTACCTCAATCTTCCCCCAGATTGCATGAATATCATCAGAGGCTAGACGTTCTACCACAAGGGCATGCTATGCAGCAAAATGGAAGCGGTTTGTGATTTACTGAAATAACAATCAAGTCAATCCGCTAGACGCTTCAATGCAAAACATCATTTGTTATCTATTACATCTACAGCGTTCCAATTTAGCATATATATCCATACGCTTACATCTTGCTGCGATAGCTGCATATCTTCAGAACAGACAACATTTGTCTCTTTTTAGAGTGCCTGCCATTAAAGCTTTCATGGAAGGACTCGAGAGTCATTCCCCCTAGACTTCCACCTCCCCAGTGTGGAATCTCAACATCATTCTTACAAGACTCATGGGTCCGCCTTTTGAGCCATTGCATAGATGTGAACTGCAATTTCTCACTTGGAAGGTAGCTTTCCTCATAGCTATCACATCTCTAAGAAGAGTGGGTGAGCTTCAGGCACTAACACAGGGGTGTAAAATTTAATAAAATATCTACTCGTCTGAGGGGGCAGGCTGCTTCATAAATCTACTTGTCCTGTAACAAAATCCACTTGTCCCTTTTGTGCCATGTAATGCGGGGACAAATTATGGCAGCAATCTCATTATATAAGAGCTCCGAAATAGCCTCTCTGATTATGCCAGGGCTCCTTCCATAGTAGGGTTTGAATACTAGCAATTGCCATATGTTGCCACATTTCTGCAGATCTACATACTGGCACTGAAGGTAATGGTATGCAACAGTTCCAGTGTTGGAATGCCCTTTTGAGTCTGTGCAAACCTATTAACTTGCATGTTTTAAGGGTTTTCACCAACTCTTCTCTAATCTTTTCCCATACTGAAAGAGGTTGCAAATTTACTCCCGACAATGGCAGACATAAAACTTCTTCCAGGGTTGGGAAAAAAAAGTGGTTGGAGGGAAAGTGAACTTGCAAACACCCAGATTTTCGCATGAGCAAATCTACACCTGCATATTTGCTCATGCTAAAATGCAGTTCACAAATATTTTCTAGGAGTACTAATTTATCCAGTATTGGGGTATCTTTCATAGATTCACATGCCTGAATCATTCCCCGTCGCCGAGATGGGAGCCCCACGGTAAAATACAAAAGTAGTGCCATAATACTATAATAATAGGCTAAAAGAGGCCAAAGGCTATACCTTAGTAGCCTATCTATGTCTGTTGGACTTGGCCCTTTTTGCAGGGTCATCCCTGAACTTTTTGCCTTCCTCCTGTATTTTTTCTGACCTGTTGTTGGCTGTTTTATGACTCTGGGCACTTTACCACTGCTGATCAGTGCTAAAGTGCATATGCTCTCTATTATAAATTGATGTATGGATTAGTGATTCCATGATTGGTTGGTTTGGTTTACTTGTCAGACCCTAGTACAGTGCACTGAGTGTGCCCAGGGCTTGTAAACCAAATGCTGCTGGTGGGCTTGCAGCACTGGTTGTGCCACCCACAGAAGCAGCCTGTAAAAGTCTCAGGTCTGCCATTGCAGAGCCTGTGTGCAGTCTGGTACTGCCATGTTGACTGGGCAAGTGCACCCACTTGCCAGTCCCTAAACCTTCCCTTTTCTGCATATTAGTCACCCCTATGGTAGGCCCAAGGGCAGGGTGCATTGTAAGTATAAGGTAGGACATGCCCTGGTGTGTGTGGCATGTCCTAATAGTGAATTACAGCCATTTTCGTTTTTCACTATTGCAAGGCTACCTGTTCCCCATAGGCCAGAATTGGCAGTTTGATTGTTACATCTTATAATCCTAACTGACCCAGGGAACATGGTAGAAAAACGAATTTAGTATGCCTGAACTCAGAATGATAAAATACATCTTGTAGTGAAGTTGGTTTTAACATTGTGTTTGAAAATACCACTTTTAGAAAGTAGGTATTTTTCTTGCCTAACTATCCAAGCCTGCCTCTGCTAGGTTGTGTATTCCTTGTCTGGGTTTGCGAGTGACAGGGGCTGGGGGATTCCAGGAGACAGGGTGAGTCAGCACAGGGCTGAATAGAGAGATCTGCATGGAGATGGGTGGGAGGAGTTGCACCTGGGACCTGAATAGGGCTGTGCCTTCCCTCCACAATGCTGGCTCCACCTCCTGTGGTGTCTGATGTCCCTGGCCTACACTGTGAAAGGAAAGGAGTCTTGTCAACAAAGTGCTCCAGGACTGACCAGAACTGGTTTGGACTAGGCAAAGGCCTCTCTGCCTTCAGAGAACAAAGAGAATATGTGTATAAAAGAGGGGACCCAAACCCCAGAAGATCAGATCACTTTGGGAAACAAGAAGAAACCTTTGCTGAGGAGAGGAACCAGAGAAACTGAGGAGGAGACTATCCCTATGCTGAGTGCTGTTTGGGGGATTGGCCTGCAGTGGTTGCCTGACTGCCAAAGAAAGGAGAGAGGAACTTTGTGTGTACTTTCATCAACTTGTAAAAGATCTCCAAGGGCTTGAGAAAAGAGCTTGCCTCCTGCTGAAGTCTCAGGGACAACAGACTTCACCAACCAGCTCCCCAATAGTCTTTCTGTAAAGTGCCTGCTGCTGTGCTGGACTTTCTGAGGGACTGCGTGTCGCTAGAAGCGCGACTCACGAAGGAGAAGCGTCGCCGCCGAAGCGCCTCGCATCGCCGGAGAAGAGGACCGACGTCTCATCAGACGCCGCCGCATCACCGGGAAGCGTGTCGCAGGGCCTGTCACGGCTCAGAAGAATCGTTGAGTTGCCGCACGGCCGTCAGGCGTGCACGCATCGTGTCGCATCAAAAAGACGCCATCTTTGTTTCTTTGCACCGGATCTTCATCGCATCACGGTGTTGCTGGTCGCATCGCCACGGAAGCTCAGTAAGAAACAGACGCATCACCTCCCCACGCCGAGAAGAACCGACGCATCCCCTACGCATCAGTAGGGACCCGACGCCTCACCGTTCTTGCGTGTAAGGAACCGACGCATCCCCTTCCCTGCAACACTTTCGTTGTATAGCGTTACGCATCCAAAGGTACATTGAACTCAAAGTGTTGCATTTACCATCTTAAGAGAACTGAGCTAATTCTACCATTTTTGAAGTACAGTATTGTGGATTTTTGTCGTTTTATGGTCTTGTGTTAAATCTATATAAAAGATATTTATTTTTCATATACAACTTGGGTGGTGTCCATCTGTAGTGTTGTCACTTGATTACTGTATGTGTTCACAAATGCTTTACACACTGCCTCTGAGATAAGCCTGTCTGCTCGTGCCAAGCTACCAAGGGGGTGAGCAGGGGTTATTTTAGGAGTGTATCCCCCTTACCCTGACTAGACGCAAGGGTCCCTATTTGGTCAAAGGTACCTACCTCTACCAACTAGAGACCCCCAAATCTAACAACGTCCTTATTGGAAAAAGGACCAAAAGTCAGCTCCAACCAATCAGCTACCAGCACTCTCTAGAACACTCCCAGCAGAGGCCAGTTCTCCTCAGATTTTCACCGCACGTCGTGTGGAAGGAAGTCTCCCTGAGTGCTACTCAGTTTTTTTCTCTTCAGCTCTTCAAGCAAATATGTCTGACAAAAAAGGCCTCTTCCGCTCCTGCAGGACCTGTGGGAAGAAGAGGGTCCATGTAGATGATCTACTTAAAGATTGTCTTTATTGCCTCTACCCCAAACATGAGGCTAAAGACTGTAAAATCTGCCGTACCTTTCCCAGCAAGAGACTCGGGGATAGAGAGGCAAGATTACTTTTATGGCTCAAGTCTTCTAAAGAACGACCTCCTTCGGCTGAGGAAGGAGACCGAGCTTCCACATCTAGTAAGAGGGCTAGATCTCAAGAAAGCTCCTCGGGTGAGGGAAGGAAGCATCTTAAAACTTCCCAGGATAAGCCTGTCCATAAAGAGGATTTCTAAACATTCCTCTGAGCCAACGTTGTCTCCGCCCTCTACACCGCTTACAGAGCGTCCAAGATCGTCTTCTACTGACTCTGTAAGTAACAAACACTTCAAAAAATCTGTGTCGACGACGACTGTTCCTTCATCGTCGACGATGTGTTACGTCGTCGACGCCATCGTCGACGGCAACTGTTACGACGGCTATTTCCTCTCCTATCTTGTCTACAAGAATCACTATTACGACGAGGCCATCGTCTAAGTCCGTCGACGACCCATCGTCGACGAAGAATCCATCAGTGAGGCCACCGTCGACTACGACAGTCGACGAGGTCACCGACGACAGCGCCGTCGACGACAGCGCCATCGACTGTTATCTTGCCACCGTCGACGAGCGACCTTCATGCAATACTGGTTTCTGCACCGTCGACGCCCACGTCGACGAGAGTTAACTAGCTCAAGACGTTTCAAAGGCCTTTTCAACAGCAGCCTTTTCAGGACTATAGTAAAGTGTCCCCTCTATTGCCATCCCACCTTTTAGAGGGTTTCGTGGAGGAGGATTATGATGATGAGGATCCTTACGGTGTAGCTCACAGTCCATCTGAGCTCAATGTAAAATGCCAAGACGTTGATGACGACTGATTACCAGGAGGGACATTATTATCACGAGCAATTTATGGCTCCACGTCATGCCTATCAGTTCCATCACATACAGGAACCACGCCATAGAGAGATGGCTCATCTTCCTCCAGCACTTATTCAGGATCTGCTGGCTATGTTGGCGGATTGCCGTCAAAGATTTCCTCCTCAGCAAATTCCGACAGAGAACCCACTTCCTCAAGTAGCGGTTCCTGCTTCGGTACCAGAGCCTACTATACCTAGTACACCGGCTCATGCACCGGGTCCACCTGACACTGGACACCAGGACACTTCCTCCTCGGATGAAGAAGTTGAGGAAGGTGAATTGCCTGATCAGGCAACTGCTCCAGATCCCTGGGATGATTATATAATCCCGACACCATCTCCGCCTCCGCACTTACCCTCTGATTCTCCTCCCGAAGACATCAGAGGATTTCATAATTTGATGCAGAGGGCAGCCACTAGGTTCCAACTACCTATCACTGTCAAGCAAACAGACTGTTTTTTACATGATTTTAAAGAGGACACTAGAAAGGTCATGCGCTCTGTTCCTATTATAGATTACATCTGGCAGGAGGGCGTAAAAATCATGAAGACGCCAGCATCCATACCGGCGGTGCTACCTCGTGTGGAGAAAAAATATCGCGCTCCAGAGGACAGTCCATCTTGCTTTGTAGGACACCCGAGACAAGATTCAGTCATATCTCAGGCCGCACAGAGGCGTTCAAAGAACCCCGCAACACCTATTACTACTCCTCCAGACAGAGAGGGACGTCGTATGGACCTTATGGGGAAGAAATTCTCTTCTATGGCAGCGGCAACAATTAGAGCTGCTAATGCTTTAGCAATCATTAGCCGCTATGACCGTCAAATGTGGTCCGATAGGGCGGGATTGATAGATCTCATCCCGGACGAACAAAGACAGGAGGCCCGGAAGATCTTATTAGAGGGGGGAACGAGCTGCCTCCGAAACAATTGATTGTGCGTTAGTCATCGTCAACACGAGCTTTCGGCAATTGGCTGGAGCAGCAGTTCTTCGACGCCAGGTGTGGCTTAAAGCTACTACCTTCAGACCTGAGGTTCAGACAAAGATCCTGGACATGCCGTACGATGGGGACTCACTGTTTCGGAAAACATATCAATGAGGCTCTTTTAGCAATAAAGAATGCACCGGACACTGCAAAGTCTCTGGGCGCTCTGCGATATAGACGTGTACCTTTCAAGGGAGCCAGAGGGCGAGGATTCACAACATACCGAGGCGGCTATCAGTCAAATCAACCGTATCGACAATACCAGCCTCAATATCGCCAGTCTTACAACCAATCGTCGTACCGTCAGTCATTGACGGCTGGTTTCTCTCGCCAGGGCGGCCGTAAGCGAACACAGCAACAAGGCCGTGACTCTGCCAGAAAGCAATGAGCTTATCAGGGTGCCAGTTAAAATTCCCTCCCTACCCGTGGGTGCGAAAATTTCTGCTTATGCACAGCGGTGGCACGAGATCACTTCAGACCGCTGGGTGCTGGACCTAGTCACCAAGGGTCACACACTGGAATTTGTCCAGAAACCACCTACTACTCCGCCCAGGGGTTCCCCTCCCCCTCGTCTTCACTTATTGCGCAAAGAAGTCTTGATCATGCTCCTCAAGGAAGCGATAGAAGAAGTACAATACACGCAGAAAGGAACAGGTTTCTATTCTCGTTTCTTCCTAATCAGAAAGAAGTCAGGAGAATGGCGACCGATTCTGGACCTCCGCAAACTCAACGAGTTTCTCAAAAAACAAACATTCCGGATGGTAACGCTTTCCGATATTCTGGGATGCTTAAACGAAGGGGATTTCATGACTGTTCTGGACATGGAAGACGCATACTTTCATATCCCTATCCACCCAAAGCACCGAAAATATCTACGGTTCACAGTGGCTGGCACCCCCTATCAATTCAAGGTGCTCCCGTTTGGCCTAAAATCAGCGCCACGGATTTTCACCAAGTGCTTGGCACCAGTAGCAGCGACACTGCGATCTCGAGGGATCCAAGTTTTCCCATACCTCGACGATTGGCTGCTCAAAGCTCCGTCGGAGCAGGAAGCCAATCTTGCCACAACAGCTTGTCTCCATCTGTTCACTGCGCTGGGACTCACTTTGAACAAGGACAAATCGAACTTGCTTCCAACTCAGGTCATTTTGTTCCTAGGAGTGTCCCTGGACACCGTCCAGTGCAGAGCGTTCTTGTCTCAAGACCGTCAAGTGCGCCTTCAAAAATTAGCGACGACCATTTCAAGAAGAAAGTCAGTTTCTGTTCGAATATTCAAATCGCTTCTAGGGATGTGCTCTTCAGCAATCAACTTGGTTCCTTTGGCACGGGTCAAGATGAGACCTCTTCAAGAGGAACTACAGAAACAATGGCAACAAGCATTGGGGTCTTTCGAGGATGTTATCCGAATAACTGCACGAATGGTGGGCGCACTCCATTGGTGGTCCCAAACAGCAAATCTTGCCCAAGGTCTCACCTTTCTGCAAGACATCCCGGACTTCGTCTTAACAACAGACTCCTCCATGGAAGGATGGGGAGGTCATCTTCAGGATTTGCAAATCCAGGTTAATTGGTCTCAGATACAGAAACAAAGCCACATCAACAGTTTAAAACTCCGAGCCATATTTTTGTCTCTTCAGGCTTTCCTTCCAAGGATAGCAGGTTCCTCAGTGCTGGTCCGTACCGACAATACGACCAGCATGTACTACATAAACAAACAAGGAGGAACAAGATCCGTGACACTTTCCCAAGAAGCGCAGGAATTGTGGGAATGGACAACGTTCCACGGGATATCCTTGAAGGCCGCCGAGCATGTCAAGGGTCTGCACAATACCCTGGCAGATGCACTAAGCAGGTCTCAATCTGGCTGCCACGAGTGGGAGTTGGAACAAACTCAGGTGAACAAAATCTTTCTGACATGGGGCAAACCAGCTCTGGATCTGTTTGCATCACTGGAGAACAAGAAATGCCAATATTATGCCAGCAGGTTCCCTCAACGGGGGTCCAGGGGGAATGCCCTTTCAATGAGATGGTCTGGGATTTATGCCTACGCTTTCCCCCCCCATTCCATTAATCCCCAGGGTGCTCAGCAAGATGAAACTGGAGGGCTGCCACCTAATTCTGATTGCACCCCGTTGGCCCAGACAGTATTGGTTCCAGGAGCTTCTTCTTTTGTCACAAGACAGACCCATTCGCCTTAATCCAACAACGATGTTATCACGGAACAAGGGCCAGGTGATCCATCCGGATCCACAGTCCCTGCACTTGCACGCATGGCTCCTAAATTCCTAGAGTTCAAAGACCTCAATATTTCACAGGACTGTCGAGACATACTGTCTAAATCCCGTGCTGAAAGCACTGTCAAAACATATCGTCTAAAATGGAAAAGATTGTTGGTGTGAAACCAATGAAGTTCATCCAGTTCAAGCCCCTGCTGAACAGATTTTACCTTACTTGCTCTCACTGGCCAAGTCTGGCCTCACTTTTTCGTCAGTCAAGGTTCACCTGGCTGCTCTTTCCAGGTACAGGAAATCTCCTCAACTTCCTTCTTTATGTTCATCTTCTCTTATAAAACAATTCATGAGCGGGCTTTTTTGCGCTTTTCCTCCTGTGCGTGCACCTCCTCCAGAGTGGGAACTCAATGTGGTTCTAGCACAACTGATGAGACGACCATTTGAACCGATCCATAAAGCAGAGCTTAAATTCCTCACTTGGAAGGTAGCCCTCTTGCTGGCTCTTACTTCCGCAAGAAGAGTTAGTGAGATTCAGGCTTTTACGATCAAAGAACCCTTCTTACGCTTTACACAGGATTACGTGATCCTTCGGACAAATCCTAAGTTCATTCCGAAGGTACCGACGCAATTTCACTTGAATGAACCAGTAATGCTGCAAACTTTCTTTCTGAATCCATCCAGCCCAGCTGAACGGGCTTTACATTCATTGGATGTAAAAAGGTGTTTGAAATTTTATCTTCAAAAGACAAAAGATATCAGAAAGACGGATCAATTGTTAGTAGCCTACGGTCAAGGAAAACATGGAACCGCAGTAACAAAAGCCATAATAGCCAGATGGGTCGCATCTGCCATTCAATTCTTCGACGAAAAAGCCAATAAACCTCTCGCAGTGAAGGCTAAAGCGCACGCCACCAGAACTGTTGCTGCATCTACAGCTTTGTTTGCTGGGGTTACACTGGACAAAATATGCCGTGCTGCGACATGGAAGAATGTCCACACGTTCACAAGACACTACTGCCTCCAATCTGCACAAAGGGAGGATGCAGCGGTTGGACAAGCTGTGTTACGCCATCTCTTTCACTAAGGTCAGATTCTTTAGATTTCTTAAAGGCTTGTAAGGAAGTGGGTTTCTGTTGCAGTAACCCCCCCCACTTTTTGCCAGACCACTGATGCACTTTGACTTGATGTGCCCTGGGTCCCTGCCAATCAGGTTCCCAGGGCCTGTGTTCTTTCCCCAAAACTAACCCAATTGGCATCTCGAGCCACAGGTCAGCCCCTGGTAAATGGTACCACAGGTACCCAGGGCACTGTGACCAGGGTAGACCTCTAAGGGCTGCAGCACTTATTGTGCCACCCTTAGAGGCCCTGTACCTTTTCACACACACACTGCCTTTGCAGGCTGCGTGTTTTGGTGCAGAACAAAGTGAAGTCGACATGGCACACATCCCTGTGTGCCATGCCTACAACCCACTGCCCTGGCATAGATCAGCCACCCCTCTAGCTGGGTGCCGTATGCCAGTGGTGAGGGTACAAGTGCATGAGCCCTGTGTACCCCTGTAGTGTCTAAGTCCATTCTTAGATATTGTAAGTGCAGTGCTGCCATTAAGAGTATATGGTGCTGGGAGCTTGTCATTACGAACTCCACAGCACCATAATGGCTACCCTGAAAACTGAGAAGTTTGGTATCAAAGTTCTCAGCACATTAAACCCACACTGATGCCAGTGTGGGATTTAATGAAAAATGCACACAGAGGGCATCTTTGAGATGCCCCCTGAAAAACGACCAGCCTCTGGTGGGTTCCCTGACTGGTACATTTCACTGCCATCAAGCCTTGGACCACACAGCATAACGTGCATCGCCACTTGCTGCCCTGGAACTGATAATTTACAGTTTAATCGCCAGGTTTTTCATTCTTAGTACATCCTATTTAATCGGCCTCCACCACTGAGTGTAATTGTGGCTTAACCTTCCGCAAGCCCCTTGAGGCAATCTCTAATTATTCAGGCTTGTATTTTTAACTGTCCTGATGATGATCCTACTATTTATTAAAGAGGATCGAAACGTCGTCGACCAATGTAAACAGTTTGCACATTAATCAAATCTGATAAAAAAAGTGTATTTGCTGTTTCCTCAAGCTTGTTAGAAATTGTTCAATATTCCACAAGCTACTCTGTCTTGCCTGATATGTTCCTGTCCTAAGTGTACTTGTCATGTTTCTATGTAGGATGCAGGATTGTGTCCCACTGTATTGATGTGTTTATTTTTGGTTTTTGACATTTTTGAATAATTTAATTGAATGTCCGGCTGGACACTCGTAATATAGCACTGATTGGAGTCTGTTTATCCTGATGACCACACTGTTCTGTTTAAGGACCACTGTTCTAATACTAAACTGTTACCCAAGGTCCTTATCTACCTTTTCGGTTCCCTTGTGTTTGTGAAAATATTACGAACTCCACAGCACCATAATGGCTACCCTGAAAACTGAGAAGTTTGGTAGCAAACCTCTCAGCACATTAAACCCACACTGATGCCAGTGTGGGATTTAATGAAAAATGCACACAGAGGCCATCTTTGAGATGCCCCCTGAAAAAAGACCAGCCTCTGGTGGGTTCCCTGACTGGTACACACCAGCCTGCCACCACGAGACATGTTTCTGGACCCCTAGGGTGGGAGCCTACGCTCCCTGAGCCCAGAAACAAAGCATTTCCTGGGCAGAGGTGTTCACAGTTCCCCCAGGCCAGGAAGAGCCATCTGTGGCAGGAGAGCTCCAAAGGCCTGGCAGCCTTTGTAAAGCGACCCCCAGCCTCTCCTGCTATCAGGAGCAGGCCCACTTCCTGTCTCCCCTCCCTTTCGGCGGGAAGACAGGCGGGAAAAACTAGCCAGCCCAGGAGGTGTGCCCACCTCTGCCAACTCCACCCCTCAGGTGGGGGAGGCGAGGTGAAGCCCACTTCCCAGTGCTCGCCATCTTGCAGATGGCAGGCACTCCCCAATCAGGACTAGGGATTGTGCTCACTCCCCCACGAGGGGTGAGCACACCAAGGGTGTAGTCACCCTAAGGTCAGTAGCCCAATGGCTACTGACCTCAAGACCCCTAAAACGCCCCCTAAATACAGTATTTAGGGGGCAGCCCTGAACCAAGAACTCAGATCCAGCTTACCTACAAGAAGAAAAGGACTAAGAGCCGTGCAGAGCTAACAAGAGGACGACGCCCGCTGACTTGGCCCCAGCCCTACATGCCTGTCTCCCCTTGAACCTGCACCTGCGAAATCCCGGCGTGTCCAGCAGCCAGCAACCTCACAAACCCCTTCACTTCCAAGACTGTTTCTCCTGTGAACACCGGACGTGTTTAAACTGCAGCTTCTGGCTCCAGCCGGACACCGCGAATCCAGCCCACTCTGCATCCGCCGAACCCAGCCTGAGCTCGAGTGGAAAAACACCACGAGGAGGTCACCCCGGCGATCCTGACCCGAGATCCGGCGACTCCTGACCTGCCTCAAGCCTCCAGACGACGCCTGCAGCCCCAATCCAGAGGATCCCCTCTACCGCTACCAGAGCGGGTAAGAAAATCCGACCCTAAAAGGCACCCCTGCACCCGGTGCCCCACGGCCTTGTGTGCCCAAACCAACGGTGCCTAACCAACCCAAGACATCCCAACTTACCCCTCGAAGTGGTGGTCGCACCTAGAAGATCCTCGTCCCCGAGCCTGCAGTGCATCTTCAAACCGGAGGTTCTCCATAGCAAACAACAGGGCGTCCGACGCCGAAACAGCACTCTGCACCCAGCCGCCCCAGTGCCGCTGAGGGTGCACTTTTTGTGCCAACTTGTTTCCCCAATTGCCCTGACTTAAACCCTAGGAGCTTTGCTCCCACAACCCAGTGGCCTGCTTGCCAGCAGCCACCAACCGGAGACCCCCTATCCTCCATAGGATAACATTGGGACTCAACACTCTGCACCCGGCCGCCCTAGTGCCGCTGAGGGTGCAACAGTGCATCACTGACCCTGGGAGACCCCTGAGTCTAACCCCAGAACCCTAACTCAAAAGACCGATTACTTACCTCGAAACCGATAACTCGTTTTTCCTCTTAGGATAACATTGACACTTTTTCTCCCAAAAAGTTTCTAAGTGTCGACTTTTGAAAACTAAGAATATTCCTTAAAAATCGCACAAATAACCTAACCGAATTTTCTCAACTGTTTGCAGGAAAGGTCCCAGTGCAGAACCTAGGTGTCCAGCACTGAGTAAGAAAAGTGACTAAAAAGTCACCTGTTTTCAGGAAATGTCCCAGGGCTGAATCTAGGATCCAGTCCTGTGTTAGCAAAAGTAATCTGAAAAGTAATTAACTGCATTTTACTTAAAAAGCCCATTCAATTGAATGTACTATACCTGCAATGTGTTGCAAACTGCTTACTTAAAACTGTAACCAAAACCAGTACAAGTTACACTGCAATTTTGAACTGTCATACAAGTAATTTACTACTGAAAAGTATTTTTATGCTTACCTGTGCCAGGCTTGCTTGGTTCTAGAAATAAATCAACAGTATATTTTTTTTTATACAAAACAATTGGCCTAGAGTTCAGTTCTTGAGTTTGTGGTTTCATTTGCTGACTGAGTGTGTACATCAAGTGCTTTACACTGTCCTCTGATACTGTCTTACTGCTCGACCAAGCTACCACTTTAGAGAGTAAGGTTCTGTCTAACTTTAACCTCTGCCTACCTTTGGGGACTCTTGGACTCTATACACACTGTACCTCACTTTGGTGCAGTATATATAGAGCCAGTTTCTTGCACCTACTTCTGTAAATTCTTGTGAATTCATGAAAGTCGTATATCTGCACTTAATGCAAGGACGTGAGTGCACTTTTGGGACTTGATTTCATAATTTGGCCCCTAATTGGATCTGGCGTTAACAATGACCTTTTGTGTTTATTAAAATTCTGTCTCTCTCTGTCTATAGGCTAGCTTCTGTGAGTGACAGCATTCTGTTCTTTCACAAGGAGCATAATCGACAGTCGTTTTGTTCAGTGCCAGGAACTACTGTGGCAATGTGTGCTTTTTGAGACCAAAACTATATGTGCTTTTGCCAATGTTTGTTATAATGATGAGGGCCCGGCAGCTCCCACGCCATAAAGGTTTTACAAAAAATATGCCAAAACAAGTCACGCATTGACAAAACCAAAAGGATGACCAACAATTTCAGACCTATTGGCTTTACCAATGCTTGTTTATTTTTGTTTCCCATAATCTTATTAAAACTGGTTACACTGATTTTCCGTTATGAATTTTTTTGGGAAATACTAGCATACATCAACACATTTTACTAAATGATGCTGCAAAAAAAGTACCAAAAATGTTAGAGTAGTTTAGCGAAATGTTTTTGCATTTTTTTGTGAACATTTTATTTTGAAAGCAAATAATCATCAATCTTGCTTTCAAGCTTCTGCATATATTTGCATCTAATCAGAGAGCATCCTGGGAGCAGTATACATAGCCTCATATTGCTACACATTGAAATCGTGTGTACACATTTTTATACTGGAACCACTGTCAGTAGTACAGTCTGAGCTTACAACATGTGCTTTGATCGCTCACCCTAATAATAAAGGTTTTGTATTAATGAACCATAAATACAGGTTTGAACAGCGTTAACAGATGGACACAAATATTACCTTAACTGCAGGCAATGCTTTTCCCTGATCCATAATGTGGTACGGTAAACTGGCTGTCAAAGGGTTTTTGATGTAGGGGGTTGGGCCTACTTGTCCCAAGGACAAAATATGCATGAAAACTTGTTGCCCTTGACCCCAAACAATATGTCCCGGGCGTCGGGCTATACGAATTCCACATCCCTGTAACAGTAGAAGAACCATTTTTACAAATACATCAAAACAAAGTGGTTCTTAGGACTAACCCCAAATTTCTACCTAAAGTCATTTCTGCCTTTCATATCAATCAATCTGTTGAGTTGCCTGTGGCAGAACGTGCTCTTCATACCTTGGATGTAAAAAGAGCGTTACTATATTACATTGAAAGAACAAAACATTTTAGAAAGGCTAAGCAACTTTTTGTTGCTTTTGCTCCACCACGTAAAGGCAATCCAATATCAAAATCTGGTATTGCAAGGTGGATAGTTAAGTACATTCAAATATGTTATGCAAAAGCAAAACAAACGTTAACAGTTCCCCCTAGAGCACATTCCACACGCAAACTAGGGGCTTCTATGGCATTCTTAGGAAATATACCCATAGATGACATGCAAAGCTGCAACATGGTCTACACCTCACACATTCACAAAACACTATTGTGTAGATGTGTTAGCAAGACAATGAGCTAGAGTGGGCCAGGCAGTTTTACGTACATTTTTTCAGACCACTGCAACAGATACAGGTTAGCCACCGCTTTGGAAAATAACTGCTACATAGTCTATGCATAGCATATGATCTACAGCTCATATGCCTCGAACGGAAAATGCTACTTACCCAGTAAGCATCTGTGTAGGAAGCTGGCTCTGTATATACTATACCAAAGTAAGGTAAAGTGTGCACAGAGTCCAGTGGAACCCCAAAGGTAGGCAGAGGTAAAGTTGGATAGAACCTTACTCTCTATTTGTGGTAGTGTGGTCGAGCAGTAAGGCAGTATCAGAGGTCAGTGTTAAGCATTTGTTGTACACTCAGTCAGCAAATGAATTCACACACTCAAAGACTGAACTTCAGACCAATTGTTTTTGTATAAAAATATTCTTTTAGTTATTTTATTTTCTAGAACCAAGCAAGCCTGGCACAGGTAAGCAATAAATACTTTACAGTAGTAATGCAATTGAAATACAGTTTGAATGATAGTTGTATATGCACTTTGGTTTGATTTACAGTATGTATGCAGAGAAATGCAATACTTAGTAAATGCAGTACATAGACTTGAATAGGCTTTTTAGTAAAATAGCAGGTAAGTAACTTTTGAGATTACTAGGTTTACACAGAGTAGTATACCTGGACATTTCCTGAAAACAGGTAAGTAAAATCATTTTTGTTAGATTATGCAATTTTAAAGAATTTCTTTAGTTTCTCAAACTCCACACTTAGAAACTTTTCACAGAAAAACAGTCAATGTAATCCTATGGAGGAAAATAGTGTTATCGGGTTTGAGGTAAGTATTTGGTAGTGGGAGTTGAGGTTCTGGGGGTAGACTCGGGGGTCCCCAGGGTCAAGGATGCACTCTAGTTACACCCTCAGCGGCACTAAGGCGGCCGGGTGCAGAGTGCTTAGGCCCAATGTTATCCAATGGGGGATAGGGGGCCTCCGGTTGGTGGCTGCTGGCAAGCGGGCCACTTGGCTGTGGGAGCAAAGCTCCTGGACCTTAGCTCAGGGCAAATGGGGAAACAAATTAGCACCAAAGGTTGCACCCTCAGCGGTACTAGGGCGGCCGGGTGCTGTTTCGACGTCGGATGCCCTGTTTTCAATGGAGAACCTCCGGTTTGGAATGACACTGCAGGCTTGGGGACGAAGGTCTTCTGGGTGCGACCACCACTTCGAGAGGTATGTTGGGAAGTTAGGGGTTGGTTAGGCACCGTCGGTTTGGGCACACAAGGCCGTGGGGCGTCGGGTGCAGGGGTGCCTTTTGGGGTCGGATCTTCTTACCAGCTGCTGGTCGCGGTTAGAGGGGGCCTTCTGGATTTAGGCTGCAGGCATCTGCTTGAGGCAGGTCAGGGGTCGCCGGATCTCGGGCCAGGATCGCCGGGGTGGCCTCCTCGTGGTGTTTGCCCACTCAAGCTCGGGCCGTGGACGGCGGGTGCAGAGTGGGGCGGATTCGCGATGTCCGGCTGGAGCCAGAGGTTGCAGGGGAACAAATCTGGTGTTCACGGGAGACAGTCTTTGTAGTTGAAGGCTAGCAGGTCCTCCGGGGTTTTCGAGGCTGCTGGCTGCAGGACACACCGGGATTTTGCAGTAGCAGGTTCGAGGGGGAGACAGGCCAGTAGGGCTGGGGCCAAGTCAGTGGGCGTCTTACTCTTGTCCCTGGTTGGCTGAGTACCCCCATCTTCAAGATGGCGTGGGCAGAGTTGTGCTTCACCTCGCCTCCCCCACCTGAGGGGTGGAGTTGGCAGAGGTGGGCACACCTCTCTTCCTCACTTTGTTTTTCCCGCCGGTTCTCCCGCCCAAAGTGGGGGTCAGAACCAGTGGGGACCAGTTGCTGAAAACAGCAAGTGGCCTGGGGAAGCTCACAAAGGCGGCAAGTGTTTGAAGCTTCCTCTTCGTGTACCCTGCCCATCCTGGGGGAGGAGGCTTGGCACCGCATCCCAGGATGTGCATTGTTTCAGGCCCCATAGAGCAGCAAACCTGTCTGGTGGTGGCAGCGGAAAGCAGCCACTCAGCCTGGACACTAATGGTAGGTTAGTTTTCAGGGGGCATCTCAAAGATGCCCTCTGTGTGCATTTTTCATTAAATCCCACACTGGCATCAGTGTGGGTTTAATGTGCTGAGAAATTTGATACGAAACTTCAGTTTTCAGTGTAGCCATTATGGTGCTGTGGAGTTCGTAATGACAAACTCCCAGCACCATATACTCTTAATGGCAGCACTGCACTTACAATGTCTAAGAATGGACTTAGACACTGTAGGGGTACAGGGCTCATGCACCTGTACCCTCACCACTGGTATAGTGCACCCAGCTAGAGAGGTGACTGACCTATGCCAGGGCAGTGGGTTGTAGGCATGGCACACAGATGTGTGCCATGTCGACTCTTCACTTTGTTCTGCACCAAGACACGCAGCCTGCAAAGGCAGTGTGTGAATGTAGTGGTACAGGACCTCTATGGGTGGCACAATAAGTGCTGCAGCCCTTAGAGGCCTTCTCTGGTCCCAGTGCCCTGTGTACCTGTGGTACCATTTACCAGGGACTGACCTGTGGCCAGAGATGCCAATTGGGTTTAGGCTTCAATGCAGTTTTAGGGAAAGAACATAGGCCCTGGGTTCCTGATTATTCGGAGCCCAGGGCACACTCCGTCAAAGTACATTAGCAATTCAGCAAAAAGTGGGGGCAACCATTCAGAAAGAGGGCACTTTCTCATAATCTGTTCTTGGCATATAGAGCTGTAGTCATATGCACCCACCCACCTCCCCGGGTACCTATACCTGTTGCAGAAACATCTTACTTGGATACATGCATTCATGGACATCTCCTTTTACTACTCTTACTAACTCCATTATCACCCTCTGCGGGAAAACAATCTAACAATGGAGTCGATGCCCATGCGCACTATCACCGAAAGGAGTCACCTACCTCGTGACTGGAAAGACTTCTTCGAAGAATAACAAAGTGCAAACATCCGGACCCAACACTAGATGGCGATCTATGCATAACATATGACTCTACAGCTCTATATGCCAAGAAAAGATGCATACTGGGTAAGTAGCATTTTCCTTATTTATAACCGTATTTTTTTTTTTTTTTTTGCTTACTGTGGATCTATATTGAGTGTTTGTTTGGATTCCATTTCTTATGTTTTCTGCGGCCCTTTTCATTGACACTGGGGATGGGCGGAAATGAGGTCTTATGATTAGCAGTTATAAATTAATTGGACAAGATCCTGAACAAAGTTCCTTTGGGATTATCTTTGCCTCATAAATGGTTCCTTTATTGCTGTATAAAGACCTTCAACTAAACAATAAAAAGTTGGAAATGGCGGGAACCTTTACTGTTTTGATTGTCCAGAATGTCATCTTCATACAAACTTATTTGTACAAATCCTTTTTTACATTTCACATTTTTCTTTGCTTGTAGTTCATAAACACCTATTTTCAGGTCAAGCCTACTAGACTGCACTAGCTGTTGGGTTGCAAACGAAGTGGTGTGAGCGTGTTAATCGCTTACAGGGTCTAGGAGACTGTCCATTGGTTACCCCATCCTTGCTTTTTATTCAGTGGGTTTCCTTGTCCATCTTGTTCCATGTTGTTTGTCCCTCCCCTACTGCATAGCCCCTTTACCATCCTCTTGACGGGCTGACTTGTCTTTCCACTGCTCACTTTTGGGAACTTATTTTTCTTTTTAGTTGGGCACTCCACCAGAGTGCATGCTGTTTTTCAGCTCTTTAGCTTTTTCCCACTGCCCTGTGCGCACTGTGTTGCATTCTCTTGTGTGCTTCTCCCACGTGCTCCTTGTTGCTGTCTCCTTCCCTGGCTTTGTTTTTATTTACCCCAACCTGCTCTGTCGTGAGCCCGAGCACGCTTACAAAGTAACGTGACCGCCAACAGTGGCTGCATCAATGTGCCTTTTGATTGTCGATAAAAAGAAAAAAAATTGAAACCGTATCAGAAAAAGCATTGGCAAAGGCAGTAGATTCCGAAAGAGCGTACCTTTGGATTTGCCAATGCTTGTTTGTTGAGGTGACATCTCTAAATTGTTTTGCATTTAGATGCTACTGTTAACTTACTATGGCATTCTGTGTTTCTTTTTAGGAAGGACCAGCCACAGTTCTCACCACTGTCAAGAAAAAAGTGAAAAACGTTGGCATCTTTTTAAAGGTGAGAAGACTCGGGTGTACAAAAGACATAAAGGATTACGGGTTTTGCAGTCTTTAATTTGAATTTAGATAGCCTTCTGAAAAATCAATGGGAACCTTTCCTAGGTGAAGAAGGGATCCAGCAACCACCCAAGCCATGATGTTTGTTATGATTAGATGGCTGTTTGAGAAATCCCTCAGCGTTGGTGGGCTCACTGATTATGCGAAGCCCAGTGGTGAAATCACTTGCTCCCACTTGGATATTTGTAACTGAAAGACGTTGACAAGACTAGCCCTGTTACACTACTGTCATTTCTTTGTGTTTGGGACAATGGTGTCGGTCCCTGGTTGACCAATGTTGCTTGCTATTGCGGAAATGACCTTTGACATTTCTTCTGAACTTAGAATGAGGATGAGGAGGAGGAGGAAGAGGACAAAAATGAGGCTGAAGAGCTGCTGGGCCGTGGTGCTCGTGGTGGAGCTACACTGCTTACAGAGAGGACAAGGGTAAAGTTACTTTTTCTACAAATTTTTTCTGAAGTACATTTTCTGTGCTAAAGATGCATGTTTATGGCCCTGTGCTGTCTTATGGACAATTCCCATTCTCATCTTAGCGTAATTAATTTTTGTGATGTAGTGTGATCTAGCTCCACGAAGTAACAAAGCACTCTACAGGATATTCCCCCTCCCCCCCCACCCTTATTCCTCTTTCATATGTTATTTCTCATTCCCTACCCCAAAAATATCTGCCGTAATTGCCATTCCCTGTTTGTGATACTGTCTTGATTCTGCTTCCCCCTCAATAGAACGAAATGACAGCTGAGGAGAAGAGAAGAGCTCATCAAAAGGAGCTTGCTAACCAGTTGAATGAAGAGGCTAAACGCAGGCTAACTGAACAAAAGGGGGAGCAGCAGACACAGAAGTGAGTACATTTTGCAGCTGGGCAGATAGTTTAGTGCGTGGGCGTTGGTGAGCTGTAAACAACCACATGGTTTGGAGGAGAAGTTGCCTATCCTCTTGCGATCATGGTGGTGGTGTATAGTAGTCCATAGTAGAGTTTTAGGATAGGTTATTAAGAATGGGAGACAAGGTTAACAATGATAACTTGGGGTTGGTCTTACCTGCTATATGTTCGTATGGGTGGTTCTTTTTTTTTTTTGCAGGATCTTTTATTTTTGTTCTCTGACCCCTGAACTAGCATTTACCAGTGTTCCAGCAGGTATATGTAATAAATTACTTGGTACTGATTCTGCACCTTCACAATTTTCACAATAGCAAAATACTACTTTTAATATCTGAGAACTGAACATCTTTTAGAAACCTGTTTAGTTAAAGACTTTAGTTCTTTTTAAAATAGTCTTACGAGACAATTGTGGAAAAAATAAAATTGTGAAAACTACCCAAAATGATCCTTCTAAAGTCTGACCATGGATGAATTAAAAACTTTTCAAAGAAATCCATCCTTTCTATCATAATCACTTCAGATGTAAACTGGACAGTAGGTATGTATAAGTAGGCCACCCAGGAAGTTGCTGACCATATGTATTTTTGAAATTTTGATTGCATCTATTCGAGAGCATAAAGGTACTTATATACATACACACAAGACTGGATTATTCTCCTCACTCCTTTATGGAAAATGTCTTTCCAGTCTCAAAGAGCAGGTATTGAATATTATCATTTCTTTGAAACCACCTGTTCGAGGCATATGAGCTGCAGAATACATACTTGTGCATAGATCGCCATCTGGTGGTGGGCTCGGATGTTTGCAGTTTGTTGTTGTCTTGGAAGAAGTCTTTGTAGTCACGAGATAGGTGACTCCTCCCTTGGACGATAGTGCGCATGGGCATCGACTCCATCCTCAGATTGGTTTTTTTCCGCCATCGGGTTCGGATGTGACTTGCTGCGCTCCAGTTCGGTACCGTGTTTCCAACCCTTTTCGACGCGCAACCCATCACCACTCGACGGTATTGTTTCGTTCGCGTGCCCTTCGACGCGCTAACTTCAAAATCCTCGATTCCGGTCGTCGACGCGGGCCGCTGGGCCTATCGGCGCCGTTCGGGCCTACGGCTAATGGAAAGGACTCCATTTAAAAAATGCCCCCAGTGTGGAGCTAAATTTCCACACAGTGACCACCACAAGGTCTGCAACCTTTGCCTCTCGCCAGAACACAAAGAAAAGAATTGCCAAGCCTGTGCCTCTTTTCGCTCCAAAAAGACTATCCGTGATCGCTGGGCTTGACGACGCGTTATGGCTCAACAGGCTACACCGGCGCCACACGACATCTTCGACGAAGGCCCCCATGTTCCAGAGGCAGAGGATTCAGAGGAGCTCGACATCGTTTCCGAAGCTGACGACTCCGATGACCACATCACTCCAGGTCAACGAGTGAGTACAAACATCCATGCCCCTGCCCCACCAGATAAACAGAAGGCTCCGGTCAAAACTTCGCCTGAAGGCCTTAGTCGAGACCAAGGAAAAACTTCAGAAGCCCTGCCTCCGGGCCCGGCTCCGAAGACAAAAGAAAAGCCTTGCGGCAGTTCGGGACTGAGCAAGCCGCATATCAGTACCCATAAGACACCTTCGGTACCGAAATCAGGGATACACCCTATTCCCGTTATGTCCAAAAAGGCCTCGGTATCGAACCCTTCGGCACCGAAAGACCATAAGGCCTCGGAACCGAACAAACCCCGAAAACCTTCGGATCCGAAGAAAATTCCCAACACTGCGCCGACGTCGAAACCAAAGGAGCACAAGACCCCTCCTACGGCTTCAGAGTCCAAATCAAAACCACGTTCGGAACCGAAAAAATCGGCACCGAAAGGAGACAACAGGCAGGAAGAACTTTTTCGACCAGATCCTCTCGATCCAAAACAAAAGACTTTACATGTGGACCCTAAAACAGGCCATATTGTCAGTCACCCAACAAAGAAGAGGAAATCGGATACCTCACACCCTCCTTGGGTACCTGTGAAGAAAAGAGACTTTGCAACTTCACCCATAAGACCCTCTTCTCATATTCTTCCTACCAAATCTTTGTCTGCTACAAACTCTCCTATACACTCTCCTAGACTCTCTCCAATACTTCCATACTCACCCTTACCACCACAGGATGAGGATGATCTAGGGGACGGGGGTGGACACGATAAGGACCCTTTAGATGACCCTGATGATGACACTACTCCACCACAGGATACCTGGGATGATTACAACAATACCACAGATCCTCCAGACCTTCCTGATCCAGATGTATACCCATCTAGGCCATCCCCCCCCCAGATGACAATATAGGATTTAGTCAGCTCATTAATAGGGCTGCGCAATATCATGGCGTTGAACTCCATTCAGACCCCATGGACGAAGACTTCCTACTTGACACATTTGCTCAGTCACAAAAAACAATACATACATTGCCCATGCTTAAAGGTGTGATTAAACATGCACCAGACATATTTAAAGACCCTGTTAGGACCAGGATCCTCAATCCTCGGATTGATAAAGTACAAGCCTGCCCCTAACGATCCAATTTACATTAAAGGACAACTCCCTTTAGATTCTTTGGTAGTCTCCAATGCAAGAAAACGTGCTAATTCCCAAACCTTTGGTGATGCTCCACATCCAGACAAAGAGTCTAAACTGCTAGATGCATCAGGTAAACGAGTTGCCTCCCAAGCAGCCAATCACTGGAGAATAGCTAATGCACAAGCATTGCTTGCCAGATACGACAGGGCTCACTACGATGAGCTTGAAGATCTTATCCAACATTTACCTGACCAATACAAAGCCAAGGCCAACGATCTGGTCCAAGAGGGCAAATTAATTACCAATGCATCCATCAAAGGTGCCCTCGATGCAGCAGACACCGCATCTAGATCGCTCAACACCAGTGTCTTACTTCGCAGACATGCATGGTTGCGCATTTCTGGTTTTAAACAAGAAGTGCAAACAACTATCTTGAATCAGCCGTTTGATCAAGAGCACCTCTTTGGCCCAGCTGTGGATACAGCTTTGGAGAAAATGAAAAAAGACAGACACTGCAAAATCTATGGGCACATTACAGTCTCAAACACCACGAGGTTCCTTTCGTTGCTCCTTTTATAGGGGCGCATCCAAAAACATTAGCACAGACACTTCCTCCACCTACAAGAGTCCCACACAAACATCACCTAACAAGCCATATTTCAGAGGTGGGTACAGAGGAAATATTAACAAGGGTAGAGGTCGAGGTAACAACCGAACCTCCCCTACTACCAAACAATGACTTCCCTCCTCTCCCTCCAGGCCATTCCACTCCGGTCGGAGGAAGGCTCTCACAGTTCCTACCTGTCTGGAACTCCATCACTACAGACAGGTGGGTAAGACAAATTATCCAGTATGGTTGCTGCCTGGAACTTACCGCAACTCCCCCAATCATACCGCCCAAACAACGTCCAATGTCTTAATATCTAACGCTCCTCAAACAAGAAGTTCTCTCACTTCTTCAAAAGCATGCAATAGAACCAGTTCCCCTCCAGCATCAAGGCACAGGGGTTTACTCCCTTTATTTTCTCATCCCGAAAAAAGACGGTACTCTCAGACCAATATTGGACCTCAGACCTTTGAATATCTACATACAATCAGACCATTTTCACATGGTCACCCTTCAACAGGTCCTCCCACTGCTCCAGCAAGGCAATTTCCTTGCCACTCTAGATCTCAAGGACGCCTACTTCCATATTCCTATACACCCTGCTCACAGGAAATATCTAAGGTTCATAGTGGACGGTCAGCACTATCAATTCAAGGTCCTCCCATTCGGAGTGACCACAGCACCCAGAGTCTTCACAAAGTGTCTGGCGGTAGTAGCCGCCCACTTGCGAAGACAACAAATTCATGTCTTCCCATACCTGGACGACTGGCTCATAAAAGCCAAGTCATACAGCCAGTGTGTTCACCACACTCTCCAAACAATTCACTTGCTTCACGACTTGGGGTTCACAATAAACCTCACCAAGTCACATCTTCAGCCGTCCCACATACATCAGTATCTAGGGGCCACAATAGATACTTCCAAAGCCCTGGCATACCCCAATCCAGTCAGAATAGCCAGTATGCAAACCCTCATAACAAAATTTCAACCTCAACACTCACTACCAGCTCGAGTGTTTATGCAGCTAATAGGAATGATGGCCTCTTGCACTTTCATAGTACCACATGCAAGGCTTCAGATGCGCCCTTTACAAGAATGTTTAGCACGTCAGTGGAACCAGGCTCAAGGCCAACTTTCAGATCTGGTGTTGGTGGACAGCCTCACTCCTCGCTCTCTGCAGTGGTGGAACACACAAAACCTTTCCAAAGGGCAGCCGTTCCTAGACCCAGTTCCACAGATGGTGCCAACAGCGGACGCATCGCTCACCGGCTGGGGAGCCCATCTCCTAAACCATACAATTCAGGGCAACTGGACCCCTCAACAAAAAGTGCTCCACATCAATCACCTGGAGTTACTGGCAATCTTTCTAGCATTAAAACCATTCCAAACACACCTCATCAACAAAACTGTCCTTGTCCGAACAGACAATATGACAGCAATGTATTGTATACAAAAACAAGGGGGAACACATTCTTTGCAGCTTTCTCAACTAGCGCAAGCATATGGAAATGGGCCATCCCACAAAACATATACCTTCTAGCAGAACATCTTCCAGGGGTACACAATCAGATTGCGGATCTGCTCAGTCGTCAGACACAACAAATCCACGAATGGTAACTTCATCCACAAGTTCTTCTTCCGTTCTTTCAAATGTGGGGCCACCCAGACATAGATCTGTTCGCCACAAATGCAAACGCAAAATGCCCAACCTTCGCCGCCAGGTATCCACATCCATTGTCCAAAGGCAATGCGATATGGATGAACTTGTCAGGCAGATTTGCGTACGCTTTTCTGCCACTCCCGCTCATTCCGTTAGTGCGCAAGCTCAAACAGTCTCTCAAGAGGATCCTGGTTGCTCCAACATGGGCCAGGCAACCTTGGTTCACAACACTCCTGGAACTCTCAGTAGTTCCACACCAAAAGCTACACCTCTCCCCAAAGCTTCTGACACAGAACCATGGAGAGATAAGACATCCAGATCCAGCTCAACTAAACCTAGCAATCTGGCTCCTGAAGTCCTAGAGTTCGGTTATCTCAACCTTCCACCGGACTGTATGAACATTATTAAGGAAGCTAGACGCCCTACTACTAGAGCTTGCTATGCAGCCAAATGGAAAAGATTTGTCATTTACTGCAATAACAACAAAGTTGACCCACTAGATGCTTCAATTCAGAACATTTATTTACTGCATTTTTATAACTGCATCTACAAAGATGTAATCTGGCATACACATCCATAAGACTACATCTTGCTGCCCTTGCCGCTTACCTACAAAACAGACATTTGTCATTGTTTAGGGTACCTGCCATCAAAGCGTTTATGGAAGGCCTTAAAAGGATAATTCCTGCCACAATCCCACCATCTCCAGTGTGGAATTTAAACATTGTCCTTACTAGGCTCATGGGTCCCCCATTTGAACCTCTACACAAATGCGAACTGCAGTTCCTTACATTGAAAGTAGTTTTCCTTGTCGCAATCACCTCTCTCAGAAGAGCAAGTGAGATCCAGGCTTTAACCATACAAGAACCATTCTTACAAATACATCATAACAAGGTGGTTCTTAGACCAAATCCAAAATTCCTTCCCAAAGTAATCTCTGCTTTCCATCTTAATCAAGAAGCAGCCCACACAACCACAGAGGCTCTGCTTGGTAGTCGAACCTGCTAGGCACTGCAGGGATTTAATTCCTGTCATGAACATTCTCAAGGCGGGAGAGACACCCTGGATAGGGGGAAACAGCCTGCAGGGGACTGGTAGAGGGAGAGAGTCCCTGCATGCGCCCACCTGAAGCTCGGGGGGCGGGGGGGAGGGGAAGAGAGAGCTCCACCCCTTCCTCGGGACTTCCTACAGTAGGCATGGGGTCACCGGAATAAGGGGACCTCGCTGAACCTGACCTTAGGATGGTGCCTGTGTTTTGGAACTGAGTATTTGATGAGTGATGCGATCATCTGTGAGCTACACCGGAGCTGCTGAAAGACTTATTAGTCGCCGTCCTCTACCCCCAACCTCCCTTAACTATGTCGCCTGGACTCTACATCTTATGGATTTCCCCCCTGGGACCCATTTTTCAAACAATCTCATATTAGATGCCGAGATGACTCTGCGTGGTGTTTGTTTATTGGCATTGGCCCGAGTATCTACGTGGCCCCACCTGGGTTCTGGTCCCGCTTGCTCTAACTCTTGGGACTCCATAAGACACTTTTCTTCCACTGCCGGTCTACCAGAACTGATCTGCTTCCCTGCCCCCTGTTCTTTTTTTTTTTTTCTCCCCTCCCTTCTTCCTCTACTGGGGTCCTGATCCCCTATGTTTGATTATGCAACTGTAACTAATGTAACCATGCAAATCTGTTATCTTTGTTATTCCCTACTGCGGAAACCTGAGCAACATGGCTGTTGCCCGCTGGAGCTGCTAGACAGCTATAGAGGAGATTGGCCCTGGTTCACCCCCTTGACCATCACCTACCCAGCCGGACATTAAGCATAGTTCTCCTCGTCTCCCCTTTTTGTCTCCTTCCGCCCCCTCCCTCCGACGAACTACTCTTAACTTTGTTCTTTTTCCTGTGTTCTTACTATGCTCTTGTAACGGATGTAATTTGTAACTTGTAACGCAACGATCCTCATGTAAAGCGCTCTGATACCTCCGGGTCTAGCCAGCGCTATATAAAACTCTTCAAATAAAATAAATAAATAATAAATGAATCAATCTGTGGAATTACCCGTTTTATTCCCAAAACCCGATTCCGTAGCAGAGAGCTCTTCACACACTTGCTGTCAAAAGAGCTATACTTTATTACATTGACAGAACTAAACCTTTTAGAAAGACAAACCAACTGTTTGTAGCGTTCTCTCCACCTCATAAAGGAAACCCAATTTCCAAAGCTGGAATTGCCAGGTGAATAGTCAAATGAATTCAAATATGCTACCACAAAGCAAAACGCACATTAACAATTATCCCTAGAGCGCATTCAACACGCAAACTAGGGGCTTCCATGGCATTCTTAGGGAACATTCCCTTAGATGACATTTGTAAAGCAGCAGCATGGTCTACGCCACACACCTTCACCAAACTCTATTGTGTAGATATGCAGGATTAACAAGCTTCTGTGGGCCAGGCTGTTCTTAAAACACTTTTTCAGACCACTGCAACAGATACAGGTAACCACCGCTAAGGGAGAGCACTGCTATACAGTCTATGCACAAGTATGTATTCTGCAGCTCATATGCCTCGAATGGAAAATGCTACTTACCAGTATGCATCTGTTCTTGGCATGTAGAGCTGCAGAATCGCATACGCCCACCCGCCTCCCCGGTGCCTCTATCTGTTCCAGCGTTATCTTACTTAGATACATTACACATGGACATCTTTTCTGTTTCTTACAAACTCCATCATTTCCCTTCATGGCGAAAAGCAATCTGAGGATGGAGTCGATGCCCATGGGCACTATCGTCCAAGGGAGGAGTCACCTATCTCGTGACTACAAAGACTTCTTCCAAGACAGCAACAAACTGCAAACATCCAAGCCCACCACCAGATGGCGATCTATGCACAAGTATGTGATTCTGCAGCTCTACATGCCAAGAACAGATGCATACTGGTAAGTAGCATTTTCCTTTTGCTTTGATGAAGCTTCCAGTTTCTCTCATCTAAACCACCTTCCAGGTTTTCACTCAAATTTGTGGCCATATAATAAACACCTCTCTGCAGAAGGGTACATTCCAAGACTCTAAAAATTTGTCGATTCATTACAAAGAAACTTCAGTTAACCACAGACCTAGGTCAAGTCACCCATTTCTTGGAAAGTTAATTAAAAAATATCCTCAGATCACTACTGGACTGGAAAGGACTACCCTATTGCTCCTTGGACCCAGTAAAAAGAAGTTGCAGCAAAGACTGGACTACACCTGCGGCACCCCACCTGCAAAGAGTACAGTGTCTGCTGTGCTCTTTTGTGAAAAAGAGCTCCACTCGTGCCAGGATGGAAGAAATGACTCCAAGGGCTAGGTGGGTAGCCTCTTATAAATCTTCAGGGCCACCGAAAGCTAAAGAACCCTACACTCCCCGAGAGCCCAGCTGCCCAAGAATGCCTGACCACCGCTGGATGCCAAAGTACCTCCTGGGTGACAGAGTCCTTACCTTCCCTAGGTGTCCCCAAGTCTGTGGGACCCGTAGCTGAAGTGAATCCTGGTTCCCAGAAATAAGAATTGCTTACCTATAAGCAGCCTCCGGACCTGCTCTAACCAGGAGACCAGCTGGCCTGCACTGGACTTCTTTGCTGCACTGTGGGAGATAGTCCTCTGGACAGAGATGACCTCTGACATTTTTGGACCCCAGGGTAGCCCCAGGAAAACTCACCATATCTCTTCCTTGTCTTCAGCTTCTCCGCATCCTCAGCATCGGGACTTTTTGGCTGGACCACATTAAAGTAGAATGTGGAGCCTAAGACTGCTGGAAGTGGGGTGGAGGGCCAGTCTCCCTGGAAATAAGTGGCTACTGCAACTGGCCTACACCTCGTTGTGGCCCGTCTAAGCTAAGAGAAGTAGCCATATTAGCCAGTTGGCTAAGAACTGCTCAACTGATTACTACAACGATTAATTGCATCTTTAAAAGAGATTTTGCTTCCCTTATGAAAAATCATATGTCCGCTTTCCCTCAATGAATAATTGCCCTTTTGATGTCTATTTTAAGGTAAAAATACAATCTATTTTTATAAATTGATGTCAGTTTTTTAGTGTTTCTTATTGACTGTTTAGGTACTGCTGAATGTGTTCAATTTGTTCCTTTGATTAATCCGTACTGTTCTGTGCCACTGCTCTCTAGGACGGAAACTAAGGCTTTTGTTAAAGAACCAGAAAGTATTAAAGTCCCCCGGCTACCTTACTTATCTCAATACTCTCACTCATTCAAATCATACCAACAACACACACAACCATTGTAGGAAGCTGGCTCTGCATAAGATATTATCACTAGGTGGTAACACCGTACATAGTGTCCAGGGGTTCCTGTAGGAAAGTGCCCCTTTTTGCATGGCTACCCCTCACATTTTGCCTGACATCTGATGCAACCTAACTTGATGTTCCCTGGGTCCCTGCCAAACAGATTCCCAGGGCCTGTGTTTATTCCCAAAACTGTACCTTTGCACCCACAATTGGCACCTCCCTGGTCACAGGTAAGCCCCTTGTAAAAGGTACCATGTATACCAAGGGCGCTGTGACCAGAGAAGGCCTCGAAGGGCTGCAGCACCTATTGTGCCACCCTTAGAAGCCCTGTACCTTAACACCCACACACTGCCATTGCAGGCTGCGTGTTTTGGTGTAGAAAAAAGTAAAGCGTCGACATGGCACACATTCCTGTGTGCCATGCCTCCAACCCACTGCCTGAGGCCTAGGTAAGTCACCCCTCTAGCTGGGTGCACTAGCCCTTAGGTGAGGGCACAGTGGCATGAGCCCTGTGCCCCTACAGTGTCTAAGTCCATTCTTAGACACTGTAGTAAAGCCATAAAGAGTATGGTCTAGGAGTTGGTCATTACGAACTCTATAGCTCCATAATGGCTTTACTAAAAACTTGGAAGTTTGGTAGCAAACTTCTCAGCACATTAAACCCACACTGATGCCAGTGTGGAAATTAATGTAAAATGCACTCAGAGGGCATCTTCGAGATCCCCCTGAAAATCGATCAGCTTTGGTGTGGTTCCTGGATGGCCGCCAGCCATTTGCCACCACCAGACAGGTTTCTGGACCCCTGATTAGAGAGCCTCCGCTCTCTGGGTCCAGAAACAAAGCACATCCTGGGCAGAGATGTCATGCCTCCTCCCCCAGGATTGTCTGGGTCCCATCAGGGAAGCTTCAAATGCCTGCCGCCTTCGGAAGCTTCCCCCAGCAACTGGCTCCCACCAGCAACTGGCTCCCACCGTTTTTGGTCCCCACTTTGGGTGGGAGAATCGTTGGGAAAACCAAGCCAGGAAGAGAGGTGTGCCCACCTTTGACAACCCCACCCCTCAGGTGGGGGAGTCGAGGTGAAGCACACATCTCAGTCCCCTCCCATTGGAGGGTGGCATAGTAGGGGGTGTACCCACCACAAGTGCTGGCCAAAGACTTCAAGACCAGAATCCGGATTCAGGCGACACTGCGATTCTGCACCACTCTGCACCTGATGCCCATGTCCCGAGTTTGTGACCCAATACCACAACGAGGTCTCCCCAGCGATCCTGATCTGGTGATCCCCCGACCTCCCTCAAGCTTCAAGGGGACACCCTCAGCTGGTAAGAAAACCTGACGCATGAAGACCCCCCTGTCACCCGATGTGCAACGACCTTTGGTGACCCAACCAAAGGTGTCCAGGCATCCCCCAAGATCCCAACGTACTCTCCAGCTGGTGGTCACCTTCAGGAAGTCTCCCTGCCCAAGCCTGCAGCAATTTCGCCGAACTGAATGTCTCCATTGAAAAGCACAGGGTCCCAGACGTCTTTTTGGCACCCTGCACCCGGCCACCCCAGTGCAGTTGGTGGTGCAGCTCCTGTGCTGGTCGTTGGCCTGTGCCGCGCTGACCTTTAACCCCAGGAGCCTTGCTCCCACACCAGAGTGGCCTGCTTGTCAGCAGTCCCAAACCGAAGGCCGCCTTAGCCCCACTGGCTAACATTGGGCCTCTGCACCTGGCCGCCCCACTGCCGCTGGTGTTGCAACTCTAGTGCCCATCTAGACCTTGGGGAACGTTGGTATTAACCCCCCTAAACTCCCCCTTGTAAGACGTTTACTTACCTGCAAAACCGATAACCATTTCTTCCCATATGACACCATGTTGTGAGATTTTGGGCCAAAAAATTTCTTAGTGTTGAACTGTTGTTGTGTATGGGAAAACGGTAACTATAACCAAAAAAGTCTTACTTACCTTGTATTGTGAGATCCTTATGTGGTATCTAGGCATACCACCCCCAGTACTCAAAGTAATCTAAAAGTAACAAACTTATTCTAAAAGTAATTATTGTATAATGCAAACTGCTTTCCGAATCAATACCAACCTGTAACTATTGCAAAATTCAATCATAACTGCATTTCATTGTGAAATCCTGCATTCCAAATATATTTTTCCTACCTGTACCAAGTCCTGCTTGGTTCTAGAAATAAAATACAAGTATATCTTTTTTATACTCACTCAATTGGTCTGGATTCAGCCTGAGTGTGTACAGCAGTCTTGTTATGTTAATATAACTTATAAAGCGCACATATACCCGGGGGTGTCTCGGTGCTGAACCTGAGCGTAAGCCCTTAGGGAAGGGATTAGAATTTATATTAATTCACAAATAACCAGGTTTTAAGTTCCTTTCTAAAAGAGGCAAGTGAGTTGGCAGCTCTTATGTTCATCTGGAGCGTATTCCACAGTTTAGCTGTACCATGGCCTATGCTTCGACCTCCCCAGCTCGAGGTTCGAATCCTTGGTACCAACATCAATCTGGCATTGGTTGACCTAAGGTGTCTGCCAGGGTGGTACCAGGAGAAAAGGCCTTGAATGAGTGAAAACAATAAATGCTTAACACACCCTCTGGATAAGTCTATCTGCTCGTCCTCACGACCACAAAGAGAGCTGTTAGTACTTAACTAATTTAGTCTCTGCTATTCCTCTGGTGACTCCATGGACTCTGTGTGCACACTATACCTTACTTTGGTATAGTATATACACAGCCAGCTTCCTACAGTTCCCCAAAAGTGTACAGGGCTCGATGGCAAACCCAAAGTGCTCTATTAGTGGCAGTGTGGGCGAGCAGCCTTCGGCCTAACACAGAGGAATGTAAGACATCTATTGCGCACACAGGATCAATAATGGACACAAGACTCCAGAAATGAAATCCAGACAATTATATAAAATTATAGTTAGTATTTTTAAGACCAAGACTTCATCATAAGGTACGTACGTTTCAAGTCAAGTTACTTTTCACGTTTAAAAATACAGTGCAATATTCGAATAGTTCAAGACCCCTGAGGAGGGACTCAAGTGACGGGTGTATCAGGCGAGTATATAACTTAAAGTTTTGCAGCGTGAATCTTTTCTGGATTCACTATGCTGTGCATTATCCCGCCATCTAGTTGTTGGGTCCGGAATTGTAGTATTTCTTCTTTTTGTTTTTTTCGTGGCCTGGTGGGCGTCGACATACCACCATTTGGTATCCTTCTGTGATGTCGACGTGCTTCCTCCGGAAGCTCCCATCTTTGGTCGCCATCTTCAGATTTGTTTTTTTTCTGCCGTTGGGTCTGGATCGAGACGGAAGGAGCTCCAGAACTTTGGAGAGAAGAATCCACGAATAATATCAGGAAAAGCAGGAAAACGACTTTACCGACACACCGGCCTTCGAGGCGGTGAACCGGGACGCAGAGAGGAGGAAAAACACCGAAACTTCGATGTCCTACAGAGAATGCGCATACAGGGGGCTCCTGGGCGCTGTAATGGACAAGACACCATTCAAGTTCTGCGACAGTTGCCACCACAAGTACGCACAGAAGGATCAGCATCCGGTCTGTAACCTTTGCTTGCCGCTCGACCACCGAAGATTGCAACGCGTGCTCAGCGTTCACCCCGAAGACTTTAAGGGTGAGGGAGAGGCAGAGAAGAGCGAATTATAACATGCAGGGTCAAGGACCACCACTGTCGCTTCGAGACCTGGGCCTCTCCAGCGAAGACGAGGACAACGTCGCCGAAGGGCCCGAAGGCGAGGAGGACGCGCACGTCCAAGTCGTCAACGTCGAAAAGAAAACTCCGAAGGAGGTAAGGGAAACAGCGACCCCTAGACAGTCAGCCGACCCACCAAAGAGTGACTTTTTAAGTCCTCAAACAGCCTCGGCGCTGAAACATTCGATGACCGCAAGTGCCTCCAAGGACAAACAGTCCATCGGTTCCTTCGACAAGGACTCCCAGACGGCGCAAACCCTCGATAAAACAAAGTCGTCGAAAAGCAGTCCCGAGAAGGACTCCTCGACATCGAAAAGAGAAGGGGTGAAACAAGCTTCGCCTTCCATGTCGACAAGTGCCAAGAGAAGGCTCGAAGATCTCGACGCCGAAGCACAAGCGTCGGAGCTAGAAAAGAAGAGGCTCGAGGCCGAAATGGCAAGTATCTTGCCAGGCAAGAAGGATTTCGACGAAACAATGAAATAATTCAAAATTCCGCCGAAAACTTCGACGCAGCCCGAAAAAGACGTCGAACTAGAGATACCTACAACACCAGAACCGGCTGAGGAAGAAGAGTACTACTTTGAGGCCGAGGGAGAAGAAGAGGACCAAACCTATCTTGGTTCGGCGACCTCGGAGACACAAGACCTGCAGTGGCAAGACCTCGACGCAGACTCGCCAGAAGAAGGGGTAGACTCGTACCCTTCGAGGCCCTCACCACTCGACATTGGGATGTACAATCAGGTGATAAAGAAGGCTGCAGACACTTATGGAGTGCAATTAGAGGAGGAAAAACCACAATCCTGTTTTCTCCTAGAGACCTTGCTGCCCACACAGACAAGGAGTCAATTCCTTACCATGCTACCAAGTGTGCTGGACCAGGGAAAGGAAGATTTTAAAGAACCTGCTATATGCAAGGCTGTAACACCAAGGGGTGAGAAGAAGTACAAACACTCCTCCAAGGACCCTATGTACATCAGGGGTTCAGTGCCTGCTGACTCTATAATAGCTTCCACAGCCAGGAAAAGACCTAATGTACCCACTAGCGTAGGACCACCGCCAGACAAGGAGAGCAAAAGAATGGATCTCACTAGGGGGAAAAGATAGAACGAAGCGCCGCAATTCAGTGGCGCATAGCAAATTCAAATGCATTGATCAATAGACATGCATACCAGCACTGGGAGGAAGTAGGTGAACTGCTGAAGCATCTGCCAGATCAGTTCCAGAGAAGGGCAAGCCACTTGAGGGAAGAGGGGAAAAAACATGGCAAATACATGTTTAAAATCAGCCCTGGATGCTGATGAGACATCAAGCAGGCAAATGATGATCGGGGTGACGGAGAGAAGACACGCCTGGCTAAGAATCTCGGGGTTTAAACCAGAGATACAGAGCAACATTTTAAACACCCCGTTCAATGGTGAACAACTATTCGGAACAGCTGTGGATGATAAATTAAACCAGTTAAAAAAGGAAAATGAAACTGCAAGGTCCATGGGGGCACTACAATTCAGAGGTATGCGTAGGGCGACACCATCACGGAGACCAGCAGGCAGGGGTAACCACCAGCCAGTAGCCTCACACCAAACCTTTCAACAAGGTTCCCAAGGAGGTAACCATGGCCAACAACAAGGTCAACAACAACAAGGTTGGCAATATCAACAAGGAAGGCAATCATTTCGAGGGCGCACTCTAGGAAGAGGCCAATAGCAAAGAGGGGGACAACAACCCGCCTCCAAGTGACTGCACTGTAAAGTCTGCGCACACTCTTAACAAGATCTCAGAGGGCGCAACAACAAGTAAACATAGTAAAAGATCATGTCCCAAAGAACAAACAATCCCTCCAACATGTAACACCAGTGGGAGGCAGAATAGGAAACTTCTTCTAGGAGTGGAAGATTACATCCAACAAATGGATATTAAACATAATACGTTACGGATACTGCATAGGATTGGCAAAACAACCTCCATGCAAAAGACCAAGGAACAAGGTTCATTCAGCAAGAGAGCTGTCTAATTTACTCGAAGAAGCACAAGAGCTTCTAAACTAAAGGGCCGTAGAGAAGGTACCTTACAAGGAGAGGAACAAGGGCGTGTACTCTACATACTTCCTCATACAAAATGTGGATGGAACATTGAGACCTATACTAGACTTAAGGTTCCTAAACAAGTTCATAAAGACGCAGAAATTTAAGATGACCTCCTTACAAGAGGTAATACCTCCGGTACAGGCAGGGGACTACATGGCAACTATAGACCTAAAGGACGCGTACTTGCACATCCCCATGAACAGCAGTCACAAGCGCCTACTCAGATTTGTGATCAACAAAACGCACTACCAATTCACTGTACTAGCATTCGGACAACTACAATGTTTTACATCAACAAACAAGGTGGAACACAATCATTTAACACTATCAACCCTAGCCCAAGAACTATGGAGATGGGCTATTCCAAGGAACATAGACTTACTAGCAATACATCTGCCAGGAAAGGACAATGTAGAAGCAGACAGGCTGAGCAGACAGGCATCAGCATCCCACGAATGGGAGATGAATCAATCGGAAATCATGAAGATGTTCAAAAAATGGGGGACTCCGCAAATCGACCTATTTGCAACACCCCAAAATGCCAACACTTCGCATCCAGACAGCCGTGCGCACAGTCCCTAGGGAATGCGCTATGGATAGACTGGTCAGGGACATTTGCTTACGTTTTCCCCCGATACCACTGCTACACAGGGTACTCAACAAGTGCAAGATCATCCACATGACACTGATCCTCATAGCACCACAGTGGGCCAGACAAACCTGGTTCTCACAGATAATGAAAATGACGCAAGGAGCGGTTCCCCAACAGAAAGGACCTCTTAACAATGCAAAACGGAAGGGTGCTACACCCAGAACCAGAGAGCATAAGCCTGGCGGCATGGCTCCTGAGGACTTCGAATTTTCTCACCTCAAACTACCAGAGAGCACCATGGCAGTACTCAGAGAGGCGAGAAGACCTACAACAAGGACGTGCTACACAGCAAAATGGAAAAGATTCTCCCATTGGTGTCGTAAAGAAAAGCTTTCAAGAAAGATCACAAGGGAATCAACAATACTAAAATATTTAACATATTTACTACAAAATAAACTAAGCTACGCATCTAAAAGGGTACACGTGGCAGCAATCGTAGCGTAAACGGGGAGGAGTTTCTTCACATCCCATGTGGTCAAAAGATTCCTAGAAGGAGCAAAGAGGATAGCACCTCCAAAGAGGGTGCCACCACCCGCATGGAACCTCAGTGTGGTAATAGCACAAATGATGAAGGCACCTTTCGAACCAATCCACAAGGCAACATTACAAATGCTCACACTAAAGACGGCGTTTTTAGTGGCAATTACATCACTACGTAGAGTAAGTGAATTACAGGCTCTAACACTACAAGAGCCCTACTTCCAAATACATAATGACAGAATCGTCATGAGAACTGATCCACATTTTATGCCAAAGGTGTTATCAAAGTTCCACGTAAACCAAACAATACAAATACCGAGTTATTTCCAAAACCCAAAGACAAAAGCAGAAAGAGCATTGCACACCCTGGACGCCAGAAGGGCAGTCATGTACTACATAGAACCAAGGACTGCAGAAAAACAAAACAGATCTTTGTATCATTTGTGAACAGTTTTCTTGGACGACCAGTCACACAGAATACCATTGCAAGATGGATTGCACAAGCCATACAGTTGTGCCACAAACAGTCAGGTCAAGCCTTACAAGGAGCACCGCACGCTCACTCGACAAGGAAGAAGGGAGCAACAGTGGCTTTCCTAGCAAACACACCTATTCAAGACATTTGCCAAGCAGCAACATGGTCTTCAGTGCACACGTTCACAAAGCACTACTGTGTGGATATTCAGATGAATAAGGAAGCACAAGTAGGACAAAAGGTCTTACAACATATATTCACAAGCCAACGCTCATCTTCCACCCAGCCACCACAAGACTAGCAAACCGTTACAAAGTCTATGCACAGCATAGTGAATCCAGAAAAGATTCACGCTGAGAAACGTATAGTTTCTTACCTGTCGGTGTAGTTTTGCAGCTTGAAGAACTTTCTGGATTCACTAGCGAACCCACCCACCTCCGCCAAAAAAGATGACAGGAGGCAGAAATAAAGGAAACGAGAACAACAAAAAAAAAGAATCCGAAGATGGCGACCAAAGGTGGGAGCTTCCGGAGGAAGCACGTAGACGTCACAGAAGGACACCAAATGGTGGTATGTCGACGCCCACCAGGCCACGGAAAAAAAGAGAAGAAATACAATTCCGGACCCTACCACTAGATGGCGGAATAATGCACAACATAGTGAATCCAGAAAATTCTTCAAGCTGCAAAACTACACCGACCGGTAAACTATACGTTCCAGTCCTTGGGTGGTCTGATCCACATGGAGTGCAGGGTCGGTTGTGAGGGACTAGGGCACCCTTTCGGTGCGGAATGCGGTACTTTCACCGAGGCGGTCGATACCGGCACTGTTCTACACTCTTACGGTCGGCGGAGGTAAGAGGCGGGATAGGTTTCAGCAGGCGGCCAGCACAGTTACTGTTACAGTCGATGGCTGTACTTCGGATGGGGGTCTGCATGCCGTAGTTGGATTGTCTTGGAGAGATCGCATTCGGATTGGCAGTGCAGGAGGCGACCGTCAGGGCCACTAGCAGGAGGGTACAGGCTCTCTGGCCCAGAGCTATAGGCAACTCTGGTTGTGAGCTTGAGAGGATCCCTGGAGGTAGTCTAGTTGCAGGGCGTTCTGTGAGCAGTTTGTCGCGTCGACACAAGTGCCAGATGTAGGAAGCTGGCTCTGTATATACTATACCAAAGTGAGGTATAGTGTTCACAGAGTCCAGTGGAACCCCAAAGGTAGGCAGGGGTAAAATTAGATAGAACCTTACTCTCTATTTGTGGTAGTGTGGTCGAGCAGTAAGGCAGTATCAGAGCACAGTGTTAAGCATTTGTTGTACACAGTCAGCAAATGAATTCACACACTCAGACTGAACTTCAGACCAATTGTTTTTGTATAAAAATATTCTTTTAGTTATTTTATTTCTAGAACCAAGCAAGCCTGGCACAGGTAAGCAATAAATACTTTCCAGTAGTAAATGCTGATTGTAAAACAGTGCAATTGTAAATGTACTATGGTTTGACTTACAGTATTGTTTCAGAGAAATGCAATCACTTGTAAATACAGTACATAGACTTGAATGGGATTTTCAGTAAAATAGCAGGTAAGTTACTTTTGGATTACTTTTCTTACTCAGTGCTGTATGCCTGGATGCAGCACTGGGACATTTCCTATAAACAGGTGAGTAAAAGCGTTTTTGTTAAATCGTACAATTTTAAAGAATTTCTTTAGGTTTCAAAACTCCACACTTAGAAACTTTTTCAGGAAAAAGTGTCAATGTTATCCTATGGAGGAAAATATGGTTATCGGTTTTTAGGTAAGTAATCGGTCTTTGGAGTTGAGGTTCTGGGGTTAGCCTCAGGGGTCCCCCAGGGTCCGTGATGCACTCTTGTTACACCCTCAGCGGCACTAGGGCGGCCGGGTGCAGAGTCCCAATGTTATCCAATTGGGGATAGGGGGCCTCCGGTTGGTGGCTGCTGGCAAGCAGGCCACTGGGTTGTGGGAGCAAAGCTCCTGGACTTTAGCACAGGGCAAATGGGGAAACAAATTAGCACCAAAGGTGCACCCTCAGCCGCACTAGGGCGGCCGGGTGCAGGGTGCTGTTTCGAGGTCTGATGCCCTGTTGTTTCCAATGGAGAACCTCCGGTTTGCAAAAGCACTGCAGGCAGGTAGACATAGGACTTCTGGGTGCGACCACCACTTCGAGAGGTAAGTTGGGAAGTTAGGGGTTGGTTAGGCACCGTCGGTTTGGGCACACAAGGCCGTGGGGCGTCGGGTGCAGGGGTGCCTTTTGGAGTCGGATTTTCTTACCAGCTCCGGGTCGCGGTTAGGGGGGGGCCTTCTGGATTTAGGCTGCAAGCGTCGGCTGGAGGCTTGAGGCAGGTCAGGGGTCGCCGGATCTCGGTTCACGATCGCCGGGGTGGCTTCCTTGTGGTGTTTGCACACTCGAGCTCGGCGGTGGACGGCGGGTGCAGAGTGGGGCGGATTCGCGGTCTCCGGCTGCTGCCAGAGGTTGCAGTTGAACAAATCCGGTGGTCATGGGAGAAGCAGTCTTTGGAAGTGAAGGCAGGCAGGTCCTCCGGGGTTTTTGAGGTTGCTGGCTGCAGGACACACAGGGATTTCGCCGGAGCAGGTTCGAGGGGGAGACAGGCCGGTAGGGCTGTGGCCAAGTCAGTGGGCGTCTTCCTCTTGTTAGCTGCTGCACGGCTGTTCGGTCCTTCTACTTTTTTTCTTGTTTCTTGTCTGGATCTGAGGAAGCAAGGTTCAGGGGTGCCCCTAAATACAAGATTTAGGGGCGTTACAGGTAGATAAAAGGCAGGGACCAATGGGTCCCTTCCCTGGGGTGGGTACACCCCCATTATGCCACCCTCCAGTGGGAGGGGGGCATGTGCCTGTCCCTGGTTGGCTGAGTCCCCCCATCTTCAAGATGGCGTGGACTGAGAGTTGTGCTTCACCTCGCCTCCCCCACCTGAGGGGTGGAGTTGGCAGAGGTGGGCACACCTCTCTTCCTCACTTATTTTCCTGCCGGTTCTCCCGCCCAAAGTGGGGGTCAGAACCGGTGGGGACCAGTTGCTGAAAGCAGCAAGTGGCCTGGGGAAGCTCTCAAAGGCGGCAAGCCTTTGAAGCTTCCCCTTCGTGAACCCTGCCCATCCTGGGGGAGGAGGCTTGGCACCTCGTCCCAGGATGTGCATTGTTTCAGGCCCCAGAGAGCAGCAGCCTCTCGACCCAGGGGTCCAGAAACATGTCTGGTGGTGGCAGCTGAAAGCAGCCACTCAGCCTGGACACTAGAGGTGGGTTAGTTTTCAGGGGGCATCTCTGAGATGCCCTCTGTGTGCATTTTTCATTAAATCCCACACTGGCATCAGTGTGGGTTTAATGTGCTGAGAAGTTTGATACCAAACTTCTCAGTTTTCAGTGTAGCCATTATGGTGCTGTGGAGTTCGTAATGACAAACTCCCAGCACCATATACTCTTTAATGGCAGCACTGCACTTACAATGTCTAAGAATGGACTTGGACACTGTAGGGGTACAGGGCTCATGCACCTGTACCCTCACCACTGGTATAGTGCACCCAACTAGAGGGGTGACTGATGTATGCCAGGGCAGTGGGTTGTAGGCATGGCACACAGGGATGTGTGCCATGTCGACTCTTCACTTTGTTCTGCACCAAAATACGCAGCCTGCAAAGGCAGTGTGTGAGTGTAGTGGTACAGGACCTCTAAGGGTGGCACAATAAGTGCTGCATCCCTTAGAGGCCTTCCCTGGTCACAGTGCCCTGGGTACCTGTGGTACCATTTACCAGGGGCTGTGGCCAGAGATGCCAAATGGGTTTAGGCTTAAATGCAGTTTTAGGGAAAGAACATAGGCCCTGGGTACCTGATTAGCAGGAGCCCAGGGCACACTCAGTCAAAGTACATCAGCAATTCAGCAAAAAGTGGGGGCAACCATGCAGAAAGAGGGCACTTTCTCACAACAGTCCTCTACCACTGTGGTCTTTGAGAAATCTTTGATCACAGTGAGTCGCGTCGACACCTGTCTGTCCTCAACTTCGGCGGTTCTTGGAGTTCTTGTGCAGCAGGGAGTCACATTGACCTGGATTGGTCCTCCCTGTGGTAGTTCTTGGAGTTTGGTTCTTCTTGGACAGATCTGCTGTCGTCGGGCGATTGGAGCTTTTATTGAAGGCAACAGTCCTCCCAGGTGTTTTGGAGGTTGTGCTGCAAGACAGGTAGCATGTTTCGTCTAAGTGGGAGACAGGACGGTAGGGCTGGGGCCAAGGCAGTTGTCGTCTCTTGGCTTTGGCTGCAGGGGGTCTTCTTGCTTCTTAGGTTGTCGCAGATCTGGGGTCCAGTCTGGGGAAGTCTCCTAAAAACTAAATTTAGGAGGCGTTTTAGGGAAGTAGCAGGTAGGGCCAATGGGCACCGCACCTGGGGTGACTACACCCTCGGTTATGCCACCCTCCTGCAGGAGGGGGCATAAACCTAGCCTTGATTGGAGTGGTCCCCCCCCATCCTCATGATGGCGGGGACTGAAAGATGTGCTTCACCTCTCCTCCCCCACCTTCGGGGTGGAGTTGGCAGAGGTGGGCACATCTCCTATTCTCCTGTGTTTTCCCGCCCAAATTGGGGATATAAACCCGGGGATGCCATCTGCCGCTAGCAACAGAGGCTGGGGGTGCCATTATAAAGGGGACTCGCCTTTGAAGCTTGCCCTTCAAGCAGTAGCCCATCCTGGGGGAGGAGGTGTGACACCTGTGCGCAGGAGGTGCATTGTTTCTGGTCCCAGAAAGTTGAGGGCTCTACCCTGGGGTCCAGAAACATGTCTGGCACTGGCTGGCTGCTTGCAGCCGGTCACAGACCATACCAGGGTTGGTAGGTTTTCACAGGGCACCTCTGAGGTGTCCTCTGAGTACATGGTGCAATAAATCCCACACTTGCATCAGTGTGGGTTACCAAACACGCCTGTGTTCAGTGAACCCATCATGTTGCTGTGGAACTAGAGTTGTCGAGTTTCCAGCCCATATACTCTCTATGGCTTCACTGGCACTTAAAATATTAGGGAATGGACCCTAATATTATAGGGGCATATCTGCTCATGCAGATATGCCCTCGCCTGTGGTATAGTGCACCCTGACTTAGGGCTGTGAGGTCTGCTAGTGGGTTGACTTACCTATGCCTTCAGACAGTGCTGGCTGACATGGCACCCAGGCAGGTTGCTATGTTGACTTTGTTGTTTTCTCCCTCAAAGGGGCATGCAAGCTGCAATAGCAGAGGCATGGTCCCAGTGGGGGGAGATCCCAGGGGACCCTCTCAGCTCCCAGGCCCTAGGTACCCAGCGTACCATTTATCAGGGACTTACAGAGGTTAGAAGTACCAATTGGGGATTTGTTTTTAGGGAAGACGCACTGGCACAGGGGACTTGGTTAGCATGGACCCTGTGCACTACAATGGAAACCGCATCAAAACCAGGCAAAAAGTGGGGGCTAACCATGCATAAAGAGGCACTTTCTCACATGACCACCTACCCCAACCCCCAAACGAAAGATTAAACTAACCTTCCCCTGGAGTGTCTTCATCTTCTAAGTGGAAGAATCTGGAAAGGCTATCTGCATTGGCATGGGCAGTCCCAGGTCTGTAAAGTCCATTCCTGTGGGGATATGGACCACCTTAGCAGTTTGGGATTTTTACCTTTCATTGACTGTAACCACCTGAGAGTCCTGTGGTCGGTCTGAACTAGGAAGTGAGTGCCAAACAGGTATAGCCTCAATTTCTTCAGGGCCCAAACTACAGCAAAGACTTCCCTCTATGGCACTCCAACGCTTAATAAAGCAACAGCTTGGTCATGTCCCTCTTCATTTGTTTGGGCTAGGACTGCACCAATCCCATGCTCAGAGGCACCTGTCTGCACAATGAACTGCTTGGCATAGTCTGGAGCTTTTAGGACTGGGGCAGAGCACATTGCATCCTTCAGAGTGTCAAAAGTCTTTTGACAGCTCACTGTCCAGTTTACTTTCTTTGGCATCCTTTTGGAGGTAAGTTCTGTGGCTCAGGCTCAGTTCCCTCTGAGGCTAACAAGTCCTCTTCCTGAGAAGAGGGGTTCTGACCTGAAATATGTTTAGAAGCTGTTCCCCCAGTCTTCTTGCATTTTCTTTTGGAGGGCTAGTTCACTCTTTCAGGATTCAGCACCTCTTTTTCACTCTGGGCTCTGCTCTGTTTTTTACACAAACCCAGTCTGGGATCACTAACAGTCCTGCAGGGGTCCTCAGTTCGACTTCAGCCCAAGGGGAAATCTCCAGATCATTTCCAAGCAGACAGTCTACAGGGATGGAGGAGGACATGACCACTTCCTTCTGACAACCCCCCGCAAAAGATACCATAGCCATGGGATGTATCTTTGTGGCATCGTCAGAATTGGTGACTGGGTAGGTCCTTCCAATCGGGTACTGTTCTGAGTGAACCAGTTGCTCTGTCATAATGGCGACACTAGCATCCCTCAGGGTCTATACTCTGGTCCCATTACTCAAGGGGTGCTGCTGATATTTTGCACATTAGTGACCCAGGCAGCACAGGATAAGTCTGCCTCTCCCTCAAAGACTAGAAATGCCTCAGTGGGGTCACTAACATGATCAGACCACAACTGGGATTCCATCTGGACATTGGCAACTGAATGCATTACTGGTTGGCTGGTGGCATTTTTCTTATTTTGGCAGCTAGAATCTCCAGTTCAGTGCTCTGTAATCTTAGTCATGGCACCAAGCCTTTTTGGGATCTCAGTCCCTTCCCTGGTACCCACCCTTTGGTTGTGGAGAGTCTCTGGGCCCACCCTCCTGAGCAGAGTTTTGGGGGAACGAAGAAGATTTTATAATAAGTGTTACCCTCTTCCCCTTGGGGGGACTTTTTGGCCTCTTTCTTTTGGTTTCCCCCACCAGTGGTAGTCTCGGTTACCCTAGTCTTGACCCAGTGATCTGCCTTCTTCCCCAACTCTTGAGGAGAAAGTGTACCCGAGTCTACCAGGAATTGATGTAGCTTCTGTTGGTAAGTTACTTAAAAAATGCTCATTCATTATCAAATTATAAAGCCCTTCAAAGTCATTTACATTGTTACCATCTAACCAACTTACTAGTGATTTTACTGAGTAATCTACAAAATCTACCTAGGTCTGGCTCTGGATTTTTCGAGCCTCTCTGAATCTTATCCTATACTCCTCAGTGGTGAATCCAAAGCCCTCAATCAGGGTAGATCACTGACATAATATCGACGTCAACAATATCGACCTACAAGAATATCGATGTCCAGAATATCGACATCCTATCTCTACAAAGGTAAGTACAAAAATATCGAAACCAAAATATCTTTGTTTAAAATATCGTTGTTCAAAATATCGTTTTTTTAAATGTCTTAAAAATAATATTAAATAAATTAAATAATAAATATAATTGATAAAAACAGTTAGAATTATTTAAAAATGTTAATTATAAATAATAAATATAATAGAAAAATAAATTAAACATACATATATAAAAAATGTATATATATTTACTTAATAATAATTAATTATTTTATTAAATTATAAAACGTTAGAAACATAAAATTATATATATATATATATATATATATATATATATATATATCTGTAATATAAATATAAAAATAAATTTTATATATATATATATATATATAATAAAATATTAAAATAAAATAAATATTTATCTTTAAAACAACATTTTACACTACATTAACTGAAACAGTAGGGAAAATGTTGGATAGCGTAGGGGATAAAATTACTATTCCCACTCCAGGGAGTGCAACAGTAGGGAAAGTGTTGGATAGCGGAGGGGAATAATTTACTATTCCCACTCCACGGACTGCAACAGTAGGGAAAGTGTTGCGTAGGGGTTAACATTACTATTCCCACTCCAACGAATGCAACAGTAGGGAAAGTGTTGGATAGCGAAGGGGAATAATTTACTATTCCAACTCAGAGTGCAACAGTAGGGAAAGTATTGGATAGCGGAGTGGATAAAATTACTATTCCCACTCCAACAATTGCAACAGTAGGAAAAGTGTTGGATAGCGGAGGGGAATAATTTACTATTCCCACTCCAGCAAGTGCAACAGTAGGGAAAGTGTTGGATAGCGGAGGGGAATAATTTACTATTCCCACTCCACAGAGTGCAACAGTAGGGAAAGTGTTGGATAGCGGAGGGCAATAATTTACTATTCCCACTCAAGCAAAATAATAAACATTAATTAACAAATACTTAAATAATAAAAAATAATTTACCTCCCACCAAATACCCCTATAAATGACACCACCACTATTGTAAAACATGACACAATTAACATAATTGCTTAACAATTAATTAATTAACTAATAACAATGAACAATAAAATTAAAAACCATCAGTATTAAATTAATTCATACTATTAAGACTATAAAATACCAATAAATAAATATTATATGAAAAAATTAAAAATTATATTACTTTTTAATTACTTACCACACTACTGCCCTCTAAATACACAACTCTCATAAAAATTTGACACAATTTACATATTTACCAATTAATTATTAATAATCAATTAATTAATAAATAACATTATGTAACACAATTAACAATATAAAATATTAAATACACTAATATTAATGAATAAAAATTAATTATAATTAAATTACTTCACTTCCCACCCTACTCCCCTATAAACCCACAACCCGCTCCTAAAAAAAGACAATTAACGTTTTTATCAATTAAGTAATAATTAACCAATGAATAATTAATTAATAACACATTAACACAATTAACAATATATTTTATTAAATACAAAAATATTAATATGATTAATTAATTTTAATTAAATTACTTCCCACCCTATTCCCCTATAAACCCACAACCCGCTACGGAACTAAAACGCAATATTTAATTTCTTAAATTAATAATTACTAAAAATGTATTAATAAATATATTATAATTAAATTACTTCCCACCCTATTCCCCTATAAACCCACAACCCACTACGGAACTAAAATACGCAAAAATTACTTAACATAAAATTTATTACTTCTAAAAATTTCAAACATACATTAAAAAATAAGCTATACTTTTAACACGTATACTAAAATACAAAACTAAAATAAATTTCGATATTAACGATATTTTGACTAACGATATTACTAACTTCGATATTAAAAACGATATTTCTTACCTGCATGTCGATATTCTGGTCGATATTCTTGCAGGTCGATATTCTGTCACATCGATATTTAAACATCGATATTATGGCATATCGATATTTAAACATCGATATTATGACTGCATACCAATAAGGGTAACCTTCATGAGGTCATAGGATTCAGCCACTTTCTCAGTGAGTGTCAGGAGTCTATCCTTGCACTTTCTTGAACATTTCCCACAGGATAGCACTCCACAGCTTCCTGTGGACCTGCCTGCTAAGATAGGCCCTCTCAAAAGCAATGAACCACTTGGTGTGATGTCACCCTCAAATAATTTTGGGACAATTCCTTTGGGGATTATTGGGTCAAAAGAATCGACTTTCTCCCCCTTTATTATTGTGCTGCCACCAGTGATGGGTCCTAAGCCCATCTCAGCTTTCTTTTTCTATGGCCAGCAGTTTAGCCTCTAAAGCTATCCTCTTGGCCAGAGTCTGAAGATCTGCATCTTCAGTGCCTACCTCCTCTAGGCCTCTGCTGGGGTCACTTCCAGTGGTGTTGCTATCTGAGGGGGTAGTGATTGACTCAGTCCTTCTCCTCCACCTCTTGGGATTCCTCATCATCTTCCCCATTGGGGGATGTTTTACTTGGCAGGGCCTTGTTATTCTCTACCAGCAACTGCTGCAGATGGGCCTTTGTGGGTTTAGGACCCATGGCAAGTTTCCATACCTTCCACAGCTGTTTGAGTTGTGGAACTTTCAGATGTGCATAGAGGGCCAGGTTGAGCTCCTGGGAGGTCCCTTGGGTCTCAGACATGGTGTTTTAAAGTAGTTGGGACCTTATTAGGAACTTACAAAAAAAATGCTAAGGACTGCTATGGACCCAACTACTTTACAGACTTTTAATTTCTAAAAAGTGGTGAACTTAACCAAGGTTTAATTTAGAGTAAATTTGGAAAATAAATTGGAAACATATTTTAGCTAAAGACAATTTTGGATTTCCTCTTGTGAAATCACTTCTCAATAGTGGTAAAGCAAATGTAGAGTCTTGTGCCCCACCACCAATGTAGGAAGCTGGCTCTGTGGTATACCAATACTTGGTTACATCGTGTAGAGAGTCCAGAAAATTCCCCCATAAGTGTGCAGGGCTTCTATGCAAACCCAGGGTGCTCTATTTGTGCTAGTGTGGTCGAGCAGCCTTAGGCCTAACGCAGAGAAGTGTAAGACATTTATGATTCACACCGTGATTAATAAATGACACTCTACTCAAAAGGGAGATGCACACCAATTTTAGAAAAATAAGTTTATTTCTAGGTTTATTCTAAGACCAAAATCTACGTTCAAAGGTGAGTACATTTTTCATAAGAAACTCTTTTTACTTTAAAAAGTGGGTTCTTAGTGCAATTGTTCTGCACAGCAATGTGAAACTATGGGAGAAAAACAAAAATGCAGTTTTGTAGGTAAGTACACGATTTACAAATCCAGTCTTCAGGGTTTCAGGTGAACACAAGGCACGGTTCAGGTTGACACCAAGACTGCACCAGCAGCGGCATTGGGGCAGCTGGGTGCCGAGGTCAAATACCGAGTCGGGTGCCCAGTGTTAAAGAAATGGAGACTGGGGGTGATCGAAGATGCTCTGTTCGCAGTTAAGTAAAAGCTGTGTCTGGGCCAATATACGGGGTTTAGGCCAGCACTGTAGGAGCCATGGGGCAGCATCAAACATACACCCTCAGCGGCACAGGTGCAGCCAGGCGCAGAGTGCCAACACAGCATCTGGCGCCCAGTGCTTGCAGAGATAGGTTTTAGAAAAAGGCTGCAGGCTCTGGCCAGGCAGCTAGACGAAGAAAACCAATAGCTGCCCAGGTAAGTACTGATGCTTGGAGACATAGGGACACTGTAGGTCGAACTCCCCAAGACCCAGGGCCTTCGGGTGCAGGGGTATCCTTGGACATTGGAAAAGGGTTACTGGAGAAGGTCGCGCATTGTCATTGTGAAGAGGCTGCAGGCGTCTACGGGGAGTCCGGCAGGGGTCAACCCACAATGGACTCCTGCTCAGATTCGCTGGGGAACATTTGCAGAACCAGAGGGCCACTTGGACTTCGTTGTTAGGAGCAGAGGTGGGTCCGGTAGGCGATTTCCTTGTTCCTCAGGGTAGAGTTCTTTGTTTTTTAAAGATGTTTCTTCTGATAGGTCCACTGTCCACAGGAGTTCTTTATCTTTATTAAAGGCAGTCTGTCCTCCCAGGGTTTCGAAGGTTGCCCGGGTCTGCAGGATGAGTGTACTTTTGTAGCAGGGGCGAAAGGCAGCAGACAGGCCGGCAGGGCTGATGCAGAGTCAGTCACTGGTCCTCCTTTCTTGCTGTTGCAGTTTTCGGTGTCTGGGCTTCGTAGGTCGTCGGGAATCTAATTTTCTAGGGCGTCTACACCTTCTATTATGCCACCCTCCAGTGGGATGGGGGCATAGTCCTAGCCCTGATTGGATTTGTCTTACCATCTTCAAGATGGGCTCTGAAAAATGTGCTTCACTTCGCCTCCACCACCTGTGGGGCAGAGTTGGCAAAGGGGGAGCACAACTCTTATTCTCACTTAGTTTTCCCGCAGCTTCTCCACAAAGTGGGGGTGCCATCTGATGCTAGCGGCAAAGGCTGGGGTCGCATTACAAAGGCGGCAAGGTCTTTGAAGCATCCCTCTCATGCACTGTGCTTGCCTGGGGGAGGAGGTGTGACACCTGCACCCAGAATGGATTTTGTTTCTGGACTCGGAGCGCAAGGGCTCTCACCCCATAGGTCCAGAAACTTGTCTGGTGGTGGCAGGCTGCCTAAAGCCAATCAGAGACCATACTAGGGTTGGTAGGTTTTCTGTGGCATCTCTGAGGTGCCCTCTGGGAACATGTTTTAATAAATCCAACACTGGCATCAGTGTCGGTTTATTGAAAGGAATTGTTTAGTACCAAACACTCCTGGGTTCAGTGAAGCCATCATGGTGCTGGGGAACTTGAATTGTCGGGTTTCCAGCCCATGTACTCTCTATGGCTTCCCTGGTACTTACAATATTAAGAATAGACTTTAATATAGAAGAGGTGTATCTGCTCATGCAGATATGCCCACACCTGGGATATAGTGCGCCCTGCCTTAGCGCTTCTAAGGCCTGCTAGAGGGGTGACTTACCCATACCATTGGCTGTGCTGCTTGACATGGCACACAGGCAGTGCGCCATGTAAACCTTGTCGTTTTTCTCTGCACCAAGGCATGCATGCTGCAGTGGCAGTTTGCATGGCCTTGGTGAGGGGTCTTAGGGGACCCCCTCTGTCCCAATGCCCTAGGTACCAGTGGTACCATTAACTAGGAACTTAAGAGGGTTCTGAAGTGGTGCCAATCGTGGTACAGTTTTAGCGAAGAAGCTCTGGCACAGGGGACCTGATTGGCAGGGACCCTGTCCACTTCCAATCGAAACATCATTTTTTAGGCAAAATGTGGGGGCTAACCATGTCAAAAGAGGCACTTTCTCACAATATCTTAAAGGAAGGAGTCCAGGATTCTACTGGGGCTGTCCTTCGCTGGCCAGCTTAAGCTCATATGCTTTCTGTTGAGGCTTAGTATGAACTTGCTCCTTGGGTTTGACAGTACCTCATTCGGGTTTTTTCTGCACCTATGGGAATCTTCACTCTTTTCTACATTAATGAGAGCCTGTTTTGCCTCTACATTTTAAATGCAATGGTGGCTAAATGGACCTCTGTAGGAAGCTGGCTATTTATGTGATATCAAAAATCTGATATACCGTGTAAAGATTTCAGGGGTTCCCTCATGAGTGCACAGGGGCTTGCTTTGCACTGCCAAAGTGCTCTGGTGGGGGTAGTGTGGTCAAGCAGCCGTAGGCTTCACTCAGAGGAGTGCAAGACATTTGCAAATACAATGATTAATAAATGAGACACACAACTCAAGAAAGAGATCCCCTCCAATTTATAAAAATATTAAGTATCTTTATATATGTTTAGGCATCAGAAACAAATTGTTCAGGTAAGTACTTTTTCAGATAAATAAATTCTTTTTACTCTAAAAAGTGGACACTTAGTTGAATTTCTGAGTTTTGCAACGTTATCCTAAGGAATGAAGAACAAGTTGTGCAAATGGGTATTGTTCAGCGACTTACAAGGCCAATCTCCAGGAGTTAAGGTGAGTGGTGGGCAAGGTCCAAGGCATCACCAACAGAACACCACCAGCGGCACGTGAGCAGTTGTGTCCAGGGTGTAAATCAGTGTTGGGAGCCCAATAGGTTTCTATGGATATCGGTCACTGCTGAAAGAGGTGGAGGCTCTGGCTGGAAGGCCAGTGGGGGTGAACCAACAGTGGCGTTGAGGGCTTGCAATGCTCGGGGATGTAGGGACACTTGGTGTCCTTTTCTCCACAGCCTGGGGGTGATGGATGCAGAGGTGTCTTTAGGCGTTGAGTTTTCTTATCGGGAGAGGTTGAGGGGGGCCTGCGTGCAGAGGCTGCATGCAACGTTTGGGAGTCCACGGGGGGGCGATGTGAAACCATGATGTCCTCTACCTCAGGAGGGCTTGGGGACCTTGTTGATACCGGTGGCCCATTTCAACTTGGGCAGGAGCCAACTGGTGGAGTGGTGGTTACAGCTGTCTGGTTTTGGTGGTTCCGTAGGCCTTAGTCGTTTCTTATAGAGTTTTTGTAGGATTCAGGGAACAGTTCCGCTGTTCTTTGGGAGTTCTTGGTCTTTATTGAAGGCACGCAGTCCTCCCAGATTTTGGAGACCCACAGCTGCAGGGCAAGTCTTCTGTGGTGCAGGTTAGACGGAGAATAGCAGACCGGTCAGCTGGGCTGGGGAAAGTCAGGTGCTATCTTCAGTCTTCTGCCTTTGAGGCTCTTCGTGTCCTCCTCCTTCGTATGTCGTCGGGATCTGCCTCTCTGGTGCCATGGGCTCCCCTAATTACTGAATTTAGGGCCATTAGGTGAGTGTAGCGTAAAAGCCAATGGAATACTGACCCTTGAGGTCACTACGCCCCCTATAGGACCACTTCCTGTAGGAAGTGGGCATAGCCCTGTCCCAGAATTCCTAAGTATGCCATCACAAAGGTGGCTACTTCTGAAAAATCGTGTCCACCTTTCTGTACCCCACCGTAGCGGTGGTACTAGCTTGGGGGTGGCACGTCCACCGGACTAGCTAATTTTCCCACCTGTCCATGTGCCAAGGGGCCCCTGGACGGGTGGGAGTGGCTTATTGTCGTGTGAGGGAAACCAGATTTGCATTACAAAGGTGGCAGCTTCTTTGAAGCTTGCTGGCTCAGGGAGGCTAATCAACTAGTCATAATTTGAGAGGGATTGCTACACCCTCTTCCCTGGGAGACTTTTGCTCTAGGTCTCTTTAGAGCAAAGGCTGTAACCCTAGGCGTTCAGAACAGTGTCTAGAGTGGCAGGCTGGCAGAAACCAGTCAGCAAGCACACCAGAGGCTGGTAGGTTTTCAGGGGGCACCTCTAATGTGCCCTCTGGCTGTATGCATTGGTAAACACTGGCATCTGTGTGGGTTTACCAATACGAGATGTTTGATACCAAACATCCCTACTTTCAGTGAAGCCATCATGTATCTGGGGAACTAGTTTTCACCAGTGTCCAGCACGTGTCTTAAGATGGCTTCTCTGGTCACTTGTCCTAGCAGTATTTAGACTGACCAGCACATGTGCATATCAGCTCATGCAGGTATGCCCTCACATGTAATATTCAGCCCCCTGCCTTAGGTCTGTCAGGCCTGCTGTAGGGGTGTCTTACAAATATTACTTTCAGTGTTTGGGACATGGCACACAAGGATGTGACATGTTGTGTTTTCACTTTTGTCTGCACCCAGACACGCAGCCTGCAATGGCAGTCTTGCATGTGCTTGGTGAGGGGTTGGTCCCATAGGGTGGCACAATTCATGTTGCAGCCCTTATGTACTCATTTTAGTGCCTAGGCCCTAGGTATCAGGGTACCATTTACTAGAGACTGACAAAGGGTGCTAAAGTTTTTGCCAATCGGGGGAACCATTGTACAGTTTTGGGAAAGAGCTCTGGCACTGGGGACCTGTTAGCAGGAACCCAGTGCAATTTCAGTCGAAATCCCATCATTTACCTGGCAAAAAGTGGGGGTGACCATGTCAAAAAGGGCACTTTCCTGCACCCTCTAATCTGTTGGGATTTTATAGTGTTTATGGTTGTATCTGTCTTATTAACTTAAGTTTTCTATACACAGTAGTGGTAAAATATCAGCATTATGTTTTTACTTTGTGCTGGAACATTTTAACAGTTGATATAGTAGTTATGTACATTACAGAAGCAGCATTTACATTAAATGTTAACAAATTTGCTTTTAAAATCAGAAATTAGTCTGTGGCTTGACTAGCTGTTCTCTCTCATATTTCACTAGTTCTAAACTGTTTTTATGCTTGATTGTGTCCTGTAAGTAATTTCCCAATAGTGTAATGTACATGTGCCTTACAGCGTAGTATTGGTAACCGGCATCAGTTTGTCTTGTGTTCTGATTTGGCTTGCAAATGGCAGGTGTAGCCCCACAGCTGTATTCTGTGGAAGACTGGCAGGGAACATGGGAATGATAAAAGGTGAGGCATGGAATATATTTAACCCTATTCAAATCTTCTGCTCCTCTGTATTAATCTTCCTCCCTCACCCCCTTCCCCTCACTGCAGAGCACGCAAGTCGAACGTCTCCTATCGGAATGCCTCATTGATGCCAAAGGAACCAGAAATCCGCGAAATGAAGATTTTTATTGACAAGAAGTATGAGACGGTCGTCATGCCAGTGTTTGGCATCTCTACACCATTTCATATTGCCACCATCAAGGTGCGGCTGGGCCTTCTTTATAGATGCCCTATAGGACAGCCCTGTGTTAAGAATTGATGAGACATTGGAGCAGACTGTTATGAGCATTCTTTTGGGGCAATGCCGGATAGGAATGGGGTGATACCTACTAATATACTTCTGTTAGGCATGTCCTACGTATACTTGAGAGATTTGTTTAAGTAGGCAATGCATACCAATTTGTTTCTTTAGAAAGCGGTTTGTTTTCATTTAAGCTCCTAAAGTGATGCAACGTAGTAAAACAATGACCCAGTCTAAAAAAAAAAAAATGTTAATTTTAATTTTTTTTAATCTCTTGTTTTTGAGGCTGGTGAGTCTGTGGGGTAGGACATAAGGAGCTCGAAACGCTTATTGACCAAAAAAATGCATTAACCTTGAAATAAGGTATTTGTTGATTTTAGCTGTCAAGGTTGTATTTTCTCTTTCAAGAACAACATAGCATAGTCACCTCTTAATGATTTTACTGTTGAGGCTGTGCTTGAAAAGTGTAATCCTTTTTCCTCTGATGTGAGTTTTCTGGGTACGAGGGACTTATGCATGAATCCCTTCTGCTATGGCTGCTGCCACCGGACTGTTCTAATAACTTTTTTACGTTTTTGTGTTTTATTTCTTGCTTTCCTTTGATAGTTTTTCTTTCTTTTTCATCGTACAGAATATCAGCATGTCTGTTGAGGGTGACTACACCTATCTCCGCATCAATTTCTTCTGTCCTGGCAGTGCTCTTGGCCGGAACGAGGGGAACATCTTCCCAAATCCAGATGCCACTTTCGTCAAAGAAATGTAAGGCTTCAGAACCAGCTAAATTGTGTGGGGGTGTGAAAGATTGGATAGAGAGATGTGGAAGGAGTCAACCACACTTTGTAGAGTTTGATATGTATTATTGATAAATTGCGGAATGATATGACTTACTCCGTGCCTAATCTGTACAATGTGCTCAGTGCCTCAGCTGCAGTAGAACAGGATCCTGCGAAACGCAACAACTTTGTGATGGCACTGCAGTCATACTAATGGACTATTTCACAGAAGGGAGAAACTCCCTGCGGATACCACAGGCCTTGTGGAAAGACATAGGCCCACATTATTGTGGTGGGGAGTATCATGTAGTAAAGTATAATCCCAGGAGGTAGCATAGCTTTTATACTGCTATGCACTCTAGGTAATAGTACTGTATATGGTACCCCATCAGTAAAGCAGCATCCTCAGATAGCAAAGCTGCTAGGGGACTGACTTGGACTATATTGCACTGATGGTCTCATCCTCCCTGTGTCCCAGCCTACACGAATTCTTAACTAACCTGTTGCAAGTGTGACACTGTGTGTGTTGCAGCTGAATAGGCGACTAGGGGCTGAGGGGCACCTTTTTGGGTAATGATTGCATGCCACTTGGTACTCAGTTCTTCCTTTTTATGTTGAGCATAGCCAGCAAGCATGAGCTGCTCTGCGAGGCATGTTGTATCCACTTCTACTGGCTTTGGCCACGCCCTCGCCGCTGATTGGTTAAATTGTGTCCTTTTGAAAAGCTTTCCTCTGTATGGTTTTTTGAGGGTATATGTCTCACCCTCTCATGACTTACTCCTCTGCTGGAGTATTGGTTTAATACAGTATCCTTTCTCTGGCTGTTTTATCCTTTGTTTACACACACTTTGCAGTTTGGCTTCTTAAACACGACGGACGCCTGCCTTTATTTTCTATTTATTTACTTTTGGAGCTTCTACATTGGCTTTAGTTTTAAACTTGGCGGCTGCCTGCCTTTCTTTTCTATTAATTTCTTTTGTACCATTTGCGGCACGCCGTGCTTTAGCTTTAAAAATGTGAAGTTAAAGCGTGGCATGCCGCAAAGGCTCCAAAACTAAATAAATAGAAAAGAAAGGCAGGTAGCCACCATGCTTAAAGCTAAAGCCAACGTCCAAGCTGCACACATTGCTGGCTTTGCAGCTTCTACATCAGCTTTAGCTTGAAACCTTTCTGTTCGAGGCATATGAGCTGTAGATCACATGCTTTGCATACTCCTGCCATCTAGTGTTGGGTCCGGATGTTTACAAGTTGTTCTCTTCGAAGAAGTCTTCCCAGTCACGAGGTAAGATGACTCCTCCTTTCTGTGATATTGCACACAGGCATCGACTCCATTGTTAGATTGTTTTTTTCTGCCATCGGGTTTGGACGTGTATTGCTGCGCTCCGGTTCGAAACCGTTCCTCGGGTCCCCTCGGTGTGCAATTCACTTACCCTCGACGCTATTGTTATTCGATCGCGTTTACCATTCTCCACGTATCCTATTGGTTTCAGAAAAATCTTTCGATCGGAAACTTCGTGGAAGGCCGTCGGGCCAAGCCGCTTCGGCCCACCTCGCAGTCGATGGAACGGGCTCCATTTAAATACTGTCCTGGGTGCCACGCCAAGTACCCGCGCACCGACTTGCATGAAGTGTGCAACTGGTGCCTTTCCCCGGAGCACGACGAACAAGACTGCGATGTGTGCAAATCGTTCCAATCCAAGACGACGCTCCGTGACCGTCTGGCTCGACGTCACGAAATGCGACACCAGCACAGCGGCTCCATTCCGGGCTCTTCTGAGAAGATTACGAACCTCTACTACGCGAAAGGAGCCGAGGAAGAAAAGGAGCTCATTTCCGTGTCAGTAGCTGACTCCGACATGGACGAAGAGATTCCGCAGGGTCAGCGTACCGTGAGTACCGATCCTCCCCTGCTCCAAACTCCACCTCTGCCTCAGAAAAAGGCCCTGGTCCCTCCTCTGCCTTCGGGCCAAGGTCTGCACCGAGAACATGTCGGGCCCGGCACTGAAACAAATATTAAAGCCTTCCGGCTCGGGATCGAGTTGGCTGCATTCGGGCACCGAGCCGAAACAATCTGCATCGATACCGAAACACGTTTCGGCATCAGCTCCTTCGGTACCAAAACTGAAACCATCTTAGGATCCGAAAACTTTGGCGCCGAAAACCTCAACTTCAAAAATATTGCCACTGAAAGATAAAACGGCTCCTACCCCATCAAAGGAACCTCGTTTCGACTTCCCGCCTTCAAACCCAGACCCGAAACAAAAGGAATTAGTCATCAATCCCAAAACTGGACATATTCACGCAAAATTGCCATCAAAACTCAAACCAGAAACGGAAGACACTTACCACATTCCTCTTAAGAGAAAACATGTTGGTACTAACCCCTCTCCTCCTCGAACACCTCCTTCCCCACCTGACCCAAATTTGTTTAATAACACCCACAAATTCACCACGACCACAATCACCTGACAACCAGGATGACAGGGACAAGGTAGATGATAATAGTCCTGATCCATGGAACGATTATAACACAGATCCAAACACAGATAATTATCTAGATCTATACCCTACAAAACCCTCTCCACCTGATAATGTAGGGTACATAGAACTAATAAATAGGGCTGCTGAATATCATGGAGTTCAGCTTCATAAAGAGTCACTTGAGGAGGATTTTCTCTTTGAAACACTGAGCTCTTCCCAAAGATCCACTCACACACTGCCTATGCTTAAGGGTATGCTAAGACATGCAGACGACTTCTTTAAAGATCCGGTTCGCGCACGAAGTCTTACACCAAGGGTAGATAAAAAGTATAAATCTGCACCATCTGATCCAGTTTACATCAAGGGTCAATTACCATTAGATTCCTTAGTGGTTTCTAAAGCCCGTAAACAGGCAAGCTCACAAACATCGGTGAATGCCCCTCCTCCAGGCAGGGAATCTAAACTAATAGATGCCTCTGGGGAAAAAGAGTAGCTGCACAGGCAGCCAATCACTGGCGTATTGCCAATACCCAGTCTCTCTTAGCTAGATACGACAGAGCGCACTACGACGAATTGGAACAATTGCTCCAATTTCTACCTGATGAACATAAGTCTAAGGTACACGACCTAGTTCAGGAAGGAAAGCTAATTTCAAACACATCTGTTAGATGCGCTTTAGATGCAGCTGACACTGCGGCTCGTGCAATCAACACCAGTGTCTTGCTAACAAGGCACGCATGGCTTCGAATTTCAGGGTTTAAACCTGAAGTACAGGCTTCTATCTTAAACTTACCTTTTGATAAAGAGCATCTCTTTGGTCCTGTTGTAGACACTTTCTTAGAGAAGATGAAGGACACCGATGTTGCAAAACTATGGGAGCCCTACAGTCCCCATCCAGTCGGGGTTCTTTTAGTCGCTCCTTCTACAGGGGGGGCTCCAAAAACATATCTACAGACAACACCTCTACATCGTATAAAGGCAACAGTCAGTCATCCTCTTTAAGAGTTTACTTTTGAGGCGGATTTAGAGGCAATAATGGCAAGGAAAAGAGGTAAAGGTTCCACACACCCCCACCTCCCCCTCAACAAACAGTGACTTGCCTCCCCTTCCCCCTGATCATTCCACACCTGTCTGGGGACGTGTGTCTCAAATCCTCCCCGTCTGGCATACAATAACTTCAGACAAATGGGTCCTAGGAATTATCCAATCTGGTTATTGCCTGGAGCTTACCAACAATCCCCCAAACATTCCTCCACGTTCACACAAAATGTCACCAGAGCATCTACACCTCCTCAAACAGGAGGTTCACTCTCTTCTGCAAAAGGGAGCTATAGAGCCCGTACCATTACAATATCAAGGATCAAGCGTGTACTCCCTATACTTTCTCCTACCCAAAAAGGACAGGCCTATATTAGACCTCAGAGAGCTAAATCAATCTATTCACTCAGAACACTTTCATATGGTCACTCTTCAACAAGTGCTCCCACTCCTACAGCAAGGCGACTTTGTCTACTCTAGACTTAAAGGACGCATACTTCCATATTCCAATACATCCCGCTCATCGCAAATATCTCAGGTTTGTGGTAGCGGGACAACACTACCAGTTCAAAGTGCTTCCATTCGGAGTCACCACTGCTCCCAGAGTATTCACCAAATGCCTGGCAGTAGTCACTGCTCACCTGGGAAGACCGCATATTCATGTCTTCCCATACTTGGACGACTGGCTCATCAAAGCCAGCTCTTACCCAAAGTGTCTCCAGCACACTCAAATAACACTACAATTACTGCACAATCTGGGGTTCACAGTAAATGTGTTGAGGTCCTATCTCCAACCCTCCAACACACAAACATATTTGAGAGCCACTCTCAATACTCAAAGCTCTAGCCTGTCCCAATGCAGCCGGAATCTGCAATATTCAGGCTCTAATCTCAGTTTCAGCCCGACCAGTCACTACAAGCTCGAGTATATATGCAGCTACTGGGAATGATGGCGTCTTGCATCATGATTGTTCCCCATGCAAGACTTAAAATGCGTCCCCTTCAAGAAAGCTTAGCATGTCATTGGAATCAGTCTCTGGGTCAATTGTCAGATGTAGTGTTGGTAGATGGCCACACCCATCGCTCTCTGCAGTGGTGGAATCCACAAAATGTATCCAAAGGGCGGCCCTTCATCGACCCAGTTCCACAGACAGTGCTAACAGACACATCGTGCACTGGTTGGGGAGCTCCTCTCCAAACTCACACAGTTCAAGGTTTGTGGAGTCTAAAGCAAAAGCAACTTCATATAAATCATCTAGAGTTGCTAGCAGTATTTCTAGCGCTCCAAGCCTTCCAGACAAAGCTGTCCTAGTCCGCACCGACAACATTACAGCCATGTATTACATACAGAAACGGGGGGTGGGGGGGACACACTCCAGCTGTCACGCCTTGCACAAGCCATTTGGAGGTGGGCCATACATCACAATATTTCTCTCCTGGCAGAACACCTCCCAGGAGTAAACGGTCCAATCGCAGACCTTCTCAGCAGTGGGAACTTCACCCTCAAGTTCTCCTCTCATTCTTTCAAATGTGGGGTTTTCCACAGATAGATCTGTTCGCCACACACAAACGCAAAATGCCCAAACTCCGCCTCCAGGTATCCACACCCATTGTCCAAAGGCAATGCACTATGGATGAACTAGTCGGGGATATTTGCCTATGCTCATCTACCTCTCCCACTCCTTCCACTAGTGGTTCGGAAGCTCGGACAAACATCCATCACACTGATCCTAGTAGCTCCCACATAGGCCCGTCAACCTTGGTTCACTACCCTGTTGGAGCTCTGTTGTTCCTCATCAAAAACTACATTTCACACGCAGTCTCCTCTCACAGAGCCATGGAGACATAAGACATCCAGATCCCAAACAACTCAACCTAGCGATCTGGTGTAAGAAAGTGGCTCTGTATATACTGAACCAAAGTAAGGTTCAGTGTGCACAGAGTCCACAGTCCCCAGAGGTTTGGCAGAGGTTAAAGTTAGATATAACCTTACTCTCTAAAGTGGTAGCTTGGTCGAGCAGTAAGGCAGTATCAGAGGACAGTGTAAAGCATTTGTTGTACACACTCAGTCAGCAAATGGTCTCACACACTCAAGAACTGAACTCTAGGGCAATTGTTTTGTATATAAAAGTATATTGTTTTATTTTTAGAACCACAGGTAGGTATAAAAATACTTTCTCAGAATGAGATGCTTTAGATATATACTTTCAGTACACAATGGACTGTTGAATGCAATAGCTACAGTTGTTGCAATAGGCAACACAATTTAAACACAATTATATCATTGAGCTCAATGGAGAATTTTAAGTAAATGCAATATCAATTACTTTACGTATGATTTTTCTTACTCTGGGCTGGATCCTGGATTCAGCCCTGGTGCATTTCCTGTAAACAGTTGAAAGAAATCGTTTTCGTTACACAGGCGATTTTTAAGGAATATTTGTTTGTTTCAAAAATCGACACTTGGAAGAATTTCTGGAGAAAACCAGGCAATGTTATCCTATGGAGGAAAATCAAGTTATCGGTAAGTACAGTTGTAATTGCTTTTCAGGGTCAGTGCTGGGCACCAAGATCCAGCACTGGGATCTCTCCTGATAACAGGTGAGTAATTTTGTTTTCGTTGATCAGACGATTTTTTGTGATTATTTTAAAGTTTCAAAACTCGACACTTAGAAGAAATTTCAGTGTAAACCAGTCAATGTTACCCTATGGAGAAAATGTAGGTTATCGGTTTTCAGGTAAGTACTCGACTGGCAGAGTTAAGGTTCTGGGCATAGACTCAGGGGTCTCCCATGGTCAGGTAGGTAGAGTTGGTACACCCTCAGCGGCACAGGGGCGGCCGGGTGCAGAGTGAGTTAGGCCCAATGTTAGCCTATGGCGGGCAGGGGGCCCTTGGTTGGTGGCTGCTGGCAGGCAGGCCACTCGGCTGTGGGAGCAAAGCTCCTGGTCACTTACTCAGGGCAAGTGGGGAAGTCGAACAGGGTAGTTGGTGCACCCTCAGCGGCACTGGGGCTGCCGGGTGCAGTGGGCTTTTGGGGCGTCCGGCGCCCAATGGTTTACAATGGGAAAGCTGCGTGACGAACAAAGGCTGCAAGCTCGGGGACGGTGATTCTTCAGGTGCGACCACCACTTCGAGAGGTAAGTTGGGAAGCTGTAGGAAGGGTAGGCACCCAGGAGTTGGGCACAGGAGGCCGTGGGGCGCCGGGTGCAGGGGTGTCTTTAGGCGTCGGAAATCTTACCCTCGGCTGGTCGCGGTTGGAGGGGTCCCTGGTTCTGAGGCTGCAGGCGTCAGGAGCGTCGAGGAGGGTCCTTGGGTGCTGGATTGTGGGTCACAGTCGCCGGGGGGACGTCCTCGTGGTATTTGTCCACTCAGGCACAGGCCGGGCTCGGCGGGTGCAGTGTGCAGGAGTCTCGGTTCCTGGCTGGCACCAGGGGTTTGTTACTTGCTTTTGAGCAGTACCACTGCTCGTGGGAGTCCCAGTCTTTTTAGAGTCACAAGGCAGTCAGGTCCTCCGGGGTTTTCGAGGTTGCTGACCACTGGAGACGCTGGGTTTCAGCAGGAGCAGGTTCGAGGGTCGACAGACCTGTAGGGCTGGGGCCAAGTCAGTTGGTGTCTCCCTCTTGTTAGCAGCTGCACGGCAGGTCTTCTTTCTTCTTGTTCTTCTTGCTTGTTTCTGTTTCGGGATCTCAGGAAGGAAGGTTCAGGGTGCCCCTAAATACTAGATTTAGGGGCGTTGCAGGTAGGTAAGGGCAGGGACCAATGGGTCCCTTCCCTGGGGTGGGTACACCCCCTATCCTGCCACTCTCCAGTGGGAGGGGGGCAGGAGCCTAGTCCTGATTGGGTAGGGATCCCCATCTTCAAGATGGCGAGAGCCCGGAGATGTGCTTCACCTCGCCTCCCCCACCTGAGGGGTGGGGTTGGCAGAGGCTGGCACACCCCTTTCCTCACTTGTGGTTTCCCGCCAGTCTTCCCGCCAGAGTGGGGGCTAGAACCGGTGGGGACCAGTTGCTGAGTACAGCAAGTGGTCTGGGGAGGCTCACCAAGGCGGCATGCCTTTGAAGCTTCCCCTGCCCATCCTAGGGGAGGAGACCTAGCACCTCGCCCAGGACGTGCATTGTTGCAGGCCCGGGAGAGCGGATGGCTCTCTACCCAGGGGTCCAGCAACATGTCTGCTGGGTGGCAGCCTAGGCAGCCTCTCAGGCAGGACGTGGATTGTAGGTTAGGTTCAGGGGGCAACTCTAAGTTGCCCTCCGTCGTGCATCTGACATTAAATCCCACACTGGCATCAGTGTGGGTTTAATGTGCTGAGAAGTTTGATACCAAACTTCTCAGTCTTCAGTGTAGCGATCATGGTGCTGTGGAGTTCGTGATGACGACCTCCCAGCACCATATACTCTTAATAGCAGCACTGCACTTAGTGCCCAGGAATGGACCTGGGTACTGTAGGGGTACAGGGCTCATGCACCTGTACCCTCCCCACTGGCATAGTGCACCCAGCTAGAGGGGTGACTGAGGTATGCCAGGGCAGTGTTTGTGGGAAGGCACACAGGGATGTGTGCCATGTTGTAGGAGAGTGGGTTTCTGTTGCAGTAACCCCCCCACTTTTTGCCTGATAGCTGATGCACTTTTCCTTGGTGTGCCCTGGGTCCCTGCCAATCAGGTACCCAGGGCCTGTGTTCCTTCCCTAAAAACTGTACTAAAGCCTAAACCCAATTGGCATCTCTGGCCACAGGTAAGCCCCTGGTAAATGGTACCTAGGTACCCAGGGCACTGTGACCAGAGAAGGCCCCTAAGGGCTGCAGCACTTATTGTGCCACCCTTAGAGGCCCTGTACCCTGATACACACACCCTGCCTTTGCAGGCTGAGTGTCTTGGTGCAGAACTAAACAAAGAGTCGACATGGCACACATCCCTGTGTGCCATGCCCACAAACACACTGCCCTGGCATACCTCGGTCACCCCTCTAGCTGGGTGCACTATGCCAGTGGTGTGGGCACATGTGCATGAACCCTGTGCCCCTACAGTACCCAGGGCCATTCCTGGGCACTAAGTGCAGTGATGCCATTAAGAGTATATGGTGCTGGGAGGTTGTCATTACGAACTCCCCAGCACCATAATGGCTACACTGAAGACTGAGAAGTTTGGTATCAAACTTCTCAGCACATTAAACCCACACTGATGCCAGTGTGGGATTTAATGTAAAATGCACGACAGAGGGCAACTTAGAGTTGCCCCCTGAACCTAACCTACAATCCACGTCTTGTCTGAGGGGCTGCCTAGGCTGCCACCCAGCAGACATGTTGCTGGACCCCTGGGTAGAGAGCCATCCGCTCTCCCGGGCCTGCAACAATGCACGTCCTGGGCGAGGTGCTAGGCCTCCTCCCCAGGATGGGCAGGGGGAAGCTTCAAAGGCATTCCGCCTTTGTGAGCTTCCCAGACCACTTGCTGTACTCAGCAACTGGTCCCCACTGGTTCCAGCCACCACTCTGGCGGGAGGACTGGCGGGAAAACCAAGGGAGGAAAGGGGTGTGCCAGCCTCTGCCAACCCCACCCCTCAGGTGGGGAGGCGAGGTGAAGCACATCTCCGGGCTCTCGCCATCTTGAAGATGGGGAGCCCTACCCAATCAGGACTAGGCTCCTGCCCCCTCCCACTGGAGAGTGGCAGGATAGGGGTGTACCCACCCCAGGGAAGGGACCCATTGGTCCCTGCCCTTTACCTACCTGTAACGCCCCTAAATCTGGTATTTAGGGGCACCCTGAACCTTCCTTCCTTAGTTCCAGATTCCGAAACAAAAAAGAACAAGAAACAAGAAGACCTGCCGTGCAGCTGCTAACAAGAGGAAGACACCAACTGATTTGGCCCCAGCCCTACCGGCCTTTCGACCCTCGAACCTGCTATTGCTAAACCCCGGCGTCTCCAGTGGTCAGCAACCTCAAAAACCCCGGAGGACCTGACTGCCTTGTGACTCTAACTACCTGGGACTCCCACGAGCAGTGGTACTGCTCAAAGCAAGTAACAAGCCCCTGGCATCAGCCAGGAACCGCGAACCCTGCACACTCTGCACCCGACAAGCCTGGCCTGTGCTGGAGTGAACAAAGACCTCGAGGACGTCCCCCCCGGCGACTGTGACCCCAAATCCAGCACCCAAGGACCCACCTCGACGCTCCTGCCGACGCCTGCAGCCTCAGAACCAGGGACCCCTCCAACCGCGACCAGCTGAGGGTAAGATTTCCCGACGCCAAAAGGCACCCCTGCACCCGGCGCCCTGCGGCCCCCTGTGCCCAACTCCTGGGTGCCTACCTATCCTCCAACTACCCAACTTACCTCTCGAAGTGGTGGTCGCACCTGAAGAATCTTCGTCCCCGAGCTTGCAGCCTTTGTTCGTTCTTGAGCTCCTCCATTGAATAACATTGAGCGCCCGACGGCTCAAAAGCACTCTGCACCCAGCCGCCCGAGTGCCCCTGGCAGTGCAACCTCTACTCTAATCTACTTCCCCATTTGCCCTGAGCAAGTGACCAGGAGCCCAGCTCCCACAGCCGCGTGGCCTGCTTTCCAGCAGCCACCAACCAAAGGACCCCTGCCTTCCATAGGATAACATTGGGCCTACTCACTCTGCACCCGGCCGCCCGTGTGCCGCTGAGGGTGTAACAACTGTACCTACCTGACCCTGGGAGACCCCCGAGTCTATGCTCAGAACCTTAACTCTGCCAGTCGAGTACTTACCCAAAAACCGATAACTCACTTTTCTTCCATAGGGTAACATTGACTGGTTTCACTTGGAAATTCTTCGAAGTGTGGAGTTTTGAAACTTTAAAATATTCATCTAAAATCAGCCGAATCACGAAAACGAAAATACTCACCTGTTCTCAGGAGAGATCCCAGTGCTGGATCGTGGTTCCCAGCACTGACCCTGAAAAGTAATTGTAACTGTACTTACCGGTAACTTGAATTTCCTTCCATAGGATAACATTGCCTGGTTTTTGCTGGAAAAGTTTCTAAGTGTCGATTTTTGAAACTTACAAATATTTGCTAAAAATCGCCTGTGAGACATAAACACATTCTGTCAATTGTTTACAGGAGATGTACCAGTGCTGGATCCAGGATCCAACACTGAGTAAGAAAAAGTAACGATAACACTACTTACCTGCTAAGTGAATTTCCTCCCATAGGATAACATTGGTGATTCTATGTGAAAAAGTTTCTAAGTGCCAACTTTTAAAATACAATAATATTCCTTACAAATCACAACTGTAACTAAAACGTTTTTACTCAACTGTTTACAGGAGATGTCCCAGGACTGAATCTAGGATCCAGTCCTGTGGTAAGAAAAGTAATCCAAAAAGTAATCTATTGCATTTAACTAGAAATTCCCATTGAGCTCAATGTTAAATTGTGTTTGAAATTGTGTTGCCTATTGCAACAACTGTAACCATTGCATTCAAAAGTCTATTGCCTATTGAAAGTATTTATCTAAAGCATCTCATTCTGAGAAAGTATATTCTGATACCTATTGTTGGTTCTAAAATAAAACCAGCATATATTTTTATATACAAACCATTGGCCTGCCTAGAGTTCAGTTCTTGAGTGTGTGAGACCATTTGCTGACTGAGTGTGTACAACAAGTGCTTTACACTGTCCTCTGATACTGCCTTACTGCTCGACCAAGCTACCACTTTAGAGAGTAAGGTTATATCTAACTTTAGCCTCTGCCAAACCTCTGGGGACTGTGGACTCTGTGCACACTGTACCTATTTGGGAACAGTATATACAAAGCCACTTTCTTACACATGTCGACTCTGTTTTGTTCTGCACCAAGACACTCAGCCTGCAAAGGCAGTGTGTGCGCGTCAGGGTACAGGGCCTCTTAGGGTGGCACAATAAGTGCTGCAGCCCTTAGAGGCCTTCTCTGGTCACAGTGCCCTGGGTACCTAGGGTACCATTTACCAGGGCTGACATGTGGCCAGAGATGCCAATTGGGTTTAGGCTACAATGCAGTTTTAGGGAATGAACACAGGCCCTGGGCACCTTATTGGCAGGAGCCCAGGGCACACGCAGTCAAAGTACATCAGCAATTCAGCAAAAAGTGGGGGCATACCATGCAAGAAAGATGGCACTTTCTCACATCTGGCAACTGAAATCATAGTTTGGTTTTCTGAACCTTCCACCAGACTGTATGAATATCATTAAAGAGGCCAGAAGGCCTACTGCAAGGGCTTGCTACGCAGCTAAATGGAAGCAGTTTGTTATATATTGTAATAACAACCATATCAACCCGTTAGATGCTTTCATTCAAAATATCATTTGTTACTTACTACACTTGAAGCAGTCCGTATTGGCTTACACATCCATATGCTTATATCTCACCACAATAGCTGCATACCTTCAAAATAGACAGCATCTGTCCCTTTTCAGAGTATCTGTTATCAAGGCTTTTATAGAAGGACTCAAGATTTATTCCACCAAGACTTCCACCTTCTCCAGTGTGGAATCTTAACATTGCCCTTACAAGACTAATGGGTCCACCCTTCGAGCCATTGCATAAATGTGAATTGCAATTTCTCACTTGGAAAGTTGCTTTCCTCATTGCTATTACATCACTAAGAGTGGGTGAGCTACAGGCACTAACCATAGAGGAACCATTTTTCCAACTCCACAAAAACAAAGTGGTTCTTCGCACTAACCCCAAATTTCTACCCAAAATGGTATCTGCTTTTCACATCAATCAATCTGAGTTGCCTGTGTTCTTTCCTCAACCAGATTCAGTGGCAGAACGGGCTCTACACACTTTAGATGTTAGACGAGCCTTATTGTATTACATAGAAAGGAGAAAACCATTTTGTCAAACTAAACAACTCTGTGTAGCTTTTGCTCCACCACACAAAAGCAATCCCATTTCTAAATTGGGTATTGCTTGGTGGATTGTTAAATGTATCCAAACATGCTATGCAAAAGCAAAGAGGACTTTACCAATACCCCCTAGAGTGCATTCCACCCGCAAACTAGGGGCTACTATGCCTTTCTTAGGAAACATCCCCATAGCTGACATCTGTAAAGCTGCAGCATGGTCTACACCGCACACATTCACCAAGCACTATTGTGTACATGTGTTAGCGAGACAACAAGCTAATGTAGGCCAGGCAGTTCTTAGAACACTTTCAAACAACTGCAACAGCTACAGGTTAGCCACCGCTTTGGGAGGATACTGCTGTATAGTCTATGCAAAGCATGTGATCTACAGCTCACATGCCTCGAACGGAAAATGTTACTTACCCAGTAAGCATCTGTTCTTGGCATGTAGAGTTGTAGATTCACATGCGCCCACCCGCCTCCCCGGCTACCTATACCTGTTGCAGTTTCTTTCTCCTATACATACGCATGGACATCTTTAATCTACACTTACTAACTCCATTCTCACCTTCTGCGGGAAAACAATCTAACAATGGAGTCGATGCCTGTTGCAAAGTCATCCTGTGCCCTGGGCACCCCCCCAACTTTTTGCTGACTGATACTGGTGGTAACTGACTGGCTGACCCTGGGCTTTGCCTGGCCAGGGCCAGTGCTATGCTGAAAACACTTAGATACAGTGAAAACACCTACATACACTAGGGTACACTATGGGTTGGGGTACCCCTGTGATTGGCATGACCTACCCTATAAGCCCCTAGTACATAATAGGGCAGGGGGATTGAAACTACCTATCAGTCCCTAGTACATAGTAGGGCATGGCAGTTTAGAAGCCAGCAGCCTTTTCTGCACTTGCATGTGTGCACTGCTGAAGCCTGAGGTCAGTTTAAAAGCAGCCCTGGGTTCCATGACTGCTTTTAAAAGTAAATTGTGCCCAAACTCGACTTTGGTGTTTGGGGCACTTAAAAATGGATAACCTACAATGTTTTGGCATATTAGGAACCCCCAGGGTCTCCCTAGGTGTCCCAGGGGTGGGGGTCAGGTATTTATAAGGTAGACCCTTATAAAATGAGTTTTATATGCCCTGGGTTAAGTGAAATTTCACATTTCGCTCCCCACATTGTGTTAAAGTTCTGCCCAAATTCGACTTTGATGCTAGGAGCACTGTGGAGGGAGGATCTGCGATATTTCTACAGATTCAGAACCCCCAAAGTCTCCCCTAGTTGTTCCATGGGGTGGGGGTCCTGTAGATATAAGCGAAGTACTTATAAAATTTGTTTTTGTAAGTCCTGGTGCTGGAGGAATGGCCCAAGTCCTTTTTCCCATTGCCAATCCCATGCCACATAGGTTAAAATGGCAAGAAGTTATTAACTAATAACTCCTGACAGGAGAATGCTAGAACTTCCATTCAAAGACTTCCCAGAATGGTAGTGATAAATCCAACAATATCATATTGTTGAATTTCTCCTAAAATGTGCAGACAAGAAGTTATAAGACTTTCTTGTTTGTAAGTCCAGATTCAGCCTTCCAGTGGTCTGTCCTGATTGGTCAGAGTTAAGTGGATTAGCCAGGCTGCTTTGAAGAGGTGATAAAGAGCCCCTGGGGTTAACCAGCTCTTCTGGGAGGTCAGTGTGCTGTTCCACAGGAATGCCAGGGCAGGGGGCGGAGTCGTAAACCATGGTCTTTAAAGAGTAGGGAAGAGACCAGTGTCATTTACAACTCTAAACTTTTCACCTCAGCCAGAGCTAGGCTTATGGAAGGAATGCACAGATGCAAGGGGGAGAGTCTATGGAAAGTAGCCATCCTAGGGGTGTGTTTAGCCAGCTTTTACCTCCTTGCTGGAAAATCACCCATTATGAATTTGGAGGATTTGGTGCACTCTGGGACAAAATAATGCCACACTCTACAGAATGTGGTCATAACCTTGGGGAGTTGCCCTGCTCCAATTGGTCAGGAGTGACCTCCTGCTTGACCCAGAGAACTTAGAATAAGTATCTGAGAGGGGCAGCGTCTCTCAGATCTGCTGCTTGAAACTTAAGAAAGCAAGACGTTGCCATGCAGAGAAGTTGGGGTGCAAAATTCTAAGGCCTGCCCTCTGAAGACTGCACCAGCTGAAACTACAGCCCTGTGGATTACCTTGCTGTAAATGAACTAAAGAGTGGACTCCCTGCAAGCTACAGGTTAACAGGGCTCACCTGGAACATCACCACCAAGGATCCTCAACCTGGAGAATTACCAGTGGATTTGTAAGGGTTTTGTCCAAGTGGATTGTGGGAACTGAAGTCCTCAACTTTCAAGGACCATCTTGGAGCTTCCAGACCCTTGGAGTGAGTTTGAGACACTTTGGGACCCCTTGGGGAACTTCAGGAAGAAGTTCCAGGAGTTTGGAGAATTTTGGAAAAAAGCTCCATAGGGGGACCAACTCAACCTGGTCAGCCAAGCCGCCTGCCTTCAACCGCGAGCCGGCCAAGCCTTCCAGGTTCGACCCGCTAAAAGCTACGTAGGTCCGACTTCCAGAGTTTGACCGGGAGTAGAAGAAATCCGAGGCCGGCGAACCCTCACCGAATCCGGCCTGGTGAAGAGCATCGAGGGACCCCGCGAGAAAAAGCTCCAGAAAAGTTTCTAAGTCCGAAGGTAAAAACTGTGACCGGGACCTACCGCGAGTGGTAGCCGCTCAGGGCTCCATCGCGGTCGGCCTGAAACTTTGACTTTGAGCCGGTCTATCGAGACCAGATATCCCAACATGGTGCTATATGTTTCTAAGTGCTATAAAGTGATAAATCTTTAAAAATACATATCTCTGGTCCCCTACATTAGATTTTTGTCGTTTTGGTGTCATTTTAAAGATAAAAATATTTCCTATTTTTATAAATTGGTGTTGGATTTTTATTATGCATTGTCTTAATTATTTACTGAATTGGTGTTTTTAAATGCTTTACATACCTGTTTTTAAAGTTAAGCCTGCCTGCTCGCAGCCAAGCTACCAAGAGTTGAGCATGGGAATAATTTTCTAAGATCTATGCTGAGTCCTATCATGTGTTAGTGGCCTTATTGCCAGTGGCAGACCTACATTTGCCCCTACCAATAATCCACTTTCCAACAGTGCCCATGCGCAATATCACCGAAAGGAGGAGTCACCTTGCCTCATGACTGGGAAGACTTCTTCGAAGAAAACAACTTGCAAACATCTGGACCCCACACTAGACGGCAGGAGTATGCAAAGCATGTGAATCTACAGCTCTACATGCCAAGAACAGATGCTTACTGGGTAAGTAACATTTTCCTTTCTGTTTATTTTTCTTGCCTGCTCGTCTTTCGTTTTCTCCCACTTGCGGCATTAACTAAAATGCGTCCTATGCCCCCCTCTCAGCTTGGTCTCCTCATATTCTTCTCCCTCTCTTTTAGAATATTGGACCCATACTGGTGAAACCGGTACTAGTCCCCAGCTGCAGATATTATGCTGCATGGCTAAATACTTATAAGGCCCCAAAGGCGAGACCAGTTGCATTGCAAATGCTTGTTTTTACTTTATGCCATTGTGGGGTAAACGCCTACTACTTGTTCCATATGGGGCTCTAAAACCATTTCCATGTCAAGTGTGTAGAATTAATTTCTCATTCTGTTCCCTTAACTTGTCTCTTCGTCTTATCCACTTTCTCCAGAACATACCGGGCCTCCAACATGAAAGTCCCTGGAGAGACAGCGGTTCCTGCCACAAATCTCCAAAGTGCCTTCCGCATCATAAAAGAAGTGCAAAAGCGTTATAAGACACGAGAGGCAGAGGAGAAAGAGAAGGAGGTGAGGGAAAGTATTGAATAGATGGTGATGCAGGCCTGTTAAAGACAGTCAACTGTTGTCTCTAGCTAAAAGGTGGGCCAACATTCTATTTCATGTATATTTTGTTTTCTTACAGGGCATTGTGAAACAAGACTCCTTGGTAATCAACATGAACCGCAGTAACCCCAAGCTGAAGGACTTGTACATCCGACCCAACATTGCACAGAAACGGATGCAGGGTTCCTTGGAAGCACATGTCAATGGTGAGTAAGTGGATGTGACTGATGCCTCATTCCCCTTTAGACTTTATGAAACCTTTGCTATGTGAAGCACATGGCCAAACATCACAACGTCCATCCAGACTATCATGCGACTATGCATCTGGTGCCGCCTTTTAATTCTGTTAATCTGTCAGCCAATCACATTAATTTATAAAGTGCTAAAGTGCTAGAGTGAAGAACAAGGCAGTAAACTGGAATCGATAGTTTTTAAAGCTGGCTGGCAAAAACCGTTCATGTTTTTGGTTGAATACCATCTCTTCTTAGATGTCTTCCATGTATTACCATCGTCCCCTCAAGAATCTTAAGTGCACCTCAGTTGAGCCTTAAATGATCATAGTCTTCAGTTTTTTTCCTCTGGCTCATGAAGGCCTCCTGTACAATACTCTTGCTCAGCAATTTCCATGTATGTACTGTAAGTGGTTAGGTGTCCCACTGTATAAGGCTTGATATACAGGAATGGGGGGGGGGTCATTCTATTAGTGATATCATTTGTTCTGTGGTGCATTTGTGAGTGCATTGAGATTTGAACACCCAGAGGAATAATGATATTGCAATTTAAAGTTAAGACCGAGGTGATATAATTGTTTGAAGGTCTCTGGAGTATTGGAGTTTATGGCAGTCTGCTTACCCTATACAAAATACTGGTTTGTTTGGGAATACGAAATCTGTCGCCCTGTTCAAGCTTGTTTCGCGTGATTAATGTAGGTCTCTTCACCATGTTTCTCTGGTCTGTTAGTGATTGTAGGAGGCGTGACAGAACCTGTACAAATGTGCATGTATGGTGTATGACATAGTAAGCTATATCCAGGGCCACTAGAATTATACGGCAGGGAAGCACCAAATTATGCGGCAGTGTTTGCTAATTTATGCTTCAAGAAATGCAAATTATGCTGCATATGTATTGCTAGTATTACTTCATTAATTTGTAATGAGTACACATAACTCAGCATGAGTAAAAATGTCACCTCCTTAGTATCTGTTTAACTACCAAATACTGAAATAAGCAACTGAAAGATGACCAGTTAACGTTTGCGAAAGGTCTTCCACTGCGCACGAACACGTTTTTAGATGCTTGAGCTGGAAACAATTTTTTTTGTTAAAATCTGCAGATTATAAAGCAGATGGATTATGTGGCAAATCGATAATTATCTGCAAAAAATCTGCTACCACATGTAGGAAAGTGGGTTTCTGTTGCAGTAACCCCCACTTTTTGCCTGATAACTGATGCACTTTTCCTTGGTGTGCCCTGGATCCCTGCCAATCAGGTACCCAGGGCCTGTGTTCCTTCCCTAAAAACTGTACTCAGCCTAAACCCAATTGGCATCTCTGGCCACAGGTAAGCTCCTGGTAAATGGTACCCTAGGTACCCAGGGCACTGTGACCAGAGAAGACCCCTAAGGGCTGCAGCACTTATTGTGCCACCCTTAGAGGCCCTGTACCCTGACACACATACACTGCCCTTGCAGGCTGAGTGTCTTGGTGCAGAACAAAACAGAGAGTCGACATGGCACACATCCCTGTGTGCCATGCCCACAAACACACTGCCCTGGCATACCTCAGTCACCCCTCTAGCTGGGTGCCCTATGCCAGTGGTGAGGGTACAGGTGCATGAGCCCTGTGCCCCTACAGTACCCAGGCCCATTCCTGGGCACTGTAAGTGCAGGGCTGCCATTCCGAGTATATGGTGCTGGGAGGTCGTCAGCACGAACTCCACAGCACCATGATGGCTGCACTGAAGACTGAGAAGTTTGGTATCAAACTCCTCAGCACAGTAAACCCACACTGATGCCAGTGTGGGATTTACTGTAAAATGCACGTCAGAGGGCAACTTAGAGTTGCCCCCTGAACCTAACCTACAATCCACGTCTTGTCTGAGGGGCTGCCTAGGCTGCCACACAGCAGACATGTTGCTGGACCCCTGGGTAGAGAGCCATCCGCTCTCCCGGGCCTGCAACAATGCACGTCCTGGGTGAGGTGCTAGGCCCCCTCCCCCAGGATGGGCAGGGGAAGCTTCAAAGGCATTCCGCCTTTGTGAGCTTCCCCAGACCACTTGCTGTACCCAGCAACTGGTCCCCACCGGTTCCTCCCCCATCCTGGCGGGAAGACTGGCGGGAAACACCAAGGGAGGAAAGGGGTGTGCCACCCTCTGCCAACCCCACCCCTCAGGTGGGGGAGGCGAGGTGAAGCACATCTCCGGGCTCTCGCCATCTTGAAGATGGGGAGCCCTGCCCAATCAGGACTAGGCTCCTGCCCCCTCCCACAGGAGAGTGGCAGGATAGGGGTGTACCCACCCCAGGGCAGGGACCCATTGGTCCCTGCCCTTTACCTACCTGTAACGCCCCTAAATCTAGTATTTAGGGGCACCCTGAACCTTCCTTCCTTAGATTCCCGCAACCTAAGAAGAAAAAGGACGAAAGAAGACGCCCAGCAGAGGAGACTGCAGAGAACAACTGACTTGGCCCCAGCCCTACCGGCCCGTCTGCAGTTTCCAGAGATCCTGCGCCAAAAATAGTCTTGTCCTGCAGCCAGCGACCTCCAGAACCCCAGGGAGGACTGACTGCCTTCAACAAAGACCGGATCTCCTGTGAACAGCAGCTCTGTTCAAAAGAAACACCAAACAAAGACTCCGAGCCTGCTGAGGAGAAAGAAACCCGACGCCTGGAACCACCACTGCACCCGTCGCCTACAGCCCGAGTTCAAGTGGCCCACCGGTCCCAGCGAGGTCCCCCAGCTCTCCAGAGTCCGAGTCCACCGTGGGTTGACCCCTCCAGGACTCCCCGACGTCGCCTGCAGCCTCTGCACGGAGAACCCCCAACCGCGAGTGGCCCGGTAAGGTGAAATCCGACCTCAAAAGACACCCCTGCATCCAGACGCCCTGCGCCCTGGAGAAAGGAACCCGAGGTGCACCTACGTCCCCGAGCCCTCCAACTTACCTGCCCAGCTGTTGGTTCCTCCTGGAAGTCTTCCTGGACCGAGCCTGCAGCTGAAAACCAAAACCGAAAATTTCCATTGAAATCAACAGGGCACCCGACCTCAAAACAGCACTCTGCACCCGGCCGCCCTAGTGCCGCTGAGGGTGCCTCTTTGGTGCTAACTTGGTCCCCAACGTGCCCTGAGCTTAACCCTAGGAGCTTTGCTCCCACAACCCCGTGGCCTGCTTGCCAGCCGCCACCAACCGGAGTCCCCCTATCCTCCATAGGATAACATTGGGCCTCAACACTCTGCACCCGGCCGCCCTAGTGCCGCTGAGGGTGCAACAACAGTGCATCACTGACCCTGGGAGACCCCTGAGTCTAACCCCAGAACCCTAACTCAAAAGACCGATTACTTACCTCGAGACCGATAACTCATTTTTCCTCATAGGATAACATGGGCACTTTTTCTTCCAAAAAGTTTCTAAGTGTCGACTTTTGAAAACAAGAATATTCTTTAAAAATCGTACAGACTACCAAAACGTAATTACTTACCTGTTTTAAGTAAATGTCCCAGGGCTGAACCTAGGAGTCCAGCACTGGATTACAAAAGTAACGTTAAAAGTAACTTACCGGCGAATTGAATTTTCTTACATAGGGATCCATTGACTGGTTTTCTGTGAAATTTCTTCTAAGTGTCCACTTTTGAAATACCAAAATATTGCTTAAAAATCACAACAGTAACGAATTCCGAATTACTCACCTACTATCAGGAGAGACCTCAGTACTGCATCTTTTAGTCCAGTACCGACCATGAAAAGTAATTTTTACCGTACTTACCAGTAACTGGAAATTCCTCTCATAGGATATCATTGCCTGCTTTTTGTTGAAAAAGTTTCTAAGTGTCGATTTCTGAATCATACAAATATTCTTTAAAAATCGTACAAACTACAAAAACGTAATTACTTACCTGTTTTAAGTAAATGTCCCAGTGCTGAACCTAGGAGTCCAGCACTGGATTACAAAAGTAATGTAAACATACTTTGCTTGCAAACTGTATTTCCTTCCCTAGGATAACATTGGTAATTTTACCCAGAAAAGTTTCTAAGTGTCAACTTTTGAAATACAGTAATATTCCTCAAAAATCACTACCATAACCAAAACGCTTTTTCTCACCTGTTTACAGGAAGTGTCCCGGGACTGAATCCAAGATCCAGTCCCGTGGTTAGAAAAGTAATCCAAAAAGTAATCTATTGCATTTAACCAGAAATTTCCATTGAGCTCAATGTATAATTGTGTTTAAAATTGTGTTGCATATTGCAACAACTGTAACTATTGCATTCAAAAGTCTATTGCCAATTGAACAGTAGTTAACTAAAGCATCTCATTCTGAGAAAGTATATTTTGACACCCATTGTTGGTTCTAAAATAAAACAACTATATTTTTATATACAAACCATTGGCCTAGAGTTCAGTTCTTGAGTGTGTGGCTTCATTTGCTGACTGAGTGTGTACAACAAATGCTTTACACTGTCCTCTGATACTGCCTTACTGCTCGACCAAGCTACCACTTTAGAGAGTAAGGTTATATCTAACTTTAGCCTCTGCCAAACCTCTGGGGACTGTGGACTCTGTGCACACTGAACCTTACTTTGGTGCAGTATATACAGAGCCACTTTCTTACATTGGTGGATCAGCGGTGGGATACAAACTTGCATTGTTGGACTACTTGGTTACCATCTGATCACACGACAGAACTCTTAAATTGCCTTTAGAATTCTGATTTTTTCAAATTGGCATTTTTTACCAAATTACTAAAAGTCTTGTTAGGGCCTTGCTTAAGTCCCTTTAAAATTGTAGAAAATAAAAAGTCACTATAGTCAAGGGTAGAGGGGTTAGAACTTTTTGTTAGAATGTCTCAAGAAAACAACCCAGCTATTAGTGAAAATAATAATGACATACAGGACATGGTTGAGGAGCTCGACCTCACCCCTTATCTTCATTTGTCTTTCAAAGAGATAAGGTCCTTATGTAAACTTAAAAATATACCAATGGGCCAGCATCCAACCAAACAAGGGCTCCAGGAGCTCCTGGCTGAGTATGCTAAGGCCCACCCCTCTGAGCATGGTGATGACCACGCAGAGGAGGAAAGGAGTGAGGAGGATGGGGATGGTAACCCACCTCCACCACTTCCTAGGGAAGACAGGGTCACTGCACCCTTATTTCCAAGAGTAAACCTCTGGGGACCTAGGGGCCACCTAGGTGGTTCAGGTCCCAGAGAGGACACTGAGGATAGCCTTAGTGAGGAGGACCACCTTTTAGCAAGGTTGGCCAAAAGACTGGACCTAGAGACCAGACTCCTGGCTCTAGAGAAGGAAAGACAGGAGATGGGTTTAGCACCCATCAATGGTGGCAGCAATACTAAAACTAAGGATAGGGAGGAAACTTCTGATCCTAAAATCCCCAAAGGGATTGTCCCTAAATTTGAGGAAGGTGATGACATCACCAAATGGTTCACAGCCTTTGAGAGGGCTTGTGAAATAAGAAAAGTAAAGAAACCTCTCTGGGGGCACTCCTGTGGGAACTGTTCTCTGGTAACTGCAGAGACAGGCTTCTGACCCTCTCTGGGCCAGATGCAGGGTCCTATGACCTCATGAAGAATACTCTGATTGAGGGATTTGGGCTCACTACTGAGGAGTATAGAATTAGATTCAGGGGGCTCACAAAACCCAGACCCAGTCCTGGATTGACTTCGTAGACTACTCAGTAAAGACACTGGATGGTTGGTTAGCTGGACATAATGTGCAGGATTTTCCTGGACTTTACAATTTGTTTATGAAGGAACACATACTAAGTAATTGCACAAACGAAAAGTTGCATCAGCATTTGGTAGACCTAGGTCTAATTTCTCCCCAAGAATTGGGAAAGAAGGCAGACCACTGGGTCAGAACAAGGGTAACTAGGACATCCACTGGGGGTGACCAAAAGAAAGGGGTCACAAAGCCTCCCCAGAAGAAAGATAGTGAACCCCTTAAGGATAAAAGTAAGGAGTCCCAGGCAGCCCCCCAAAAACCTGTCCAGGAGGGTGGGCCCAAAGACACCTCACAAACTAAACCAGGGTACCAAGGTAAGAATTGGGATCCCAACAGAATATGGTGTCACAACTGTCAGAAGTCAGGACACCACACCAAGGACCCTAGCTGTCCTAAAAACAAGATCCCTAGTACAGCCCCAGGGGTGACTAGTGTAGCCCCAGGAGTTGCCAGTGTAGCTCTGGAGGAAGGGTCCTCAGATGAGGAAGTCCTCCTAGCTTTCAACTGGAAAATGGGCCCAAGAGGTAAGCTGGAGATCCCAGAGGGGAGTAGACACTTCCACCGCCTACTGGTGAATGGAATCCCAGCCACTGCCCTGAGAGATACCTGTGCCAGTCACACTGTGGTGCATGACAGGTTGGTACTCCCACACCAGTATGTCCCAGGGGAATCAAGGAGAGTAAGGGCTGTCCCAGGGGAGTCACTGTTAGGCCTGTGGCTGTAGTGCCCCTAGTCATAGCTGGGTCCCTTAGATGGAGAAAGGTGGTAGTCAGTAAAGACCTCCCTCTTGATTGTCTCCTGGGGAATGACCACTTAGAGGTGGACCTGAGCCAAAGAGAGGCACTGGCCCAATGCCAGGCCTCACCCAAGAAACCTGGGGGGCTCAACCTGCAGTCAGTGCAGCTGAGCCCCAAAAGAGTAAAAAGGAACAGGGTAGGAAAGGTGGGCAACTGTTAGCCACAGTCCCAGAGGGCCAGGGAGATTCTATCCCAGTGAGGGAAAACTCCAGAAGTGGCCCTGGTAAAGCCCCCCTAGCCAACAAGAAGACCTGACTAGTCAGGCAACTGTCCAGCCTGAGTTGGTGGCTCCTCAGCTGGCAGAACAAAGGGTGGAGGAAGGGTGCTCACTACAAAGTTTAGTGACCCCCCACCCTAAAGCAACAGGCAGACAGCCAGGACCCAAAGAGACCTGTAAGATAGCCCCTTCACTTGCCAGACAGGAGCTAAAGGTGTGGTTCTGGGCACTGACAGCTGTCAGCAGCCTCTGCTGGGTGTTAGCCTTCATGGCAGCCCTATCCTTGGCATGGTGGCCTAACCCCCTGCCAAATAACAAGCTAGGCCCCCTGACCCTATTGGTCATGGTGGGGTTGCTCAAACTGTGGGTGACCTCTGTGGGTAAGCTGGGCTTTGCCCTGGCTAAGTTAGACTTTGCAGAGGTGGGCACCTCTGAACCCAAACTTAAAAGATGGGGTGAAGACACTAAAGAGCAAGGAGAGGAGCTTTGGGAATTAGGTCCTGAAACTGATAAGGTAGGCCAGCTCCCCAAAGGGACTGACCTGGACAGAAGGATATAAGGCGGAGTAGGCCCTGCAACTTTCAAACCACTTCCCCAACTCTTCCTCGCCTGAAAGACTAGACAGACTCTCCCAGCGTTGGCTGAGTCTCCTGGCCTTTGGGCTGGGGGGGCTTGTGTAGGAAAGTGGGTTTCTGTTGCAGTAACCCCCCACTTTTTGCCTGATAACTGATGCACTTTTCCTTGGTGTGCCCTGGATCCCTGCCAATCAGGTACCCAGGGCCTGTGTTCCTTCCCTAAAAACTGTACTCAGCCTAAACCCAATTGGCATCTCTGGCCACAGGTAAGCTCCTGGTAAATGGTACCCTAGGTACCCAGGGCACTGTGACCAGAGAAGACCCCTAAGGGCTGCAGCACTTATTGTGCCACCCTTAGAGGCCCTGTACCCTGACACACATACACTGCCCTTGCAGGCTGAGTGTCTTGGTGCAGAACAAAACAGAGAGTCGACATGGCACACATCCCTGTGTGCCATGCCCACAAACACACTGCCCTGGCATACCTCAGTCACCCCTCTAGCTGGGTGCCCTATGCCAGTGGTGAGGGTACAGGTGCATGAGCCCTGTGCCCCTACAGTACCCAGGCCCATTCCTGGGCACTGTAAGTGCAGGGCTGCCATTCCGAGTATATGGTGCTGGGAGGTCGTCAGCACGAACTCCACAGCACCATGATGGCTGCACTGAAGACTGAGAAGTTTGGTATCAAACTCCTCAGCACAGTAAACCCACACTGATGCCAGTGTGGGATTTACTGTAAAATGCACGTCAGAGGGCAACTTAGAGTTGCCCCCTGAACCTAACCTACAATCCACGTCTTGTCTGAGGGGCTGCCTAGGCTGCCACACAGCAGACATGTTGCTGGACCCCTGGGTAGAGAGCCATCCGCTCTCCCGGGCCTGCAACAATGCACGTCCTGGGTGAGGTGCTAGGCCCCCTCCCCCAGGATGGGCAGGGGGAAGCTTCAAAGGCATTCCGCCTTTGTGAGCTTCCCCAGACCACTTGCTGTACCCAGCAACTGGTCCCCACCGGTTCCTCCCCCATCCTGGCGGGAAGACTGGCGGGAAACACCAAGGGAGGAAAGGGGGTGTGCCACCCTCTGCCAACCCCACCCCTCAGGTGGGGGAGGCGAGGTGAAGCACATCTCCGGGCTCTCGCCATCTTGAAGATGGGGAGCCCTGCCCAATCAGGACTAGGCTCCTGCCCCCTCCCACAGGAGAGTGGCAGGATAGGGGTGTACCCACCCCAGGGCAGGGACCCATTGGTCCCTGCCCTTTACCTACCTGTAACGCCCCTAAATCTAGTATTTAGGGGCACCCTGAACCTTCCTTCCTTAGATTCCCGCAACCTAAGAAGAAAAAGGACGAAAGAAGACGCCCAGCAGAGGAGACTGCAGAGAACAACTGACTTGGCCCCAGCCCTACCGGCCCGTCTGCAGTTTCCAGAGATCCTGCGCCAAAAATAGTCTTGTCCTGCAGCCAGCGACCTCCAGAACCCCAGGGAGGACTGACTGCCTTCAACAAAGACCGGATCTCCTGTGAACAGCAGCTCTGTTCAAAAGAAACACCAAACAAAGACTCCGAGCCTGCTGAGGAGAAAGAAACCCGACGCCTGGAACCACCACTGCACCCGTCGCCTACAGCCCGAGTTCAAGTGGCCCACCGGTCCCAGCGAGGTCCCCCAGCTCTCCAGAGTCCGAGTCCACCGTGGGTTGACCCCTCCAGGACTCCCCGACGTCGCCTGCAGCCTCTGCACGGAGAACCCCCAACCGCGAGTGGCCCGGTAAGGTGAAATCCGACCTCAAAAGACACCCCTGCATCCAGACGCCCTGCGCCCTGGAGAAAGGAACCCGAGGTGCACCTACGTCCCCGAGCCCTCCAACTTACCTGCCCAGCTGTTGGTTCCTCCTGGAAGTCTTCCTGGACCGAGCCTGCAGCTGAAAACCAAAACCGAAAATTTCCATTGAAATCAACAGGGCACCCGACCTCAAAACAGCACTCTGCACCCGGCCGCCCTAGTGCCGCTGAGGGTGCCTCTTTGGTGCTAACTTGGTCCCCAACGTGCCCTGAGCTTAACCCTAGGAGCTTTGCTCCCACAACCCCGTGGCCTGCTTGCCAGCCGCCACCAACCGGAGTCCCCCTATCCTCCATAGGATAACATTGGGCCTCAACACTCTGCACCCGGCCGCCCTAGTGCCGCTGAGGGTGCAACAACAGTGCATCACTGACCCTGGGAGACCCCTGAGTCTAACCCCAGAACCCTAACTCAAAAGACCGATTACTTACCTCGAGACCGATAACTCATTTTTCCTCATAGGATAACATGGGCACTTTTTCTTCCAAAAAGTTTCTAAGTGTCGACTTTTGAAAACAAGAATATTCTTTAAAAATCGTACAGACTACCAAAACGTAATTACTTACCTGTTTTAAGTAAATGTCCCAGGGCTGAACCTAGGAGTCCAGCACTGGATTACAAAAGTAACGTTAAAAGTAACTTACCGGCGAATTGAATTTTCTTACATAGGGATCCATTGACTGGTTTTCTGTGAAATTTCTTCTAAGTGTCCACTTTTGAAATACCAAAATATTGCTTAAAAATCACAACAGTAACGAATTCCGAATTACTCACCTACTATCAGGAGAGACCTCAGTACTGCATCTTTTAGTCCAGTACCGACCATGAAAAGTAATTTTTACCGTACTTACCAGTAACTGGAAATTCCTCTCATAGGATATCATTGCCTGCTTTTTGTTGAAAAAGTTTCTAAGTGTCGATTTCTGAATCATACAAATATTCTTTAAAAATCGTACAAACTACAAAAACGTAATTACTTACCTGTTTTAAGTAAATGTCCCAGTGCTGAACCTAGGAGTCCAGCACTGGATTACAAAAGTAATGTAAACATACTTTGCTTGCAAACTGTATTTCCTTCCCTAGGATAACATTGGTAATTTTACCCAGAAAAGTTTCTAAGTGTCAACTTTTGAAATACAGTAATATTCCTCAAAAATCACTACCATAACCAAAACGCTTTTTCTCACCTGTTTACAGGAAGTGTCCCGGGACTGAATCCAAGATCCAGTCCCGTGGTTAGAAAAGTAATCCAAAAAGTAATCTATTGCATTTAACCAGAAATTTCCATTGAGCTCAATGTATAATTGTGTTTAAAATTGTGTTGCATATTGCAACAACTGTAACTATTGCATTCAAAAGTCTATTGCCAATTGAACAGTAGTTAACTAAAGCATCTCATTCTGAGAAAGTATATTTTGACACCCATTGTTGGTTCTAAAATAAAACAACTATATTTTTATATACAAACCATTGGCCTAGAGTTCAGTTCTTGAGTGTGTGGCTTCATTTGCTGACTGAGTGTGTACAACAAATGCTTTACACTGTCCTCTGATACTGCCTTACTGCTCGACCAAGCTACCACTTTAGAGAGTAAGGTTATATCTAACTTTAGCCTCTGCCAAACCTCTGGGGACTGTGGACTCTGTGCACACTGAACCTTACTTTGGTGCAGTATATACAGAGCCACTTTCTTACACCACAGAATAACAATTTTAGTGTCCCTGTGTAGATGCAGTTTGCCTTTACATACCTGTTGAAGATCTGATTACCATGTAGAAGTCTTTCAAAGGTGTGCCGGAGTCATTTGTTTCAATACTTCTTGTTCATCTTTGTAGGTTTCCGGTTCACGTCTGTGCGAGGCGACAAGGTGGACATCCTATACAACAACATCAAGCATGCCGTTTTCCAGCCCTGTGATGGAGAGATGATCATTGTACTTCACTTCCACCTCAAGGTACGGCATGTCCTGGCTTTGGGGTGCGGCTTCTGTTCATACATAGAGCAGAAAGGGTTGAATACAGCATGTGTCTGAGGAGGCCAGTTAAATAGATTACCTGAGACGTTTCACAGTTTTCAGATTGAGGAACCATTCTGAGGCTGCACTTCCACGAGGCTTTCCATGATGCAGACTCCCCAACTGATGTATGCACTGCTCAACCCCCCCATGAAGTTTCTGGACATCAGACCTCCACAAGAGTTTGTCTTTAACTATAACTGGTTCAGGAAGCATACCTCGACTAATACAGAATAATGAATGTATTTTAGCGCATGGCTGCTTAACCAGAAGCGTCACCGTGCTACAGTCCGTATCCTTGAGCAGCTTGAACCTTTCGGAAAAGAAATGTTTTTAGCTGTTTTTTAAAGTTGGATTCCGAGGTAGACGACTTTTGCTCAATGTGTAGCTCAGTCCACAGTTTTGGCTTTCAGGAATGAAAAGGCAGCGCCACCGTTTCTGGCTCTTTGGATTCTTATTGTGGTGGACTGGGTTTCACTCAATTACTCTGGCTACTGGAACTGGGCCCAAGGTGATTGGGCGTTTTTGAAGAACAGTATTTCATATTTGCCTGAATTCTGCTTTAAACAGTTGATTTAATCCACATTTCTAATGCTCTAAGGCAGCCTTTCAAGGATCCCTTCGTTCACCTGTTGGAAAGGACATCAACTGGGTGTCATATGCATATGACGCTATTTTCAGACCCCAGGATTTTACTTTTCTAGCAAGGGGAGCCTTGTATATATCAAACAGGCTTGGGCTCCAATCCGAACTGAGGGGACAGTGTGTCTTAATGGCGTGGCAGTTGATACAAAGAGAGAGATACAGCTTGAGATCTGTCTGACAGAAAATATTGAAGCCATTGTCCTCCAGGTCGGGGAGAAGCCCTGACTTGCAGGTCTGGTCGCCACTCCCCCAAACCCCCCTGCTTAGCCTCGCAGCAAAGAGGCACCATCCAGTCCTCCTGCTCAGCGCATAGCATTGTCTACTGGCTTTTTTTGTGCTTGCTGTTCTTGGTGTAATTTTTTATTTTCTAAATTGGCATTTCTTTTGTTTTGCTCCTAATTCCTGAACAGTCTTGGTCTGCCCCTTTTATGCCCCTGTGTACTCTCCCCCGTGGGCCGTGCCACTTTGACCTGTTCTTGCTGGTTCTCTCCCGCGCCGCGCCTACTGCCCCTCCTTCATCTCAGGGCTGCTTAATGGAGGCCACTGCGCCTCAAGCGCCTCAGGCAAGCCTGTCCTCGCCCAGCATCAGTACCCTTGGTTCTATAGCCTGACGCCAGTACTCCACCGAAGAAATCGGACTCCTCGAACCCAAGCCATGAAACACCAACTGCTGCAACGCCTCTCCACGCTCCACTGAAGGACACTTCACTTGCAACAACTGCTGCTTCTCCTGCGACACAAGAACTGCCACGACCACCAACCAGCAGCAGACACCCCCCTCAGAGACCACAGCTCCACCATGCCTTACTCAAAGTCTGATCCCTAAGCAAGCATGCCACAGAAATCGGGGACACCATAACCGCCCTCTCCCACGACGTGATGTTCATCACCAAAACCTGGCTCACCCCCTCGTCAGCACCCGATATTGCCACCGCAACACCCCCCGGGTACAGGCGGATTCACAGCGACCGCCCCCACAGACCCTGTGGAGGCATCGCCATCATCCACAAGGACTCCCTCAACTGCATCGCCTCGGATGACCACACAACACCTATCATGGAGCACCTCAACTTCAGATTCACCAGGAGGCCAAAACCACCATCAGAGGAGCCCTCGCTTACAGACCCCTTGGCCCCGCCCCATCTTTTGCAACTCCATCCCGCGCTTCATCGCCCCCCCCTTTGCAATACCCCCCTGGGGCGAGGAGTTAGCCTAACGGCTAGGGCGGTAGACCTAAAATCTGGGGAACCGGGTTCGAGCCTCGGCAGGGACGCGAAACATCTTCTGATTCTGGGCAAATCGCGTAATCTCCCCATGCCTAACAAAAATTAATGTGTCCTCATGTAACGCAACTGGTGCTCGTGTAAAGCGATCTGATACCCGATACCTTCGGGTCAAGTTTGCGCCATATAAAACTCCGTTTAAAAAATAAATAAATCAACTCCAACCTCTACATCTTCCTAGGGGATCTGAAGTTCTACCTAGAAGACCCGTCCGACACCTACTCCACCACGCTAATGAAGAACCTGAGCACCTTCGGCCTATCTCAACTCGTCACCTCCCCCATGCACAGAGTGGGACACGCTGGATCCCATCTTCTCCACCAATGACAAAACCAAGATCTCCCACACCACTGAGCTGACCTGGACAGATCACAGCATCGTTCACTTCTCTGGCTCACAGGACACCCCGCCGAACCCCCTTTGCCCCCACATCTTCACCCCAACTGGGGAAGGCCACTGATTCCCTCTGGACCACTGCCCTCAAAGAAGCAAGACCAACATCCAACCACTCAAACTTGACGTCCTAAACTTCTCCAACTGGATTTCTTAAGTCGCCGACACCATCGCCCCCCTGAGGAACACCATCCACAGCTGTCCTGCCAAACGAGCCAGATGGTTCACCCCAGAACTAAAGACCTTAAAGCGAAACTGCAAGAAACTAAAAAGATTCTGGCAAGCTAACAAGACCCACACTAACCTTGACACTTGATAAGCCGCCCTCAAGAGATCACCACTGCCTCAGAGACCAAGAAGAAAGCCCTTAACACCTGCATCGAGACAAGTGCCAACCGCACCAAGGAACTTTTCAGCATTGTCAGAGAATTCTCCTGCCCCTCAACCACAGAACACGATCCGCCCCTCCCAAGCTCTCTCCGACTCCCTGGCAGACTACTTCCACCACAAGATCTCCGACATCTAATGCAACTTCGACCCCCAATCTCTGCATCCAAGCCAACGACCCCCACACCCACCGAATCCCCAACTGGAAGCAGCTCTCTATCGAAGACACTTCCTCCATCATGAACTTCATCCACTTCTGATCCCCATCGGACCCCTGCCCGCACCACATGTACAGCCTGAGAGGAGAAGCAATCGCTCGCCCACTTAGATCTCCTCAACAGCTCCATCACAACAGCCACCAGCGTACCAGACGCCTGGAAACACGCCGAGGTCAAGCCCCTCCTGAAGAAACCCTCAGCCAACCCCAACAAAGTCAAACTACAAAAATTACCGCCCAATCTCACTTCTCTCCTTCCTGGCCAAAGTGTTGGAGAAAGCCATCAACCTCCACTCACAAACTTCCCTGAAGAAACCAACCTGCTTGACCCTTATCAATCTGGCTTCCGACCCAACCACAGAACTGAGACCGCCCTCATCGCAGCAACGGACGACATTGGACACCTTCCCTCATTCTCCTCAACCTATCCGCTGCCTTAGACACCGTCTCCCATCACACCCTTGTGACCAGACTCCACCTCATCAGCATTCAAGACGACGCACTCAACTGGATCTCCTCCCTCTCTGGCCGTACGCATAGGATTCACCTCCCACCCTTCTCCACCACACCCAAAAACAACATATACGGCGTCCCCCAGGGCTCCTGCCTCAGCCCCACCCTCTTCAACACTTACATGACTCCACTGGCAGACGTCGCCCTCACCCACAGATTCAACATAGTATCCTACACAGACGACACCCAGCTCGTCCTATCCCTTTCAGAAGATGTGGACGCCACAAGAGCCAACTTCCAAATCACCATGGCCATCATCGCCTCCTGGATGAGGACCAACTGCCTCAAACTCTGACAAGATAGAGGTCATCATATTCGGGAACAAGCCCTCTCCGTGGAACGACACTTGGTGGCCCTCTGCACTCACCCCGCACCCACCCCCTCCAATCACGCGCGCAACCTCGGAATCATCCTGGACTCGCAGCTAACGATGAAGCAACAAACCAGCACCGTCTCCTCTGCCTGTTTCCACACTTCAAACTTTTCACACATGCCTACAGAGCAGTCCACAAGTCCGGACCCACCTACATAAACGACCGCCTGACATTCCATAAACTGACCAGAGAGCTCCGATCCTCCACCCTCGCATTGGCCCACATCCAGCGTAAATGATGCGGAGGCCGCTCCTTCTCGTACCTCGCCACCAAGTCCTGGAATGACCTCCACCTACGCACTTCCCAATCTCCGAAGGACTTCAGGAAACGGCTCAAGACCTGGCTCTTCGACTGCCACCACCCTCCGACTGAGGCTCATGGAACCCCAGCGCCTGGAGACCCCACGGGGTGACCAGATGCGCTCTACAAGATCCTCGGCGAGTCCTCAAACCCCCTACTTCTCTAAAAGTTCTAGTAAAATAGTATGATACGATGTGTCAAAGGCTGCAGTCTGGTCCAATAGCCTCACCACCACTGCACTGATGTAGATTTGCCTTGATGAATTCTGCTACTTCTAGCAGGGCGTTTTCAGTACTGTATCTTGGGAAAACAAACTAAGTTCTTTAGAGAAGCTGATCCTCTTCCAAAAACTGCGACAGCTGGTTGTTCCTATTTTCCAGCATTTTTGAGGTCGCTGTGAGAAGAGATTGGTCTAAAATTACTCCTAATGCTAACATCTGCAGAGCCGAAAGCAGAGTGCAAAAAGAAGTGTTGGAACCTGAAAGAATGGCCCAACCTTCCCAGAGGAAAGGTAAGAAGCCTGGGAAACCAGCTTCTGAACAGCTCAAAACTCAGGACCCCTCTACTCAGGGAGAGGACGTGAAGCCCCAGAGGGAACTGAGCCTATGGAACTTGACCCTTACCAGGTTGAGCTCTTAGTCCCAGGGGGACCCACTAGGGAAGAGCTGTGACTTGGACAGCAGGCCTGTCCAACTCTTGAGAGCCTGAGGCAGCAAGCTGCTGCACAGGAAAAGGGAGATGGCAGTGGTACCCACAGAGTTTATTGGGAGGAGGGACTACTGTACAGTGAGGCCAGAGACCCCAACCCTGGAGCCACTAGGAGAGTGGTAGTGCCTCAGAAGTACAGGGAGTTCTTACTAACTTTAGCTCATGACATCCCCCTAGCTTGACATCTGGGCCAAACTAAAACCTGGGAAAGGCTAGTTAGCCACCTTTATTGTCCCCAGATGTCTCGGAAGGTAAAGAAGTTTTTCATTTCCTGTGTCACCTGTCAAGCGAGTGGCAAAACAGGTGGACACCCAAACGCCCCCTTAATTCCACTACCAGCGGTTGGGGTTCCCTTTGAAAGGGTAGGTGTGGACTTAGTGGGTCCACTTGAACCTCCCACAACATCAGGAAACAAGTTTATACTGGTGGTAGTGGATCATGCCACCAGGTATCCTGAGGCAATTCCCCTTAAGACTACTACAGCTCTTTGCAGTAGCCAAGGCCTTCATTGGTGTCTTCACCAGGGTAGGGTTTCCTAAGGAGGTGGTTTCAGACAGAGGGTCAAACTTCATGTCTGCTTACCTAAAACATATGTGGAAAGAGTGTGGAGTGCAGTACAAGTTTACTACACCCTATCACCCACAAACCAATGGTCTTGTTGAGAGGTTTAAAAAGACATTGAAAAGTATGATTATGGGGCTCCCTGAAAAGCTCTAAAGGAGATGGGATGTCCTTTTACCATGCTTGCTTTTCGCCTACAGAGAGGTGCCTCAGAAGGGAGTAGGTTTTTACCCCTTTGAACATCTGTTTGGCCATGCTGTTAGGGGACCACTCCGTCTTGTAGAAGAGGGTTGGGAGAGCCCCTGGGCCAGCCCCTGTGGTTCTAGACCCCAAACCTCATCCACAGGAGAGAAATTAGGTTCTGTGTGGACTTTAGAGGGCTTAACTCTAGTCACCAAGACAGATGCTCACCCTATCCCAAGAGCTGATGAATTGATAAGTTGGGTACAGCCAAATTTCTAAGTACCTTTGACTTAACCGCAGGGTACTGGCAGATTGTCATGGCACCAGGTGCAAAAGAAAAGACCGCATTTTCCACACCTGATGGGCATTATCAGTTCACTGTTATGCCTTTTGGTTTAAAGAATGCCCCCTGCCACCTTCCAATGGTTGGTGAATCAAGTCCTTGCTGGATTGGAGTCCTTTAGTGCAGCATATCTAGATGATATTGCTGTCTTTAGCTCCACCTGGCAGGATCACCTTATCCACCTGGTGAAGGTTTTAAAAGCCCTGCAAACTGCAGGCCTAACTATCAGGGCATCCAAATGCCAGATAGGACAGGGAACAGTTGTATACGTGGGCCACCTTGTTGGTGGAGGCCAAGTGCAACCCTTACAGCCCAAGATCCAGGCAATCCTGAACTGGGCAGCTCCAACAACCCAGACCCAAGTCAGGGCATTCCTTGGCTTGACTGGGTACTACAGGAAGTTTGTCAAGGTTTATGGGTCCATTGTGACTCCCCTCACACAACTATCCTCCAAGAAGATGCCCAAAAAGGTAAACTGGACAGTTTTGCAGCGTGAATGTTTCTGGATTCACTATGCTGTGCATTATTCCGCCATCTAGTGGTTGGGTCCGGAATTGTCGTATTTCTTTTCTTTTTTTTATTTGGTGGCCCAGGTGGGCGTCGACATACCACCATTTGGTGCCGCTTCGTGACGTCGACGCGCTTCCTCCAGAACCTCCCACCTTTGGTCGCCATCTTTGAATTTTTTTTTTTTTTATTGGTTCTTGTCCTTTAATAGTCTTCCTCCCGTCATCTTTCTGGCGGAGGAGGGTGGGATCGCTAGTGAATCCAGAAAGTCTTCAAGCTGCAAAACTACACCGACAGGTAAGAAACTATACGTTTTGCAGCGTGAATCTTTCTGTATTCACTATGCTGTGCATAGACTTTGTAGCGGTTTGCTAGGTTTGTGGTGGCTGGGTGGAAGATGAGCGTTGGTTACTGAATGTGTTGTAAGACATTCTGCAATTGTTGCTCCTTTCTTCCTTGTTGAGTGAGCATGTGTTGCTCCTTGTAATTCTTCCCCTGCCTGTTTGTGGCAGAATTGTATGGTTTGTGCAATCCATCGTGCAATGGTATTTTTGGTAACTGGTCGTCCCAGAAAACTGCTGGCAAAAGACACAAAGAATTGCTTGGTTTTCCTGCATTCTTTTGTTCTTTCTATATAGTGCATTACTGCCCTCCTGGCGTCCAGTGTGTGTAACGCCTTTTCTGTGCTTGTGGTTGGTTTTTGGAAAAAAACTTGGTATTTGTATTGTTTGGTTTATGTGGAACCTTGACACCACCTTTGGCATGAAATGTGGGTCAGTCCTCATTACGATCCTGTCATTGTGTATTTGTAGGTAGGGCTCTTGCAGTGTTAGCGCTTGTAATTCGCTTACTCTTCATAGTGATGTGATAGCCACTAGGAAGGCTGTCTTTAGCGTGAGCATATGCAGTGTTGCTATATGAATAGGCTCAAATGGTGTCTTCATCAATTGAGTCAGCACTACATTGAGGTTCCATGCTGGAGGTGGCATTCTGTTTGGCGGTGCGATCCTTTTTGCCCCTTCTAGAAACCTCTTTACTACTTGGGAAGTAAAGAAACTTTTCTCTGTTTCTCCTCTTGTGTAAGCCACTATTGCCGCTAAGTGCACTCTTAGTGATGTGTAGCTTAGTTTATTTTTTAGTAGATATGTCAAGTACTTCAGTACTGTTGATTCCTTGGTAATCCTGCTTTGTAGTTTTTCCTTAATGCACCATTCGGAGAATCTTTTCCACTTTGCTACGTAGCACTTCCTTGTGGTAGGCCTCCTTGCCTCTCTTAGCACCGCCATTGTGCTTGCTGGTAGTTTGAGGTGTGCAAACTAAGTCTTCAGGAGCCATGCTGCTAGGCTGAGGCTCTCTGGCTGTAGCACCCTTCCGTTTTGCATCGTTAACAGGTCCTTTCTTGTGGAGAACCTGTGTGCAGGTGCTTGTGCCATCTCCATTATCTGTGAGAACCAGGTTTGTCTGGCCCACTGAGGTGCTATCAGTATTAGCGTCATGTTGCTGATTCTGCATTTGTTTAGTACCCTGTGTAGCAGTGGTATCGGTGGAAAGGCGTAGGCAAATGTCCCCGACCAGCTTATCCATAGCGCATTCCCCAGGGACCATTTGCACGGTTGTCTTGATGCGAAGTTTTGGCATTTTGGTGTGTTGCAAATAGGTCTATTTGCGGAGTTCCCCATTTGTCGAATATCTTCTGGATTTCTTGTTGACTGATTTCCCACTCGTGGGATGCTGACGTCAGTCTGCTGAGCCCGTCTGCTTCCACATTGTCCTTTCCTGGTAGATGTATTGCTAGCAAGTCTATTTGCCTTGGAATTGCCCATCTCCATATCTCCTGTGCTAGCACTGATGGTGTCACTGATTGTGTTCCCCCTTGTTTGTTGATGTAGAACATGGTGGTTGTATTGTATGTTTGGATTAGTACCCTTTGTCCGTACAGTTGTTTCTGAAAGGCTTTTAAGGCTAGGAACACTGTCTTCAGCTCTAGGTAGTTAATGTGTTTTATCGCATCCTGTTGTGACCACAATCCCCTTACCTTGAGGGTGTTTGTGTGTGCTCCCCACCCCAGCTGGGAGGCATCTGTTGTGATGGTCACTGTAGGAGTTGGTTGTGTGAACGGTTTCCCTTGTGTTATGTTCTTCTTGTTCCACCACGCTATTTCTTGATGTACTGCTTGCGTGACAACCACTAGATCTTCCCAACTCCCTGTTGCCTGTGACCATTGTTGTTGGATCCATTCTTGGAATGGTCTCATATGGAGGCGGATATTTGAGACCAAATGTATGCATGACACCATCATACCCATCAGTTTGCCCACTGTCCTCTGTCAGAGCTTGCCCCTTGTGGTAAAGACGTGTCTCCTTCAATATTGCCAATGTTCTTTTCGTGCTCGGAAACACCTTGCCCTGTATGGTGTTGATTTCCGCCCCTAAGAATATCTTCACCTGTTCTGGTTCTATTGATGATTTTCCCCAATGGATTGAAAACCCTAGTTGGACTAGTGTTTGTATGACCTCTTGCATGTGCCACTTGCATTGGTTGTATGAGCTTGCTTTTACCAGCCAGTCGTCGAGGTATGGGTATACATGTATTCCTTGCCTCCTTAAGTGTGCTGCTACTGCTGCAAGGCATTTTGTGAAAACCCTTGGTGCGGATTTGAGTCCGAATGCCAGCACTGTGAACTGGTAGTGTGTCTTGTTGATCATAAATCTTAGTAGATTTACTCCCACCTTTGGTCGCCATCTTCAGATTCTTTTTTTTTTTCCACCGTTGGGTCTGGATTGTCAGTGAAGGAGCTCCAGAACTTTGGAGAGAAGAATCCACGGAAAACAGCAGGAAAACGTCGAAAATCACCTTACAACATACCGGAGTACGAGTCCGGTAACGGGGACGACAAAAGAGGAGGAAAACATCGACGTTCTACGGAGAATGCGCGCACAGGGGGCTCCCTGGGCGCGGTGATGGACAAAACACCCTTTAAATTCTGCACCAACTGCCACCACAAGTACGCGCTGAAGGACCAACACCCAGTTTGCAATCTCTGCCTGCCGCTCGACCATCGAAGCGAGGACTGCAACGCCTGCGCGGCATTCACACCGGCTTCGACGAACCTGCGAACTGTCTTGGGAACACTGCTGCCTTCAACAAACACTTTAATCTCCTGTGGACAGCGGACCTGTCCAGAAGAAAACGGCAAAGAAGCCTCCGGATCCGCAACTTGTGCCCACTCTGCACCCGATGCCCACGGCCAGAATCTGAGTGGCTCAAATACCCTGTGAAGTCTTCCCAGCGACCAGGACTCTGAATCCAGCCATTTAATCCCCTCCGCCCCCCGCCACCGGGCCAGTAAGATTTCCGACGACTAAAGGCACCCCTGCACCCGCAACCCCCAGGCTTTGGTGAGCTCGACCATCGGTGCCCCTGTGACCCCAACACCTGAACTTACCTGTGCTGTCGCTGCTGTTTTGTCCCTAAAGACTGAAACTATTAGATGCGTACTTATCTGATTAACCGCAAAACTGTTTTCCCCATAGGATAACATTGCACTGTTCTGAAAAAATTTGAAGTGGCGATTCTTCAAAGTGCAAAGTATTTTTAACTAACAACATACTGACCTTATCACGCAGATCTTGGTCTTAAAATAAAGTACAAATCAAATATAATTTGCTTAAATTGGTCTGGATCTCCTTCTTGAATCGTGTGTCCATTATTGATCGCTGTTGTTCAATAAATGTCTTACACGCCTCTGTGTTAGGCCTAAGGCTGTTTGCCCACACTACCATTGATAGAGCACTTTGGGTTTACATTAAGCCTTGTACACTTTTGGGGAACCCCTGGACTCTGTGCACAGTATAACCACCTAGTGGTGATACCATATACAGAGCCAGCTTCCTACAGCAGGTCTTTGAAGTGTCAACTTTTGAAAGTGAAAAGTATTTTTATTTAAAAAGGTACTTGCCTTACTGCGAAGATTTGTTTTAAAATAAAACACAAACAAAGCTTATTTGTATAAAATTGGTGTGGATCTCCCTTTGGAGTTGTGTGTTAGGTATTGGTTGTGTGTGCAATAAATGTCTTGCACTCCTCTGTGCTAGGTCTAAGACTGCTCACCCACACTACTACTAATAGAGCATCTTACGGTGTGCATTGAGCCCTGTACACTTTTGGGGAACCTCTGGACTCTGTGCACGGTGTAACCACCTAGTGCCATACCATGTACAGAGCCAACTTGCTACACAGAGTTTCACCAGTATTGTATTAGACCAGGGCTCCATTGCGATTGCCCTCACATTACACCTAGGTTCCTGACTTCCCCTTCCATAGACCATTGGCTCTTTGTGCTTTTTGGAGTTCTTTTCACTGGCATCTATAAAAAGTCATATCTCTGGTTCACATTGTTGGATTTTTCGTCGCTTTGGTCTTGTTTTACTCTTTAACTTTTCTCTTTTTATAAAATTGGAGCTTAATTTAGTGTTTTTTAATTTTTATTTTACTGCTTAATTACACATTGCCTTTGATTGAAGCCTGACTGCTTCGTGTTACTTTAGCGGGGATTGAGCACCGGTTTTTATTTAATTTAATCTGTTTCACATTTAGCAGGTGGTTACCCTTATTTTTGAGGTGGACACTTGTCCACCCCAATAATAATACTCTTTCCTACAAAAAGGTAGCGAGTTGGAGCTGGTTGGCAGGTGCTGTGGGCTCTTATTATGCAACCTGTATGTGGTGGGTATGCGTGCACAGACTATTTCCTTGGACTCATTATCGTGTTGTATACCTGGCTACAGGGGCGGCTCCTCCACGTGGGCGGAGGAGCGTCGCCCCACTGCTTTCTCGCAGTGCGAGAAGCAGAAACATAAAATGGTATTTTAAATACCATTTTATGTTTCTGCTTCTCGTGCTGCGAGAAAGCAGAAGGCAGGGTATGCCTGGTTGGGGGCGGGCGGTAGGGTATGCCTGGTTGGGGGTGGGCGGGTTGGGGAGGAGTGGCTTGCCCACTGTTGTGGGCCCTGACTGTTTGGTCAGCCCTATGGGGCCGACCAAACCAGTCATGCGCACTCTACATTTTCTCTATGTAGGCTGCATGCAGACTGCATAGAGAAAATGGCCTCCCTACAGGCGCCCGGCTGGGCGCTGTCCACACCAAAGCGATTGGCTTAGGGGAGAGGAGGATGCCTGTTCCTGTTCTGAAGAAAGCATCAAACGCGGGACCTGGCCGCGAGCGGAGGCGGCGCGGGACCCGGTCAGGTAAGTTTTTTTAAAGACTATTTAACACGAGATCACATGTTTTGCATACTCCTGCCATCTAGTGTTGGGTCTGGATGTTTGCAAGTTGTTTTCCTTCGAAGAAGTCTTTCCAGTCACGAGGTAAGGTGACTCCTCCTTTCGGTGATAGTGCGCATGGGCATCGACTCCCCATTGTTATTTTTTTCCGCCATCGGGTTTGGACGTGTATTGCTGCGCTCCTGTTCGAAACCGTTCCTCGGGTTCTTCTTAGTGCGAAATCCACTCTACCCTCGACGGTATTGTTTTCGAACGTGACTATCAAGAAATCTCCATTTCGATTGGAAGTTCGCAGGCGGCCTTCCGGCCTATCCGTGTCGGTCTGGCTCCTTGTCGATGGAACGGACTCCGTTCAAATTCAGCCCCCTGTGCCAGGCGAAGTATCCACGTACTGACTTACATCAGGTGTGTAGCTTGTGCTTGTCCCCAGAGCACAAAGAACAGGACTGTGGCGCGTGCTGATCCTTCAGATCGAAGAAAACTATCCGTGATCGTCGGACTCGACATCAAGTGAAGCAGTGGCAGCAGTTAGACGACACACCGGATCTCTTCGGCAAAGACTCCGAGCAAGAAGATGTCTCAGCAGCCAAAGAGGAACAGGCTTCAACGGCGTCTGACTCCGAATCAAAGTTGCAGATTGTGCTCGAGGACGACGATGCGCCCCCCCTCGTCCCTAAATAATATAAGGCTTTGGCACCACCTCTGCCTTCAGGCCAAGGTCGGCACCGAGAGGAGATTTCTAATGCTCCGCCTTCCGGCTCAGGAACCGAAACACTCTGACAAGCCTTCCGGCTCGGGACCGAGTCGGCCAAAACCCACTTTGGGCTCGAAGCACAAAATGGGCTCGGAGCCGAAACCTTCGACACCGAAACCAAAGAAACATTCCTTGGAGCTGAAATCTTAAGCGCTAAAAGGACATTCCAGCTCGGCACCGAAAGCTTCGGTTCCGAAAATTAAAGAGCTGCCCGTACAGCAACCGGATCCAAACATGGACCTTGTACCACCCAAGTCGGATCCGAAACAGAAACAACTCTAAATTAATCCTGATGCAGGGCATATTCACGCTAAACCGCCATCCAAACACAAGCTTCCTGTTGACGACAGCTCTTAGAAGATTTCATTGAAGAGGAAAGATGTGGGTACTAGTCTTTTCCACACACTACCATCTCCTCCTCCTCACTCTCCACCACAGCTTGATCCTTTACACATTACACCTCGTCAGACTCCTCTACCTCACCCTGATGCAGGTGATACTGATGATAATGACACACAGTTACCACTAGATCCTTGGACGGATTATACCATTGATCCTCCATAGGATACTTACCCAGATCTTTACCCTGACAGACTATCTCCAGCTGATGACAATCTGTCATATCAGGAGCTCATCGCTAGAGCTGCACAGTACTATGGGGTGGAGCTCCATAAAGAGTCCTTAGAGGAGGATTTTCTCTTTGAACCTCTAGGAGCACATAAGTCAAGACAGACATTGCCTATGCTTAAGGGTGTGTTGAGGCACACAGACGACATCTTTAAAGATACTGTACGTGCTAGGATCCTCACTCATAGAGTAGATAAGAAATACAAACCTTCCCCAACAGACCCTATTTTCATTAAGGGTCAGTTACCACTTGACTCTGTAGTAGTATCCAATGCTCGAAAGCGAGCTAATTCGCAAGCGTCTAGTGATGCTCCTCCCCCAGATAAAGAGTCAAAACTGATTGGTACTTCTGGCAAATGTGTAGCTGCGCAAGCAGCTAATCATTGGCGTATTGCTAACACCCAAGGTCTCCTAGCAAGATATGATAGGGCCCACTGAGACGAAATAGAGCAATTACTACAGTTTCTCCCAGATGAGCAGAAAGCCAAAGCTCAGGATTTAGTTCAAGAAGGTAAACTAATTTCCAACATTCCATTAGATGCGCTCTAGATGCGGCCGATACTGCAGCTAGAGAGGTAAATACTAGTATCCTACTCCGGAGACATGCCTGGTTACGTATTTCAGGGTTCAAACCTGAAGTCCAGCAATCCATTCTCAACATACCTTTTGACAAGAAACATCTTTTTGGCCCTGAAGTTGATCAAGCGCTCAAAAATGAAAAAAGACCCAGATGTAGCAAAATCCATGGGAGCGCTTCAATCTCCCTCTAACAGAGGTTCCTTTCGGCGCTCATTTTACATGGTAGGGTCCAAATCCACAGGGACAGACCAAAATACTTCCTCTTACCAAAATCATTCCCAATCATCTTTTACAAGAGGATTTTTCAGAGGAGGCTATAGTAAGTAAGTAAATTTTATTGTGCAGTTAATTAAAACCATTACAAGCAATCATTTTACACGGTTTCGTTATAAAAGAGGAATGGCAACGTACAGTAATGTTGTGGCAATTCGTGAGTAAAAAACTCCTGTTAAAAATGCAAAATGAGAACTTTTAAAATATTAGTGGTTTATAACATAACATTAGCCTACAAGCTGGCCCAGTCCTCTTCTGTCTATGCTGCCTTCGCAGCGGAGTGTGTTAAAAAGGGGATCAAGTGCAGTAGTGGCTGTAGGCCAAGGCCAGACGTCCTGGGAGCAGAGACAAACCGTTTCGTTGCACAGGGCGCAAATGGTTTTATACTGGTCTTTTCGATCAGATAGCCAAGTCTGTATACGCAGGAATGCCTTGAAAAATGTAGTCAAAAGAGCCAGGGCATAGTTAAAATTCATACTTGGGAATTGCCATAAAGTGCACAGTGTGCTTAATGTGCAGATATTTTTTAAAAAGTTGAGATTCGTGGCAAATTAGGCCTGGCAAAGGTTAAGGTACCTGTCTGGCATCTGTTGCAGGCCTGTAATTAGCAACATGGCCAGGCCGATCAGCCTCTAAATCGCATGCTTGGCCTTGTTCAGACCGCCAGTAACAATGTAAGCGTAAACTGGCCAAAGTGCTTGGAGCCCTAGCAGCAATGAGAGTGATCTATGGCTATGTGCCGATTTGACGAGAAAGTGCTTAATGCAAAAACGGCATCAAGAGTGAGTGCGGGGCATCATAAGATGTCCCCCCGCTTGGGTTGAACTAACTTGTTCTTTTCTATCTTGCTAATTGCTGAACCTGTAGTACAAAGGGGCGGCATAGAATAGCCCTCCGCATGGTCTTAAACTTACTTCGTTACAGTCCAACTTATAATTGAACCATGTGAAACAGAGAAACACATAAAGATACACAGTCGGTTGCTCCAAGAGCGGGAGTTTCGAGGGAGCATCTGGGGCCTGCTGGCTTAGATTTTGAGATCAGTGCCAGTGCCTCTTCAGGTTTAAAAAAATTTGGAACAATGATAATCAGTGGAGACCACTTTTCCAGCTCGGCCCTTGTTCCCACCAGATTGATTTGACCACTTAGAAGGCAGGAAGTGCGCCCAATGCTGACGCTGTACTTCCTGTTTCTTCACTGGTGAGAGCTGGGACCTTCTCAGTGGAAATTATGATGCCGTGTTCCGCTCTGCATCCGGGCTGCTGTTGTCTTCTAGGCATTCTTTCAGTTTAAGGTGAGCTTCAGCGGCTGCGAGGAATTTTACCATCCGGCAGCTCAGTTGGACATCGTCGCCGGCGAAGCATGCCAGCACCGCTTGCCTGCAGGACCGTATCCGGTTTTTGTTAAAAAGCAGTGTCAGGAGGGTCCGGCGTTCTTGTAGTAGGTCCCTACAAATAGTGATAAGGTGTACTATATTTTCTTCGCCGTCGGCACTTTGCGGGTATCGGAGGGCGTAGTCAGGGGGGTAAATGATTTGCGTATGGCAGCAGCCCTAGACGTAGTTTCAGGATCTTCTTTCATCTTTTTGGAGAAGCCATTCAGCAGATATGCTTGGGGCGAAAGTTTAGTGTAAGATTGTATAGTAAGCCAGCCATGTGCACACTCAGCCAGGGAGGATTTGTCCTGCAAGAGTGATTCTTTCCTGACTGTTGTTTACTGCTTTTTTGAAGCCTGCCGGGGTCCCTGGGAATTCCTATAGTTGTCGTAGCCCCAGGTGGTTGATAGCTGCCTCCAGATATAGCCTTGCGGGGCAAGTCTCTTTGCCTTGAAGTTCCTTCCACAACAGGGCATTTAGCGTTTTCGGTTCTCCCCTACTTATTTTGTGCCAGCTTTTTACATATGTTCCTTTTCGTGCCAGCTCTTCTCTTTGGAGCCCAAATTCAAGCCTCATCTGAGCGGGGGATGTGTACCCCGGCAGGTCGAAGATCATGCGCAGTGCTCTTGCTACAGTGCCATCTACATTGTCCGCGTCCCTCCCTCTCATCGCTTCGCTGCCGTAAGTGATGGATGGAACTAATTTTGCCTGGATCACCCTTGTTAGAGGAAGGAGGCTTGATCCAGTGATCTTGTTTTTTAGATTCCTTAGGGCTACCGCAGTCATTAATCCTCTTTTTTTATCGCTTCGAATTGTGGCTTAAAATTGCCCTTGTGGTCTATGATGACCCCCAGGTATCTATATTCGCGAACGACATCCAGCTTCCTCGATGCCAAAAACCAGTTACTTGTTGTTTCTCTATTTTTGCGAGTGCTGATAATCATAACTTTTGGATTTTTCTTGATTGATGCTAAGCATATTTGTTGCAGAAAATCGCGACGTGATGTCCAACAGCCGCTGCAGACCTACCGGGGTCCGGCTGATAAGTACCAGATCGTCCGCGTAAAATAAATTGGACAGCTGGGTGCCCCCTAGCTTGGGTGCATGCGAATTGCTTTTATTCAGCAAGATTGATAGCTCTGCCATAAAGAGATTAAAAAGTGTTGGTGCGAGCACACAGCCTTGTTTTACCCCTGCGCTTGTTGGAATCTTCCTTGATAGATATTCTCCTGCACCTAGTTTAACCTGCACCCAGGTCTCGCTATGCAAGAGGATTAATTGGTTTAGGAGCAGCGGAGGGATGTTCAGCTTTTTTAATTTTTGCCACAGAAGGTTTGTTGACGCGGTCGAAAGCAGAGCTATAATCGATGTAGCACAGATATAGGGGTTGTTTTGCTGCAAGCGCAGTGTCTATCATTAGGGATAGAGCTAGTATGTTGGTGGTCGTCCCCATTTTTTTTGCAGAAGCCAGTTTGGTTGTATGGTATTGCTGTTACTTCTGCTGCCCACGATGTTAGTTCCTGGAGTAGGAGAGGAGGCTATAGGGGAAATAGTCCCAGGGGCAGAGGTAAAAACACCACACCCCGCAATTCCCCTTCCCCAAATAAGCAGTGACTTCCCCACACTTTCCTCCAACTATTCCACACCTGTCGGAGGACGACTTCAAGACATTCTCCCCATTTGGAAATCAATAACAAGCGACAAATGGGTGATTGGAATTATCCAACATGGTTGTTGCCTGGAGCTTACCAACAGCCCTCCAAACATTCCACCTCGATATCACAAATTGTCACCACATCCACCAGCACTTGCTTCAACAAGAAGTGTAATCTCTATTACTCAAAGGGGCTATAGAACCAGTCCCACTTCAGTACCAAGAGTCGGGGTTTATTCCCTTTACTTTCTAATTCCCAAAAAGGACGGCTCATTAAGACCTATTCTAGATCTTGGAGAGTTAAACAAATATATACTGTCAGAACACTTTCACATGGTGACTCTTCAACAAGTACTTCCCCTTTTACAGCAAGGTGACTGTCTGTGTAGATCTAAATACGCCTACTTTCACATTCCAATTCTTCCAGCTCATCGCAAATACCTCAGATTTGTGATAGCAGGCAAACATTACCAGTTCAAGGTACTTCTATTTGGCGACACCGCGGCCCCCAGTGTTCACCAAATGTCTCACAGTAGTAGCCGCTCATCTCAGGAGACAGTGCATCCATGTCTTCCCTTACCTAGACGACTGGCTTATCAAAGCCGGCACTTACCAGAACTGTATACTACACACTCAGGCAACAGTACACCTACTTTATCAGTTGGGTTTCACAATCAATGCACAGAAATCTCATCTGCGCCCTGCGCAAGTGCAGTCTTATCTAGGAGCTTCCCTCAACACTCTCAAAGCTCTAGCCTCTCCCAATGTAGCCAGGATTCGCAATATTCAGTCCACAATACTAGAGTTTCAACCCAATCAAACATTACCAGCCAGAGTTTTTATGTAACTGCTGGGAATGATGGCATCCTGCATTGCAATCGTACCTCACGCAAGGCTTCACATGCGTCCTCTGCAGGAATGTCTAGCGTGTCAGTGGAATCAGTCACGGGGTCAATTAACTGATCTAGTGTTGGTAGACAGCCACACCCATCGCTCTCTGCAGTGGTGGAACCCTCAAAACTTATCAAAAGAGCGGTCCTTCATAGACCCGATTCCACCGATTGTACTGACAGCAGACGCATCTTTAACCCGTGGGGGTGCCCATCTCCAACATCACACAGTACAAGGGCTGTGGTCATCAATCACAAACGTCTCCACATCAACTACCTGGAATTTCTAGCAGTGTTCCTAGCACTCAAAGCTTTTCACACTCGTCTTCTAGGCAAAACTGTCTTAGTCCGCACAGACTACATGACAGCAATGTATTATCTACAGAAACAGGCAGGGACGCACTCTCTTCAGCTGTCTCGCCTTGCACAAAGCATTTGGAATTGGGCAATTCATCACAGAATTTATCCACTAGCAGAACACCTTCCAGGGGTAGACAATCAAATTGGCAAACTGCTCAGCAGACGCAGGCAACAAATTCACGAGTGGGAACTTCATCCCCAAGTTCTTCTTCCATATTTTCAACATTGGGGGTTTCCACAGATAGATCTTTTTGCCACAGTGCACAACGCAAAATGCCCAAACTTTGCATCCAGGCTCCCACACATCTGTTCAAAGGCAATGCTCTATGGATGAATTGGTCAGGGATATTTGCCTACGCTTTTCCGCCTCTCCCACTAATTCCATTATTGGTTCAGAAGCTCAGACAAACATCCCTCACACTGATCTTAGTAGCCCCCACATGGGCTTGTCAACCTTGGTACACCACCCTGTTAGAACTGTCGGTGGTTCCTCATCAAAAGCTACATCTCACACCCAGTCTCCTCACTCAGAGCCATGGAGAAATCACACATCCAAATCCCAAAGAAACGAACCTAGCGATTTGGCTCCTGAAGTCAGAGTTTGGTTATTTACAGCTACCACCAGACTGTATGAATATTCTCAAAAAAGCTAGAAAGCCTACTACTAGAGCATGTTATGCAGCAAAATGGAAATGGTTTATCTATTGTAACAACAACAATATCAATCCACTTGATGCTTCTGTACAAAACATCATTTGTTATCTGTTGCATTTACAGCAATATGGATTGGCTTACACAGCCATTCGTTTACACCTAGCAGCAGCCGCATACTTGCAAAATAGACAACACTTATCTCTATTCAAAGTACCAGTGATCAAAGCTTTCATGGAAGCATTAAAAAGGGTGATACCACCAAGAGTTCCACCTGCACCAGAGTGGAACCTAAACATAGTCCTTACAAGGCTAATGGGTTCACCTTTTGAACCAATGCACAAATGTCAGTTACAATTCCTATCATGGAAGGTTGCCTTCCTCATAGCAATAACCTCACTAAGGAGAGTTGGTGAACTTCAGGCATTAACTATACAAGAGCCTTTCTTTCAACTTCACAAAGATAGGGTAGTTCTTTGAACCAATCCTAAATTTCTCCCTAAAGTAGTTTCTGCCTTTCATATCAATCAGTTGAGTAACTAGTGTTCTTTCCTCAACCTGATTCCGTAACAGAAAGAGCTCTACACACACTTGATGTTAGACGAGCTGTACTATATTACGTAGAAAGAACCAAAGACTTTCGAAAAACAAAGCAACTATTTGTTGCTTTTCGCCACCACACAAAGGCAATCCCATATCTGTCAGGTATTGCTAGATGGATTGTAAAATGTATCCAAACATGTTATGCCAAAGCAAAAAGAATTTTAATAAACCCCCTAGAGCACATTCCACTCGCAAAATAGGGGCTACTATGGCCTTCTTAGGGAATATTCCCCTATCTGACATCTGTAAGGCAGCAACATGGTCTACACTGCACACATTCACCAAACACTATTGTGCAGATGTGTTAGCGAGACAACAGGCAAATGTAGGCCAAGCAGTGCTTAAAACACGGTTTCAAACAACTACAACCACTACATGTTAGCCACCGCTTTGGGAGTATACTGCTGTGAGAAAGTGCCCTCTTTCTTGCATGGTATGCCCCCACTTTTTGCTGAATTGCTGATGTGCTTTGACTGAGTGTGCCCTGGGCTCCTGCCAATCAGGTCCCCAGGGCCTGTGTTCCTTCCCTAAACCTGCATTGAAGCCTAAACCCAATTGGCATCTCTGGCCACAGGTAGGCCCCTGGTAAATGGTACTACAGGTACCCAGGGCACTGTGACCAGAGAAGGCCTCTAAGGGCTGCAGCACTTATTGTGCCACCCTTAGAGGCCCTGTACCCTGACACTCGCACTCACTCTGCCTTTGCAGTCTGCGTGTCTTGGTGCAGAACAAAGTGAATAGTCGACATGGCACACATCCCTGTGTATGCAAAAGAGTTGACACTTGCACACCATACAGATAAAAAGGTTAGTCAACTTAATTTTTGACGCTGATGCGAACAATAGATCAAACTGAAGCATGCTACACGATGTAGGAGGGCTGCCTGTCCCTGATATGAACATTACAATGTGGAATTATTCAAGCACGGTGGCGAGAATAGACCGTGTGCACAGCTGAACACATGTTATTCTACTCAACAAAATTCAACAGCAAACATATTCAACTTTTTTGCAAAATGAATCAAATACGAGTACGTAGTGCATTTCAATATTCTTATTGGTTGAGTTTCAAAAGACAATCATCATATGTCAATGAAAGAAAGTAAAAAAGTCATTACATCATGACAATAAATGCTGACATGATTTCACAAAATCGACATTGATCACAAAGTTACAATGTAGAAAGAAAGAGCGCTTTACCTTCGGCCCAATGCATTTCGGGACCTCTTGTCCCTTCCTCAGGGGCCACTGTAAATAAACACAAACGTATATATTTTCACGTTTAAAAGGTCAACATTCGTGATAACATCAATAAGATGAATGATAGAGCCTGTGTTCCTTCCCTAAACCTGCATTGAAGCCTAAACCCAATTGGCATCTCTGGCCACAGGTAGGTCCCTGGTAAATGGTACCACAGGTACCCAGGGCACTGTGACCAGAGAAGGCCTCTAAGGGCTGCAGCACTTATTGTGCCACCCTTAGAGGCCCTGTACCCTGACACTCACACTCTGCCTTTGCAGACTGCGTGTCTTGGTGCAGAACAAAGTGAAGAGTCGACATGGCACACATCCCTGTGTGCCATGCCCACAAACCACTGCCCTGGCATACATCAGTCACCCCTCTAGCTGGGTGCCCTATGCCAGTGGTGAGGGTACAGGTGCATGAGCCCTGTACCCCTACAGTACCCAGGTCCATTCCTGGGCACTGTAAGTGCAGTGCTGCCATTAAGAGTATATGGTGCTGGGAGTTTGTCATTACGAACTCCACAACACCATAATGGCTACACTGAAGACTGGGAAGTTTGGTATCAAACTTCTCAGCACATTAAACCCACACTTATGCCAGTGTGGGATTTAATGTAAAATGCACCACAGAGGGCATCTTAGAGATGCCCCCTGAAACTCGACCAACCTCCAGTGACCTGACTGAGTGGCTGCCTAGGCTGCCACCACCAGACATGTTTCTGGACCCCTGAGTCGAGAGCTTGCTGCTCTCGGGGGCCTGAAACAATGCACATCCTGGGACGAGGTGCCAAGCCTCCTCCCCCCAGGATGGGCAGGGTTCGCAAAGGAGAAGCTTCAAAGGCATGCCGCCTTTGTGAGCCTCTCCAGACCATTTGCTGCTTCCAGCAACTGGTCCCCACTGGTTCTACCCCCCGACTTTGGGCGGGAGAACTGGCGGGAAAAACAAGTGAGGAAGAGAGGTGTGCCCACCTCTGCCAACTCCACCCCTAAGGTGGGGGAGGCGAGGTGAAGCACAACCTAGAGTCCCCGCCATCTTGAGGATGGGGGGACCCAGCCAACCAGGGACAGGCTCCTGCCCCCCTCCCACTGGAGAGTGGCAGAATAGGGGGTGTACCCACCCCAGGGAAGGGACCCATTGGTCCCTGCCCTTTACCTACCTGTAACGCCCCTAAATGTAGTATTTAGGGGCACCCTGAACCTTCCTTCCTCAGATCCAGCAACAACAAGAAAAGGAAGAAGGACGAGAAGCCGTGCAGAGCTAACAAGAGGACGACGCCCATTGACTTGGCCCCAGCCCTACAGGCCTGTCTCCCCTCGAACCTGCTCCTGCAAAACCCCGGCGTGTCCAGCGGCCAGCAACCTCAAAAACCCCGGAGGACCTGCCTGTCTGCCTTCACTTTCCAAGCGGTTTCTCCCGTGAACACCGGACGTGTTTGACCTGCAGCTTCTGGTGCCAGCCAGGAACTGCGAATCCCGCACACTCTGCACCCGCCGAATCCGGCCTGAGCTCGAGTGGGCAAATACCCAGAGGAGGTCCCCCCGGCGATCCTGACCCGAGATCCGGCGACCCCTGACCTGCCTCAAGCCTCCTGACGATGCCTGCAGCCTCAATCCAGAGGACCCCCCCTACCGCGACCAGAGCGGGTAAGAAAATCTGACGTCCCAAGGCACCCCTGCACCCGACGCCCCACGGCCTTGTGTGCCCCAACCAACGGTGCCTAACCAACCCTCTACATCCCAACTTACCCCTCGAAGTGGTGGTTGCTCCTGGAAGGTCCTCGTCCCCGAGCCTGCAGTGTTTCTTTGTCCCGGAGAATCTCCATTGAAATCAACAGGGCACCCGACCTCAAAACAGCACCCTGTACCTGGCCGCCCTAGTGCAGCTGAGGGTGCCACTTTGGTGCTAACTTGGTCCCCAACGTAGCCTGACCTAAACCCTAGGAGCTTTGCTCCCATAACCCTGTGGCCTGCTTGCCAGCAGCCACCAACCGGAGTCCCCCTATCCTCCATAGGATAACATTGGGCCTCAACACTCTGCACCCGGCCGCCCTAGTGCCGCTGAGGGTGCAACAACAGTGCATCACTGACCCTGGGAGACCCCTGAGTCTAACCCCAGAACCCTAACTCAAAAGACCGATTACTTACCTCGAAACCGATAACTCATTTTTCCTCATAGGATAACATTGACACTTTTTCTCCCAAAAAGTTTCTAAGTGTCGACTTTTGAAAACTAAGAATATTCCTTAAAAATCGCACAAATAACCTAACCAAATTTTCTCAACTGTTTGCAGGAAAGGTCCCAGTGCTGAACCTAGGTGTCCAGCACTGAGTAAGAAGAGTAACTAAAAAGTAACTTACCTGTGAATTGAATTTCCTTCCATAGGATAACATTGGTGGTTCTTTGTGAAAAAGTTTCTAAGTGTCAACTTTTGAAATACAAGAATATTCTTTAAAAATCGTACCTTTAACCAAAACGCATTTACTCACCTGTTTTCAGGAAATGTCCCAGGGCTCAATCTAGGATCCAGTCCTGTGTTAGCAAAAGTAATCTGAAAAGTAATTAACTGCATTTTACTTAAAAAGCCCATTCAATTGAATGTACTATACCTGCAATGTGTTGCAAACTGCTTACTTAAAACTGTAACCAAAACCAGTACAAGTTACACTGCAATTTTGAACTGTGTTCATACAAGTAATTTACTACTGAAAAGTATTTTTATGCTTACCTGTGCCAGGCTTGCTTGGTTCTAAAAATAAAACAGTATATTTTTTTATACAAAACAATTGGCCTAGAGTTCAGTTCTTGAGTGTGTGGTTTCATTTGCTGACTGAGTGTGTACATCAAATGCTTTACACTGTCCTCTGATACTGCCTTACTGCTCGACCAAGCTACCACTTTAGAGAGTAAGGTTCTATCTAACTTTAACCTCTGCCAAACCTCTGGAGACCCTTGGACTCTATACACACTGTACCTCACTTTGGTGCAGTATATATAGAGCCAGTTTCTTACAACTGCTGTATAGTCTATGCAAAGCATGTGATCTACAACTCACATGCCTTGAACGGATAATGTTACCATGTAAGCATCTGTTTTTGGCATGTACAGCTGTAGATTCACATGCGCCCACCCGCCTCCCCGATCTCCTGTAATTGTTGTAGTTCTCACTTTACATTCATATGCATGGACATCTCTATTCTACACTCACTAACTCCATTCTCACCCTCTGCGGGAAAACAATCTAACAATGGAGTCCGTGCCCATGCGCACTATCACCGAAAGGAGGAGTCACTTTACCTCGTGACTGGAAAGACTTCTTCGAAGAAAAACAACTTGCAAACGTCCGGACCCAAAACTAGATGGCAGGAGTATGCAAAGCATGTGAATCTACAGCTCTACATGCCAAGAACAGATGCTTACTGGGTAAGTAACATTATCCTTTTGACAGCCTAGTCTATCATCTCCGTTTTCCCTCTGGGCGGGACTTTAACTCCCATCCCTTTTGCACTTCCAGGTTGAAGGTAGTCTTAAAAGCGAGGCATAGGTTCTTGTTGCAGGAAAGCGTGTAACGAGTTACACGTGGTTCTACCACTCTCTATTGTTTGTCCTCTGCTTTGTCTATGATTCCTGTCGTTGGAATAATTACTTCCTACAGATACTATTGCCTGGCTTCTTTGTGACTGGATAGGGGTAAAGACAACATGGGTTGTTGTGCGATGTATGTAAAGATCATTTTTTTGACACTACCAATTTGCTAATTGTGTTCTTATACGAATCGAGGGCATCAAGGTATAAGTATTTTTCCACAGGGGGACAGTTTTGTGTTGATATTAATCCGTGACTCCCTTGTCAACATCTTTCTGGGTTGTCTTTTCACCTTTTAAGTTGTCGTATTTTGCTACTTTGGGGCTCAGTTGCTACTATGGGGCTCAGTGGCGCAGGGGGAGGGGACGTGTTTAATTATAATAAAAACGTACCTAAAGCCGCCTTTCACGTCTTGTCACTCCTGCTGGTCCCTTCCTGGTCCCAGCAGCCCCTGGGACAGGCTCCCATCCAATCCCCTTGCTGCAGAGCAGTGCGGGTATTGGCCTGAGTGGGCAGGAAAAACGCTCCGCTCAGGTCATGGAGTCTGTGGGGTTTATGCAGCCAGGCTGGAGAACCCTAAGTGTACATGTGTTTTGTTCTGCCCGAGATGGCCGGCCAAACCTACATGCGTACCTAGGGAGCGCACAAGCACTCCTCCCCATGCCCCGCCCCTCCCTGTGCAAGCTGGCTCTGAGCCAGCAAACAAAAAATAAAACTTTGCTAGAGCATAGTTTTATTTTTCGTTTGCTGGCTCTGCGCCAGGCAGTGGAGCGATGCTCCGCTGCCACTTCGGAGGAGCCGCCACTGAGTTCCACATGTCTTCTGCCCGTTGTATTAGTGCTACTACATAGTTATCTTCCAGCTTCTCTTATGTTTTCAGTTTCCATCTCTGGTGGGAAAGGGATACACCTTTGGGGAGGGCGGGGGCGGGAAGAGCAGGGAGGTTATGATGGTAGAAATTGTTTAACTCCTTTACTGTTTTGTGTGTGGCCTTGTTCATTTCATTGCGAGTTGTGGGAAAGGGGAAAAGCAACACATGCAGGGCTGTATGAGAGGGGTGAGGAAGCACTAGAAAGCGAGAACAGCATGAAAAGCACACAGGCAAGAGAGCAGCACTGAGTTGGGATGGGGAGGAGAAACACATGGCAAGAGATAGAGGATGGAGAATCTCGCAGATGAGAGCGTGACAACACTTAGTGGAAGGGGCAGAAGCACAGGAGGGAGTAGACAGCTGGAGAGCATATGCACTCTTGTAGAGTGCTTAAAGAGAAAAGTAGTTCCTTAAAAGTGAGCAGTGGGAGGAGACTAGTAAAAAGGCTGTGATTCAGGGGAGGCTCAAACACAAGATGAGGAAGGCAAGCCATCAATTGAGAAGTAAGCAAATGAGTGGTGATAACGTCAACCAATGTTCAGCAATGGACGGGCTTTAAGCCCACTGTAAGATTTTGGTATGCTCACTATAGGTCTTTTGCAACGTATGGTAGGCTTGACTTAAAAATGACAATCACATAGCTATAAAGACAGTAGTTGTAATGCAGAATAAAACTAACCAGTCTGTAAAGACACTTGTCTGCCTAATTCTTACTGCACTATATAATATTGTTTGATAGCAATCATTTGTCTTTGAATAGACTGCTTTATGAGAAGGATTCTTGATACTTATTCTTACTCTCCTGCAGAATGCGATCATGTTCGGTAAGAAGAGGCACACCGATGTGCAATTCTACACCGAAGTGGGTGAGATCACAACCGACTTGGGAAAACACCAACACATGCATGACCGAGATGACCTCTATGCTGAGCAGGTGAGATAAAGGGTGGAGGTGATAAGTAGCGGATCTTTCCACAACGAAGGTGCCCCAAAATCGCTGGAGGAGCACAAGCTCCCCTCAAATAGCACAATTAAGAAGATAGTTCTCTAAATATTGCCTTGAAGCAACTTGGCCAGTACACTGCTTACGATGCTTGAATCTTTATTGAACGAGGTGAAGGTGAATGCCAAAATCACCTTAATCTATGTGGTAGTCATTTTATTTTTCTTCACAGTGCTTTCCCCTTCACCATTTTAGTTTCCATGTTGTTTTTCTCCATAGCAGCACAGACCTTCAGCACTGATATATTGATGTTTGAATCGTGTCTGTTGTAGACTCATTTGTTGTGCATAATCCTACCATATAGTGTTAGGATTGGAATTTTACAAGTTGTTGTTCCCAAATTCTGTTTTGGGCTGTAGACCCAACTGGAGTAACTGCATCACCATGAAGCCTACGATGCTGTGCAACAGACTCCATCTCTTGTAACTGGAAAGCAAAGATAAAAGGATACCTGTGTCACAAGACTGTGCTGTACACCGCGATAATAGTTCAGAGCCTAAAATTATGAAGGCTAGTTCTTCTTAGAGCAGACTCTTTGCTGATTTTGCAGCACTTTTCATCATGAAAACGCATGCCTTTCCAGTTTGAATATCACGTGAAAAAAGCCCCTAACATTTGTCCCAGGTTACTCACACTCACTGTAACAACGAGAACAGTTTCTGCAGACTCTGACTAGATGTCATTGTGGTCCCTTCGCAAGCAATGCCAGAAATCGGAATGACCTACTGAAGATTAATCTTGAGCTGAAAACAGGTGTAAACTCCCTTATTTCATTCATAGTGCGCATAAATTCAACAAACTCCCCACATCAGTACCTAAATCTTCATCTGGTTCAGCACTGGTTCCTTTTCTCCAGATGCGTGCTTGTACTGAGGCAGTGAACACTCCACATTCATTCCTTCTCAGTACACGTAACGTCAACATAAATTCAACAAACTCCCCACATCAGTACCTAAATCTTCATCTGGTTCAGCACTGGTTCCTTTTCTCCAGATGCGTGCTTGTACTGAGGCAGTGAACACTCCCCATTCATTCCTTCTCAATACACGTAACGTCAACATAAATTCAACAAACTCCCCACATCAGTACCTAAATCTTCATCTGGTTCAGCACTGGTTCCTTTTCTCCAGGTGCGTGCTTGTACTGAGGCAGTGAACACTCCACATTCATTCCTTCTCAATACACGTAACGTCAACATAAATTCAACAAACTCCCCACATCAGTACCTAAATCTTCATCTGGTTCAGCACTGGTTCCTTTTCTCCAGGTGCGTGCTTGTACTGAGGCAGTGAACACTCCACATTCATTCCTTCTCAATACACGTAACGTCAACATAAATTCAACAAACTCCCCACATCAGTACCTAAATCTTCATCTGGTTCAGCACTGGTTCCTTTTCTCCAGGTGCGTGCTTGTACTGAGGCAGTGAACACTCCACATTCATTCCTTCTCAATACACGTAACGTCAACATAAATTCAACAAACTCCCCACATCAGTACCTAAATCTTCATCTGGTTCAGCACTAGTTCCTTTTCTCCAGATGCGTGCTTGTACTGAGGCAGTGAACACTCCACATTCATTCCTTCTCAATACACGTAACGTCAACATAAATTCAACAAACTCCCCACATCAGTACCTAAATCTTCATCTGGTTCAGCACTGGTTCCTTTTCTCCAGGTGCGTGCTTGTACTGAGGCAGTGAACACTCCACATTCATTCCTTCTCAATACACGTAACGTCAACATAAATTCAACAAACTCCCCACATCAGTACCTAAATCTTCATCTGGTTCAGCACTGGTTCCTTTTCTCCAGGTGCGTGCTTGTACTGAGGCAGTGAACACTCCACATTCATTCCTTCTCAATACACGTAACGTCAACATAAATTCAACAAACTCCCCACATCAGTACCTAAATCTTCATCTGGTTCAGCACTGGTTCCTTTTCTCCAGGTGCGTGCTTGTACTGAGGCAGTGAACACTCCACATTCATTCCTTCTCAATACACGTAACGTCAACATAAATTCAACAAACTCCCCACATCAGTACCTAAATCTTCATCTGGTTCAGCACTAGTTCCTTTTCTCCAGATGCGTGCTTGTACTGAGGCAGTGAACACTCCACATTCATTCCTTCTCAATACACGTAACGTCAACATAAATTCAACAAACTCCCCACATCAGTACCTAAATCTTCATCTGGTTCAGCACTGGTTCCTTTTCTCCAGGTGCGTGCTTGTACTGAGGCAGTGAACACTCCACATTCATTCCTTCTCAATACACGTAACGTCAACATAAATTCAACAAACTCCCCACATCAGTACCTAAATCTTCATCTGGTTCAGCACTGGTTCCTTTTCTCCAGGTGCGTGCTTGTACTGAGGCAGTGAACACTCCACATTCATTCCTTCTCAATACACGTAACGTCAACATAAATTCAACAAACTCCCCACATCAGTACCTAAATCTTCATCTGGTTCAGCACTGGTTCCTTTTCTCCAGGTGCGTGCTTGTACTGAGGCAGTGAACACTCCACATTCATTCCTTCTCAATACACGTAACGTCAACATAAATTCAACAAACTCCCCACATCAGTACCTAAATCTTCATCTGGTTCAGCACTGGTTCCTTTTCTCCAGGTGTGCGCTTTTACACCATCCCACAAAACAAACAGCAGCTTAATGCATCTCTTGCTGTCCGCCTTGAAGAAAGCACTGCCTCAAGGAATCGAACAACCGCACATAGAATCCAGAAGCAAATACTCCACAATACAGACGGTGCAGTCATTGGCACCAGTGAATTTGACACGAGATTACCTGTGATGTCGCCTTGGCAGCACATTATAGGAATACAATGAGCATGGACATATGTCGGACTTTCATCAAGGATAGTCTCATTTTATAGAGGTACCAAAACGCATATTTGGTTACAAAACGCATCTCTACCAAACTGCCAGGGTCTTCAGTACTGTTATCCAGATGAAGGCCCAGCATGTGGGGTATTACTGCAAATAAAGAAGACAAGGGCTTGAAACATGGAAAAGAATGGAGTGAACCAGTTCGTTCCTTCCAGTGCTGATGGTGCTTCTAAAACTGGGACAAGAGAATTCAAAAATCCTTCTCACACCCTACACTGTGCACCGTTAATAATGTGCAGTAATGAGGCAGCACCGCAGCATCCTTTATACTATTGAGACCTTGTTGATGCGGATTCCACGGTGCGTACACCCTATGCTTAGTCATTGTGTGGCAGATTGTCTGCCACCCTTCCATGAAAGCAATCACCTGGAGATAAATGGAAAAAGGATAGCAACAGGAGCAGCATTAAATTGGCAGATTGCGAAATTTTGTTTTTTACTGATTTGCTAGGACTGATTTCATTACAAAGATTTGTTCGATTGGATACATCCTACAGACAGTGATTTTAAAAATTTGTTTTACAGCAGCTTTAGAATTTGATCGCATTACAAAGGGTACATTTTTATGAATATTGTTTCGTGCCATCCTGGTAGCTCCACATATTTAGTTTCCCCCCAGCCATACTGAAGCATTTACTGCAAAGTGATTTAAAAATGTTTTTTACAGCAGCCTTTGATTCGGCTGACATTAAAACCAGGGACTTTTTACTAGTATTTTTTTGTGGTAGCACCACATATTTGTTTTTTCCCAAAGACATGCAGAAGCATTTACTGACTGTTATTCCGTAGCAACGTTTGTTTACCCTAAAGTGGGCCGAGGCCTTCAAATTAAAAGCACCGAAGTGGTAAGTGTAGGCACTACAACAATGCAGAGCTGTTTTTTCACGCTACGAAGAAAATATCCAGGGCCGAACCTCTGCCCACCTTATCAAAGCTATCAGCAGGGCTTTAAGTGGGCCGGGTCTCACCGGGTCTGAGCACCGGCAGTTTTTTTTATGGGGCCTCGAAACGGGTCTCTATCGGGCTCTGTTTTGTGCCCTGGCACAGGCGGTCCGTTTTTTTTCCCGGACTGTAGTGACAGCAGGCACATCGAGGTGCGCGTGGTGAGCGTTGTAGGGGAAGGGAAATCCTTTAGAGAGTCATTTTCTCTCTGGATTTCCCTTCTCTTTTTAAAACTCCGGAGCAGCAACATTGTCCTGGTGTCACCAGGGCTTTAAGTCGATGTTTTTTCAAAATTATATTCAAGCCATAGTTGCTGCTTATTTATATTTTGCAACTAACAACCATTGACAAAGCCAATAGTCCTGACTTGTAGGTATGATGTTACTTGTTGTATCCTATTTCTGGACGCAATGACAGGAACAGCAAAATACAAGTCGGGCGGCACACTGCGCTAAACACAGATTTTTAGCTTACGTGTTTTTAAGCTACGCCCCTAATTACATTGACCACGCCCCTTTGAGAGACCCCCCAGTTTTTTCATCCCACTTAAAGCCCTGGCTATCAGGCATACGGAAGTATCCTCTGCAGTCATGGCAGGTTAGTATGCTATACATGGAGGTACATGCAGGTAGTAAATGACTCCTGTTCTGACAGAGAACATGCATTGTAAGAAGTGGCACCATCACCAAGAAAAGTCTACAGTCCCCCTGTAACACTACCACCTCGATCTGGGATGTCTGAAGTTATGTCTATATCAAGGGAAGGGAGGAATAACTCAACTGACACTACTGTTTACGGCTATCACATGAACACACAACCCTCAAAGAAATACAGAAGGAGACCTAATCACCTGCCTACTTCTTGGAGTCCACTGACCTCATCCAGACGTTTACAATAGAAGAAATGCTAGACTAAATCGGTTAGGGGTATACTGCATCGACTTGCTGATACTTGATTAGGGCAGCATTTTAGGACAAGTCCTATATTTACAGTTATTGAACAGATGCATCAAAGCCTGAATTTCAAAATGACCGCTTTAATTTGCTGCTTGAAGGAAACTCATAGCGATGTTGGTTCTTAAGCATACATCCTGCCACATCCCAGTGAATGCCACACACGCGGACTGTCCTGATGAACTGCAAGTATGATCAGTTAATTGTTCTGTTCTTAGGCATAAAATATGCACCTGAAGTGTAAGAAGTTGGCTCTGTATATGGTATACCACTAGGTGGTTATACCTTGCACATAGTCCAGAGATTCTCTCAGAAGAGTACAGGGCTCAGTGCAAACCCAAGATGATCTATTAGTGATAGTGTGGTTTAGCAGCCTTCGGCCTAGCCCAAAGGAGTGTAAGACATTTAGTGCACACACACATGACCGATAACTGACACACGACTCAAAAAGGAGATTCACACCTTATCTCTTGGATGTTTTGATCAGTCTACATCAGGATACACATGCCCCTGTCAGATGGGGCAAGGGAGGGGAACTTACTGATAAGTTAGGCATCCAAAAAGGGGTTTGTCAGGGTTGTGTACTTTCCCCTACTCTTTTTTTTCCTTATACTTGAATGACGTTGCCCACTTGGTAGAAGGTCCAAATGATGCCCCGAGGTTGGCTGGCAATAGAATATCACTTCTTCTGTTTGCTGACGACGCCTTTTTGATGTCGAAAACACAGTGGTATTCAATACCTAGTAAATTGGTTTGAAGCTTCCTGTTGTGAACGTGTGCCGCTTGACGGATCACCCCGAAACTTTCAACACAGAAGCTGAACCAAAAAGGGAAAGTTTTTTAAAATTTTCGTGAAGATTTGTCAAGCGGCGCCAAAGTTATTGGCAAAACTTTGGTCCCAACTATAACTACCTACTGGCTATCGGCAATAGGTAAAAAAAATATATATATTCTGTCCTCGTGGGAGAGAGCATTGGTTGATATATATATATATATATACGAAATAGAGGTAAAAAATGACCTTCAAATGAGCCATACACATTGAACATTTCAGTAATATGGAAAATTAAACTTTAAAGTGCAGAACATAGCCTTTATTTGGAAGGAAAAAGGCATTGTTAGCCAATAGACTGCATTGAAAACCAAAACAGAAAAACTGGCCCCATGCCTTTAAGCCCTCCAAGACCACCTTAATCCCATCAGGCCCCACAGGTGACAGTTAGCTCAGTTCTTTCTTCTGGCTCCTTGTGTGAAGATCCTGGAGCACTGAGCTCTTAAACATTTGACATTTTTATCATTTTTTACTTTAATAATTATTCCAGAATTGTCTTCACTTGATGTTTTTCAGTACTGAGTGCTTTTAACCTTTTTCCTGACTGAAAAGAATTTATCAGTCAGAAAATGCCATCCCTCTTCAACAAGTGCCCTTCATGTGGCAAAAAGATGGCAAAATGTGACCCACACTCTGTCTCTGTGTGTGTGTATAGCATGTTTACCTGCTTCCCACCTACCAGACACACGCTACTACTATTAGAAATTATCAAAAAGAACTTTAAGGGACAGTGAGAAGACGAGGACACACAGAGCGACGTCGAAAATAGGGAGATAGATGTCGAACAAGCGCCAAGAAGAAGAGAACAGTCACCGCAAAGATCAAGATCTAGGACCCCCCCCACTGGTGGGCACAGTTTACATCTCGGTGATATCGTGTCTCTAGAGTCTGAGACAGATCTCCTTCATGGTCCTCCCCTACTTCCCGGTCTTCATTGAGGGATTACTCACCAACCTTATCCGACTCTCCTCCGGCTTGTATTTCACCTGTGGATGACCTCATTACATTTAATGATTTAATCAGAGGGGCAATAAAACTTAAAATCGATATACCTGCACCAGTCACGTCTGCATCAGTGATATTTCAAACTCTTCATCACAGAGCAGCGTTCAGACCTCTACTACCTCTCGTCCCAGGCTTGTTGGAACCAGCATTACACACGTTCCTCACTCCAGCATCTGTAGGTCCTGCACCGCCACCTATTCTGAAAAAATACAAGGCTCCTGACCAAGATCCGCTTTTCCTCAGGTCGGATCCACCACCTGACTCTATAATCATGGCTGCTGCCAGAAGTAAACATCTGGGGTCATCTTCCACAGTACCGCCATATAAAGACAGCAAACGGATGGATCGCTGGGTAAAAAGTTGTGTAAAACCTCCAATCTTTTATAAGGGTGGCCAGCGCCTCTGCCTTGTTGGGAAGGTACAACAGATCTCTCTGGGACTCACTATCTAGATTCACTGAGAAATTGCCTAAAGAGGACAGGAAATCCTTCAAGACGGTGGTCTGATGCCTAATGAGGTCATTAGTGCAGCTGCTGATGCCTCTAATCTTGCGGCCCATGGATACTCTCATGGCATTTGCACACGACGATCTTCCTGGCTACGCCTTACAGGTCTCAAACCGGAGGCCCAAAACCGGATACGAAATTTGCTATTCTGCAACTTATTAGTAAGCACGCATGCAGATGACGAGATGGCAAAGATTAAAACTGACCTGGGCACCCTCAAAGCCGTGGGCCTTGAAAAACTAAAAATAATTCCTCCGCAGGTTCTGTCCCTACGACCGTCAATCCTATCACAGAGGGTTCAAACCCCTCACTGGTCAACTCCGCAACAATACCAAGGAAGGTCGCATTATCATTCCTGCAGGCCTGCTCGAGGAAGAGGAGCTTCTTGCCCATCTGCTTCCACCGCAAAAATGCCAGCAAAACAATGAGCACTCGCTTCCTCTTTCTCCGTATCCCACTCCGGTTGGGGGAGGGGGGTGGTTTTTTTATACAGTGGGTCTTGAACCTGATGGAGTAGCCATTTTGCACAATATTTAAGACCACTGCCATTCCAACATATCAACAGGTCTTGCTACAAAAAGGTCAAGACACTGCTCCAGAAAGAGGCCATCAAAAAAGTTCCAGCCTCCAAATAAAGGCTAGGAATTTACTCACGCTATTTTCGGTTTCAGAAAAAAGGTCTGATTGGGGGAGTACAGACCCATTCTAGACTTGCAACTTTTGGACAAGTTTATCGGCAAGGAAAAGTTTAGGATGCTTGCTCTCGACCAGATCTATCCCCAGCTTCACCAAGGGGACTGGATGTGCGTGATCTGTCTTCAGGATGCCTACTTCACATTCCTGTCATCAAGAAGCACCGGAAATTCCTGCGCTTCAAAGTAGCATCCACACACTGCCAATACAAGGCCCTGCCCTTCGGGTTCAAGTCCGCATATTGCACGTTCATGTTCATGGCGGTGGTAGCTGCATACCCATATTTAAACGACTGGCTCATCAAGAGTTCCGCTCCTCTTCTCACTCGGGATCATCTTCAGATCTACATACAAGCTCTGCAGCAGTTAGGCCTGCAAGTCCATTTAAAAAAAATCCATCCTAATTCCTATGCAAACGATACATTACCTTGGAAAAATCCTGTTTTAAAAAAACACAAATGTATCTGGGGTGGGGGCGGCAGCGGCGGGGAGATTATCCTCAACAACAAATGTTTCACTCTCCTCCCCACTCCTTTTCCATTGGCCAGGCAAGTAGCGCCTCTCTGGCATCCATGGCATCTTGCATCTACATTGTTCCCAATGCCAGGCTACACATGTGACCTCTCCAGCAAACACTGGAAGACTAGTGGTCTCAGTTCTCAGACCTCTGGGAAGACCGAGTGGTCCTCTCTCAAATGGCCAGGGAATCGCTCCAATGGTAGATGAAGAGTCGTCATCTAGCGATAGGAGTTACTTTTCACCACGAAGTTCCCACAGAGACTCTTATCACAGACGCTTCCCTCCAGGATTGGGGAGCCCACATGGGTTCTCTACAAGTTCAAGATCTGTGGTCGGAAAAGAAACTGTACCATAAAACATGCTGGAACTGAGGGCAGTTAATCTCGCATTCAAGTCATTTTTCCCGCCCATTCAGACATGCTCCCTTCTGGTACACGCGGACAATACGATTTGCACAAGCAGGGAGGAACCTGGTCACGCCCTGTCTCTGGAGGTTCAAGCCATTGGAAGTTGCTGCTTGCCAGAGACCTGACCATCTCAGCAATCCACCTTCCAGGCCCACTCAACGTTCAAGCAGACTGTCACAACTTCACCGAAGCTCACAACTGGATACTAAACGACAGTCAATCAAGACATTTTTCAACAATGGGAAACACCACAAATCGACCTGTTTGCGGATGAAACACAAAATGCCGCATCTTCGCATCCAGGGTCTTCTAACCAGGATCCAAAGGGAATGCTCTTTTGATCAACTGGTCAGAGACATTGCTATATACCTTTCCTCCCATACCTCTGATCCCATGGTCATCAACAAATTTTACAGAGCCAGGACAGTCCTGATCGCTCCGGAGTTGCCTCGCCAGTGGTGATCTTCACCTGTCAGAAATACCACACAGGAAGTTGCCATGTAGACAGGATCTCCTCTACAAGCTAGGAGGGAAGATCTTCCACCTCAACCTTCCCTCTCTGAACTTGACGGCATGGCTCCTGAATTCCTGCAATATGGACACTTAGGCCTTTCCCAAGACTGTATGGACATCTTGAAAGAGTCTAGAAGGCCTAGCAGAAAATCTATTTATGGTGTGCCCAGAATGGTCATCATCTGATCCTAGGTCAATAAATTGTGCTCTTACCTTACTTGTTGCACCTTGCGAAGTCTGGCCTACAGTTTAATCCGATAAAGGTACACCTTGTAGCCATTACTGCCTACAGAAAGTCTCCCACACAGATTTCATTTTTTCAAATACCTGTAGTCGGACTCCTGAAGGTTTGAAAATGGTCTACCCTCCTGTTAAGTCACAGTCTCCCACATGGGACCTTAATGTAGTTCTCTCAAAGCTAATGGGTCTCCCTTTTGAACCCATACACAAAGCTTTTTTACAACACATTACTTGGAAGACCTCTTTACAAGTTGCTTTCGCAGAGTCAGCGAAATCCAGGCTCTTGGCGCTAAAGTTTTTCATCCAAACAGGGTGGTCATGAGAACGCATCCTAGTTTTCTGCCAAAGGTTTCCATATCAATCAGACCATTACTCTTCCAACGTTTTTCCCCAATCCTTCCACACCACCAGAAAAAGCTTTACTCTCTTTAGATCTTAAGTAAGTTTTAACGTTTTACCTCGACAAAACTAAGGAGATCAGACACTTGTTTATTACCTATGGTCCAATGCTTACTGGTTTAGCTTCTCCCAAACAATCTATCTCTAGGTGGACAGTCTCTTGCATACTTCTTGCTTACCAGTTAGCTAATAAGCGCCTTCCTTGAAGACCTAGAGCTCATTCTACAAGGGGTAAGGCAACCACTGCTGCTCTACTCAGAAATTTACCCATCACAGAGATTCGTTAGGCTGCAACATGGCGATCGGTACATACTTTTGCTCGCCATTATTGTCTAGACTCCGACACTCGGGCAGATGCTCAAGTATGGCAGACTTCACAAAGAAGCCTTTCTGGTTAGATCTCTTCTTAGCTGATAGTAATTGTCTTGTATTCACCCACAGGGGTATTGGATGGGTTACCTATTCTATTCAGTGTTTTTGACTATTGATGAGTATCCCCTGGAAGAGAAGGACAAGTTACTTGCCTGTAATCCTAGTTCTCTTCCAGGGGAATACTCCTCTAAGTCGTAAGCAACCTTCCCTCCTCCCCAGGCGAATACTTAACACAGCAGCTGCGATATAGGTTTTGCAGCGTGAATCTTTCCTGGATTCACTATGCTGTGCATTATTCCGCCATCTAGTGGTCGGGTCCGGAATTGTAGTATTTCTTTTTTTTTTTTCTGTTGGTGGGCGTCGACTTAGTACCATTTGGTGCCCTTCTGGGACGTCGACGGACTTCCTCCGGAAGCTCCCACCTTTAGTAGCCATCTTCAGATTCTTTTTTTCCGGCGTTGGGTCAGGATCGATATGGAGAAGCTCCCAAGATTGGCGAGAAGAATCGGGAAAAATCGGTAGAACGGTGTCTTCCACTTTCAACTTTAAATCTACGAAGACCGCAGTTCGAAGGAAAGAAATCAAGAACTTCGTCGACGATCGGAGAATGCGCATGTAGGGGGCTCCCTTGGCCACGGTAATGGACAAGACGCCGTTCAAGTTCTGTAAGAACTGCCACCACAAATACGCTCAAAAGGATCATCACCCGGTCTGTAACCTGTGCCTGCCGCTGGATCATCAAAGCGACGACTGTAACGCCTGCTCCGTCTTCACCCCGAAAACGTTGAGGGTAAGAGAAAGGCAGCGACGAGCCAATTACAACTTGCAAGACCAAGGACCACCGCCATTGCTGCGAGACCTGGGCCTTTCCAGTGAGGAGGAAGATAACGTCGCCGAAGGACCAGAAGGCGACGAGGAAAGAAGTCTTGGTCGTGGAAGTCGAGAAGAAGACTTCGAAGGAGGTAAGAGTCGTCGACCTCGAAAAAACTAGAGGAGTCTCGAAAATCAGACTCTAGAACTCCAAAGGGATCCTCGCCGTCGAAGCATTCGGCGACCGCAGCTGCATCCAAACAAAAACAGACCGTAGGATCCTTGGATAAGGACTCCGGAACGGCAAAGGTCCTCGAAAAAGCAAAGACGTCAAAAGACAGTCTGGAAAAGGACGTCTCAGCGTCGAAGAAAGAGACGGAAACCAACCTCGACGACCGGTTCAGCATGCCGCAACACACGAGGCTGAGAGATTGAGAAAAAGAGAAGAAGGCTCGAAGCCGAAATGGCGAGTATCCTTCAACGCAAAAAAGACCGACGAAAGCTTGAAGCAATTCAAGATACCGCCGAAAGCAAGGGAAACAGAAGCCGAAAGGGTTGCCGAAGAACCAATACCGCCAAGAACCCCCGAACAGATCGAAGAAGAAGAGGAAGGTTCATTCTTCGTGGAAGACGTCGAGGAAGACACAAGCATACGCAGAATCGTTGAACTCGGACAATCAAGAGCTCCATTGGCAAGATCTCGACGCCGAATCACCTGAGGAGGCTGTGGAATCATATCCTTCGAGGCTATCACCCCCAGATGACATTGGCATGTACAATCAGGTGATTAAAAAGGCTGCAGAAACTTATGGGGTTCAGCTAGAGGAAGAAAAACCTCAGTCATGTTTTTTATTAGAGACTCTGATGCCTACACAATCAAGGAATCAATTCCTACCAATGCGTCCTAGTGTCTTAGACCAGGGAAAAGAGGCATTCAAAGAGCCTGCTACATGCAAGGCTATAACACCAAGGGCAGAGAAAAAGTATAAACACTCCTCTAAAGACCCTATATACATCAGGGGATCAGTGCCAGCTGACTCTATCTTTGCCTCAACAGCAAGGAAAAGAGCAAATGTACTTACTACAGTGGGACCACCTCCAGACAAGGAAAGCAAGAGGATGGACCCCGTAGGAAGGAAGGTGGAGAGAAGCGCAGCTAATCAGTGGCGTATAGCAAATTCAAATAAATTGCTGAACAGGCATGCGTACCAACATTGAGAGGAGGTAGGAGAACTGTTGCAAAACCTACCAGAAAAATTCCAGAAAAGAGCTAGCCACCTGGTGGAAGAGGGTAAAAACATTGCCAATACATGTTTCAAATCAGCCCTTGATGCTGCTGAAACGTCTAGCATTCAAATGATGATTGGCATAACGGAAAGGAGGACGCATGGCTTAGAATCTCAGGCTTCAAGCCAGAAGTGCAAAGCAACATCATTAATTCACCATTCAATGGAGAACAATTGTGTGCAACGGTGGTTCATGAAAAGCTAAATCAACTAAAGGGCAACGAAACCGCAAGATCCATGGGGGCTCTGCAGTTCAGAGGCATGTGTAGAGGCACACCTTCAAGAAGACCAGCAGGAAGAGGTACACACCAACCTACTACCTCACATTAAGGTTACCAGCAGACATACCAAGCTGGAAACCAGGGCACACAACAGGGACAGCAACAAAGCTGGCAATATCAAGGAAGAGGATCCTTTCGAGGGCGTCCCTGTGGCAGAGGTCAGCCACAAAGAGGTGGACAACAAACCTCTACCAAGTGACTGCACTCACAAGGAGGTACACTCACAAACAGCAGTGAGAGTACACACGAAAAAGAAGCAGTTACCAAAACAAGAGAATACCAGTTTACAGTTCCTCCAACATACCACTCCAGTAGGAGGCAGACTAGGACTTTTCCAACAAAAGTGGAGAGAAATAACCACAGACAAGTGGATTCTAAACATAATACAGTACGGTTACTGTATAGAGTTAACAAAACAACCTCCACACAGGAGGCCAAAGCAAAGGACACATTCAAAAGAAGAATTCTCACCTAGTCAAAGAGGTGAAAGAACTTCAGGGAAAACATGCATCAGAACATGTACTGCACAGAGAAAAGAACGGAGCATATTCAACATACTTCCTAATTCCAAAGGTGAATGGAACATTACGGCCAATATTAGACCTAAGGTTTCTAAACAGGTTTATAAAAACGCAAAGATTCAAAATGACTACACTACAAGAGGTGTTACCTCAGTTGCAAAGGGGAGATTACATGGCAACAATAGACTTAAAGGATGCGTATTTACACATCCCACTAAACAGAAAACAAAACAATGTTCAGATTTGTCGTGAACAAACCACACTACCAGATAAAAGTACTTGCTTTCGGTCTAAAATCAGCACCAAGGGTGTTCACAAAGTGCCTGGCAGCAGTAGCAGCACGTCTCAGAAGGCAAGGAATTCATGTTTACCCCTACTTAGACGACTGGTTAGTAAGAGCAAACTCATACAGCCTATGCAAACAGCATATACAACAAGTGATAGAGACACTAGTTCAGCTGGGTTTCTCCATACACTGGGAAAAATAATCAATAGAACCAGAACGCAAGAAGGAGTTCTTGCGCGCAGAAATAAACACTGTTCGGGAAAGCATTCCCCAGTGAGAAAAGGAGATCAGCTCTATTGAAGGAGACTCCTCTATACCAGAAGGGGCATCATCGGACAGTGAGGACAGTGGGGAAATTACTAGGAATGATGGCCTCATGCATTCATTTAGTTCCCAATATTCGTCTGCACATGAGACCATTTCAAGAATGGCTCCAAACACAATGGTCACAAGCTACAGGGAGTTGGGAGGATCTAGTGGTTGTCACAAACAGAGTTCATCAGGAGATGGCATGGTGGAACAAAGCAAACATAGCACAGGGGAGACTTTTCACACCTCCAACTCCAACAGTGACCATAACAACAGATGCGTCCCTAGTAGGATGGGGAGCATACATGGACAATCTCAAAGTAAGGGGACTGTGGGCACCACAGGATGCGGTGAAACACATCAATATCTTGGAACTAAAAACTGTGTTCTTAGCCTTAAAAGCCTTTCAGAAAGAGCTATACGGGAAAAGGGTGTTGATACAAACAGACAACACTACAACTATGTTTTACATAAACAAACAAGGAGGGACTCAGTCTGTAGCACTCTCAACTCTAGCACAACAGATTTAGAGATGGGCAATTCCAAAACAAATTGACATTTTAGCAATACACCTGCCAGGGAAGGACAATCTAGAAGCAGACAGACTGAGCAGACAACATCATCCCACGAGTGGGAACTGAAGCAAACAGAAGTGCAAAGAATTTTCAAAAAATGGGCAACACCACAAATAGACCTATTTGCAACACCCCACAATGCAAAATGCCCAAACTTCGCATCCAGACGACCTTGCAACCAGTCCCTAGGGAATGCGCTATGGATAGACTGGTCAGGGATATTTGCGTACGCTTTTCCCCCAATACCATTACTGAACAAAGTGATCAGCAAATGCAGAATCAGCAAAATGACAATGATTCTCATAGCACCACAATGGGCCAGACAAACGTGGTTCTCGAAACTAATGGAAATCTCACAAGGAACAATGCACAAACTTCCAAAAAGAAAAGATTTGCTAACAATGCAGAACGGGAAAGTGCTTCATCCAGAACCAGAGAGCTTAGGCCTAGCGGCATTGCTCCTGAGGACTTAGAATTCGCACATCTCAAACTACCAGACAGCACAATGGCTGTTCTAAGAGAAGCTAGGAAAATAACAAGAAAATGTTATACAGCAAAATGGAAAAGGTACACCCAATGGTGTCTTCAAAGGCGTCTTTCAAGAAAGATTACAAAAAAGAGAACAGTGCTAAAATACCTCACACATTTACTACAAAGTAAATTGTTTTACATCACTGAAAGTACATTTAGCAACAATTGTTGCGTATACAAGAGGGAAAACAGGGAAGAGCTTCTTCACCTCACATGTGGTCAAAAGGTTCCTGGAAGGTGCGAAGAGGATTGCACCACCAAAAATGGTACCACCACCAACTTGGAATCTGAACATAGTTCTAGCACAAATGATGAGAGCACCTTTCGAACCACTACACAAAGCAACGCTACAAATGCTTACAATAAAGATGGCATTTTTAGTTGCAATACCATCCTTACGTAGAGTTAGTGAATTGCAGGCACAAACACTACAGGAACACTGCTTCCAAATACATAGTAACAGGATTGTCATGAGGACAGATCCGCAATTCATGCCAAAGGTGGTGTCAAGATTTCACATAAATCAGAGTATACAAATACCAAGTTTCTTTCAAAACCCTAAGAACAAAGCGGGACGAGCTTTGCACACACTTGACGCAAGAAGAGCAGTCATGTATTACGTGGAAAAAACTAAATAATACAGAAAAACGAAAGTTATTTGTATCCATTGCAAAAAGTGTTCTTGGAAGACCAGTAACCAAGAGCACAATCTCAAGATGGATGGCACAAGCCATACAATTGTGCCACAAACAAGCAGGACAAACTTTACAAGGGGCGCCACGGGCGCATTCAACAAGGAAGAAAAGAGCAACTATTGCATTCTTGCTAACACTCCAATCCAAGACATTTGCATGGCTGCAACATGGTCTTCTGTACACACATTCACCAAACATTACTGTGTGGACTTTCAAATGAACAAAGAAGCACAAGTAGGACAAAAGGTCTTACAGCATCTAGTTACAAACCAAAGTTCATCTTCCACCCAGCCACCGCAAGACTAGCAAACCGCTACAAAGTCTATGCTCAGCATAGTGAATCCAGAAAAGATTCACGCTGCAAAACGAATAGTTTCTTACCTGTCGGTGTAGTTTTGCAGCTTGAAGAATTTTCTGGATTCACTAGCGAACCCACCCTCCTCCGCCAAGGAAGAGAACTATAAGGAGGAGAGTATAAAAAGAAAAGACTAAGGAGAAAAAAAAAGAATCGGAAGATGGCTACCAAAGGTGGGAGCTTCCAGAGGAAGCCCGTAGACGTCACAGAAGGGCATCAAATGGTACTACGTCGTCGACGCCCACCAACAAAGAAAAAAAAGAGAAGAAATACAATTCCGGACCCAACCACTAGATGGCGGAATAATGCACAGCATAGTGAATCTAGAAAATTCTTCAAGCTGCTAAACTACACCGACAGGTAAACTATTCGTTATCCTCTGACTATTTCTTGTCACTGCAAAAAAAAAAAAAAAAGACCTGACCTAACTGTAACCTGTGGGGCATGATGGGCTAAAAGAGGTCTTGAAGGTTTTAAAGGCACAGTGCCAGTTCTTCTCTTTTACGGTTTTCAATACAGCCCATTGGCTAACAATGCCTTTCATTCCCTTGCCTTTTCCCCTTTAAATAAAGGCTGTGTTTTGCGCTTTAAAGTTTCATTCCAGAAATGTTCAATGTGTATGGTTCATTTTGAAAGAAAAATTCTATGTAATTTAGGCATTTTTTAGCCTTTATTACCCCAGTGTGTGTGTGTGTGTGTGTGTGTGTGTGTGTGTGTGTGTGTGTGTGTGTGTGTGTGTGTGTGTGTGTGTGTGTGTGTGTGTGTGTGTGTGTGTGTGTGTGTGTGTGTGTGTGTGTGTGTGTGTGTGTGTGTGTGTTTTTAGGGTACTACGTTTTTTTAAAGGTTTTAAACATACATATATATTGTATTTAATGTGTGCTCCGGGTGTCCCTGCCCATGGGTGGGACTATTTAGTGCTTAATACTTTGAGTATTTCCCTGGAAGAGAACTAGGGTTACAGGTAAGTAACTTATTCTTATTGTAGATTCAGAAGAGACCCACCCTTCTCTACTTCCTTTGGACAACTATGCATTTCCACCCAGTTTTTATCCCACCCCCCAAGAAATAAGAGGTTGGAACTATGAAGTGATTCATTGTTGGGTTCTGGGTATTACAAGCTAATGCATCCCAGTAACCTCTTGATTAATTGCCTAAAAAAACCTAACCCAAATTTTAATATTAAAAGCCCAATACTAAGCCAAGGTAATAACTGAAGTTTTCTTTCCCCTTTCGTGCCCGCTTCATAGTGCTGAGGCATGATTGTTTTCAATGTTTCTGCTTGTATCTCACTTGCTACCACTTACCATTCTTCTGAAGTGGCTGAAAGTTTGGGGTATGCTCCATTTCTCATACACCCAGGCAGAAGATTTATCTGTCATGTAAACGGGTTGGCAGTCTCTTAACATTGCTCGGTGTATGGGAACTTTTGTCTTAGGATGGGTTCTAACTTTTTTTTTTATGCCTGTTTCTTAAATGCAGATGGAAAGGGAGATGAGACACAAATTGAAAACAGCTTTTAAGAACTTCATAGAAAAGGTGGAATCGCTGACTAAAGAGGACCTGGAATTTGAAATCCCTTTCAGAGAACTGGGGTAAGAATGCCCCCAAACCCTGCGCTGTGCCTTCTAGTGTGTTGGAACTTTTGAATTGTGATGTATTTTAAACTCCTGTTGCTAAAAATGTGCATTTTGGGTTGCATGTTGCATGGCTGAACGGAAGGTTTGAAATTTGGACTATTACAAAATACATTTCACCGTCCTAACCCACCTTCCTTGGCTTCGCTTCTTATCCTTCTTTTACTGTGATAGGTTCAACGGCGCCCCCTACAGGAGTACATGTCTTCTGCAGCCTACAAGCAGCGCCCTTGTTAACACCACAGAATGGGTGAGTGAGGGTGCTCAAGGACTTTATATATACTGTGGCAGAGCTACTTATGCTACTTACTTGTATATGTCTTTTTCTCTTTTCCCAGCCCCCTTTTGTGGTGACATTGGATGAGGTAGAACTTGTGCACTTTGAGCGAGTTCAGTTCCACCTGAAGAACTTCGACATGGTCATAGTCTACAAAGATTACAGCAAGAAAGTGACCATGATCAATGCCATCCCTGTTGCATCCCTCGACCCAATCAAGGAATGGCTCAAGTTAGTGCTTCTCCCTTTTCCTCTCCTCTGTTTGTTGCCCAGGTCCATCAGCATTGTTTCAATGGAGCCTCAAGTCCCCATCGAGCTTCTGAAAGCTGGAACAAGATAAAGGGAGAACATGCATATACAAATTGAGCTAGTCTCATCATCCCACCTGTTAGTAATGTTTTGGCCTTCATAGTACGCTTTACTTCTCAGGCTCGACAGCCTAGTAACTCTTGTGAGTCAAACGCAGTTTCAAATTTCCTCTTAGTCCAAGAGTAATGCCATAGCTCGAACATGTTGCAGGCTGGTTAACGGTACCACAAAGTGTACTGGGATGAAGGGCAGAAACATAAGCCCCTTCCCTCTTGGTGTTGTCTATAAACGTTTGTTGGTATTGTTAGGTGGGATTGACCTAAAATATTACATTGGAATAGACACACTCTGATCTGTTCTGCAGCTGTTTGGCAATGGCTTGAAGAGTTGACCTCACTTAGGGGTCTTGAAACTATTTCCACTTTGATTCTGCACGGTTAAACTTTTCAGTGTATTTTGCCATTGTAGCGGAGTCTATATACACGTAACAGAGTTCCTGCTATCCTCAAGTGCTCGCAACTCTGATTTCCTTGGAGTGCAGACTCTTTAACACAAATTCCACAAACCATAGGAAAAATCATTCCCCCGTGTCTGTTTTCATGATTTGTAGCTCCTGCGACCTGAAGTACACCGAAGGGGTGCAGTCCCTCAACTGGACCAAAATCATGAAGACCATCATCGATGATCCAGAGGGCTTCTTTGAGCAGGGTGGTTGGGATTTTCTGGAGCCAGAGGGCGAGGTGAGTTAAGTGGGGGAACTCTTCCTATCTGAGAAGGAAACCGATTCTGTCCCTTTCTGGAGGAAATCTTTATAAAGTTGGGTGGAATCTCATAGGCAAGTTAGGGAAGTGGTACATACAGTGAAATTGAGCTAGGTGTTCAGAATGCTGGGAAGCAGAAAATTGTGATTTAGGAAAAGAACCAATCCTGAGCCTTCAGATTTGATAATGCTGCAAATTGCAGTGCCAGGTAATGTGGAAGATAGTTAATAATTGCAATTGTATTGTGTCCAACGATTCACTGACATGTTTCATTCTACAGGGAAGTGATGCTGGGGCAGATGGCTCAGAATCTGAGCTGGAAGACGAGACATTCAATCCTGAGGAAGATGATGATGAGGAAGAGGAGGAGGATAGTGATGAGGATTACTCGGATGAGGAAGAGGATGACTCTGGTAGGTGTGCATTGTTTACCACTTGCATTGTATGGTTGGGGCTAGGCCCTGCCAATAGAGGTTATTCTGAACAGCTGATACAAGGATGTTTTAGTTGTGTCTTAAAGCAGGGTGCTCCTTTATAGCTGCTGCTTCCTTGTGCGAGATCTGTTTACCTCTAGGCAGCATGTTCAATAGTGTGTACTTTTTCATCCTTGTGGGTGCTTCTGGGCAGCTGGTGCTTTATGTTGTGGGCAGTGATTGTGAAAGAATTTACCTCCAGACATCTCTACATAGGATTCTGTTTAATAAGCTCTTGCCTTCCCCCAACTGTAGTGACTTTCTCCTCCCAACTCCCTCAAAGTAGTGTTATTCTGTGAACTAATCTAATAATTTGCCCTCCCAACCAGAGGCGCGTCACCCTCCTCTCCTCTGACACCATGTTCCTATAACACCGCTACACACAGGAGTGCCGTTTTGTCTACCTGAACTGAACCGATGGAGAGTGGAGGGTTGGTTGGTTTGTATGACTGCCCAGTCTCATTCCTGTTCGCTTCCTGTAAATACAGTGAGGTTCCAGGGAACTAGGCCACCTTTTTACTTGGTGCTGCCCTGAAGGTCCAGGGGGCAAGAGTTAGTCACTCATGGCATGCATTCACGTTTCCGTCTGGATAATTTGAACTTTTGGAAGCTGTGGTATGGGATTGCTTGGCTGGGACAGTCCTTTGAGCGGGGGCATGGTGGATTACGTTAGATGGGTGTAGTTTCAGTTTAGTAGGGGAAATGCAGCATTGCTTCACTGGGATGATTTGAATGTATTGGTGGTGGGGAATCATTCTTTGACCTCATATCTTTCCAGTCTACAGCGGAGAATCCATTGGCAGTGAGGAAGAGAGCGGAAAAGACTGGGACGAACTGGAAGAGGAAGCCAGAAGAGGTAAGTTTTAACCCACATGGTGTGCTGTCTTAAGGCTTCAAGCTCCACACCCAGCAACATTTTCACGCCACTGCTTCCTCATCTAGCACAGTTCATGGTGCATAATTTCTCACTGCACTCGTCCTCTCCCAAAGAGTTGTAATTAAGTTCTTTGTCCCCCAGTGGAGCATCATCCTATGGATCTCTGCACCCTCTTGCCCTCCCAAACAATCCTAGCGCAATCCTTCTTACTCCTGAGGTGAAGGTATAATGACACCACTACTCCCTTGAGTCATTTCATTGTCCCCTCCTTTACCTATAGAGAGTAGTGGGTTTGTTTGTATCATATGCCTGTTCTTGACCCTCTACCAGCTGTCCCTAAATACTTAGAGGTACCAGGGAAGTACATCACACACTCACTGCCGTCCTGTTGATGATCTCTTAGCGTTCTTGTTTGTACTTTTCGGGAGCTGTTGCCTAACGTGCACTTAAGCTATAGTACACACTCAGAGCACTGAGTGGGTGTTTACGAACCACCAGTACAACACCATACTACTTGTTGGGCATTTACTAATAGAGCACCTCAAAAGATCAAATGAGACTGGAAGTGTTTGAGCATTTGTCCTGCAGGCTATTCTGCAGTGTCGGCTGTATTGGTTCCGAGGTGCAGTCTGGCTGATTCCATTCATCTATAAAACTGAGTGTAATTCTGAAAGGGTGGTAAAACGATCTTGGAGATGCATGTGACTAGGAAAGAGCAAGGGAATGTATTGTGTTCCACATATATGTGGTGAGCTTCCTATGGTGAGGCAGAAGAATGTTTGTGAGTCTCTATATAGAGTACAGTCTTAGTTTGAATTGACTCATTTCATCTTTGCTTATCAGCTGATCGCGAGAGCAGGTACGAGGAAGAAGAGGAGCAAATGTCTCAGAAAAGCAAGAAGAGGAAGAGTTCAGGCCCTGTCAGCGTCTCACCGGCCAAGAAGAAGAAGAAGAAGTGAAGTCTCCTTTCTTTGCCTACACATTCTTGCGACCCACAATATCTTTGCACCCTCTTCCCAAACAAACATCCTACATGGAAAGACATTTTGCTGAACTTGTTTTGTGGCGTTTTTCATCCTTCTCACAATGTGTTCATGGACCAATCTTTCTTACCTTTAAACTACAGCCAGCCTACCCTGTCTTGACACCCAGCCCACCCACAAACACGCATCTCATTTTGGGATGTTCTTAAACTACAGATGCTGCTCCTGGAGAACCTAGTTTAAGCTGCTGTTCCCTGCCAAGAACTTTCCAGGATGGACTGGAGCACTTAACTGGGGGCAGGCCCAGTTGAAGGAAGGGAAGCACTATCCTTGTGCACAGGACACTACCTTTTTATCACGGGGGAAAAGGTTAAGACTGCACATCCTTTCTACTGGTCCAAGGGGATATGTTTCAGCCTCATCTGGCCTGAACACTTGTATAAAAAATCTACTTAAGCCTCCCTCCACCTGGTTTGTCATACACCTTAAAATCCAGTATCTCCCTGATTTTGTTGTGGGCACTAGAGGCAATTGGTCTTACATCATGGAGGCCTTGTGTTTGTGTATGAGTGGGTCACCACCTTACTGTCTCAGTTCTGACTCAGTTTCTTGAGTTAATGAAGTGATTCTCTTGTAAGGGTGTGAACTTCCCCATACAACTCTAGTTTGGTTTCCTGCCGATTTAGATGTTTTTTATATGTAATATATTCCTTTCTTGTGATATTTATCAGCAGGTCCACGTTTTCCTATTGTTTTAAGTTCTTTGAAAATAAATAACTTAATTGTTGAGTTTATTTTCTTTTACTTCAAGATATGTAGCCTTTCCTTTTTGCCTTCTCTGCTCTCATATTCCCTTCATATGCACACCCTGCTGTGTGCCCCACTTATAGACTTGGCCAGCAGAAAGTATGTTTTTGGGATTTGAACCTCTATTGGGTTTTTATTTGTAAAAGTGGGTAGTCTGGGTGTTTCTCTTGTAGTCGGGGAAGGTCTTGGACTTTAAATGTATTTTTTTCTTTCTCTTAGCAGTGATTAACAGAATTTACGAACTTTGGAAAACCTAAAAAGACAAATAAAATATTTTTTTTGTATGTTTACTTTTTAAAATTTTCTTTTAGCTGTTGTCTGTTAAAAGATATTGAAGTTGTGTGTAATCTGCCTTTGGTTGTACGCCATACTTGTGACGATAATGTTTTGACCTGCTTTCTGTGTCATTGTGTAGCTATTCAATCTTCTGTTGTAGTAGTGTAACCACAGGAGCCTCCTCGATTGGGGCTTGTGTAGGGGTAACTCCGTCCATATAAAATTGCAACAGACTATAAATTAGCATAGTAGCATGTGTTGGCTGCAGATACACATGCTATGCATACTCCTGCCATATAGTGTTGGGCCTGAACTCTGCAAGATGTTTTTCCCTTTAGGAGGTTTTATGATTGGCGTTTTCTCCTCCCCCTCGAGGCATTGCGCATGTCAAACCCTTTGTTCCTTAGAAAGTTTTTTCTCGCCGTTGGGCTCGAACGGACTGTGTCGAAGCTCTGCAGAATTCGATGCCACATGGCCTACGGGTAAACAATGAAGATCGGAAGATCAACTACTACACCGGGAAGGACTTCCCGGCTTCCAAACAGTCAACAGCTGTAGGAAGCTGTCCCTGTATATACTATACCAAAATGAGCTACAGTGTGGACAGAGCCCAGTCGAACCCTAAAGATAGGCAGAGGTAAAAGTAGAAAGCACCTTACTCTCTATTTGTGGTCGTGTGGGCGAGCAGTAAGGCTTTATCAGAAGGTAGTATTAAGCATTTGTTGTACACACTCAGGCAAGAAATGATGTCACACGCTCAAAGACTGAACTCAGACCAATTTGTTTGTATCAAAAATATTTCGTTATTTTATGTTCGAGGCATGTGAGCTGTAGTTCACATGCTTTGCATACTCCTACCATATAGTGTTGGGTCCGGATGTTTGCAGTTTGTTTTTCTTCGAAGAAGTCTTTCCAGTCACAAGGTAGGTGACTCCTCCTTTCGGTGATGGTGCGCATAGGCATCGACTCCATTGTTAGACTGTTTTTTTCCGCCATCGGGTTCGGACGTGAATTGCTACGCTCCGGTTCGACACCGTTTCTCGGGTTCCCCTCAGTGCGCAATCCACTTACCCTCGACTGTATTGTTATTCGATCGCGTTTCCCATTCTCCGCGTATCATATCGACTCAGAAAATTTCTTTTGATCAGAAACTTTGTGGAAGGCCGTTGGGCATAGCCGCGTCGGGTCAGCTCGCTTGAAACGGATTGTCGATGGAACAGACTCCATTTAAAATCTGTCCAGGGTGCCGAACCAAGTACCCGCGCACCGACTCCACGAAGTCTGCAACTTGTGTCTGTCTCCGGAACACGGCGAACAAAACTGCGACACATGCCGATCCTTTCGCTCCAAGAAAACGCTCCGTGACCGTCTGGCTCGACGTAACGAAATGTATCAACAACATAGCGGCTCCGCTCCGGATCTCTTCAGAGAAGATTCCGACCACGATGTCTTTGACCCGCAAGGAGCCGAAGAAAAAGACAAACACATTTCCCTGTCAGAAGCCGACTCCGACATGGAAGAAGACCTTCCGCAGGGTCAGCGTACTGTGAGTACTGATGCTCCCCTGCCCCAAACTCTGCCCAAGAAAAAGCTCCGGTCCCTCCTTTGCCTTTGGGCCAAGGTCGGCACCGAGAACAGGTTTCCAACGCCCCGCCTTCAGGCTCGGCGCTGAAACAAATACCAAAGCCTTCCGGCTCTGGATCGAGTCGGCCCCATTCGGGCACCGAGCTGAAACATTCGGCTCCGAAACAGGTTCTTGTGACAATCCCTTCGATGCCGAAACCGAAAACATCTTCGGATCCAAAAACTTCGGCACCGAAAACACCGGCTCCAAAAATGTTGGCACCGAAAGAGAAAACAGCTCCCACTCCATCCAAGGAACCTAGTTTAGACGTCCCGCCTTCCAACCCGGACCCCAAACAAAAAGAATTGGTCATTAATTCTAAAACTGGACATATTCATGCAAAATTGCCAGTTAAATGCAAGCCAGAGTCTGAGGACACTTACCACATTCCTCTTAAAAGGAAAAGTGTTGGTACTAACCCTTCTCCTCCATCACCTTCCTCCCCACCTAACCCAAATTTGCTTAACCCCCACAAATTCACCACAACCACAATCACCTGACAACCAGGATGATGGGGATGGAGCAGATGACAATAGTCCTGTTCCTTGGAATGATTACAATACGGATCCAAACACGGACAATGACCCAGACGTATACCCTTCAAAACCCTCTCCACCAGATGATAATGTAGAGTACATAGAATTATTAAATAGAGCTGCTGAATATCGTGGAGTTCAGCTTCACAAAGTCTCTTGAGGAGGATTTTCTGTTTTAAACTTTAAGCTCTTCACAAAAATCCACTCATACACTGCCCATGCTTAAGGGTATGCTTAAACATGTAGACTAAATTTTTAAAGATCCTGTGCATGCACGAATCCTTACACCAAGGGTATACAAGAAATATAAACTGGCACCTACAGATCCAGTTTACATCAAGGGCCAATTACTACTAGACTCCCTAGTAGTTCCTAACGCCTTAAACAGGCAAACTCGCAAACGTCAGGAGATGCTCCTCCTCCAGACAAGGAATCTAAATTGATAGATGCCTCTGGGAAAAGAGAAGCTGCGCAAGCAGCCCATCACTGGCGTATTGCCAACATACAGGCTCTTTTAGCCAGATATGATAGAGCGCATTATGACGAATTGCTCCAATTTGTACCGGGCGAACATAAGGCCAAGGCACACAACCTAGTTCAGGAAGGGAAACTGATTTCTAACACCTCCATTAGATGCGCTTTAGATGCAGCTGACACTGCCGCTCCCTCAGTTAACACCAGTGTCTTGCTAATGAGACACACCTGGCTCAGAATTTCAGGGTTTACACCTGAAGTCCAGGCTTCTATTTTAAATCTACCCTTTGACAAAGAGCATCTATATGGTCCTGTGGTACACTTCGTTAGAGAAGATGAAAAAGGACACAGGTGTCGCTAAATCTATGGGAGCTCTGCAGTCCCCATCCAATTGGGACTCTTTTCGATGCTCCTTCTACAGGGGGGGTTCCAAAAACACATCCACAAACACCTCCACATCATACAGAGGTAAGTCACACTCTTCAAGAGGTTTCTTTCGAGGTGGGTTTCGAGGCAATAATGGCAAGGGAAGAGGTAGAGGGTTCCACACCCCGTACTTCCCCAGCAACAAACAAACAGTTTTGCAGCGTGAATCTTTTCTGGATTCACATGCTGTGCATTATTTCGCCATCTAGTGGTTGGGTCTGGAATTGTAGTATTTCTTCCTTCATTTTTTTTTTTTGTTGGTGGGTGTCCACATGCCACCATTTGGTGTCCCTCTGTGACGTCGACGTGCTTCCTCCGGAAGCTCCCACCTTTGGTCGCCATCTACAGATACTTTTTTTCCGCCGTTGGGTCTGGATCGATACGGAAGGAGCTCCTGAAGATTGGAGAGAAGAATCCACGAAAATAGTCTACAGAACAGGAGAAGTTCTTCGATGTACCGGTCTTTGAGTCTAGGAGCCGGGGCGCAGCGAAGAGGAAAATACAAGACTTCAACGTCATACGAAGAATGTGCATGCAGGGGGCTCCCTGTGCGCGGTAATGGACAAGACACCATTCAAGTTCTGCGACAATTGTCACCACAAGAATGCACAGAAGGATCAGCATCCGGTCTGCAACCTTTGCCTGCCGCTGGACCACAGAAGCGACGACTGCAACGCATGCTCGGCTTTCACCCCAAAAACTTTGAGGGTAAGAGGGAAACCGAGAAGAGCAAATTACAACATGCGAGGTCAAGGCCCACCACCATCGCTTCGAGACCTAGGCCTCTCCAGCGAAGAGGACAACGTTGCCGAAGGGCCTGAAGGGACGCGTACGTCCCAGTCGTAGAGGTCAAAATGAAAAACACCGAAGGAGGTAAGGGAACCATCGACCTCGAAAAAGATAGGCGACCCATGAAAGAGTGTCTAAGTCCTCGAAAGGAGCCTCGGCGTCGAAGCATTCGACGACCGCAAGGACGTTCAAGGACAAACAGTCCGTCGGTTCCTTAGACAAGGACTCCGAGATGGCAAAAACCCTAGAAAAGACAGTCGTTGAAAGGCAGTCACGAAAAGGACTCTTCGTCGAAAAAGAGAGGGTGAAACAAGCTTCGACAGCTGCGTCAAGCTCGAAAAGAAAGGCAGAAAATCTCGACGCCGAAACACACGCATCCGAGATGGAAAAGAAAAAGAAGAGGCTCGAAGCCGAAATGGTGAGTATCTTGCAACGCAAGAAAGATTTCGACGAGAAAATGAAGGAATTCATAATTCCGCCGAAAAGTTCGACCGACGTCGAAAAGGAAGTCAAGGAACTAGAGCCGCCAACAACTCCAGAACCCGTCGAAAAAGAAGACGAAGAATACTTTTTCGAAACCAAAAGGGATGAAGAGGACCAAACCTATGAGGTTTTGGCGACCTCGGAGGCTCAAGACCTACAGTGGCAAGATCTTGACGCCGAATCACCAGAAGAAGTGGTGGATACATATCCATCGAGGCCTTCACCACCAGATGACATTGGGATGTACAAACAAGTCATAAAGAAAGCAGCAGATACTTATGGAGTGCAATTGGAGGAAGAAAAGCCCAATCATGTTTTCTACGGGAAACCTTGCTGCCTACCCAGACAAGGAGTCCATTCCTTCCCATGCTGCCAAGTGTACTGGACCAGGGTAAGGAAGCCTTTAAAGAACCGGCCACATGCAAAGCAGTCACACCAAGAGGGGAGAAAAAGTACAAGCATTCCTCCAAGGACCCTATGTACATCAGGGTACCAGCTGACTCAATTATTACTTCAACAGCTCGGATGAGAGCTAATGTCCCCACCAATGTTGGCCCACCACCAGACAAGGAGAGCAAGAGAATGGATCTCATGGGAAGAAAGGTGGAAATAAGTGCAGCTATACAGTGGCGCATCGCAAATTCAAATGCATTGATCAACAGACATGCATATCAACATTGGGGGGAGGTAGGAGAGCTACTAAAACATCTGCCAGACCAGTTCCAAAGAAGGGCAAACCACTTGGTGGAAGAGGGAAAAAACATGGCGAACACATGTTTAAAATCAGCCGTAGACGCTGCAGAAACATCTAGCAGACAGATGATGATCGGGGTTACTGAGAGAAGACACGCCTGGCTGCGAATCTCAGGTTTCAAGCCAGAGGTACAGAACAACATCCTAAACTCTCCGTTCAATGGTGAACAGCTATTCGGAAGTGTCGTGGACGAGAAATTAAACCAATTAAAAAAGGACAATGAAACCGCAAGGTCTATGGGGGCAATACAATTCAGAGGCATGCGTAGAGGCACATCCTCACGGAGACCAACAGGCAGGGGAAACCAACCTGCAACCTCGCACCAAACCTTTCAACAAGGTTACCAAGGAGTAAGCCACGGACAACAGGGTCAACAACAAAATTGGCAATACCAACATGGGAGGCAATCCTTTCGAGGGCGCCCACGAGGGAGAGGCCAACCGCAAAGGGGGGGACCACAAACCACCTCCAAGTGACTTCACTCCAAAGGTTGCACACCCTCAAACAACAACGCAGAGGGTGCTACAAGATACAAGCACAAAACAAGATCATGGCCCTATAAGCAAACAATTCCCTCTACATGTTACACCAGTAGGAGGCCGGTTAACACACTTCCTCCAAGAGTGGAAGGAAATCACCTCAGACAAATGGATATTAAACATAATACAATACGGTTACTGCATAGAGCTTGCAAAACAACCTTCAAACAAAAGACCAAGCAACAAGGTGTATTCAGCAAAAGAATTATCTCAATTGCTCAAATAAGCACAAGAAATTCTGAACAAGGAGGCAATAGAGAAAGTACCTCACAAGGAAAGGAGCAAGGGCATTTACTGTAATCCAAATGTGCAAAACCTCAAGGCAAAACTATCCACTGTGAGTGTAATACTACATAACAAGCCCAATTGTACTCTTTTCCAATTGTGTCAATGACACTTGAGAATCAACCAGACAATAATCCCAACACAATATTTAAAATATACAAAATCGATTTTATTCATAAATTCTTTTTAAAAAAAAACATGATTGACAAATCTTTAAAAAGTCATAAAAAATTGGTTATCACTTGATACATACAACAAATTTCATACATAATTGCACACCAGAAAACTACATAAAAGTCGACGCAGCGTTTCGGTGAAATGCTGATTGATCACCTTCTTCAGGACAGAGTTTTCTACGAATTAAATACACAAAAATATGTCAGGTTAACTTTTCTATTCTATTGTCATCTATACTCATATTGCCACATTAATCCATTTATTGCCATATATAATTTGTTACATAATCAAATTATGATTCTCAAGTCACGTACATTGTAATAAACCACCTACACGTGGTTTTCAACATTTACAAATTAACAAAAACCTCCATCTTATATTTGCCACATTTAGACAGCATATGAGCCCACACATTATGATAATAACCTACCTATTATCGATATCAAAAGTGGTCGATCCCTAATTCGCTATAGGTGGGAACCACTCTTCCTGATTGGAAACAAGGAATGACCTAAAGTAATACAGATAGTGTTCAGAGAAATGAAAAGTATTTTGTACTTCCTCTTATTATAAGAGAAAGAAAAAAGAGACAGAGGCCAAAATTGCGCCATAAGTTTGCTAACAAATTAATATATATAAAAGATCTGGGATAGCATACCTTTTTATGTGGTATTATTCCTTTTTATTGGATCGCATTTCATAGGAGCCACCAATAAGTATTATCGTCAATTTCCCTTAAAATAAAACAAGTAAAAAAAGGGGTTTCAACTCTCTGGAAATACTATTCTGGTAAAACATCTATCTAGTAACACTACACTTTATGCACAATTATCTATATACCTATTAAAAGCCAGCAGAAATATCCTCTATGCGGAAGAATAGGCCGTGATTGGGCTCTTCTAATGATTTAATCCTCGTTGTATGTGCAGGAGGAAGTGCTGGTTATGTTGCTCCCCTTGATTGTGCAACTTCAATCTGACATTCTATGCGGATAAAATGTGTAAAGGACTGAGTCAATGAACATTCTCCATTCTAATAAATTTTTTTTTTTAAAACAGTTTATTTAGCAACTCTATAAACATACCGGATATTATCCGTATGTTATCTCATCATAATAGACAATTTCTTAGGTTTCGAACACCGGTATGTTTATAGAGTTGCTAAATAAACGGTTTTAAAAAAAAAAAATTATTAGAATGGAGAATGTTCATTGACTCAGTCCTTTACACATTTTATCCGCATAGAATGTCAGATTGAAGTTGCACAATCAAGGGGAGCAACATAACCAGCACTTCCTCCTGCACATACAACGAGGATTAAATCATTAGAAGAGCCCAATCACGGCCTATTCTTCCGCATAGAGGATATTTCTGCTGGCTTTTAATAGGTATATAGATAATTGTGCATAAAGTGTAGTGTTACTAGATAGATGTTTTACCAGAATAGTATTTCCAGAGAGTTGAAACCCCTTTTTACTTGTTTTATTTTAAGGGAAATTGACGATAATACTTATTGGTGGCTCCTATGAAATGCGATCCAATAAAAGGAATAATACCACATAAAAGGTATGCTATCCCAGATCTTTTATATATATTAATTTGTTAGCAAACTTATGGCGCAATTTTGGCCTCTGTTTGTCTCTTTTTCTTTCTCTTATAATAAGAGGAAGTACAAAATACTTCTTTCATTTCTCTGAACACTATCTGTATTACTTTAGGTCATTCCTTGTTTCCAATCAGGAAGAGTGGTTCCCACCTATAGCGAATTAGGGATCGACCACTTTGATATCGATAATAGGTAGGTTATTATCATAATGTGTGGGCTCATATGCTGTGTCTAAATGTGGCAAATATAAGATGGAGAGGTTTTTTGTTAATTTGTAAATGTTGAAAACCACGTGTAGGTGGTTTATTACAATGTACGTGACTTGAGAATCATAATTTGATTATGTAACAAATTATATGATATGGCAATAAATGGATTAATGTGGCAATATGAGTATAGATGACAATAGAATAGAAAAGTTAACCTGACATATTTTTGTGTATTTAATTCGTAGAAAACTCTGTCCTGAAGAATGTGATCAATCAGCATTTCACCGAAACGCTGCATCAACTTTTATGTAGTTTTCTGGTGTGCAATTATTATGTATGAAATTTGTTGTATGTATCAAGTGATAACCAATTTTTTATGACTTTTTAAGATTTGTCAATCATGTTTTTAAAAAGAATTTATGAATAAAATCGATTTTGTATATTTTAAATATTGTGTTGGGATTATTGTCTGGTTGATTCTCAAGTGTCATTGACACAATTGGAAAAGAGTACAATTGGGCTTGTTATGTAGTATTACACTCACAGTGGATAGTTTTGCCTTGAGGTTTTGCACATTTGGATTACAGTATTTGGTCCACACATTTCTACGAGGGACTTGTTGTTTGTAGACTGTAATCACCCTGTCCCTATTTTTTAATAGGGTGGCTCTTGTTATATTTGCAAGGGCATTTACTCCGCGTACTTCCTCATTCCAAAAGTAGACAGAACTTTACGCCCAATACTAGACCTAAGGTTCCTAAACAAATTCATAAAATCACAAAAATTCAAAATGACAACTTTGCAAGAGGTAATACCTCAGATACAAATAGGAGACTACATGCCAACTATAGACTTAAAGGACGCATACTTGCACATTCCCATGAACAGAAGACACAAAGGCCTATTAAGATTTGTGATCAACAGAACACACTACCAATTCAAGGTGCTAGCAATTGGACTGAAATCAGCACCAAGAGTCTTCACAAAATGCCTAGCTGCTGTAGCTGCCCACCTAAGAAGGCAAGGAATTCATGTTTACCCGTACCTGGACGACTGGTTAGTAAGAGCAAGCTCCTACAATGTCTGCAAACAACATATACAGCAAGTCATACACGCAGTGGTCCAACTCAGTTTCTAAATACACTGGGACAAATCCTCACCAGAACCAGAGCAAGTAACGGTGTTCTTAGGGGCAGAAATCAACACAATACTAGGGAAGGTATTCCCAAGCAGGAAAAGAACATTAGCACTACTGAAGGAGACACATCTATACCACAAGGGGCAAGCTCTGACAGTGAGGACGGTGGGGAAACTGCTAGGAATGATGGCTTCATGCATTCATCTAGTCCCAAACATTCGACTGCACATAAGACCATTCCAGGAATGGCTTCAAGAACAATGCACAAGCAACAGGGAGTTGGGAGGATCTAGTGGTTGTGTGTCAGACAGTTCAAGAGATGGCATGGTGGAACAGGAAAAACATAGCACAGGGGAGACCTTTCACACAACCAACTCCAACAGTGACCATCACAACAGATGCTTCCCAGGTAGGATGGGGAGCGCACATGAACAACCTCAAAGTAAGGGGATTGTGGACACAACAGGATGCGGTAAAACACATCAATTTCCTGGAGTTAAAAACAGTGTTCCTAGCCTTAAAAGCCTTTCAGAAGGAGCTCTTCAGGAAGAGGGTGTTAATACAAACAGACAACACAACCACCATGTTTTACATAAACAAGCAAGGAGGGACACAGTCTTTAACACTCTCAACCCTAGCCCAACAACTATGGAGATGGGCGATCCCTAGGAGAATAGACATACTAGAAATACATCTGCCAGGAAAGGACAATGTGGAAGCAGACAGGCTGAGCAGAAAGACGTCCGCATCCCACGAGTGGGAATTGAATCAATCGGAGATCCAAAAGATATTCAAAAAGTGGGGAACCCCGCAAATTGACCTATTTGCAACTCCCCACAATGCAAAATGCCAACACTTCGCATCCAGACAACCGTGCAAACAGTCCCTAGGGAATGCGCTATGGATAGACTGGTCGGGGATATTTGGTTACGCTTTTCCCCCAATACCAATGCTACACAGGGTGATCAACAAATGCAAGCTCAGCCACATGACATTAATACTCATAGCATCTCAGTGGGCCAGACAGACTTGGTTCCCACAGATAATGGAGATATCTCAAGGATCAATGCACAAGTTTCCAAATAGAAAGGACCTCTTAACAATGCAAAACAGAAGGGTACTACACCCAGAGCCAGAGAGCCTAAGCCTGGCGGCATGGCTCCTGAGGACTTAGAATTCGCTCACCTCAAACTTCCAGAGAGCACAATGGCAGTGCTCCAAGAGGCCAGGAAACCTTCAGCAAGGAAGTGGTACACAGCAAAATGGAAAAGATTCTCTCAATGGTGCCTTAAGGAACAACTTTCAAGGAAGATCACAAAGGAATCAACAGTTCTACAATACTTAACGTATTTACTACAGAATAAACTAAGCTACACATCTATAAAAGTACACTTGGCAGCAATTGTCGCGTACACAAGAGGCGAAACAGGGAAAAGATTTTCACATCCCATGTGGTCAAAAGATTTCTAGAAGGAGCAAAGAGAATAGCACCTCCAAAGAGGATGCCAGCACCTGCATGGAACCTCAATGTAGTGCTCGCACAAATGATGAAAGCACCATTCGAACCACTCCACAAAGCAACGCTGCACATGCTCACACTAAAGACTGCGTTTTTAGTGGCAATTACATCACTCCGTAGAGTAAGTAAATTGCAAGCGCTAACACTGCAAGAACCCTACTTCCAAATACATAATGACAGAATTGTCATGAGAACAGATCCACACTTTATGCCCAAGGTGGTATCAAGGTTCCACATAAACCAAACAATACAAATGCCAAGCTTCTTTCAAAAGCCAAAATCCCAAGCAGAAAGGGCATTGCACACTCTGGACGCCAGAAGGGCAGTCATGTATTACATGGAAAGAACCAAGGAATACAGAAAAACAAAGCAATTCTTTGTATCATTTCACAACAGTTTTCTCGGACGACCAGTAACCAAAAATACCATTGCAAGATAGATTGCACAAGCCATACAGCTATGCCACAAACAGGCAGGTCAAACATTACAAGGAGCCCCACAGGCTCACTCAACAAGGAAAAAAGGAGCAACAGTCGCTTTTCTAGAGAATACTCCTATTCAAGACATTTGCCAAGCAGCAACATGGTCTTCAGTGCACACGTTCACAAAGCATTACTGCGTGGACATTTAAATGAATAAAGAAGCACAAGTAGGACAAAAGGTCTTACAACATATATTCACAAACCAGCGCTCATCTTCCATCCAACCACCACAAGAATAGCAAACCGCTACAAAGTCTATGCACAGCATGTGAATCCAGAAAAGATTCACGCTGCAAAACGTATAGTTTCTTAACTGTCGGTGTAGTTTTGCAGCTTGAAGAATTTTCTGGATTCACTAGCGAACCCACCCTCCTCCGCCAGAAAGATGAGACAGGAGGAAAATATATAAGGAGAATGAACAATAAAGAAACTGAAGATGGCGACCAAAGGTGGGAGCTTCCGGAGGAAGCACGTCGACGTCCGAGGGGAACACCAAATGGTGGCATGTCGACGCCCACCCACAAAAAAAAAAAAGAAGAAATACTACAATTCTGGACCCAACCACTAGATTGCGGAATAATGCACAGAATGTGAATCCAGAAAATTCTTCAAGCTGCAAAACTACACAGACTGGTAAGAAACTATACGTGACTTGCCTCCTCTTCCCCCGATTATTCCACACCTGTCGGTGGACGTCTCTCAATTCCTCCCCGTCTGGCATACAGTAACTTCAGACAGATGGGTCCTAGGAATTATCCAATCTGTTTATTGCCTGGAGCTTACCAACACTCCCCCAAACATTCCTCCACGTTCACACAAAATGTCACCAGAGCATCTACACCTCAAACAAGAGGTTCACTCTTTTTTGCAAAAAGGAGCTATAGAGCCCGTACCATTACAATATCAAGGGTCCGACGTGTACTCTTTATATTTTCTCATACCCAAAAAGGACAGCTCTCTTAGGCCTATACTGGATCTCAGCGAGCTAAATCAATATATCTGAAAGAGACACGTTAGTGACAGATTCCTTACCTTAGAATATCCCCAGGCGTCAGGCTGGATCCGGAAAGTTTTTGCGTAGCAGTACCCTTGCTCGTCGGTAGGCGGCGTCGTGCGGCTCCGCGTCCGTCGTCGGCGTCGTGATCGCCGGGATGACGTCGCGGGCAGTACTTAGGCGCCGCCCCTGCGCGCTGACGTCAGTTCTTCTTTTTCCGCGCCAGCAAGCGCAGATCCGGGAAGAGCAGTGCCCTGGTCATTTTTTGACCAAACTTTTTGGTGAATTTTTCACTGTTTTTTCTTCAATCGACTTCAAGGTGTCGTAGGGATGCCCGGGTTTAAACGTTGCGGTACCTGTGCTCGGATGATGTCCATCACAGACCCGCATTGGGAGTGTCTCTTCTGCCTCGGCCGAGGCCACGACACGGAGTCTTGTTCCGACTGCCGGGCCCTCAACCCGAAAGCTTTGCGAGAGCGGTCTCGAAAGCTCCTCGAGGCCCGGCATTCGGCTCCGCGCAAGCCCCGGTCGCGTGAGAGGTCCAGGGGTCGATCGCGGAGTCCACACCGGTCGTCGGCATCGAAGTCTTCTTCGTCCGGTAAGTCAAAACACAAAAAGTCCAAAAAGCATCGTCGCTCTAGGACTTCGCCTCGCCGGTCTCGCGACTCGGCTGAGGCCCCTCCCGGCACCGTCCCCGCGGCCCCGGACATGCCTGTGGAGTCGGCCCCGCAATACCCGTCCTTCCCGGGTTCGGGGGCGGATCCGGCCCAAGTACAGGAATTCCTGTCGGCCATGGCCCGCCTCTTCGGGCCTCAAGGTCCCTCCGGTGTGCCTTCGGGCCCCGCGGGCCCTGATGGGGTTGCTCCGGCGTCGCCGACGGCTCCGGCGTCGCCCGTGCCTCCAGCCTCGATCCCGGCTCCGGCCCCGGCCTCGATCCCGGCTCCACAACCCCCATCGACGCCGGTCGACCCAACGACACCTCCGCCGGCGCCGATGTCTCCGGTGCCGTTCTCGACGCCACCTGGGGCTCCAGGCGGCGTCGTCCCCCAGTTCCTTCCGGCTCCGGACATGGACCCGGACCAACGTCACTCGACGCCGCTTCCGGCGCCGATGAGACCTTGGGTCCCAAATGTCCCTCCTCCCCCTTATTTTGAACCAGAGGAGGACCAGGAGGACTGGGAGGGGTCTGATGACCCTCTGGCACAACAGTGTCAGTACGATGAGGACTGGACAGAGGGTCTAGGGGATGCCAGTGGTCTAGATACTTCCCCTGACACTGGCATGCTGTCTCCTCCCGTGGCTACGGAGGAGGGAGCCAATTTTGCAACGGTGTTGCGTAGGGCGGCTGGAGCCTTACATCTCCAACTCCCTACTGTGGCGGTCAAGACTAATCTCTTGACAGAGGTGCTTCAGCCGGCGGCCTCCTCTACGGAGACTGTGCTGCCGTTTAACGACGCCCTCACTGACGTTCTTTTGGGCGCCTGGTCCAAGCCCAACACAGGGGCTCCTGTGGATAGGAACGTGTCCCGACGCCATCGCCCAGCTCCGGGCGACCCCCTGTTTCTCTCTGTCCACCCCACCCCTGAGAGCTTGGTTGTCCAAGCCTCCGCTTCCCAAACCGCCTTCCCTACCGCCCCTCCGGATAGGGAATCCAAACGCCTGGATCAATTTGGGAAGAAGGGTTTTTCTTCCTCCAGTGCTGGCTTGCGGTCCATCAACACCGCTTGTCTTTTGGGCCGATATACCCACTCCTTGGGGGATTCGGTGGCGAATGTTTTGCCCCAGTGTTCTGAGGAGGTCCAGACACTGCTTTCCCGCGCCATTGCGGAAGGAAGGGATGCGGCCAAATACACAATACGATGTGGCCTTGATACCGCCGACTCACTGGGCAGGTCTATTGCAACGACGGTGGCGCTACGACGCCACGCCTGTCTGAGAACCACTGGTTTTTCAGGGGATGTCCAGAATACTCTCATGGACATGCCCTTTGATGGTGTCGGTCTTTTTGGGTCCAAAGCAGACCATGCGTTGGAGCGCTTTAAGGACTCGCGGGCTACTCCAAAGTCCCTGGGCCTTTCTGCTACACGCCCTCCGCTGACTTCTGCTTTTCGCCCCTATCGTGGCCACGGTAGGGGCGCCCCTTCACGTCAGCAGCCCAGCCACCGGCCCGCGCAGCAGGCGTCTTAGCGTGGCCGAGGACGTGGATTCCGCCGTGGCGGATCGGGCAACCAGCGTGCGGTTCAGGCCACCACCTCCAACCCGTCCGCGGCCTCCAAACCCTCCTAGTCCCTCCTTTCAGGTGCACAGCACGCCAGTAGGGGGCAGGGTCCGCCATCACCTTCCCCACTGGCGTACCATCACCTCGGACAGGTGGGTCTTGGACATTGTCCGAAGGGGCTATTCCCTCCCCTTCGAGTCCACCCCCCAGCCATGCCACCTCAATTCCACCGCATGTCAGGGGATCACTTGGTACTTCTGCAGAAGGAAGTCACGGCCCTCTTGGCCAAGAGGGCCATCGAGCATGTTCCGACCCCAGAAGTAGGGCGTGGTTGCTACTCCCACTACTTCCTGGTGCCCAAAAAGGACAAGGAGGACATGCGTCCTATCTTGGACCTCCCGGAACGTCAATCGCTTCCTCCGGAAGGAGAAGTTCAAGATGCTCACCCTAGCTCAGGTCTTGACTGCCCTCGACCCTGGAGACTGGTTGGTAGCGTTGGACTTGCAGGACGCATATTTCCACATCCCCGTCCTGCCGGCCCACCGGCGTTACCTTCGGTTCACGGTAGGCCCCGAGCATTTTCAGTTCACCGTGCTCCCCTTTGGCCTTACCAGTGCCCCTCGGGTGTTCACGAAAGTGATGGCGGTGGTCGCAGCTCATCTGCGCCGGGCAGGGGTTTCAGTCTTCCCCTACCTCGACGACTGGCTGCTGAAGGCGGGCTCGTCCCAGGCAGTCGTCTCCCACCTCCAGACTACGGCCGAACTCCTGCACTCGCTGGGGTTCTCCATCAATGTGCCGAAGTCGCATCTGATTCCTTCTCCACAGCTCCTTTTCATCGGAGCAGTTCTGGACACGACGCAGTTTCGGGCCTATCCTCCCGAACGGCGAGTCCGGGATATTCAGGCTATGATTCCGATCTTTCAGCCTTTATCCTGGGTTTCGGTACGGATGACCCTGAGGCTGCTGGGCCTCATGGCCTCCTGCATCCTGCTGGTCAATCATGCCAGATGGCATATGCGGGCTCTGCAGTGGGACCTGAAGTTCCAGTGGGCGCAGCACCAGGGCAACCTGTCCGATCACGTCCAGATCTCGGAGGGAACTGCAAAACAGTTGCAGTGGTGGCTCTCGAACCGGCAATGGGTCATGGGCAGATCCCTCTCCCTTCCCCAGCCAGAGCATACAGTTGTGACGGACGCGTCCCTTCTGGGATGGGGCGGTAACATGGGAGAGGCGGAGATCAGAGGCCTCTGGTCTCCGGCGGAGTCCCGGCTCCATATCAACCTTCTGGAGCTCCGGGCGATCCGACTTGCACTCAAGGCATTCCTTCCCTCTGTCAAAGGGAAGGTAGTGCAGGTGTTCACAGACAACACCACCGCCATGTGGTACTGCAACAAACAGGGCGGGGTGGGGTCTTGGACCCTTTGTCAGGAGGCTCTGCGCCTCTGGACATGGCTGGAACATCAGGGCATGTTCCTGATGGTTCAACACCTGGCAGGTTCCCTGAACGCCAGGGCGGACGAACTCAGCCGCAGGTGCATGATGGATCACGAATGGCGTCTTCACTCGGAAGTGGCGCAAGGACTCTTTCTACAGTGGGGAGAGCCTTGGTTAGATCTATTCGCCACCGAAGAGAACGCGCAATGTCATCAGTTCTGCGCGTTGGAATTTCCAAGGCGGCACTCGCTCGGCGACGCTTTTCGTCGCGAGTGGAGTTGCGGTCTGTTGTACGCCTTTCCGCCTATACCACTTCTATCCAGAGTGTTGAAGAAGATTCGGCACGACCGGGCCCAAGTCATTCTTGTGGCTCCGGACTGGGCTCGAAGAGTTTGGTATCCCGAGCTACTCAATATGAGCGTAGATCCCCGATCCGTCTGCCTCTTCGGGAGGATCTTCTGTCGCAGCAGCAGGGGACGGTCCTCCACCCGAACCTGTCCAGTCTACACCTGCTTGCGTGGAGATTGAGCGGCGGCAGTTGATTCCTTTCGACTTGCCTCCCGAAGTTTGTGATGTGATTCTGGCAGCCAGGCGTCCCTCCACTAAGGTGGTATACGCCTGCAGGTGGAACAAATTTGTGGCATGGTGCGCAGCAAAGGCTGTGAATCCCCTTTCTGCCCCTCTTTCTGAGGTCCTTCTGTTCCTTCTTTCTCTGGCCCAACAGGGTTCTGCCCTGGGTACCATCAAGGGTTATCTTTGTGCTATCTCGGCCTTCCTCAGGCTCCCTGATCAGCCCTCCCTTTTCCAAGTCCCCTGTTGTTAACAGGTTCTTAAAAGGCATTACTCACCTCTTCCCTCCTGTTCCGTTTGTGATGCCTCAGTGGGACTTGAACTTGGTTCTTACCTTTCTTATGTGCGCTCCCTTTGAGCCTCTACATAACTGTCCTCTTCGTCTTCTGACTCTGAAGACAGCCTTTCTGGTGGCCATCACCTCCGCTCGGAGGGTGAGTGAGCTCCAGGCTCTATCTTGCAAACCTCCCTTTCTGTCTGTTCATCCAGACAAGGTTGTTCTTCGGACGCGTCCGTCCTTCTTGCCAAAGGTGGTTACTGCTTTCCACATTGGGCAGACCATCACTTTGCCCACCTTCTTTCCGCCTCCGCATCCTTCCAGAGAGGAAGAGAGGCTCCACCGTCTGGACCCAAAACGTGCGCTCTCCTTCTATATCGACCGCACAAAACACTTCCGGGTGGATGACCAGCTCTTTGTTGGCTACGTGGGCGCCAAAAAGGTCGGGCGGTGCACAAGAGGACCATCTCCCGCTGGGTTACCTTGTGCATCAAGACCTGCTATTCTTTGGCTAAGAAGGAGCCTCCTGTTGGGCTGCGTGCCCATTCCACCAGGGCAACGGCTGCTACCACGGCCTTGGGCCGCGGTGTTCCGCTGCCGGTTATCTGTCAGGCAGCTACGTGGGCCTCGCTGCACACGTTTACAAAGCATTACTGCCTTGACAGTCAGGTCCGGAGGGACGGCTTCTTTGGCCGTTCTGTCCTCCAGGACTTGTCTGATCTTTGTTCGCAGACCCACCACCGGGGTTGGTATTGCTGGGGTATCTATTCTAAGGTAAGGAATCTGTCACTAACGTGTCTCTTTCAGATGCACAAGTTACTAACTTGTGTAACGATATATCTGTAAGAGACAGTAGTTAGTGACAGATTCCTTACCGCCCCACCCATCCTCCCCGTTCTGCGAACTGATTTATAGGGTTAAGGACATCCCTTTCAGGGCCCTAGTATTTTTCAGACACCTATGACAGCTTCTTGCATGGCTCTGCGTTCCTGGCGCGGAAAGTCGTGTACAGAACTGACGTCAGCGCGCAGGGGCGGCGCCTAAGTACTGCCCGCGACGTCATCCCGGCGATCACGACGCCGACGACGGACGCGGAGCCGCACGACGCCGCCTACCGACGCGCAAGGGTACTGCTACGCAAAAACTTTTCCGGATCCAGCCTGACGCCTGGGGATATTCTAAGGTAAGGAATCTGTCACTAACTACTGTCTCTTACAGATATATCGTTACACAAGTTAGTAACTTGTGCATTCATTCAGATCACTTTCACATGGTGACACTTCAACAAGTGCTCCCACTCCTACAACAAGGCGACTTTGTCTACTCTAGACTTAAAGGATGCATACTTCCATATTCCGATACATCCCACTCATCGCAAATATCTCAGGTTTGTGGTAGCGGGACAACATTACCAGTTCAAAGTGCTTCCTTTCGGCGTCACCACTGCTCCCAGAGTATTCACCAAATGCCTGGCATTAGTCGCTGCGCACCTGCGAAGACAGCACGTCCATGTCTTCCCGTACTTGGACGACTGGCTCATCAAAGCCAGCTCTTACTCAAAGTGTGTCCAGCACACTCGGCACTGAAATTACTGCACGATCTGGGATTTACAGTAAATGTGTTGAAGTCACATCTCCAACCCTCCAACACACATATTTGGGAGCCACTCTCAATACTCAAAAAGCTCTAGCCTGTCCCAATGGAGCCAGAATCTGCAATATTCAGGCTCTAATTTCATAGTTTCAAACCAACCTGTCATTACCAGCTTGAGTGTATATGCAACTACTGGGAATGATGGCGTCGTGCATCATGATAGTTCCCTATGCAAGACTTCAAATGCGTCCCCTTCGGGAATGCTTTGCACATCAGTGGAATCAGTCTCGGGGTCAAATGTCAGATCTAGTGTTGGTAGACGGCTGCACCCATCGCTCTCTGCAGTGGTGGAATCCACAACACCTATCCAAAAGGCGGCCCTTTATCGACCCAGTTCCACAGACAGTGCTAACAGCAGACTCATCGCTCACTGGTAACTCCGAGCTCATCTCCAGACTCACACCATTTAAGGGTTGTGGAGTCAAAAGCAAATTCATATAAATCATCTAGAGCTGCTAGCAGTATTTCTAGCGCTGAAAGCCTTCCAGACTCACCTTGTAGGTAAAACTGTCCTGATCCGCACCGACATGACACCCATGTATTACATACAGAAACAGGGGGAACACACTCCCTCCAGCTGACAAGCCTTGCAAAAGCCATTTGGAAGTGGGCCATACATCACAAAATGTATCTCCTGGCTGAACACCTCCCAGGAGGAAACCATCAGATTGCAGATCTTCTCAGCAGGCAGAGACCATAGATCAGAGGTCTTCAAACTTTTTGATGCCGAGACCCCCTTGTCAAATTGTTTTAGGCGTAAGGACCCCCTTCTTATAAAACTTTCTAGAACCTGGTACTCCTCATCGACAACTATCAACAATCATAAATGCCCCAAATTCCAACAGCAAATACATTTTACGGTGGGGAAATAATATTAAACAGTGTTTAGCAAACCAAATGTCAGTGAGCGTGGGGGTGTAGTCCAAGGTGTAGCTAAATACAAAGTTCCTCATTTATGAGGACTTGGCGTAGGGCAGCGTTGTAAGTCTTCTTGCTGTGGTGCCCTATGCCAATGTGAATGGGCCAGAATGTACTGTATTTATGAAGTATGGTGCATTCCTGTCCTTTTCCCTTGCGTTGGCGCACAAATTGCTATCTAGCACCAACACAGGCAGGATTGTTTTTGTACAGGACGGGGCACCTTCCTTCACAAAAACAATCCCAAGAGGTGTTTTCCTCTTTCTATTTGAGCTGCAGAATGCAGCTCACATGGAAAGAGGAAAGAATATGGAGAAATGAAAGAATTTCTCCCTGTTACGCCTCCGCTGGGGAGGCGTCTGTTTTTGGAGCTGCCCCAGGTTTACTTGATTTTGTAAGTATGGGGCAGCATCAAAATCCATAGGTGTTGCGTGGGAACACCAGGCAAAGCCCATGGAACCCCTCCTTGACGCAGAGTAAGGCAACGCAATGACTTGCGCTGCTATGTCTTACACTCTATGAGGCCATGCAAAGCTATGCAGGGTGACTTTGCACTGTCTCATAGGTGTGGTTGAGATGCTTCCTCTGGCGATGCAAGCCTCTCATAAATAAGCCCCTAAATATTCTGTACGTTTTTTTTAGGTCTTTCACCATCAATAATGGGCAACGTAATGAAAAATAAATTTAAAAAGTTGGTACTTAGTGGGAAATGCACTGAAGGACATTATTGTATTGTAATTGCATTTGTATAGCGTTTACTACCCTTGACGAGGCGTCGAAGCGCTTTTTCGGCGAGTAGCACGCTACTCCGGGACCCATAGAGGATTAGTGTTGAATTAGTATAGTGAAACATGCAAGTAAATTTTAAGTGGTGGATATTAGTCAGTTATTTGGAGTGAGAAGGATAGCGGAGGGATAGAAGGGAAAGAAAGGTTTGCATTCATATAGCGCCTGTTACCCCCTGATGGGGTGTTGAAGCGCTTTTCTGGCGAGTAGCAGGCTACTCCGGAACCCATAAAGGATTAGTGTTGAAAATTAGTATAGTGAAATATGAAGTAATTTGAGTGGTGGATATGTTAGTCAGTTATTTGGATTGAGAAGGGTTGGGAGGGGTAAAAAAGGTTTGCATTTATATAGCGCTTGTAACCCTGATGAGGTGTTGAAACGCTTTGTTGGCGAGTAGCACGCTACTCTGGAACCCATAAAGGATTAGTGGTGAATTAGTATAGTGGAATATGGAATTAGAGAAGTGAACATGCTAGTCTGTTATTTTGATTGAAAAGGATAGTGGAGGGATAGAAGAGTGAAGGATTTCTTTTTTAGGTCATAGCAGTAGGAGGAGGCTTTTGGATGAGTAAAAAGGGTTTTTGGAGGGGAAGAGTCAGAGGGAAGAGTTTAGAAAGGTTTGTTTTGGGGGATCGGTACAGTAAAGGAGGTGGTAGAGTAGGAGAGAGTCAAGAAAGGGTTATTTTGGGGAACATAGTAGTGGTATGGCGTTTGGGATAAATGAGAGAGTGGGCGTAGAGGTTATAATGATAGATGTATAGGGTGAGATAGGGTAGTGAATTGGAAAGAGTTTCAGAAAGAAGTTTGAGATGAGTCAGAAAGTTGGGCTAGAAGATATATTGAGGGAAGTATAGGCTGAGAAATAGGGTAGTGCATTGGAAATGCTAAATTAGAAGAAAGTGATAAATATATAGATCCATAAGTACATTGAAAGTATATAGATGCATAAAGGAGGTAAGTATATGCAGATTAAAGATATTGATAGAGGTAGCGGATGAGAAATAGGGTAGTGCATTGGATATGCTTTTTCAGGAGAAAAGTAACAGACACACAGATCCAAGTACATGGAGGTACATAGATGCCCAATGGAAGCAAGTACATGTAGACCAAAGAAGATTTTTTTTTCTTTTGTTTTTGTTTTTATAACAACATAATTATTGTACATGTTTATACAAAGCAATACACGAAGATAGGCACATATCTATAGTGAAAATCAATGCTTATGTACAGAGGGACAAATACATAGGGTGGGTATTAATGAATGGGAAAATGGGCAGCATTCCTGGCCCTGGTCCCGACCAGTTTCGAACAGGCTCAAACAGGCACTCACCATTGTCCTCTCCACCCTTAGCTGAGACGCCCTAAGCCTTGGCCGTTTATAGCCCTAGTAGTCAGGTGACCCCTTCAGCCAATGGGAACCCTAGCCCTAACGATATCCAATCACAGCACTAGCCCTAAAATCTAGAACCAATAGGAGACGAGGACCTTACAGCCAATCTTGGCCCTAGTCCAAGCACCCAATCAGTTTCAAAAACCCTTGATCTCTACGTCCAATAGAGGCCCTAGCCCTACCAGTAGTCTCAACCCTAGTCCAAGCAACCAATGGCACAGGAAGCCCTAGTCCCTACTTCCAATTAAAGGCCTAGCCCTAGTCCCAACAACCAATACCACAGGAAGCCCTAGTCCCTACTTCCAATAGAAATACTAACCCTAGCCCCAACCCTACATTGATTGAATCACAGACCCAGAAACCAATCGGAACCCTCAAATACCCAACCAATGAGGACAATAACCCTAATCCAATAGAAACATCAGATACAACCACCAATCAGTGTACACATGTACCAAACAATATCAGACTATATAAGGTCCCAGCTACCTCAGACAAGGTTTTCTGGCCAGGGAGTTGGAAGCTGCTTCTCTATTCAGAAATCTCCTAGGAGACAGACCGGCTCAATCCACACTTTGGACTTCTGCAGGTAAGGCCCCAACAAACTTGTCCTGTAACAACACTATTTGTATAAAACTTTACTCCCTCTCCTGGCCAAAAAACGAAGTGCACAGTCCCTATTAAACACAGTTTAAACAGCTTACAGCACATTATTGCTGTCTCGGGGGAAGGGGGGGGCTGGTTTCACTGACTTGTTAACACAAGATGGTCGCTGGGGGTGCACTGCTTAACATACAGGTCTTAGCACAGAGCAAAGGAGACATTTGGAGGGAAAAACTGATAGTCACAGGGAATGAGAGGGAAAAACTACAGAGTTTGGACTGCAAATCCCACAATTCAACAGGTTAAGTGGAAGCAGTCACAGGCAGGAAAAAACACAAGTTTAAACACAAAAACATGGGATAAATTATGCAATCACTGGCAGTTTAAAACTACAATTTTAAACTGTAACAACCACAGGCAAAGACAGTTAAAGAAATTTAAAAAGAAAAAAATAAGATGATGCAATCACAGGTAGGGATAATCGTTCTTTAAACTTTTTTAGGAAAGAGACAGCGCTAGTCTGCCTCCTTACCACTTCCTGGACTCTGCTCACTGCAATCTGGGGCACAGATAGGCTGCAACTCACAAGATGGAGGAGAATGATTTGGGGTGCACCCAGCAAAGCCTTAAGGGGCCTGGCCAGGTGTGAGAGGAGGGCTCAGATTTGCTTGGAGCTGGGGAAACCCAATAGCAGTCCTAGGTCTGCTGGCCTGGGGGTGGGGTTGGGACTGGGGAGCTGCTCTATTCACAGATCTCCTAGGAGATCTTCCTGAAGTTCCCCAAAGGGTCCCAAAGTGTCTCAAACTCACTCCAAGGGTCTGGAAGCTCCAAGATGGTCCTTGAAAGTTGAGGACTTCAGTTCCCACAATCCACTTGGACAAAACCCTTACAAATCCACTGGTAATTCTCCAGGTTGAGGATCCTTGGTGGTGATGTTCCAGGTGAGCTCTGTTAACCTGTAGCTTGCAGGGAGTCCACTCTTTAGTTCTTTTAAAGCAAGGTAATCCACAGGGCTATAGTTTCAGCTGATGCAGTCTTCAGAGGGCAGGCCTTAGAATTTGCACCCCAACTTCTCAGCATGGCAACGTCTTGCTCAAGTTTCAAGCAGCAGATCTGAGAGACTCTGCCCCTCTCAGATACTGGGTCAAGCAGGAGGTCACTCCTGACCAATGGGAGCAGGGCAACTCCCCAAGGTTATGACCACATCCTGTAGAGTGTGGCATTATTTTGTCCCAGAGTGCACCAAATCCTCCAAATTCATAATGGCTGATTTTCCAGCAGGGAGGTAAGAGCAGGCTAAACACACCCCTAGGATGGCTACTTTCCATAGACTCTCCCCCTTGCATCTGTGCATTCCTTCCATAAGCCTAGCTCTGGCTGGGGTGAAAAGTTTAGAGTTGTAAATGACACTGGTTTCTTCCCTCCTCTTTGAAGACCATGGTTTACTGACTCCTCCCCCTGCCCTGGCATTCCTGTGGAACAGCACACTGCCCTCCCAGAAGAGCTGGTTAACCCCAGGGGCTCTTTATCACCTCTTCAAAGCACCCTGGCTAATCCACTTAACTCTGACCAATCAGGACAGACCACTGGAAGGCTGAATCTGGACTTGCAAACAAGAAAGTCTTTTAACTTCTTGTCTGTACATTTTGGGAGAAATTCGACAATATCATATTGTTGGATTTATCACTACCATTCTGGGAAGTCTTTGAATGGAAGTTCTATCATTCTCCTATCAGGAGTTGTTAGTTAATAACCTATTGCCATGTTAACCTATGTGGCATGGGATTTGCAATGGGAAAAATGACTTGGGCCATTTTTCCAGGACTTACAAAAACATATTTTATAAGTACTTCGCTTATATCTACAGGACCCCCACCCCATGGGACAACTAGGGGAGACTTTAGGGGCTCTGAATCTGTAGAAATATTGCAGATCCTCCCTCCACAGTGCTCCTAGCATGAAAGTCGAATTTGGGCAGCACTTTATCACAATGTGGGGAGTGAAATGTGAAATTTCACTTAACCCAGGGCATATAAAACTAATTTTATAAGGGTCCACCTTATAAATACCTAACCCCCCACCCCTGGGACACCTAGGGGAGACCCTGGGGGTTCCTAATATGCCAGAACATTGTAGGTTATCCATTTTTAAGTGCCCCAAACACAAAAGTCGAGTTTGGGAACAATTCTCTTTTTAAAAGCAGTCATGGAACCCAGGGCTACTTTTAAACTGACCTCAGGCTTCAGCAGTGCACACATGCAAGTGCAGAAAAGGCTGCTGGCCTCTAAACTGCCATGCCCTACTATGTACTAGGGACTGATAGGTAGTTTTGACCCCCCTGCCCTATTATGTACTAGGGGCTTATAGGGTAGGTCATGCCAAACACAGGGGTACCCCAACCCATAGTGTACCTTAGTGTATGTAGGTGTTTTCACTGTATTCCAAGTGTTTTCAGCATAGCACTGGCCCTGGTTGGACAAAGCCCAGGGTCAGTCAGTCAGTTACCAACAGTACCAGTCAGCAAAAAGTTGGGGGGTGCCCAGGGCACAGGATGACTTTGCAACATAGCCTTCCCCTCCCCCCCCTCCCCCAACGAAAGGTAATGGGTTACTAACCCACACCCTGGTAGTCCTCATCAGCTAAGTGGAAAAACGTGGAAAGTCCATCTGCATTTGCATGGGCAACCCCAGGTCTGGGTTCCACTGTAAAGTCCATCCCCTGTAAGGAAATGGACCACCTTAACAGCTTGGGATTCTCCCCTCTCATCTGCATGAGCCATCTGAGAGGCCTGTGGTCAGTTTGAACACGAAAGTGAGTCCCAAACAAATATAGTCTCAACTTTTTCAGGGACCAAACCACAGCAAAAGCCTCTCTCTCAATGGCACTCCACCTCTGCTCTCTGGGAAGAAGCCTCCTGCTAATAAAGGCAACTGGCTGATCAAGGCCCTCTTCATTTAGCTGTGACAACACTGCCCCAATCCCTTGCTCTGAAGCATCTGTCTGATCCACAAATTGTTTTGTGTAGTCAGGGGCCATCAGCACTGGTGCTGAACACATAGCAGCTTTCAGAGTGTCAAAAGCCTTCTGACACTCTGGGGTCCAATCTACCTTCTTGAGCCTCTTTTTAGAAGTGAGTTCTGTTAGGGGCCCCACAATGGTCCCATAATTTTGAACAAACCTATAGTACCCTATCAGTCCAAGGAATGCCCTGACCTGAGTCTGGGTAACAGGAGCTGTCCAATCCAAAATAGTTTGGATTTTAGCTTGGAGAGGCTGTACATGGCCCCCACCTACCAGGTGGCCCAGGTACACCACAGAACTCTGCCCTATTTGGCACTTGCTTGCCTTAATAGTCAGGCCTGCCTGCTGCATGGCCTGAAGCACTTCCCTTAGGTGGCTTAAGTGATCCCCCCCAGGTAGGACTGTATACAGCTATATCATCCAGGTAAGCTGCACTGAACTGTTCCAACCCAGACAAGACCTTGTTCACCAACCTTTGGAAGGTGGCAGGTGCATTCTTTAAGCCAAAGGGCATTACCTTGCCCTGATGATGTCCCTCTGGTGTGGAGAATGCTGACCTCTCCTTTGCTCCATCAGTGAGGGCAATCTGCCAGTAACCTGAAGTCAAATCAAAAGTACTCAGGTACTTAGCAGCCCCTAACCTATCAATGAGCTCATCAGCTCTAGGTATAGGGTGAGCGTCAGTCTTTGTGACTGCATTCAATCCTCTGTAGTCCACACAGAACCTTAACTCCTTGGGTCCCCCCTGAGGATTAGGTTTAGGTACCAGCACCACTGGACTGGCCCATGGACTCTCAGACGGTTCAAGTACCCCAAATTCCAGCAACCTCAGCTTTAATGCTGGCTCTGACATGGTCAGACAACCTGTACAGTTTATTTTTGACAGGTAGGCTGTCACCAGTGTCAATGTGGTGCACACACCACTCAGTGATGCCTGGGGTCAAAGAGAACAGGCCAGCAAACTGCTCCAGCATTGCTTACAGTCTCTGTGCTGCTGGTCTGTCAACTTGGGAGAGAGTACAACCCCCTCCACTGACCCATCTTGCACATTAGTGGAGAGGAGGTCGGGCACTGGCTCAGTTTCCTCCTCCACACCCTCATCAGTGACCAGTAACTGGTCATGTCTGCCCTGTCATGGTGGGGTTTTAATCTATTCACATGCAGGACCCTATGAGGGTTCCTGTGGGTGCCAAGGTCAACCAAATGGGTAACCTCACCCTTCTTTTCCAAGATTGGATAGGGCCCACTCCACTTGTCATGGAGGGCCCTGGGAGCCACAGGCTCCAACACCAATTGTCCTGGAGTATATTCAGGCATAGTAGCCTTTTGATCATCCCAGTGCTTCATGAGCTCCTGGCTGGCGTCCAGTTTCCTGTTTGCCTTGTACATGTACTCTGCCATTCTAGATCTCAGGCCTAGCACATAGTCAAGCACATTGTCCTTTGCTTCTTTAAGAGGCTTCTTCAAAGACTCTCTCAGCAGGCTCAATGGCCCCCTAACAGGGTGTCCAAACAACTCAAAGGGACTGAAACCAACCCCTTTCTGTGGCACCTCCTGTAGGCAAACAGTAAGCATGGGAGGAGAACATCCCATCTCCTCCCGAGTTTCTCTGACAACCCATTTATCATGCCCTTCAGGGTTTTGTTGAATCTCTCAACAAGACCATTTGCTTGTTGGTGATAGGGGTGGTGAACTTGTAGTTGACACCACACTCATCCCACATAGCAGTCAGATAGCTGGACAGGAAGTTCGTGCCCCTATCTGATACCACCTCTTTTGGAAAACCGACTCTGGTGCTCTAGCCACTGCAGGAGCATCAATGGTTCTAAGAGGGATTGCTTCAGGGTACCTAGTGGCATGGTCCACTACCACTAAGATATACCTATTCCCTGATGCAGTAGGGGGGTCCAGGGGACCAACAGTGTCCATCCCCACCCTTTCAAAAGGAACCCCAACCACTGGCAGTGGTATTAGGGGAGCCTTTGTCTTGCCCCCTGCCTTGCCACTGGCTTGACAGTTGACACAGGAGCTGCAAAACTCCTTTACCTTTTCAGACATATAGGGCCAGTAGAAATGGTTCACCAACCGGTTCCATGTCTTTGTCTGTCCCAAATGTCCTGCCAAGGGGATATCATGACCCAAAGTCAGGATGAACTCTCTGTACTTCTGGGGCACCACCAACCTCCTGGTGGCCCCCTCCTTGAGGTTTCTGGCCTCAGTATAAAGCAGTCCATCTTCCCAGTAGTTTGTGAAACCCACTGTCATCCCCCTCTTCTTGCTTGGAGGCAATCCGCCTCAAGCTCTCAAGGGTGGGACCGTCTCTCCGTCCCTTATGAACTCCTCTCTGGAGGTTCCACCTGCTCCTGTCACTTCTGCCAAATATGACAGCTCTGGCAGGGATGGAGTCCCTCCCTCAGAGGCCAGATCTTCCCCATCAGGGTTAAAGTCTTCCTGCACCTCTGGAGTTCCCTGGGCTGGCTCACCAGGCCCATTACCCTTGTCCTTGGATGCTTGGCCCTTTGTTCCAGGGTCCAAGTGTTCAGCCCCTCCCTTCTGGCTAGTCTGTGACCTAGTCACAGCACATACCCACTCAGGGAGCTCCAATAATTTCACATGGAGTCCTCTCCTCCACCTCTGATCAAGCAGAGGCTTCAAGATCATTGCCTAGTAAACACTGGACCGGGAGCACCTTTGACACAGCTACCTTCATAGGGCCTGTCACACCTCCCCATTCCAAATCCACCACAGCCATAGAATGGAGTTTGGTAGTTCTGTCTGCATAAGTCACCTGGTGAAACTCACCAGGTAACAACCTCTCTGGAGGCACCAGCTCATCCAGGACCATAGTTACACTAGCCCCAGTGTCTCTGATAGCCTCAACCTCAGTCCCATTCACTTTAGGCCTCTGCCTGTACTTGTCCATGTTTGGAGGTAAGGCAGCAAGGGTTGCAATATTCACCCCACCCAGGGACACTAGGGTTGCTTCCACCACCTGACTACCCCTCTCTGGGGCACCACTCTCCACCCCTACACTTACACTGGTATCCCTGTGGATGGCCCCTTAGGGGGTAGCTTCTTGGCGCAGACAGCATCTCCCGGTTTGTGCCCTGGCTGGTTACAGTCAAAGCACCCACTTTTGAGGGATCAAAGAACCTACCATTCTTTCCCTGATTCCACCTCCCTTTGAATTTGGGTTGGCTCAGGGCCCCCCCCTCCCCCTCCTTGTGCAGGTTTTTGTGGGTATTTGGAGGACTCCTTCTGGTTTTGACCTTTCTTCCCTTGGGCTTTCCCTTGGGGAGGCACCTGTCCCCCTTTATTCTGGTCACTCCCTTGGTGCTGAATGGAAACCCGGGTTCTCACCCACTCATCAGCTGCTTCCCCCAGCTCTCTGGGGTCTGTCAGCTTACAGTCCACTAGATACTGGCGTAATTTCTCTTCTGCACAATGAGTCAAAATATGTTCTTTCAAAAACAAATTATACAATCCCTCATGTGTTTCAACTTTGTTACCAACAATCCAGCCTTCCAGTGCCTTCACTGAAACGTCCACAAAGTCTACCCAAGACTTTGAACTCAATTTCTGGGTGCCTCTAAACTTCACCCTGTACTGCTCTGGAGTCAGACCAAACCTCTTGACTAAGCATACCTTTGTCTGCTGGTATGATTCTGCATCCTCTCCCTTCAGGGTCAGGAGCCTATCCCTCCCAGCTACTGGAATCAACTCCCAATACCTAGAGTGGACCCTACTCATTCTAAGGGCCCTCTCAAAAGCTGCTAGCCACCTGTCAATGTCATCCCCCTCTGTGTACTTGGGCACTATACCCTTGGGAAGTTTAGGATCAAACGCACCACCCCTGGACATTTCACAATCTTCATCATTTTCACTGCCACCAGTTCTTTTGAACGCCTCCTCCCTCTCCCATCTCTTCTTAGCCAATTCCAATTTTTCCTTCTCCAAGGCAATCAAAGCTAATTGAGCCTCAAGCTGTCTCTCTGCAAGGGGCCGTGGTGGTTCCTGAGTCAGGGACCCCTCCCCACTCCCCCCATCTGGAATCATAGGGCTAACATTAGAGATAATGGAAGAGGCACCGTCCTCACCCTCCTCTTGGGTGAGGTTGGGGGAGAACACCCTCCATCCCCCTTGAATCTCCTCAGCTACCCCAGCCCAGGCCTGTAGGGACTTAAGCAACCCTGCCTTCCTAATCTTGTTGGAAGCAGGCAGCCCCCTAAGCCTACACTGTACCCGAAGATCAGCCATCCTGAACTGGGACAGTTTAGCCAGGTCCAGCTCCATGGTTCCCTAGTTTTGGGTCACAACAACTAGGCACAACAGACTTAGAACAATTTGGAAAAATCAAAACAATGGATTAAAAACAGTTTAGTCCAAATTCCAAAAATCAAACTCAAAAGTTTTGTTCTAAGGCAATTTAGAGGATTTTTATAATCTTAATCCACTTTACTGAAAGGTGTACTTTTTAAACACAAGTCCTCATCCGTACCGCTGAGCACCAAATGTTGGAAAGTGGATTATTGGTAGGGGCAAATGTAGGTCTGCCACTGGCAATAAGGCCACTAACAGATGATAGGACTCCGCATAGGTCTTAGAAAACTATTCCCATGCTCAACCCTTGGTAGCTTGGCTGCGAGCAGGCAGGCTTAACTTCAAAGACGGGTATGTAAAGCATTTAAAAACACCAATTCAGTGAATAATTAAGACACAACACATATTAAAAATCCAACACCAATTTATAAAAATAGGAAATATTTTTATCTTTAAAATGACACCAAAACGACAAGATTCCAATATAGGGAACCGGAGATATGAATTTTTAAAGATTTATCACTTTATAGCACTTAGAAACATATAGCACCATGTTGGGATATCTGGTCGCGATAGACCGGCTCAAAGTCAAAGTTTCAGGCCGGCCGCGATGGAGCCCTGAGCGGCTACCCCTCGCGGTAGGTCCCGGTCACAGTTTTTACCTTCGGACTTAGAAACTTTTCTGGAGCTTTTTTTCGCGGGGTCCCTCGATGCTCTTCACCAGGCCGGATGCGGTGAGGGTTCGCCGGCCTCGGATTTCTTCTACTCCCGGTCAAACTCTGGAAGTCGGACCTACGGAGCTTTTAGCGGGACGAACCTGGATGGCTTGGCAGGCTCGCGGTTGAAAGCAGGCGGTTCCCTATGGAGCTGTTTTCCAAAGTTCTCCAAACTCCTGGAACTTCTTCCTGAAGTTCCCCAAAGGGTCCCAAAGTGTCTCAAACTCACTCCAAGGGTCTGGAAGCTCCAAGATGGTCCTTGAAAGTTGAGGACTTCAGTTCCCACAATCCACTTGGACAAAACCCTTACAAATCCACTGGTAATTCTCCAGGTTGAGGATCCTTGGTGGTGATGTTCCAGGTGAGCTCTGTTAACCTGTAGCTTGCAGGGAGTCCACTCTTTAGTTCTTTTACAGCAAGGTAATCCACAGGGCTGGAGTTTCAGCTGGTGCAGTCTTCAGAGGGCAGGCCTTAGAATTTGCACCCCAACTTCTCAGCATGGCAGCGTCTTGCTTAAGTTTCAAGCAGCAGATCTGAGAGACTCTGCCCCTCTCAGATACTGGGTCAAGCAGGAGGTCACTCCTGACCAATGGGAGCAGGGCAACTCCCCAAGGTTATGACCACATCCTGTAGAGTGTGGCATTATTTTGTCCCAGAGTGCACCAAATCCTCCAAATTCATAATGGCTGATTTTCCAGCAGGGAGGTAAGAGCTGGCTAAACACACCCCTAGGATGGCTACTTTCCATAGACTCTCCCCCTTGCATCTGTGCATTGCTTCCATAAGCCTAGCTGTGGCTGAGGTGAAAAGTTTAGAGTTGTAAATGACACTGGTTTCTTCCCTCCTCTTTGAAGACCATGGTTTACGACTCCTCCCCCTGCCCTGGCATTCCTGTGGAACAGCACACTGCCCTCCCAGAAGAGCTGGTTAACCCCAGGGGCTCTTTATCACCTCTTCAAGGCAGCCTGGCTAATCCACTTAACTCTGACCAATCAGGACAGACCACTGGAAGGCTGAATCTGTACTTACAAACAAGAAAGTCTTATAACTTCTTGTCTGTACATTTTGGGAGAAATTCGACAATATCATATTGTTGGATTTATCACTACCATTCTGGGAAGTCTTTGAATGGAAGTTCTATCATTCCCCTATCAGGAGTTATTAGTTAATAACCTATTGCCATGTTAACCTATGTGGTATGGGATTTACAATAGGAAAAATGACTTGGGCCATTTTTCCAGCACCAGGACTTACAAAAACATATTTTATAAGTACTTCGCTTATATCTACAGGACCCCCACCCCATGGGACAACTAGGGGAGACTTTAGGGGCTCTGAAGGTGTAGACATATTGCAGATCCTCCCTCCACAGTGCTCCTAGCATCAACGTCGAATTTGGGCAGCACTTTATCACAATGTGGGGAGTGAAATGTGAAATTTCACTTAACCCAGGGCATATAAAACTCATTTTATAAGGGTCCACCTTATAAATACCAAACCCCCCACCCCTGGGACACCTAGGGGAGACCCTGGGGGTTCCTAATATGCCAAAACATTGTAGGTTATCCATTTTTAAGTGCCCCAAACACAAATGTCGAGTTTGGGCACAATTTACTTTTTAAAAGCAGTCATGGAACCCTGGGCTGCTTTTAAACTGACCTCAGGCTTCAGCAGTGCACACATGCAAGTGCAGAAAAGGCTGCTGGCCTCTAAACTGCCATGCCCTACTTTGTACTAGGGACTGATAGGTAGTTTCAATCCCCCTGCCCTATTATGTACTAGCGGCTTATAGGGTAGGTCATGCCAATCACAGGGGTACCCCAACCCATAGTGTACCCTACTGTATGTAGGTGTTTTCACTGTATTCTAAGTGTTTTCAGCATACCACTGGCCCTGGTTAGGCAAAGCCCAGGGTAAGTCAGTGACAGTTACCACCAGTACCAGTCAGCAAAAAGTTGGGGGGTGCCCACGGCACAGGATGACTTTGCAACAAACATGTTATGTGAAAGCGAAAAGAACCTTGACAATACCCCCTAGAGTGCATTCCACCCACAAAATAGGGCCTACTATGGCCTTCTTAAGGAATATTCCCCTAGCTGACATCTGTAAGGCATTAACATGGTCTACACTGCACACATTCACCAAGCACGATTGTGTAGATGTGTTAGCTAGACAACAAGCTAATGTAGGCCAGGCAGTGCTTAGAACACTCTTTCAGACAACTGCAACAGCTACAGGTTTGCCACTGCTTTGAGAGAATACTGCTGTATAGTCTATGCAAAGCATGTAATCTACAGCTCACATGCCTCGAATGGAAAATGTTACTTACCCAGTAAACATCTGTTCTTGGCTTATAGAGCTGTAGATTCACATGCGCCCACCCGCCTCCTTTGGTACCTATACCTGTTGCAGTTCTCTCTTACTTTATATACATACGCATGGACATCTCAATTCTACTCTTACTAATAGACTAGTCAATTTGTTGCGGAACTTAGAACTCATTGTAATACAATTTCTGTGAGTGGATTGTTATTGAAATTTTTCCGTAGAAAACGATGGTGAAAAGTCTAGCACTCTATGATGAAGCGTTAATCCAATATGGCGGATTTTTCAAAATGGCTGCCCATTATTTGAGATATAGGGTATAACTGTTTATATGCCCATGTGTGGTATCATTTTATATGTTTTTAGGGACGGGAAAGTCAAAAATAACATCAAAAATTGTTTCTGATGACCATAATATCAAATAATCGCGGAATATGTCAGATAGACAAAGTTTGTATAATTTTTCGTTGACTTATATGACAAAGTGTGAAGGAACGTAAATATTACAATTAACTTTTGAAATAAAAAGTTTGCTATTGTTTGTGTTTTGTTTTGTAACTTTGTTATTGTTTGTTTTTTTGTTAATCAAAAATGTTTCATTTATGTGTTACAGGTTCTTGCGAGTTGCTGTGAGATACAGTGAAAATGGACGTAGAAAAGTGTTTCATTTGTGATGTGGTGTTTCAAGAAAATGACGATGTATCTGTACTCACTGAAAGAGGAGTGACTGGAATTCAAAAAACATGCAAGGAGAGAAAAATATCTAAGTTTCATGTTTGTGTTTGGCAGAAAGTTCACAAGAAATGTAGAGCGCGTTTTGTTAACTTGAAAACTCCGTTCCAGGAGAAAGAATCAGATCCCACAACTTCTCGTGTTCTACGGTCGTGTGAAACCCCGTTTGATTTTAGAAAAATAGTTTTTTCTGTGGTACTGAGTTAAGTTTATACTTCAGGGAGAGGAAAAAAAATGCGTTGTTTAATGCACGAACAGTTGAATTCAAATCATCAGTTTTACAAAAATGCAACAAGCGCAATGATGAATGGTAGACAAAGTTAAGAGACGTATCCAAAATGTGTCTGATTTACATGCTGTAGATGCATGCTACCACAAACAGTGTTACGTCAATTTTTATACTGGAATATTCATTCCCGGGCAGTTCACTGAAAACCCTCCAATATCTTCAGGTCGACCAGAGGACTCAGTTCGCCAGGAAACCTTTCTTCAAGTAGTTAAATACATGGAGGAAAATGATGAAGAACAAACTACTGTTAAAGAACTTGTTAATAAAATGCGAGAATTACTGCCAGAAGATAGCGAACCATACAGTTCGAAGTATATGAAACAAAAACTCAAAGAGCATTTTGAAGATGAAATCTTCATAGGAACAGTTGCAGGGACTGCTGATGTCGATTACTTTTAAAAGTACAGCTGCTCATGTATTGCAAGAGTACCACAGTCATAGCCATGAAGATGTTGAAGAGGATCGAAACAATCTCCTTATGGCAGCTGCTGAAATAATAAGAAATGATATTAAAGACATCCCTGTAGAACCAGAAACATATCCACCCATTGAAAACATGAGTAGTGTTGACTATAATGTGAGCTATATTCCTGATTCGTTAAGGCTCTTATCAGTTTTTGTTACTGATAAAACCAACAGAGAGAGAAAAGTAGATTCTATAGGACAGGCAATTATGCAAGCTGTGCGCCCACGAGTCTTAGTTGCACCGTTGCAGTTAGGGCTGACAGTTCAATTACATGACAACACAAGCTCGAGATTTGTAGTTGAAGCAGTAAATCATATGGGATTCTGCAGCTCCTATTCAGAAGTTCTTCGTTTTGAACGTTCAGCTGCAGCAAATGGTCAACATCCTGAAACAATTCTTAAAAGCTGAAAGAACAGGAAATTGGCATCTACATCTTGCAATGGTAAAGGAGATGCTACCTTTTTTTGCAGCATGTGGCCATAATTTATATGCCAGTTCTGCACGACTGTATTATGAGAGAATGGTTGAGCTTGAATTTGAAGCTCCTGATGTATACACAGCATTTACAAATGGTCTGCATGTTGTCCGAAGAAGTGATAGGTTTTGGGGTGGCCTTTCCACTGATTTGGTAATTGAACAAGTTCTAATGAAGAATATAAAAGGATTTGGCGGAATGACCCATGGAAAAGGTATGACAGAACAGCAGCAGCTTGTCTGGGTTATGTCACGCCCTATTTGCGCCCATTTGAATGAATGCATGCAGGACTTTGCTTCAGTGAAGCATGCAGCAAGTGAGCAACATGTTACTATGACCAGTTCAAGAATTGAACGCGATAAAGGAGATACACAGAAAGTACTGGTATATGTAGAACAGCTCAATGTTTTTGAGCAAGACAGCAACCTGCGTAACATTGTCACGGGTGTTACTTATGGCAGTGATGTTAATCCTGAACTTGCAGAAGAAATTGGAAATAGAATTCTTAATGAGATGATGGACAAAAGAGTCTCTGAGTTCTCTTTCAGAAAAAGCAACCAGGTGAAGGTAATGAAATCAGTTCAATCTGTTAAATTGAAAGAAGAAACCTTTGTTATGGATCCTGCACTATTGTTTCAGCGCTTGTTGCTTTGTGCTCAGACTAGTGGCGTGGATTTGCAGGAGGTGTTTCGTTATGAGCTTTGCTCATACCCAGCTAGTTTATTCAATAAGCATGGACTTATGAGGGAATCTGGGAAGTCGCAGCTTGCCAATTATATTAAAGAGCAAGTACCAGCCGTTGCTAACATGCCCGAAAATATGCAGTTCGTCATTGATGGTGGGTGGTTACTACATCGCCTTCCTTGGAGTCCGAATCAGACATTCCATGAGCTGCTTTGTGCCTATGAGAGATATGTGCTAACAAAGTATGGCTAGGCAATAATAGTATTCGACGGATATGGAGATACGTTTTCTACAAAATCAGAAGCCCATCTAAAAAGAAACAGAGGTATTGTAGGACCTAAAGTAAATTTCATAACTTCTACCTCCATCGCCATCCAGAATCAATTATTTCTGAGTAATAATGGAAATAAACAAGCCTTCATTGATCAATTATCGCAAAAGTTACAAGAAGCTGGGTGTAAAACAAAGCAAGCTCATAGTGATGCAGACTTCATGGTCGTTTTGGAGGCTATAGAGTCGGCCAAAACTCATCCTACAGCCATTGTTGGCGAGGACACCGATCTTCTCATACTACTCCATCATTTTCAAGAAAACCAATTTGATATTTTCCTTTGCCCAGAACCTAAGAAATCTTCCAAAAACATAACTGTTTATGATATTAGGAAATTAGCAAAAGCTTTAGGTAATGACGTCTGCTCTCACATCTTATTTGCTCCCGCCGTATTAGGATGTGATACCACCTCCAAACCATTTGGATTAGGAAAACGTGACTCCATAAAGTTGCTAAGAAAATCAGGCAGCTTCAAAGAAAGTGCTGCCGTATTCCAAACTTCACAAAAATCAACAGAAGAAATTGAAAATGCTGGTCTTCATGCTATTATAGAGTTGTATGGAGGAATAACAGGAGACAGTACACTACATGATATGAGACTTCGAACTTTCACTTCAAAGGCATCAAAATCAACAATACATGTGAAACCGGAAGTCTTGCCTCCTACAGAGGATGCCTGCAAATTTCATTCGCTCAGAGTATATCATCAGGTGCAGCAGTGGATGGGTATTCATATGGATCCATTACAGTGGGGATTTGAAGTGAAAGATGGAAGATTGGCTCCCATTAGAATGAGTCAAGCACCAGCACCAGATCATTTATTAAAATTTGTGAAATGTGGCTGTATCAAGAGTCAATGTGCGACTCTACAATGTATATGCAAAAGACAGGGAATAGTGTGCACAGAGGCGTGCACGGATTGTCGAGGAATAAGCTGCTGCAATTCCATGGAAGTGGACATGGACGATGATTGACATCATACTATTCTTATACTGAGGAGTGCTGTTTGAATTTTTCTCTTTAACAATTTTCTTTTGTCAGTGTCATATTGAGAAGTGCTATATTATCTAGTTGAAATTTGTTTATCCTTTTCAAATGATGTAAAAAAATGTAAATAAAAATGTCAAAACTATGTTTGGCATATTAACATATAATTATCGTTGTTTATTGTATTAATACCAATTTGATGTTATAGTCATCAGAAACAATTTTTGATGTTATTTTTGACTTTCCCGTCCCTAAAAACATATAAAATGATACCACACATGGGCATATAAACAGTTATACCCTATATCTCAAATAATGGGCAGCCATTTTGAAAAATCCGCCATATTGGATTAACGCGTCATGATAGAGTGGTAGACTTTTCACCATCGTTTTCTACAGAAAAATTTCAATAACAATCCACTCACAGAAATTGTATTACAATTAGTTATAGGTTAGCCCATTTTTTGAACTAATTTGACTAGACTATAACTCCATTCTCACCCTCTGCGGGAAAACAATCTGAATGGAGTCGATGCCCATGCACACTATCACCGAAAGGAGTCGCCGCCTACCTCGTGACTGGAAAGACTTCTTCGAAGAAAAACAAACTGCAAACATCCGGACCCAACACTAGATGGCAGGAGTATGCAAAGCATGTGAATCTACAGCTCTACATGCCAAGAACAGATGTTTACTGGGTAAGTAACATTTTCCATCTGAAAGAAACACGTTAGTTATAGATTCCTTACCTCAGAATTACCCCCAGGCGTCAGACTGGATCCGGAAAGTTTTTCGTTAGGAGTACCTCTGCGCGTCGGAAGGTGGCGTCGGTCTGCTCCGCGTTCGTCGTTGGCGTCGTGTCGCCGGGATGACGTTGCGGCAGCTACTTAGACGCCGCCCTCGCGCGCTGACGTCAGCTCTTTCTTTTTCCGCGCCAGCCAGCGCAGATCCGGGAAGAGCGGTACTTCCAGTCACTTTTTGACTGACTTTTTTCTTGACTTTTGTCGACTTCTTTTTCGAGTCTTCGACTCCTGGTGCACGAGGGATGCCCGGCTTCAAGGCATGCGGTTCCTGTAACCGAATGATGTCAGTGACGGATCCGCACCGCGTGTGCCTCTTTTGCCTGGAGCGCGACCACGACCCCAAGTCGTGGTCCGACTGCCGGTCGATGGCGCCGAAGGCTTTGCGGGAGCGGTCCCGAAAGCTGCTGGAGCGCCGGCAGTCTGCTTCGCGCCGTTTGAGGTCCCGTTCGCGAGGGAGGTCAAGGAGCCACCACCATTCGTCCAAGTCATCGAAGTCTTCGCACTCGGGGTCGGGTAAGTCGAAGCATAAGAAGAAGACGAAGAAGCATCGTCGCTCTTCGGCTTCTCCTTGTCGGTCGGCCGACCCGACGAGGGATGCGGGTGGTGCTGCTCCCGCGGCTCTGTGCGCGGAGCCCGAAAAGTCGACTCTGCATTTCCCTCCCTTCCCGGGACCCGGAGCGACTCCCTCCCAGCTTCGTACGTTCTATGAGGCGATGCATGCCATCTTTGGTCGGCCCGAACCCGCGAGCGCGCCTTCCGGCCCCGCGGACTTGGTTGGGGGGCCTAGACCTTCTCCGCCAACGGCCCCGGCGCCTCAGGTCACCCCTTGGATCCAGGCCTGGATCCGGATCGGGTCCGGTTGACCTGATTACACCTCCACCGGCGCCGCTTCCTTCGGTACCAATACCGCATTCGACGCCGGTCGGCCCCCCGGCCGGCGTCGACCCCGGCCTCCATCCCGACATAGACCCGGAGCCGGACCGGCATCGCCCGACCCCGGATCCGGCGCCGATAGGGGTTTTTGTGCCCCTGTTTACTCCTGGGGTCCCTTTTCGGCCAGAATGGCACCCAGAGGATGAGGAGGAGGACTGGGAGGGGTCAGGTGACCCTCTGACCGACCAGTTAGATGAACAGGACTGGAGAGAGGAACTGGGAGATGCCAGTGGTCTCGACACCTCCCCTGACCTTGGCATGTTGTCTCCTCCTACCGTGGCTACGGAGGAGGGAGCGTTATACGCAGTGGTGTTGCGTAGGGCAGCCGAGGCTCTCAACCTTGAGCTTCCTACGGTGGCGGTCAGGACTAACCTCCTGACAGAGGTGCTTCAACCAGCTGCGAGCTCTTCGGAGCCCCTGCTGCCGTTTAATGAGGCCCTCACCGACGTCCTTTTGGGCACGTGGTCCAGGCCCAACACGGGGGCTCCCGTGGACAGGATGATTGCCCGACGCCACCGCCCGGCTCTGGGCGACCCCACTTTCCTCTCCCAACACCCCACCCCGGAGAGCTTGGTGGTCCAAGCCTCCACTTCCAAGAGCGCATTCCCTACCGCTCCACCGGAATGGGAATCCAAGAAGCTGGACCATCTTGGGAAGAAGATTTTCTCTTCCGCCAGCTTAGGTTTGCGTTCGGTAAACACCGCATGTCTCTTGGGCCGTTATTCCCACTCTGTGTGGGATACGGTTGCCCAGGTGCTGCCTCAGTGTCCGGAGGAGGCCCGGGCAGTGCTCTCCCAGGCTGTCGCCGCCGGGAGGGATGCAGCGAAGTTTACCATCCGTTGTGGGCTGGACACCGCCGACTCTCTGGGCAGGACAATTTCAACGTCAGTAGTGCTTCGTCGCTACGCCTGGATGAGATCGACTGGCTTTTCGGGGAATGTCCAGAACACCTTGATGGACATGCCCTTTGATGGCCGTCGCCTTTTTGGCGACAAAGCAGACAACGCTCTTGAGCGTTTCAAGGACTCACGGGCTACGGCCAAGTCCTTGGGCCTCGCCACCCGCCCTGCGCAGTCTGCTTTTTGCCCCTTTCGTGGCTACGGACGGGGTGCCCCGCTACATCCCGCCCAGAGCCACAGGCTGCAGCAAGTTACCCAGCCTTCGCGCGTCCGGGGACATGGGAACAACCGTCGTGGTTCCGGGGGCCAGCGGGCGGGCCAGTACACCAACCCCCCCCCCCCCTCTGCAGCAGCCTCCAAACCTTCCTAGTCCGACATTTCAGGCCCATCAAACGCCAGTGGGTGGCAGGATTCGCCATCACCTCCCCCACTGGCGCACCATCACGTCGGACAGGTGGGTTTTGCAGATAGTCCGAAGGGGCTACTCCCTCCCCTTCGAGGCTACCCCTCCAGCCATGCCACCGCAATACCACAACATGTCGGAGGATCACCTGGCCCTTCTCCAGCAGGAAGTTATGGCTCTTTTGGCCAAGGGAGCCATTGAGCGCATTCCTGTCCCAGAAGTAGGTTGTGGTTGTTATTCCCACTACTTTCTGGTCCCCAAGAAGGACAAGGGCCTGCGTCCTATCTTGGATCTCAGGAACGTCAACCGCTTCCCCCGGAAAGAGAAGTTCAAGAAGTTGACGGTTGCTCAGGTCTTTTCTGCCCTTTTCGCTGGAGCAGGTTTGAGGTGGGGACAGGCCGGTATGGCTGGGGCCAAGTCAGTGGGCGTCCTCGTCTTCTTAGTTTCAGCACGGCTTCTTCGGTCCTTCTTCATCTCTTGTTCTTGTCTGAGGAGGCAAGGTTCAGGGTTGCCCCTAAATACTAGATCTAGGGGTGTTACAGGTAAGAAAAGGTTGAAGCCAATAGGTCCCTTCCTTGGGGTGGGTACACCCCCTATTATGCCACCCTCCGGTGGGAGGGAGGCATATGCCTCTCTCAGGTTGGCTGGGTCCCCCATCTGCAAGATTGGGGGGACTGAGAGTTGTGCTTCACCTCTCCTCCCCCACCTCAGGGGTGGGGTTGGCAAAGGTGGGCACACCTCCCTTCCTCACTTGGATTTCCCGCCGCTTCTCCCACCCAAAGTGGGGGTCAGAACCGGTGGGAGCCAGTTGCAGGAAGCAGCAAAGGGCTGGGGTAGCTCACATAGGCGGCAAGCCTTTGAAGCTTCCCCTTTGTGGACCCTGCCCATCCTGGGGGAGGAGGCTTGGCACCTCGTCCCAGGATGTGCATTGTTTCAGACCCACAAGAGCAGCAGGCTCTCAACCCAGGGGTCCAGAAACATGTCTGGTGGTGGCAGCTGGCAAGCAGCCTCTCAGCCAGGACACTAGAGTTAGGTCGTTTTTCAGGAGGCATCTGTAAGATGCCCTCTGAGTGCATTTGTTTGTTAAATCCCACACTGGCGTCAGTGTGGATTTAATGTGCTGAGAAGTTTGATATCAAACTTCCCAGTTTTCAGTAAAGCCATTATGGTGCTGTGGAGTTTGTAATGACAAACTCCCAGCACCATATACTCTTAATGGCATTACTGCACTTACAATGTGTAAGAATTGGTTCAGACATTGTAGGGGTGCAGGGTTCATGCACCTGTGCCCTCACAACTGGTATAGTGCACCCAGCTATAGGGGTGGCTGACCTATGCCAGGGCAGTGGGTTGTAGGCATGGCCCACAGAGTTGTGTGCCATGTCGACTCTTCTCTTTGTTCTGCACCAAAACACGCAGCCTGCAATGGCAGTGTGCGTGTGTAAAGGTACAGGGCCTCTAAGGTTGGCACAATAAGTGCTGCAACCCATAGAGGCCTTCCCTGGACACAGTGCCCTTGGTACCTATGGCACCATTTACAAGGGACTGACCTGTGGCCAAAGAGTGCCAATTGGGTTTTGTCTTAATGCAGTTTTAGGGAAAGAACATAGGCCCTGGGTACCTGATTGGCAGGGACCCAGGGCACACTCAAAGTACATCAGTTTGGCAAAAAGTGGGGGCAACCATGCAGAAAGAAGGCACTTTCTTACACACCCCCCTCTTCCTCCCTCTAAACGAAAGAGGATGAGACTAACCTTTCCCTAGAGAGTCTTCATTGTCTAAGTGGAAGAACCTGGAAAGTCCATCTGCATTGGCATGGGCAGTTCCAGGTCTGTGTTCCACTATAAAGTCCATTCCCTGTAGGGAGATGGACCACCTCAAAGGTTTAGGATTTTCACCTTTCATTTGCATTAGCCATTTGAGAGGTCTGTGGTCAGTTTGAACTACGAAGTGAGTACCAAACATGTATGGTCTCAGCTTCTTCAGGGACCAAACCACAGCAAAGGCCTCCCTCTCAATGGCACTCCAACGCTGCTCCCTGGGGAGAAACCTCCTACTTATAAAAGCAACAGGTTGGTCTTGGCCTTCATCATTGGTCTGGGATAGGACTGCTCCTATCCCTAGCTCAGAGGCATCAGTCTGCACAATGAACTGATTGGTTTGGTCTGGATCCTTGAGAATTGGTGCTGAGCACATTGCCTCTTTCAGGGTGTGAAAAGCCTTTTGACAGCTAACTGTCCAGTTTACCTATTTGGGCATCTTCTTGGAGGTGAGTTCTGTGAGGGGAGTCACAATGGACCCATATCCCTTTGCAAACTCCCTGTAGTGTCAGTCAAGCCAAGGAATGCCCTGACTTGGGTCTGGGTTGTTGGAGCTACCCAGTCCAGGATGGCCTGGATCTTTGGCTGTAAGGGTTGCACTTGAATTCAGCCACAACAGTGACACAGATAGAAAGGCCAGTGCTCCGGCAGGCGGTAGGATGGTCGTAGCCAGCCCACACCTCACTGCATACACTACATAGTTTGGAAACGAACATGCTCCGGTACAGCCCAAGTCACTGACGCTGACCAATGTCTCAGGACCAAAGACCATGACGACACCGCGTATTGTGAGTACTGTTACCCACATGCTAAGAAAATATTACACTCACCGCTGCCACTACCCTGCCATGGTGCGCCACAACCATCAGGTTCAGGCCGACACAGTGAACAAGCCTTGGAGCCGAGAAAGGACGAGAATATTCTCAATCAGGCAGCCAGGCCAAAACAAGAGGTCGGTTCTGGCACACTGCCAGCATAGAAAAGTAAGTCGGCACTGACCGAGCCTTCAACACCAAGGCATCACTCGGACCTGCCAAAAACATCGGCACTGAAGACTTCGAAAAAGCACACATCAGAGACGAAAAACCGCTCGGAATCAAGCGCAGCGGACTGAAAAACACTTAAAAATTGGAAAAACAGCACCAACACTTTTCTACGCAGAAGAAAATCCATGGCTCCAGGGTTCCCAAACACTGTTTCTAAAGTTACGCCATTGGAGCCAAAAAATACAGAAAAGAGAAACTACCAAAATCCAATCAGGAACAGGAGTTAGTATTTGAGGGACTGCAGCATTTTATGCAGGAGAAACACAAGGAGGCAGGAAAAAAAGGCAGAGGAGGGACTGTTTCTTCAGCCTCCACCAGAAATTGTACCATTGGAGCACAGGACCACAAGCCTCGCCTCAAGATCGCTCACCATCTCTACAGGACACTGATTCAGAGGCCGCACAAGATACTGATCACACATCTGACCCATGGGCCGACTAGGATGCTGTCCTACCAGATCCAGATATTGAAACACTTGTGCCTACAAAACATTCTCCCTCTTACCTATGATTGGATCCATCCTTAATATTTCCAAGGAGGTGTTCAAAGACTCAGTCAAATCAAGGGTCTTAACGCCATGAATTGAGAAAAATATAGACCCTCACCAACTGACCCAATCTACATTCGAGGGCATCCCCCAGCAGACTTCCTTGTAGTCACCACTGCTAGAAAAAGGGCAGCTGCACGAGGCACCTCCTCCAGATAAGGAAAGTAAAAGGATTGATGCAGCTGCAAAAGGAGTTGCCATTTGGCACGCTAATCATTGGAGAATTGTCAAATCTGTGGGCCTACACTCACATTACAACAGAGCAACATGGGATGAAATACAAGAGCTCATGCCACATCTTCCTGAAGAATATAAAAAGCAGGGAGATCTGATTAACGAGGGTGAAATTATGTCTAATGCTACCATCTAATGTGCCTTAGATGGAGCTGACACCATACAAATACAGTATTTAGGGGGCAGCCCTGAACCAAGAAGACAGATTCCCGCAGCCTACGAAGAAGAAGGATGAAAGAAGACTCCCAGCAGAGGAGACTGCAGAGAAGAACTGACTTGGCCCCAGCCCTACCTGCCCGTCTGCATTTTCCAGAGATCTTGCGCCAAAAATCGCCTTGTCCTGCAGCCAGCGACCTCCAGACCCTGGGAGGACTGACTGTCTTCCACAAAGACCGGATCTCCTGTGAACAGCAGCTCTGTTCAAAAGAAACAGCCAAGAAAGACTCCGGGCCTGCTGAGGACAAAGAAACCGGACGCCTGGAACCACCACTGCACCCGACGACTACGGCCCAAATCCGGGTGGCCCACCAGTCCCAGCGAGGTCCCCCAGCGCTCCAGAGTCCGAGTCCACCATTGGTTGATCCCTCCAGGACTACCCAACGTCGCCTGCAGCCTCTGCACAGAGACCTCCCCCAACCGTGAGTGGCCCGGTAAGGTGAAATCCGACCTCAAAAGACATCCCTCCATCCAGCAGCCCTGCGCCCTGGAGGAAAGAACCAGAGGTGCACCTACGTCCCTGAGCCCTCCAACTTACCTGCCCAGCTGTTGGTTCCTCCCGGAAGTCTTCCTGGACCGAGACTGCAGCTAAAAACCAAAACCGAAAATACCCATTGAAAACAACAGGGCACCCAACGCCAAAACAGCACCCTGCACCCAGCCGCCACTGCACTGCTGCGGGTGTACTTTAGGTACTAACTCAAATCCCCTTTTGCCCTGAGCCTAACACCAGGACCTTTGCTCCCACAACCTTGTGGCCTGCTCGTGAGCAGCCACCAACCGGACGCCCCCTATCCCCCATTGGATAACATTGGGCCTCAGCACTCTGCACCCGGCCTCCCTAGTGTTGCTGAGGGTGCTTAGAGAGTGGATCCTTGACCCTGGGGGAACCCTTGTTCTAACCCCAGAAACTCAACCCCGAAGACTGAGTACTTACCTGTTAACCGATAACTTCATTTCTCTCCATAGGAATACATTGACTGTTTTCCCTTGAAAAATGTTTTAAGTGTGGAGTTGATTTGTATGAAAACCTGAAAAACTACAACTGTACAAAACTGATTTTACTTACCTTCTCTCTAGGAATTGTCACAGTGTTATATCTATGCATCTCACACTGATTAGAAAAAGTAACTTAAAAAGTAATCTGAAAAGTAATTTCAACATTTTAACTTACCTGTATTTCAATCAATTGTATTTGAACCTGCATTCAAATTGTAAAACATTGCATAAGATTTTGCAAAGTATTTATTTCACTTACCTGTGCCAGGCTTGGCTTGGTTCTAGAAATAAAATGACTTAATATTTTTTATACAAACCAAATTGGTCTGAGTTCAGTCTTTGAGTCTGTGACATCAATTGCTGATTGAGTGTGTACAACAAATGCTTAACACTACCCTCTGATAAAGCCTTACTGCTCACCCACACTACCACAAATAGAGAGTAAGGTGCTATATACTTTTACCTCTGCCTACCTTTGGGGTTCCACTGGACTCTGTGCACACTATACCTCATTTTGGTATAGTATATACAGAGCCAGCTTCCTACATCAGTACATTAATCCTTCTTCCCCAACAGAACAACAACTAATATATCTGAAAGAGACTATTAGTTATAGATTCCTTACCTTAGGATTACCCCCAGGCGTCGGACTGGATCCGGAGAATTTTTTTCTTAGCAATACCCCTGTGCATTGGTAGGTGGCGTCGGTCGACTCCGTGTCCGTCGTCGGTGTAGTGGTCACCGGGATGACGTTGCGGCGTCTACTTAGACGCCGCCACTGCGCGCTGACATCCGTTCTTTCTTTTTCTGCACCAGCCAGCGCAGATCCGGAGAGAGCGTGACCCTCAGTCACTTTTTGACTAAACCTTTTTTGACTTTTGTCGACATCTTTTTGAGTCTTGGACTCCTGGTGAATGAGGGATGTCCAGCCATCGGCCTGGTTTCAAGCCCTGTGACTCCTGTCACAAGTTGATGTCGGTCCCCGATCCGCACCTTGTGTGTCTCTGTTGCCTGGAGCGCGACCACGACCCGAAGTCGTGCTCTGACTGCCGGGCCCTGAACCCAAAGTCTTTGCGGGAGCGGTCCCAAAAGCTTTTGGAGGCCCGGCAGTCCGTTCCTCGCCATTCGTGGTCCCGGTCGAGGGGAAGGTCGCAGGTCCTGTGGCGGAGCCACCACCCTTCGTCCTCGAAGTCTTCGCACTCCTCGGGTAAGTCGAAGCACAAGAAGAAGGCGAAGAAGCATCAACGCTCTTCGCCTTCTCCCGGTCCGTCGGCCGACGCAACGCGTGACCCGGAGCGTCGTCGCTCTCTGGCTCCTTCCTTAGAGCCCGCTGGGACAGCTCAGTGGTTCCCTCCCTTTCCCGGAGCCAGAGCGTCCCCAGCCCAGCTTCGTGCATTTTATGAAGCGCTGCACAGCATCTTTGTGCAGCCCGACTCCGCAGGCACGCCTTCAGGCCCCACAGACTCAGCTGGGGGCCCTGGGCCTTCGATGCCGGCGGCTCCGGCCCCTGCTCCGCAGGGCCCCCAAGGATCCAGGCCTAGATCCGGATCGGCACTGGTTGACCTCACAGTACCTTCCCCGGTGCCGATTCCAGTGACGACGCCCCTGACGTCGGTTGTGCCCTTAACCGGCGTCGACCCAGCCTCACCCCCGACTTGGACACGGTGCCGGACTGACGTCGATACCGGCGCCGGAGGGTACTTCTGTACTGTTGTTCATCCCTGGCGCTCCCTACCGCACTGAGTGGCAGCCAGAGGAGGGTGAGGAGGACTGGGAGGGGTCTGTTGACCCTCTAGCAGACCAACTTGAGGAGCCGGACTGGCGAGACGAGTTGGGTGATGCCAGTGGTCTGGATACCTCCCCCGACCTTGATATGCTTGTCTCCCCCTACCGTGACTACGGAGGAGGGAGCTTCCTACGATGTGGTGTTGTGTAGGGGGGCTGAGGCCTTGAGCTTCCTACGGTGGCAGTCAGGACTAACCTCCTGATCGAGGTGCGTCAGCCGGCAGCAGCCTCTTCAGAGCCCCTGCTGCCTTTTAATGAGGCCCTCACTGACATCCTTCTGGGCAATTGGTCCAAGCCCAGCACAGGGGCTCCTGTGGACAGGATGATTGTCCGATGCCACTGCCCGGCCCTGGGTGACCCAGTTTTCCTCTCCGAACACCCTACCCCAGAGAGCTTGGTGGTCCAAGCCTCATTTTCAAAAGGCACATTCCCTACAGCTCCCCCAGATAGGGAATCCAAGAAGCTGGACCATCTTGTGAAGATGTTTTCTTCTGCCAGCTTAGGACTGCGGTCGGTGAACACCGCATGTCTCTTGATCCGTTATACACACACGGTGTGGAATATGGTCGCGCAAGTGCTGCCACAGCACCCGGAGGAGGCCCGGCCATGCTCACCCACGCTGTTGCTGAGGGTCGAGACACAGCTAAGTTCACCATCCGGTGTGGGCTGGATACCGCCGACTCTCTGAGTAGGACGGTTTCCATGTCGGTAGCCCTGCGGCGCTACGCCTGGCTGAGGACGTCTGGCTTCTCTGGGGATGTGTAATACACACTTTTGGACATGCCCTCTGATGGCCATCGCCTGTTTGGTGACAAGGCAGACAATGCGCTCGAGCGCTTCAAGGACTCTAGAGCTACAGCCAGATCCTTGAGCCTCGCAGCAACTTCTCACCTCAAGCAGTCTGCCTTTCGTGGCTACTGAAGGGGTGCCCCGCCATTCCACCCAATCTAGTCACGCTACCCAGCCTCTGCGTGGCTGCAGATGTGGGACCCAGCAACGCGGGTCTGGGGACCAGCGAGCGGGCCAGTCCACCCATACCCCCCCTGCAGCAGCCTCCAAACCCTCCTAGTCCGACCTTTCAGGGCCACCGGAGGAAGGGGGCAGCAGGTTTCGCCATCACCTCCCCCACTGGCAAAACATCACTTCGGACAGGTGGGTTTTGCAGATAGTCCGATGGGGCTTCTCCCTCCCCTCCGAGACTACCCCCCCCCCTCCATGCCATCAACACTCTATCGCAAGTCGGAGGATCACTTGGCCCTTCTCCGCCAGGAACTTACGCCTCTCTTGGCCAGGTGGGCTATTGAACGAGTCCCTGTACCAGTAGTAGGTTGTGGTTGCTACTCCCACTACTTCCTGGTGCCCAAGAAGGACAAAGGCCTGTGTCCTATCTTAGACCTCAGGGACGTCAATCGCTTCCTCCGGAAGGAGAAGTTCAAAATGTTAACCTTGACTCAGGTCTTGTCTGTCCTCGACCCTGGAGACTGGATGGTAGCGTTGGACTTGTAGGACGATTATTTTCACATCCCCGTCTTGCCTGCCCACCGGCGTTACCTACGGTTCACGGTAGGCCACAAGCATTTTCAGTTCACCGTGCTCCCCTTTGGCCTTACCAGCGCCCCTCGGGTGTTCACTAAAGTGATGGCGGTGGTCACAGCTCATCTGCGCAGATCAGGGGTCTTCCCCTATCTTGATGACTGGCTTTTGAAGGGGTGCTCACCCCAGGCTGTCGTCTCCCACCTCCAGACTACGGCGGACCTCCTGCACTCGCTGAGGCTCACTATCAACGTGCCGAAGTCGCACCTGATTCCCTCTCAGAAGCTCCTTTTCATCGGAGCAGTTTTGGATACAGCGCAGTTTCGGGCCTATCCTCCTGAGCAGCGAGCCCGGTGAGAATGACCCTGAGGCTGCTGGGCCACATGACATCCTGCATCCTGCTGGTGGATCATGGCGTATGCGGGCTCTGCAGATGGACCTGAAGTTCCAGTGGGCACAGCATCAGGGAAATCTTTCAGATGTCGTCCAAATCTCGGAGGGGACTGCAAGTCAGTTGCAGTGCTGGCTCACGAACTGGGATTGGGTCAGCGGCAGATCCTTCTCCCTTCCCCAGCCAGAGTTCGCAGTGATGACGGGTACGTCACTCCTGGGATGGGGCGGTCACATGGGAGAGTAGGAGATCAGAGGCCTCTAGTCTCCGGCGGAGTCCGGGCTCCACATCAACCTTCTGGAGCTCCGGGCGATTCGTCTTGCACTGAAGGCATTCCTTCCTTCCTTCCTTCTGTCAAAGGAAGAGTAGTGCAGGTGTTCATGGACAACACCACCACCATGTGGTACTGCAACAAACAGGGCGGGGTGGGGTCGTGGACCCTATGTCAAGAGGCTCTTCACCTTTGGACATGGCTGGAACATCAGAGCATGACCCTGGTGGTTCAACACCTGGCAGGTTCCCTGCACGCCAGGACGGACGAACTCAGCCGCCGGTGCATGATGGATCACGAATGGCGTCTTCACTCGGAGGTGGTGTAAGGTCTCTTTCAGCAGTGGGGAGTGCCTTGGTTAGATCTATTCGCCACCGAAGAGAACGCGCAATGTCAGCAGTTCTGTGCGTTGGAGTTTCCAAGACGGCACTCGCTCGGCGACGCCTTTCGTCGCGATTGGAATTGCGGCCTCCTGTACGCCTTTCCGCCTGTATCACTTCTGCCCAGAGTGCTGAAGAAGATCAAGTGCGGCTGGGCCCAAGTCATTCTTGTGGCTCCGGACTGGGCACAAAGAGTCTGGTACCCCGAGCTCTTGAGCATGGCCATCGATGCTCCGATCAGACTGCCTCTTCGGGAGGATCTTCTGTCGCAGCAGCAGGGGACGGTCCTCCACCCGAACCCGTCCAGCCTCCACCTTCTTGCGTGGAGATTGCACGGCGACAGTTGACAGCTTTTGACATTCCCCCCGAAGTCTGTAACGTCATCTTGGCAGCCAGGAATCTCTCCACTAAAACGGTATACGTCTGTAGATGGAACAAATTTGTGGCATGGTGCATAGCAAAGGCTGTGGATCCCCTTTCTGCCCCTCTTTCAGAGGTTCTCCTCTTCATTCTTTCTTTGGCCCAGCAGGGCTCTGCTCTGGGCACTCTTAAAGGCTATCTTTCGGCCATTTCGGCCTTTCTTCGTCTTCCTAATCAGCCTTCTCTTTTCAAGCCCCGGATTGTTAACAGATTTCTGAAGTGCATTACTCATCTCTTTCCTCCTTCTCCTTTCGTAATGCCCCAGTGGGACTTGAATCTTGTCCTCACTTATCTTATGTGTGCTCCCTTTGAGCTACTACATAATTGTCCTCTTCATCTCCTTACTTTGAAGACTGCTTTCTTGCTTGCCATGACCTCTGCTCACAGGGTGACTGAGCTTCAGGCTTTATCTTCCAAACCTCCCTTTCTTGCTGTCCATCCGGACAAAGTGGCTCTTCGTACTAGGCCCTCTTTTCTACCCAAAGTGGTTACCTCTTTCCACATAGGTAAGACCATCACATTACCCACCTTCTTTCCGCCTGCGCACCCTTCCAAAGAGGAGGAGAGACTCCACCGTCTGGACCCAAAACGTGTGCTGTCCTTCTACCTTGACCACACTAAAGACCTCCGGGTGGATGATAAACTCTTTGTGGGTTATGTGGGCGCAAAGAAAGGTCGGGCAGTGCACAAACGTACCATCTCTCGATGGGTTGTCCTATGCATTAAGATCTACTATTCTTTGACTAAAAAGGAACCTCCAGTAGGACTGCGCGCCCACTCTACCAGGGTGACGGCAGCCACTACTGCTTTGGGACGAAGAGTTCCGTTGGTTGTCATCTGCCAGGTAGCCACATGGCATCTTTGCACATGTTTACAAAGCATTACTCTCTGGCGAGCCAAGTCCGGAGAGACGGCTTTTTCGGCTGTTCTGTTCTCCAGGACTTCCTAGTGTGAACTTAGTTCACAGACCCACCTCCAGGGTTGGTATTGCTGGGGTATCTATTCTAAGGTAAGGAATCTATAACTAATAGGCTCTTTCAGATGAACAAGTTACTTACCTTTGGTAACGATGTATCTGTAAGTGACATATATTAGTTATAGATTCCTTACCGCACCACCCATCCTCCCTGTTCTGCGAACTGACTTCTAAGGATAGGGACCTCTAGGCCTTACAGGGCCCTGGTTTGGTGCACCAGTGGTCAGTGTCTTGCATGACTCTGCGCTTCTGGCATGGAAAGTCGTGTCAGAACTGACATCAGCGTGCAGGGATGGCGTCTAAGTAGACACCGCAACGTCATCCCGGTGACCACGACGCCGACGACGGACGTGGAGTCGACCGACGCCACCTACCGATGTGCAGGGGTACTGCTAAGAAAACATTTCTCCGGATCTAGTCTGACGCCTGGGGGTAATTCTAAGGTAAGGAATCTATAACTAATATATGTCTCTTACAGATACATCGTTACCGAAGGTAAGTAACTTGCTCGTTACCTGTTACACTTACAAAAGTCACAGTTGGCGTATACCACAATACACCTATATTTAGCGGCTATTGCAGCTTATTTACAGAACCGGAAAACGCCAATCACTTTTCTGCATTCTTGTAATTAAAGCCTTCATGGAAGGATTAAAAGAATCATTCCACCAGGTACACTTCCAATACCAGCGTGGAATTTATAACATTGTCTTAACACGGCTTATGGGGGCCACCATTTTAACCAATGCCTAATTGTCAACTGCGATTATTAACATAGAAAGTAGCTTTCCTTGTAGCAATAACATCCTTACGAAGGGTCGGCGAGATACACGCACTCACAATCGAAAAACCTTACTTCCAAATGTTTTCAGACAAAGTACGTTTACGTACAGACCCGAAATTTGTACCCAAGGTCCTTTCTCCTTTCCATTTAAATAAAACTTTGGAGATACCAGTTTTCTTTCCAAATCTACAAACTGTTACAGAATGTTCTTTACATATACTAGATTTTAAAAGGGCACTTATGTACTACGTGAAACGTACTAAACTCTTCAGAAAAACAAAACAACTTTGTTTCTTTTTCAAATCCAACAAAGGAAACACTATATCCAAGACAGTTATAGCAAGATGGATTGTTAAATGCATTCGAATGTGTTATGCAAAAGCAAAAAGAACATTAACAACTATGCCAAAAGCTCATTCAACAAGCAAAAAAAGGAGCAACCATGCCTTTTTAGGAAATATCCTTCTAAACGCCATTTGTAAAGCGACAACATGGATAAACCCACACACTTTCACAAAGCATTATTGTGTGGATGTTCAGTCAAGACAAAAAGCTTTAGTTGGACAAAAGTTCCCCTTCGCTGCTAGGCCCCCCCCCCCTCTCCCCCCCGCGCTAAGCTTTTTTTTTTGGGGCTATTTGGGGTAGTTTGCGCTTAGGCCCCTGTAACGTTTTGTCCACATAAGGTGTCCACGTCAAATTTGCACCTTTTTTTTTTTTCCCCAACACCCTGAGGATTCTAAAGGTACCCAGGGTTTGTGGATTCCCCTGGAGAGGACCCAGAAATTAGCCAAAATACAGCTAAATTTTCTTTTTTTTATAGGAAAAAGTGCTGCAGAAGAAAGCGTCTGTTTTTTTTCCCTACTAATGGCATCAACAAAGGGTTTGTGGTGCTGAAATCACCATCTTCTCAGCTTTCAGGGACAGGCAGACGTTTGTTAGAAAACCAAAATTTTCTACACAGTTTTGGCATTTGACTGGGACATAGCCTATTTTTCCTATTTTTGTGCTTTCAACCTCCTTCCAGTCGGGGGTAGAAATGGGTGTGAAAGCAATGATGGATCCCGGAAAGCTATACATTTCTGAAAACTAGAAAGAATTCTGAATTCAGCAAGGTGTCATTGTGCAGATCCTTTAAGGTTTTCTTTATAGAAACAGTTGAAAATAGAAAATATTGAAATGGAGTTGAAAAAAACAGCCATTTGTACCAATGTTTTCACCTGTAACTACTTCTAAGTATGACAGATTTTTGAAAGCAATATACCGTTACATCCGCTGGACCCTTCAGGTTGTGGGGGTATATAGGACTTGTAGGTTCACCAAGAACCCGAGGAACCCAGAGACAATAACTGAGCTGCGTCTTACAATGGTTGTTCATTGTGTACTGGGTGTATAGCAATTCATTTGGTAAAATATAAAGAGTGAAAAATAGTTACCAAGGAAACCAATTGTGCCTAGCTGTGGATTTTGAACCCTAGCTCAGCCGGCACCTAGGGAAACCTAGCAAACCTATAATTTTTTTAAAACTAAACACCCAGGGGAATCCAGGATGGGGTGACTTGTGTGGCTCTCACCAGGTTCTTTTATCCAGAATCCCCTGCAAACCTCAAACTTTGTCAAAAAAACACATTTTCCTCAAATTTCTGTGATGGAAAGTTCTGGAATCTGCGTGGATCCACAAAATTCCACCCACCCCACATTCCCCAAAGTTTCCCGATAAAAATGGTACCTCACTTGTGTGGTCGGGCCAAGTGCCCGTGGCAGGGAGGGGCCCAAAACATATTGTGGAGAGATCAAAATGACCCATCACAAAACGACCTGGTTATGCAAGGGGGGGGGGGGGGTCACCTGGGTTTTTGGCCCCGGGTCGGCGGCCATCTGGGGAAACCTGCCAAACCCACATGTTTCTGAAAACTAGACACCAGGGGGAGTCCAGGGAGGTATGGCTTGTTTGGACCCCCCACCAACATTTACCTACCCAGAATCCCCTGCAAACCTCAAATTTAGCTGGAAAAAAAATCACATTTTTCTCAGGTTTCTGTGTGGGAAAGTTGTGGGATTACCGGGCTGACACAAATTTCACACCACACAGCGTTCCCCTCAGTCTCCCGCGAAAATGATACCTCACTTGTGTGGGTGGGCCAAGGGCCTGCGACTGGGAAGACCCCCTTGCAAAACCAGGTTGTTTTGTGATAGGTAATTTTGACGTCTCCACAATACGCTTTGGGCCCTTGCCTGTCGCGGGTACTTGGCCCACCCACACGATTGAGGTACCATTTTTATCGGGAACCCTGGGTGATAGGAAATTTGTCACAAAGATGAAACCCTGGGTCTAGAACTCGAACGGAGTGCGGGGGAGTCTCTTTTAAAGGACAGTTTCCCTCACCCACCCATAGGTGGCATGCTTCATCATAGGGTAAGCTCCTTGCACCGCGAACCTTGTCGCAGTGTGGGCTACAATCCCCTCACTGAGAGAGAGGAGCTCAGGGATGATTTAGATGTAGAGAAGAGGTATCCTAAAACCTTAAGAAGAGCAGGGTGTGGAGGGAATGAAAGGAAGTGAAAAGTGATCTTAAACTAACTCCCTGGTGTGTCAGAACAACCTTAAATAGGACACGCAGATGTCAGGATTAAAAAGGTTGAGCTATGACCGGGAGATTCGACCTGTCATAGACTAGTGGTCTTATACATAAAAAGGGGGGAGTAAGAGGATATAGGCCGGGGCCACCCTCCAAGGCCAGACTTATGTAATGAAATAAAGGACCCAACCTTACTTTCACGGGGAGTGTGTTGTTCCTTCACTTGGGAAAAACATTACATTTTTCGTAAAACCCTCACCCACCAGGGTTACCCCTTGGTGGCATGCTTCATCATAGGGTCCTTCCCGTTCCGCTGCGGAACGGGGCGTGCTGCGACCAGACGAACTACGCGGGAGCACTGATTTTCAGACTATGAGAGGCAGGTGTTCCGGCAGGGAAGGAGTGAAGTAAAAGAAAAAGTGTGTTTAAAATTACCTGGCTAGTGGGTAATGTTACTTTATTCCGACCCCTAGTCGGTAAGATTAAAAACAGGGGATAATTAGGATTGTTGGAATTAATGTTCCAAAACCCTAATGGTCGACATGTTTCAAGCCTACCCCTCTCGGCTATTCTTCAGGACCTAGTATAGTAATTGGTCAAAAAAATAGTTCTACTCCTATAGTTGTTTCTCTAATCACAACTCACAAAAACAAAGTGCATCAATCGCACATACTTGCTCAGGTGTACAATTAATTAATACCACCTGGTACTTGCATTATCCATTTCTGGAAAACAAGAAAAGACTGTGAAAGAACAATGATTATTTATCTCCATGTCGGCTCTGCCGTACTAGGAAAGGCTAAACCATTATGCCCTTCAACCATGTGTGCACCTCTTAGGTGAAGAAAAAACATTCCATAAGTGACTTTTCTGCTTGTTCGTTTGTGGTTGCCCGTGGCACTTCTAGTGAGTAGTAAGCAGTCACTAAACTAAAAAGAAGTTTGTCCATACTGAGACATACAACATACGTAACACACATGACATGTCTATGGTTCTCGTTGTCTCATTCAGCGAGTGAATGCTTTCTCCAAAGACTGTAAATTAATTTGTAAGAGTTAGCACCAAACAAAAATACACATAACACGTACATTTTGTTACTGAAGCCAGCGCTTCATGGTTTCACCGGCGGGGAGTTCAGCTTCTAGTCACACACTGTTGCGGGAAAATATTTAAAGTTAGTGGTATTTTGAGAAAAAGAGAGCTTGCTCGTAAAATTAGGGAGTCGCTGCGTTAGGGGATTGTTTAGAACTCACCTCGTCTCAGCCGTACTCCTCAACTATACCTATTTGTTTGGGAACCGCATCTTACCCGTTCCCGCTGCGGTGATAGAATAAAAAGGACCCGTGTGCTCAGTGGTTCGTTCTGCAAAACAAATGGTGCGCTGACCTCACAAAATGGCTGCAGGGGATGGGCTAATGGGGACCAGCAGGAAGTGTGAAAAACGACCCCAGCATAATAGTAACGCTGGGCTCTGGTACAACAGCGATATTTAGCTAGTTTTTCAAAGAACGATGCCATGTAGAAAGGCAGTGTTAAGACAAAAAACTGATTTTGGCAATTTGGTATTGATTTAGCTACATACCCTGATTATGGTGGTAAACGTTGGTTGCGTATTTGCAGAGCTACATGTGAGGGCAAAAAAGGTCTCTACCCAATTAAAAAAAGGTTTTCTCTTTTTCTCTTTCATACGTGATTATGGTAATAACCACAAAGGGTCTGTTGGTGTATAGAAAAGGGGGCTATGGCACGTATATAGCCCTCTCATGGGGAGACACCGTTGGGTCAAAAATGCTGTAAAATTTAGAGGTCTTTCTTGGTCATTTATTATTTGGAGAATTGTGGTCACCATTATGGGGAACCCTTCATTGCCACATTTTCATAAAAAGGTTTTGCACCCTACGTTTTTGAGAGAAAAACTGTCTGGTTTGTCATAGTGTAGGGTCTTGGTCTGGTGTCTTTTGTGGATGAGATTTAAAGGTGTGATGTCTATCTTATGAAACTACCCCAAGGTATGTTGTCGTTCAGACCCTCTATGTGGTTCTCAATTTAAAAACCCATTGTTGCTCTTTTTCGAGGAGTATGGCTTCTACTGATTCGTGGTGTTCCATTGATTCTAGTATGACCCATTTAAAATCTTGAACCGTATGTTTTCCCCCAAATGTAATGTGCTGACATCTTGGTAGTTGTCCTCTCGCAACGCACGTTACTCCTGTGTTCACAGATTCGAGTCTTCACCTTCCTTGTGGTCATTCCAATGTAGTTAAGGCCACAGGGGCACTTGATCATATAGACAACCCTCTCTGTGTTACAATTTGTGAATTTCCTAAGTTGCCATGTGATCCTGTCGTTTAGTGTGAGAGTCTTGGTGGGTTCTGTTAAGTGACAGACGCTACAATTGCCACACGGGTAATGGCCTGTTATAGGGGCAAGGGTCCCCTGATTGGTCATTCTTGTGTTTGAACGTTTTTTTGGACGTGTGTGTACTAGGATGTCTTTTAAACTTCTGCCTCTCTTGTGCGAGAACATTGGGCTTGGTATTGTCACTGTTGAGAATCCTCCAGTGTTTGTTAATGATCTTTGTTACAGCATTTGCCGCTATGTTGTAGGTTGTAATACAGATTGGCCTCTCTTCCTTCCCTTTCAAGCTTGGTGGCTCCAAAAGAGACTCTCGGTTGTTGTTTCTGGCTCTCTTGTTTGCTCGTGACACAGTTCTCTTTGGATACTTCCTCGTGATTAGTTTCTCAGTTAGGCGGTCTGCCTGTTCCTTGTAGTCCCGTAACTCTGAACAGTTCCTCCTTAGCCTCAGGAACTGCCCAAAAGGAAGATTCTCCCTCAGGTGGCGCGGGTGGAAACTGTCATAGAGTAAAAGGCCGTTTTTTGCTGTTGCTTTTTCGTGTGTAGTTGTCCTCAATTGATTGTCCCCATCTATTATGATGTTTAGGTCGAAGAACACTAGTTCTTTCCTGCTCAAGGTGCACGTGAACTTGAGGAACTCATCTTGTGTGTTGAGCCAGAGTAGGAAGTCCTGTGCTTTGTCCTCGTCTCCTTCTCAGACCACTAGGACATCGTCAATGTATCTTTTCCATAACTTAATATTGTTCCTAAAGGGGTTGGGAGGTACGAGTATTTTGTGGGTTTCTAGGTGGTGGGCACAGAGGCAGGCTATACTTGGGGCAAAAGTGCTGTCCATACTGGTCCTGTGTTGCTGGAGGTATAACGTGTCCTCAAAACGGAAGAAATTTCTCGTGAGGGCCCACTTGCAGCATTCCAAGACCAAGTTTCTGGGTGTCTGGTAGGCCCATTCTTCTTCAAACAGAACCTCCTCAATGATGTTGAGGGTGTCAACATGTGGGAGGCTAATATAAAGGCTTTCCACGCCTAGGCCCATGAGTAGGTGTGTCTCCGGGTTGAAATGAAGATCCTTCAAAAGGTTTAGCACCGCTTTTGTGTCCTTCAGATATGTTTCTGTCTTTTCTATTATCGGTCTTAGGAAAGCACCTGCGAATTTTGAAAGGGGTTCCAGGATGGAGCCGATCCCTGACTCGATCAGTCGTCCGGGAGGACTTTCCAGTGCTTTGTGGATTTTTGGTATTGTGTAGAAGTAGGGTGTTGTGGGATTTTTGTTATTTAGAAACGCCCCTTCCTTTGCTGTGATCCAATCGTAATAAAACCGGCGGACAAAGGGGGAGCAACGGTAGTACAGACTACAGAAGCATACCGAGAGGAATGTCTATGACTCTTGGGGTACATGCGAAATTACATCCCGTTGACAACCGACCCGACAGAATTTCTGAGGATTAAGATCACGAGCAGGATTGAGGAGGCGCTGACACACGATTGGGTCACAGCAAAGGAAGGGGAGTTTCTGAATAACCTTTACGGTTAGAGCGGATTGTGCCAAAAGCAAGAGTGTCTACTTTGAACAATTTCTTAAACAATTGCACAGCAGTGTAGAAGTTATCTAGGTACAAATGGTGACCTTTGTTAAAAAGTCCTCTGGCAAGTTCCCACACATTTTTATCTGAAACTCCTAAAGTGGACGGACACCGGAGGGGAGTCAATAGTGGAATCCCTACCAGTGTACACCCGGAAATTATAGACATATCCTGTCCTACTCTCAGACAACGTATACATTTTATTTCCATAACATGCCCTCTTGCTAGGAATGTACTTCCTAAAAAGCAAACGGCCCGTGAACAGGATCAAAGACTCATCAACAGCTATTTCTTTCCCTGGAGTATAGATCTCTGAAAATCGACCTGCAAAGTGATCAAGGACAGGCTGAATCTTAAAAATGTGGTCACAGTCAGGGTGATCTCGTGGCAACGCAGAAGCATTATCAACAAAATGCAGCATCCGAAGCAAAAGTTAATACCGATCCTGACTCATAATTGCAGGAAATATGGCCGTTGCCATGAAGGGACTGGTAGACCAATACGAAGCCAGGGACGGCTTCCTTATCAACCCCATCAAAACTGTTAAACCCCAAAACTTCTTCATCTCATCCAGATTTGTGGGAGTCCACCGGGAAGGTCTAGAGCGGGGCCTAAGTCTGGCACTGTAGTCCCTCAAATACTGTTCAGCATACAAATTAGTCTGCTCAACAATCTCAGCCAAAAATACATCATCCATAAACAACTGAAAAAACTGTAAAGGCTAAAATTGTTCCCAATTCACTTTACACCCTGCATCACCTCTAAAGGCAGGCAACACCAGCTGCTCCATGTTTGGATCAACCCAGAGTCCAGCACTTCCACAGGAAAGCCTTGCAGCCCCAGGCTGCAATCCAGATGCCTCTTGCTGCACCTTCGACACATAAGTGTCCTCCTCTAAAACAGGCACTTCATCCGCACTGGGAGTAGCTTCATCATCAGATGATTCCTCGTGGACAGAAAACTCACTGCCAGAATCTTGCACTTCCTCCTCTGCCTCAGACGCACTGTCAGTCTCCTAATCATGGTAAGAGGAAGATTCAAAAAGCATACGAACCACCTGCTGAGCGGTAATTCTGCGTCTAGCCATAATCCTTACTAATAAAGGTAACTTGTCAAACAAGTCAACAACAACAAACACTTTGTAAAATAAGTAATAAACAAAATGTGGCTTTATCACAAAGACAATACCACTCACTTGCCAGAAACAGCTAGACTCACCACCACCTACTCTGCACAGACACAGCAAGGACCAACAATATCCCAATAAAAAAGGAAAAGAAAATTACACATAAGACAACGCAATACACATCATGCACAAATCCAAAAGAATTTCATGCTCAAAACATAAACTAAATATGCTGCTATTATGACACCACTTACAAAAAATTCATTCATACATGACAAAGATACTCATTTGGAGTAAACATAACAAAAATGTTTTTCTTATCAAACACATGCAACTACACAAACTGCAGATCAACCACTGCCGAAACCGCAAACAAGAATCAAAAGCTTTGCACTAGAATAAAAAGGAGACATAAAACATTACAATCACGTATGTAATTAATGCACCAGTCCACACACAATCCACCAGCCAAGCTGGGGGGCAGGTGGGCCTAAAAGCATAAGGCCAATCTGCCCCCAAGAGGGGCAGAAACAGCCAAAATATTCACCCCCTAAAAGATGAGCGACCCTTGCCCAAGGGAAGCTTCCCCCAATCGCACAAATAGATTTTGACAAAATCCTTGGTGTCTAGTGGCTTCTGTTCCCCTTGGGGGCAGATGGGCCAAAAAATGTAAGGCCGATCTACCCCCAAGGGGGGCAGAAACAGCCAAAATATTCACACCCGTAAAAGGGGAGCGACCCTTGCCCAAGGGGCCACTCCCTAACAACAACATTTAAAAATCCCTGGTGTCTAGGCTTCTGCCCCCCTTGGGGACAGTTGGGCCTAAAAACATATGGCCGATATGCCCACACATGGCACAGAAATGGCCACAATGATCACCCCACAAATGGGAGCGACCCTTGCCCAAGGGACCGCTCCCCAACAACAACAACATTAAAAAAATCCCTGGTGTCTAATGGCTTCTGACCCCCAAGGGGGACAGAAACGGGCAAAATAATTGCTCTCCAAAGGAGAGCAACCATTGCCCAAGAGGCCGCTCCCCAACATAAAAAAAAGAAAACCCTAGTGGCCTAGTGGGGCACACAAAATTAAAAATACGTAAGCCGATCTTCCCCCCAGGGGGGCAGAAACGGCCAAAATAATTGCCCCTAAAAGGGAGCGACCCTTGCCCAAGGGGTGCCACATGGCCCATAGGGACCTTGTCGTCTTCACTAAGTTAGCATGAGTCCGTTGCAGCCTGCCTGCTGCTTTGCGAAAGTTACTACATGTCTTTATTTTTTGCAATATTTTCTATGGCTGCTTTCACATGAGAACTCATCGCTGTGTTTGCTCTCTGCATGTTCCTGGGATTTTGACTGAACATTATGTGCAAGGTCGAACAACAATGCCCCTTGTTATTTTGTTCTGGCCAGTCCTTAGCCCTTAGACAAAACATAACGATGCAGCTGTTGTTTGAACAAATGTACCTGGGTTTTATTAGAATACACGAATAGGTAGCACACACTTGGAGAGGGAACTTTCCAGAGAGAAGAGCGAGACAGCACCTATGGTGTAGATCTACCATCTATAGGCTAAGGTATGGGGTCTGCTGATAAAGCCCAGAAATCTTCTAATATATAATAATACTTTTTCTTAGCAAGGGGAGGGAGGTTAGGCTCCATTGTCTTTTTATGATGACATCTCCCTTCATGATTTATGGACTAGCTGCTATGCTGACTATATTTGTATTATGCATTTTCCTGCTTGTTGTGGCACGTATACTGCATGTTAGGGCATGTTAGTTAAAATAAATATTTTAAACTGTTTCGTGTCTCGGTCAGATCTTATTGTCGACAAGTACAAGAGTGCGAGCGAAAGGGTGTGTCTTGTTGCCGCGATTCCTGAGATATCTGGGAGTGTTGTGTACTGGGGTGTCTAATCATTTGTTTCTCTGTAAGTGAGAAGTAGAGCAAGTAAGACACTATTGCTAGTCGGTCCTGGGCTCGTGGGTACTAAGGTGGTAAGAAGACCCAGTCCCTATACACCAAGTTCCTATAATCCTGCGCATAGTTCTGTGTTTGTGCAGAATCCCTGCAACAGGGGCCGCTCCCTGCAAACATGAAAATGACAACAAAAAAAATCCTGGTGTTTAGTGGGCATTCCTTCTGCACGATCGCACCCCATGCACGATCGTGCAGCAGGAATGCACAAAGATACATTGGAGGAAAGGAAAACCCTTTTCTTTCCTCCGATGCCTCTTAGTTTAAAACTCCCTACCCTCCCTGAGAGAAACTTACCTGTTACTCCTGGACGCGCTGGAAGCAAATCGCTTCCAGCGCTTCCGGTGCCTCTAATGACGTCAGCGCGCTTACGTTATTAGATGACGCGGAGGGGATGCGGGGGGCCCATAGATGGGCAGCCCACGGGGGGAGCGCCAGTGCTTCCCCCTTGGGTGGGTGCTAGGGCGGCCGGGAGCCGTCTGACGCACACGCCCACCGTGACGTCAGACGGCTCCCGGCCGTCCGACACACGCAACCGGTTAAAATGTTATTTCAAACAACTGCACCATCTCATGCCTAAAGCCACCGCGTGGAGGGGTATTGTTTACAGTCTATGCATAGCATGTGTATCAGCAGCCAACACATGCTACGAATGGATTATGTTACCCTGTAAGCATATATTGGTAGCATATAGTGCTGCAGATTCACATGCACCCTCCCGCCTCCCCGGCAGGTATTATTAGATGGTGCCAAAATACCTACATACACAGCATGTCTAATAACAAACGCTTACTAATCAGATTATATCCTCACTCTATGGCAAGGTGAAAACAAACTTTCTAATGAACAAAGCATTCGACATGCGCAAAGCCTTGAGGGGAGAGGAGAAATAACGCACAATGCTGATCATAAGCCTTCCTCAGGGAAAAACAACTTGCAGAGTCCGGGCCCAACACTAGATGGCAGGTGTATGCAGAGCATGTGAATCTGCAGCACTACACGCTACGAATTGATGCTTACAGTGTAAGTAACATAATCCTTTCTCATGAATATTCCTCTACAGGGATCTGTGTGTAGATGTTAATGATGCATGTTACTTCACATCCAGGGAATGTGTGAATGCCGGTGCAAGTTGAAGTAGTTCATGTGTGTGGCCCTCTGTTCAATGGTCTCTGCTTGCAGGCTGCAGGATTTGGTGGGCTGAAAAATGATTTCACTTAAATGCCTACCAACAATATAAGTAGGCTTTCCTGTTTTCAGTTTCTATTTTTGGTAAATTCTGGTGGGGTTTTTTCAGTGTTTTCAAGTGATATCAATACCTTAAAAAAACAGTGGTTATCAGTGGTTCCACATTTTCGCGCCATTAAAAACTACAGAAAGTGTTTTTCCGGTGTTTTTGGAACGTTTCGCTTTTATTATTGCTTGCTTTCTGCACTGATAGCGCATGGTATGTAGACAGTGTAAGTATAGTGTATATGAGGTCCAAATAGATTTTTGCAAATTAAACTTATTGTAGTACACCATACAATACTTCCACAGTGAGTCTTTGGTCATGTGCGCTCGCTCTTTCATTCCCATGTAAACTTTTGTGAAAAGGCCATCTCAACATTGGCACTTGAGATGGGCAATGCCAAAACAGCCAGTACACAATTTGTTAACTCTGGCCACTGACATAGCTTTCCATGCCAATACTTGTTCACTTGAAGATTGCGATTCTCAGGGCCGGTTCTGCAACATTTGCGCTGATCTGGGCGCTTATGCCCTCAGAGTTATTGAAACGGTCAAAAATTAAGCAGCACTTTTGAAACTACGGAGGAAATTCCCCTTTACGGAAGGGATCTAGAACAGAGTACCACAGTGAGGTTTCATTGACTTCAAATGCCATTGGTGGTGAAGGGACATTTCTATGCATCATTGCAAGCCATTTCTCATACATTGTAAAATAAAAGTTCCTGAATTGCTCTTCACCATTGCTTTGCTCACCAAGTGGCAAGCACTCTAACATGGAACATGTTGCAGTGCCAAAGTCAATAAAGGTGTCGCCCAGCCTACTCTCAAGGAGATGTTTCACATCTACACCAATTATGCTGAACACTTCGCAGACAAGGGTGTTTTCAGACTCTAGTTTTTTATTATGTCCACTACAGCAGTTATGTTTTCCTTTAAAAATCTAGGAATGCAGTAGAGTGTACTTTTTCACATCACTATCAATATGTGACCAAAGATCCTCACATTTCTTGCCTTTGGCATCATCACTCAGCAAAAAATTCTGTAAACGGTTGCCACATGGATAATATAGCATTCATAGCCCCTTGGATTGAGAACCATCAGCTAAGGGACACAGTTGGGATGGCTCTTTCTTTGATGCCACACAAAGCACGAAATGATAAATATTTGTGTTTTAGTTCCTGTGCATAAGAAAACAGTGCATCAGAATGGACTAAAAAGTATTTTTCCTTTCTTTGAATGGCATTTAGTTTGTGGTTGTGCAGGTGTTTTTTCAGTGTTTATATGTTTTCACTGGTGACGGCTATTTCTCTTTCAGTTGGGTTTTTATCAGTTATTATAGGTTTAAACCTAAAACCGGACAGCCTAAATATAAGGCTACAGCCCAAGAACAAACTGTGAATTTTTGGTATGCCAGTAGTCTGTTGACATACTAGGATGCTACTTGGTAACGCAGTCTGTGTGCATATGGGACAGAGTTGAGCAGAGACTATTTAAGGATCCAAATGGTCCTACAGTTTTCTTAATAAGTGTATGTAAATGGCATTCATTGCAGTGCATACAAAATGTTTGGGCTCTGCATGCCAAGGTGACAACCGTAGTTGAGATTTTCCAATGCGAGGCATATCTACTGAACACAATGCATTATATTATAAGTTAGAGCTGGGAACTGAATTATATGTTCTGGGTTCAAACACAGTAACTCTGGAACTATACAAGCTGTATGGATGATTCCAGGGTTTACAGAATTCACATGATCACCTGCAGCCAATGAACATTAACACTCCAAAAGCAGTGGTATGATGGTAAAATTGTGCATGGGCAGCCTGGTGGTACAGGATGAATTGGGAAAAGTGCAGACTTGCACATATATAGGCAGGAAAACATCTCTAGAGCTCCACAACCCAGATGAGGATGTTCAGTTGCTTTAGTTGCTCTTGTTTCCTGGGCTGCAAATGATCCATCATCTCCTGGATGGTTCTCTCTGGTTAAGCGACCTCCATGGAGACCTTCAGTAAGCTCATCCTTGTGCAGGTCTTCAAGATAGTCGAGGCAACTACTTGTCATGCTTTACACTTGAGCTCCCCTTCCTCTGGTCATTCACATGTTTCTCTAGTGAATGTGGTTTGTCCCCGACCGCCAGCAAAGGATCTAGCCCAGGCAGGCACTCTTCTTCTGTACTGGTGCGCAGGCTCATACATGTCAGTACAGAGTACATACAAGTAGCCATAATAGAAAGGCTTTCTTTAGCTGACTTTGATCTGGCCTTGCTTCCTGCCATTGGCCCCAACGTCCTTCTTGGTTCGAAGTTTTAAATCTTTCTGCAGTCCTGAAAAAGTGTCCAGGTTTTTGTCCTTTTCTTGTGGGGGTCACATGCCAAACTATTCAGAACTGGTCAAGATTAAGAGTTGCACTCCTGGCTGGTGCAGCTGCAGACCTCTTCTTGCTGGGCGACAACAAGCAATTAGGAAAAGGAGCCAAGAAACGATTCACTTATGTAGGAAAGTGCCCCTTTTTGACAAGGTTGCCCTCATTTTTTGCCTGGTACATGATGTGATTTCATCTGAAAGTTCACTGGGTTCCTGCCAACCAGGTCCCCAGTGTCAGAGCTCTTTCCCAAATCTGTACAATTGTTTCCTTAGTTTGCAAAACCTTTAGCACCTTCTGTAAGTCCCTAGTAAATAGTACCCAGGGCCTGAGGTACTAAAGTGGGTCTCTAAGGACTGCAGCACGAATTGTGCCATCCTAAGGGACCTCTCACCAAGCACATGCAAGTCTGCCTTTGTAGTCTGCGTGTCTTGGCACAGACAAAAGTGAAAGCACAACAGGTCACATCCTTGTGTGCCATGTCCCCTACCACTGCATATGATATTTGTAAGTCACCCCTACAGCCGGCCTGACAGTCCTAAAGCAGGGTGCTTAATATTATATCTGCATGAGCAGATATGCCCCTGTGCTGGTCAGTTCTAGTACTACAGGTGCAAGTGACCAGGGAAGCCATTATTAACCATGTACTGGACACTGGTGAAAACAAGTTCCCTGGCTACATGATGGCTTCACTGACACTAGGGATATTTGGTACCAAACATCTCGTATTGGTGAACCCACACTGATGCCAGTGTTGGATTTATCAATAAATGCACCCAGAGGGTATATTAGAGGTGCCCCCTGAAAACCTGCCAGCCTCTGGTGTGCTTGCTGATTGGATTCTGCCAGCCTGCCACCCGAGACACTGTATTGATCTCCTAGCCTTTGCTCTCAAAAAGCCCAGAACAATAGCCTGTCGGGGGTGTAGGTGCAACACCTCCTTCCACATGATGACCTGCTGATTAGCCTCCTTGGGCTGGCGAGCTTCAAAGGAGTCGCCGCCTTTGGAATGCGAATCTGGCTTCCCTCACAGGAGAGTAAGCCACACCCCTGTCTAGTGAGGTAGGTGTGTAAGTAGAAGAGAGAAATCCCTTGGTGGAAATATATATTCTATTAATACTGGGTCGCTAAATTCCCAGGACAAAAATTGTGACCCAAATATTAGAGAATTGTAGATTGAAGATATTCCTACACAACTAAGAAAGGTATATTTAAAAATTCTTGACTTTATTTAAAATTAATCACTTCATATAAAACACATTACACTTAAAATGACATCAAATTCACATACCTATTAAAATACTTTGTTTACATACATTCCGAGCAAATGGAAGTACACTAATAATACAATACAGTAGTTCAACACGAATTTTTTTTTTTACAGAAGCTTTGATCTCTAATATATGACAACAAACATTAAACAGAGAGACAAATATAGACAGTGCAATTTGTCATTAAAAACACATCCGATTGGAATAATTCAGGTGCAAATCCTAGATACAATCTATAATCCTTATCTAAAGGGTGAGCTGTTTCCACGGATTGTGTTGAATAAAGCGTCGACGCGTTTCGATGGTTCTATTGTTTACCCATCTTTATCAAGACAAAATATACGTCTCTCTTGAATGGCACTATATGGTTGCCTTTGATCTCAGTCCTGCAGGCAAATACAATGTATTATTATTTCATATAATTACATACAGCTTGTTATAGGTGGCTAGTAGTTGTCGCGTCCCCCGGACCTACAGATACACCAGACACCGGTAGGGTTAGGTTTCTTTATTACTCGTGCTGTGAGGAGGCTGCACACATCCGTCTCTGTTCCCCTCTCCGTCGATACTGACCTCCCCACACCCCTGACCGGATGTGGTGTCCGGTTCCCCCTTGACCCCTCTGTCTCTGGCAGGGTCCTAGTGCTCTTCCCCAGGTCACTACATCTCCCCCTTTGGTCACAAAGAAATGACGAGCACGTCAACCCGTCGATCGGGTGATGGTCATGGATACAAGCCTGTCAGCTGACGTGCCGGTGTGCTTTCGCCCGTTACATTTCCTCAATTAGTCTCTTGGGCCTCCTGCATGCTCTTCTTGAGCCGGTCTCCATTTGTTGCTCTTCCACTGGTCCTTGCTCCTGTCCGTTGCTTTCTGACCCGTTGTGTTCTGCTATTTCCTCATCTTGATCCTCTTCATGTTTCTCCTTCAGCCCTTTGAAGTGTGAGATATTCCGTGTGATCCTCTTGTGTTCTGATTCCGCTGTGATCATTGGGCCCTTCACTTTCGTTACTGTCAGCGGGTCTTTAGAGAACATGCTGTCAGATTTCCTCTGCTGACGTTGACGCACTATCACTGTGTCCCCTTCCTTCAGGTGTGACGGGATGGCGTGTCGCCTGGCATCTGCGTAGTCTTTCATCTTCCCTTTCGCCTCTCTGTCCTTAGCTGCAATGCTGCTGTTTTCTGGTGCCATGATTGCTTCTACTTGCGGTAGTCTCGTCCTGCATGTCCTTCCCAGTACTAGCTCCGCCGGGCATCTTCCTGTGGTGCTATGTGGCGTGTTTCTGTAGTCTCGTAGCATCTGACACAGAGCTTGGCTGAGCGATATCTGCGCCAGCTTCGCTCTTTGAACTACCTTTTTGATGCTCCCCATGAACCTCTCTACCATTCCATTCGCCTGCGGCCACAGCGGAGTTATCTTTCTGTGGTTTACTCCTAGGTAGACCATGAATCGGTGGAACTCGTCTCCTGAGAACGGAGGACCATTGTCTGTTTTCAGTGTCTCTGGTGAGCCCCAGGCTGCAAAAATGTCATCCAATATTGGTAGGGTTGCTGTTGCTGATGTTGATGACACCTGTCGCACTATAGGAAATCGCGAGTACTCATCCATGACTACCAACAGATAATGGCCTGTGTCCAGCGGCCCAAAGAAATCAGCTGCTAGTGTTGTCCACACCGCTCTTGGCAGTTCGGACATCTGTAGTGGTTCAGGCTTGGCTGGTGAGCCCGTCACTTGACAGAGGTGACATGTCATGATGGTGTTTTCCACCATGCGGTCCAGGCCAAGGAACCACACTTTCTCTCTTAGCAGTTTCTTCGTTGCTACCATGCCTCTGTGTGATTCATGAGCCAAATTGACCAGTTGCCGCCTGAGTGCATTCGGGATCACTATTCTGGTTCCTCGCATCATTATTCCTGTGTCTGTCTCAGACAGCTCTTCATGTATTTTCTTTAAAGCCAACATTTCTTCCTTGCATACTCCTTCTCCCCATGTGCAGTTATTGTTGACGTGCTTCCATCTCTGCCTTCTCACTGTCTCCATGGCCAGCTGCAGCGTTGCATCGTCCTCCATCTCATTTGCTAGCTCCGCTATTGTTATAGGTGCCGGTGTGTTTTGTTTCAGTATGAAATTTAGGTACTCTTCTGCCATGGATGTCATTGCCTGTGCCTGCGGCAGCGGGTGTCTCGACATGTAGTCTGCCGGGTTGTGTTCCTTCCCTGGCTTGTGTACAATCGTGAAATCGTAGTCCATCAGCCTTATGCCCCAGCGCTCGATCCTGGGTGGCATTTTGGCGGCCGGGCTGCCATAGATTGTTACCAGTGCCTGGTGGTCAGTTATGATGGTGAATGGCTTCCCGTAGATGAACATGTGGTAGTGTTCACACGCCCAGACCACTGCTAGGCTTTCCTTTTCTGGTTGCGAGTATGCCTTCTCAATGTCTGTTAAGCTTTTGCTGGCATATGCGACTATTTTTCGTGGTGAGTCTCTCCCTGGTAGGTGTTGCGCTAGTATTGCCCCTAGTCCTACCGGGCTAGCATCTACAGTCAGTTCAGTGCACAGGTGCGGGTCAAAATAAGCGAGATGTTCCACAGTCATCACCGCTTTTCTGATGTCCTCAAATGCCTTGTCGCATTCCTGGGACCAGACGAACTTCTGCCCTTGTCTGGTCAGTTCTCTTAGCGGTGTGCTTACCGTGGCAAAATCCTGTATGTATCGCGCACAGTAGCTGGCAAGTCCTAAAAACGATCTCACTTCTGCCACATCCGTTGGAGGTTTTGCGTTCTTCAGCGTTTCTACTTTGCTGGGGTCTGGCCTCATCCCGTGCTTGGAAAAGATGTGTCCGAAGAAAACCAGTTCCCCTCTCCCCAGCTCGCATTTGTCTCCATTCAGCGTCAGGCCCGCGTGCTCCAGCTGTGAACACACTTGACGCAGAGCGGTATCATGTTCTTTGTCTGTTTTGCCAAATACCAAAATGTCATCACTATAGTTGAGGCTGTTCTGCACCGGCCTTATCACCTGCCTTATTGTCTCCTGGAATATCTCCGCTGCCGATGATATTCCGAAACTCAGTCGCTTGTATCTGAACAGGCCCAGGTGTGTGGAGAATGTCGTGATGTACCGGGACTGGTGATCCAGCTCTAATTGATGGTACCCTTTGCACAGGTCCAGCTTCGAGAATCGGCAGGCCCCAGTGAGACAGCTGATCATGTCATTGAGGTGTGGCCCTGGGTGACGTTCCCTTGCGATTGCGGTGTTTGGGATCCTCATGTCTACACAGATGCGGATCTTTGAGGTGTCCTTCTTTGGAACTGCCACAATCGGTGATACCCACGGCGTTGGCCCTTCAGCATGTTCAATGATGTCTTGTGCCAGTAAGCTGGTTATCTCTTCCTCAACTTGTGGTTGTAGGTGGATCGGTACTCGTCTGTGATGTTGGGCCACCGGCTTAATTGACTCATTGATGTGTAATGTTATCTGTTTTCCTTTTAGCTTGCCGAGACCCTTCAGTATGGCTGGGTATTCTTGTAGAATGTTCTCCGTTTCTGACATGTGGTATGTCATTGCTAGTAGCCCCATCACCTGTGCCGTCACGTTGCTTAGCAGGCATGGTGCTGGGATATCACCCTTGAGCACGTGTACTTCTTCCTGGTAAGACTTGCCTTTGTATGTTAGAGTTTCCATGAACTTCCCCATGTTTTCTACTGGTCTTCTGGAGCCCCACGTGAACACATCCACGGTCGACGGTGACAGCGGTGGTTTTGCTTTCATTTTCTCGTATTCCGAGCTGCACATGATGGACCAGGGTGGGCTCCTGGCTCCGTCTTCTGCTTCTCCAGCACACGTCGTCGTCGGTCCCTCACGCAGCGGTGGTCGCCAGATGAGGATCCCATCCTCGTCGCCAGTTGTCGCGTCCCCCGGACCCACAGATACACCAGACACCGGTAGGGTTAGGTTTCTTTATTACTCGGGCTGTGAGGAGGCTGCACACATCCGTCTCTGTTCCCCTCTCCGTCGATACTGACCTCCCCACACCCCTGACCGGATGTGGTGTCCGGTTCCCCCTTGACCCCTCTGTCTCTGGCAGGGTCCTAGTGCCCTTCCCCAGGTCACTACATCAGTTAGCACCAACTTAATTTCTCATTCATTTTTTCTCAGATATTTCACTTTTATACCTATTACCTTGAGTATTATTAAAATCTATTCATAATTTCTAAAATTTCATAGACATAGCATTCATAATCTATCTAACATTTAAAATTTAAACATTTAAAATTCTGCCCGTTAGCACTATCGGATGGGCTCCTTCTAGTGTATACCTATTGTCAATCTCCCACCCCAAGTGAGCCTAGTCACGAAGCTAATGGGAAAAACAAACAGGAGGTATTTTACCTTATATCATTTTACTGCCACCTCCATAAATTTTGACCTTTTGAGCATGTTCATAACCTCTGTCCAGAGAGTCTAGAAAATATATATGTGTCCATATCAGCGGTAAATATATATTGATTATTATGACAGGCTTGATTATTGTTATTATATTTTTTATATAGGCAATATTCTGTTCTCACCTCATAAAATCATAGATGGCAATCCTTATAGCTTCAAAACAAAGCAATATTTCAAAATATGTCGCTCTGTCTTTTACATTAAAATCGTGGATTATCAATCTGGGGGAGAAACCTATAATTAGTTTTCCATTTTACTGAATGCGAACTATAAATAATTCGTTTAGGTAACTTAACATACCTTGAAAAAGAATTTTGCACCCCTCACTTATACTCACTCGCCGGTAAAATCTTCAAAGGAGTTTATTTTCATTTAAAAGTTCAAGGTGAGATTAACTGTAGAGACATAAGAGGGGAGAGACGCCATGGCTCTTAGTGCTGTCTTTAATTATTGGTTTAGAAAAAAGGGGGGGAATAGTTTAGTAGTAGGACTTCCCTCTGTTATAATCTCCCTCTTTATTAACTTCAAATTCGTGTGGGGCAGCTGCAGAAAAACGTCCTTCCACTGCGGGTCGTCTAGATAGAATGACCTTCGCGTTCGTGTTTAAATATCTAATTTCAGAGCACGCGATTGGCTCATCTTTTATTGTTCTTTTCCTTCGATTCCAAACAGCTGTGGGCTAAACACATCCCATGGCAGACCCGCTGGCTCTGCCTACAATAACCCGGAAGTCTGCCCATAAGGGTCATGGCCTCTTGATTGCATAGCCTCTGCCTTTCCTAACCCGGAAGTACTCTGGTTCCTGCATGGCTAAAGGCATTTTACTGCCACTTTTGACCCGGAAATTAACGCCCCACATGTACTGTTATTCTCACACTAGTACTAAATCCCATAGCGCTAGTTTAATTTCAATCCATTTTCTTCGTTGTAAAAATTTTAAAAATAGGTTTGAAAAAAACGGTCTTACTGATAGTTTACTCCTAAAGTTAATTTGGATCTATACTTGTTAGATATTTGGGGTCTTCCTTCTTTATGATATTTGAAATGCTGGTCCCCTTATCTTGTGTGCGTCCGCACTTACCTACCCTCTTGTCTTCTAATTGTAAACCTACCCTCATATCTGCTGCTTATTTCTCTACCCTTTAATCATTGGGTTTCTACCTTTTATCTGTATAGTCTTATTCGGGTCTCCAATATTTTTCTCTGCTCCCTCACCACTTTCATTTCTTTATTTATTTTGCTAAAACCCTAAATGTTTCTTATCTTGCTGAACCCCATAATGTTTATTATCTTTAAGAAAATAACCTCCTACTAGATTGCTCTACGCTGTCTCGTCAGGATGATTTCTTTGTCATACTTAATTTATTAAGTATTATTAATTTAACTTAATATTACTTTGAGTTGTTTCATCTTAAGGCTGGTACAAGTATACAACTCTGCTGTCTCATATTAAGTGGCCACCATCTTTCTTTTTCTAACACAAATGTAGGTCTATAAGTTTGGTTCCAGAGTTATACCAGTCAGCATCCTCACAGACTAGTTGCTAGTATGATTAGATTGTCTATTGATTGGCAATCAATTTCATCCAGTCTTCTCGGGAGTTTAATCCCTTTTCAATGGTATCTAGGTAACACATGAACCATTGTTCCCTCATTTTTCTGATAGCATCCAAATTGCCTCCTCTCCTACTGATGGTCACTTTCTCTAATATAAACCAACTAAACTGATTGCAGTTATGGTTCTTACTCAGATAATGATCTGTTAGCGGTGCATTCTCTTTTCTAGTTTTCAGTGCTGACTTGTGTTCCAAAAGCCGAACGTGCAGTTCCCTGCTTGTCTCACCCACATAGCCAAGGCCACATGGGCAGACAAGCAGGTAAACCACGTTCTTGCTACGGCAGTTGTTTAGCGTCTTGGCCACCAACAATTTGCCATTATAATTCAAGCTCTTCACCTCAATACAATTTGGACAGATAGAACAAGTACCACACCTATAGTTTCCTACCGCTTTCTGGTTATGCAAATTGGTTTGATTCTCACCATCTGTTCTTTTATAGGTTCTCACTAGCGCATTTCTTATAGTTTTGTTGCGCCTGAAGGAAAAAAGGGGTTTCGTTAAGGGTATTGGCAAACCGCTGTTTAGGATTTTCCAGTTCCGATTTATTGTATTTTTTATTTTGTTACTCATACCTGAGTATTGACTTACGAACACTATTCTGTCCAGTGTGTTTTTGTTCTTACTTCCTTTATTAGTATTCAGAAGGTGGTCCCTATCATAGAACCTAGCGCGCTTAAAAGAATGTCTTATTAGTTTTTTGGGATAACCCCTATCTTTCAGTTTCTTTTTCATGATTTCCGAGTGGTGATAAAAGTCAGAGAGATTCGTACAGTTACGATGTAACCTCAAGAATTCACCAAATGGGATATTGTCCTTCTGTGATCAGGGGTGGTTGCTTTCATACCTCAATACAGTATTTTTATCAGTAGGTTTTGAAAACAGCTCAACCTCCAATGTCCCTTGCACATCTTTCACTCGGATGTCTAAGAAATCCACACTGGTGTCACTAAATTTGGCTGTAAAATTCAGGTTATCATCGCCCAAATTGAGCCATTCTAGAAACTGCATTAGCTCATTGCTGGCACCGTTCCAAATAAAAATGATGTCATCTATAAACCGGTGCCAGCAAGAGACATTCTCGTAGTATGGTGCCAACTCATTATAAATGTGTCTCTCCTCAAAATCGCTCACATAGAGACAGGCCAGACTAGGGGCACAGGTTGCCCCCATGCTGGTCCCCTTGATTTGTTTATAAAGTTCATCCTTGAAGAGGAAGATGTTGTTTTTTAGAACCAACCTGATACAGCCCAAAATGAATTCTTTATGTCCCCCATTAAGGTCTTCCTTTTCTAGGATGGATGGCATTACCCTGATGGTATCGTCTTGTGGGATGTTAGTGTACAGGGCTTCAATATCAAGGGTGACCATAAGTTGGGTCACCCTATTGAAGCCCTGATCTTCAAAAATAGAGATTGTATGTGCTGTATCTTTCAAATATGCTTTTTGTTTTTGAACAATAGGTCTTAAGAAGAAATCAGCATATTTGCTGAGTGGTTCAAGGAGTGAGCCCAAACTGCTCACAATGGGTCTCATAGGCGGGTATACTACATCTTTATGGATTTTTGGCAGCCCGTAAATGGCTGGAATGGTGGGATTATTGTTGGAAAGAAATTTGTATTCATTGTTGCAAATCCAGGCATCTTCCCTGCCAGTATTTAAAAATCGCGCTACCTCTTTTTTTAAAACCTCCATCTCTGTAAACGGAACAAGTTTGTAGTGATTTTTGACATTTAAAAGCATCCTCATTCTAATTTCATAGTCGCTGGTATCTAGGACCACAACACCCCCGCCTTTATCGGCGGGTTTGATAGTAATAGTGTCGCATTCTTGCAATGATCTCAGGGCCCTCCTGTGGCACAATGTAATATTATTGTTCTGACTGTGGTCTTTTTCTACAATATTTTTAATTTCAATCTCTACTATTTTTTCGAATAGTTCCACATTTTTGTCTAACTGGCTCAAACTGGGAGTAAAGGTTGATTTCGGTTTAAAACCTGAAACATTATGAGTTGGTTCATAGGTCTTGTCTGTAAAAAATCTATTTAGTCTAATCTTCCTAAAAAAACTCCTAATGTCTTTTTCCAATTCGAATTTATTGGGGGGCAGTGGGGGCGAAGCTGAATCCTTTCTTCAAAACCTCTTGCTCATCATCTGTCAAGATCTTATGAGACAGATTGATGATGGGAAATTCTTCTACCTCCAATACCGCTGATTTCTGGTCTTGAGGTAATCCTGGGTTGGGTAGTTTTGAGGTGGATGGTTCCTCATTGGTTCTTCCCTCGTAAAATTCCGATAGTTTCTCTGTCCCCGATTCAGGCGCCTGCCTAAAAAAGGCTCACGCTCAAAATTTGGGACTGATCTTCCTGACTGCTCATTAGTCTGTTCCTCCTCACTACTTGAGCCGGAGGACTCAGAAAATGTTATTCTCTTGCTCCCCCCTCTCGAATAGATTTGTCTCTGATACTGGGGTTTATCCCACTTATGTTCCCTCTTGGTGTTATAGTATTCTTTGCCCAGGAAAGGATAGACTAATTCAGCACTAAACTTTTCTTTATCTTTACTAAGCTTAATAGTCTTCTTGTTAATAAGATATTCCCGGTAGCCATTAATTTCTAGTTCTAATTCCTCCAGTTTCTTCTTTGCATCTTCGAGGGCAGTATTTTGTTTAAGTGCATTTTCTAACTCCTCTATTTGTTTTCTCGCAACAAGGTGAGGTAGGTGTAACACCCCTAAGGTGAGCTAACTGTGAGGAGGACACAATTTTTCAGAGGTAGCCATCTTGGTGATGGCATACCTAGGAATTTTGGGACAGGGTTATGCCACTTCCTACAGGAAGTGATCATATAGGGTGTGTAGTGACCCCAAGGGTATGTAGCCTATTGGCACTACCTTACACTCCCCTAACACCCCTAAATTCAGTATATAGGGGAGCCCCTGGCACCAGAGAAGCAGATCCTGATGACCTACAAAGGAGGACACGAAGAGCCGCGAAAGCAGAGAAGACTGAAGAGACCACCTGAAGAGAGCACCTGACTTGGGCCAAACCCCGCTGACATGTCTTGCCGTTCTCCATCTACTCTGCTGCAAAGACGTCTCGTCCTGCAGCTGTTGTGTCTCCAAAACCTTGGGAGGACTGCCTCCCCTCAAAGACCAAGACCTCACATGAACAGTGGACCTGTTCAAAAGAAACTTCCAAGAAGAGACTGCCGAAGCAATCACTGCACCAGTCGCCTCCGGCCCGAGCTGTAGAGGGGCAACAGTGCCAACAAGGTTCCCCAGCCCTCCAGAGCCCGAGTCCATCGTGGGTTCACCTAACCTGGACTCCACGACGTCGCCTGCAGCCTCTGCACGTTGACCCCCTCAACCGGACTGCTCCGGTAAGAAAAACCCTATGCCTAAAGATAGCACTGCACCCTTCGGCCATGGAGAAGAGGACCAAAGCTGTCCACTCGCACCAGAGCATTGCAGGGCCTGAGCCCAATGGTTGGTTCAGCCGGACTGGCTTCCTAGCCAGAGCCTGCAGTCATTTTCAGCAGTGACCGATCACCATTAAAACCTATTGGGCCTTAATTCTTGCCTCCGATCTGTTGGCTGCAACCCCGGTACCGGCGGGGACTGCCATCTTGACTTGGGCAGAGGCTGCTCGCATTGCTGGGGCTTCAGCAGGCCCCGAGAGCCGCATGGTGGGATTGTGGTGAACCCCTGAGATGCCCAGGGTGTCCTGATGCTTTAGACTCTGCTAGCGTGTCCCGGACTGGTCCTGAACTCCCTGCCAGGCCCATGCACGGCCCGCCCACCATCTTGCAGCTGGCGGCCTCGGACCAGAGGCACCTGGGGGAGACTGGGACGCGCCCCCACTCTCCCAGGGCTCCTGCACACGCCATGGTGCCCACCCTCAGGTTAGAAGGGTCTCCTGGAGACGCCTAGTTTCATCCTGCACCCTCCCAGACAGATTGAAGCCATCCAACCCAGCCCAGCTCTGTGGGAGGCCCTGGGCGTGGCTAGGCTGCGGTGTTTGGACCCTCCCCCTGGCTGGGGGGACTGAGTGGTGACCCCCTGCTCGCCCTGGGGTGTTGCCATTCCGCTGCTATGACCGTCTGCCACTCTGAATGACCCACCTGCCCCTCTCCTGACTTTGGAAGCACCTGGGCTGGTGCCTGTGCCACTTAACCCTTACATCCTGTAAACTCCCCTAAAGCTGGCGCTTACACTCTAATTCAGTCTTGGATCGTGTGCACCTCTACATGCAATGTCTCCTTACGGTCTGGCGAACTCCTCCTCGTTGCTTAGGGGTCACTGCTAAGTTCACTTGCAGGGCACTAATAGTCTGGGCAGGTGAGGGAGGACATTGCTGCCCGTAGCTGGACTTCTGGGAAGTTGCTGGTCACCTCAATCAATCAATCAATCAATCATGTCACTTATAAAGCGCACTACATACCCGCGAGGGTCTCAAGGCGCTGGGGGAAGAGGGGGGTGGTGCTGCTACTGATCGAAGAGCCAGGTCTTGAGGAGTCTTCTGAAGGCCAGTAGGTCTTGGGTCTGTCGGAGGTTGGTGGGGAGGGTGTTCCAGGTCTTGGAGGCGAGGTGGGAAAAGGATCTGCCGCCGGCGGTCGTTTTCCGGATGCGGGGGACTGTGGCGAGGGCGAGGCTGGTCGAGCGGAGCTGGCGGGTGGGGGTGTAGAAGCTGAGTCGTCTGTTGAGGTAGGCTGGTCCGGAGTTGTGGAGTGCTTTGTGTGCGTGGGTGAGGAGCTTGAAGGTTATCCTCTTGTTGACAGGGAGCCAGTGCAGGTCTCTCAGGTGGGGTGTGATGTGGCTGCGTCGGGGGATGTCGAGGATAAGACGTGCAGAGGCGTTCTGGATGCGTTGCAGCCGTCTCAGGAGCTTAGCCGTCGTTCCTGCGTAGAGGGCGTTTCCGTAGTCCAGCCTGCTGGTGACGAGGGCCTGGGTGACTGTTTTTCTTGTTTCGGTGGGGATCCACTTGAAGATCCTGCGGAGCATTCGGAGGATGTTGAAGCAGGATGAGGAAACGGCGTTGACCTGCTTAGTCATGGAGAGGGTGGGGTCGAGGATGACCCCTAGGTTGCGTACATGGTCGGTGGGTGGCGGGGCTGTTCCCAGTGATGTTGGCCACCAGGAGTCATCCCAGGCTGAAGGGTTGGAACCAAGGATGAGGACCTCCGTCTTGTCCGAGTTCAGCTTCAGGCGGCTGGTCCTCATCTATTCGGCGACGGCCTTCATTCCTTCGTGGAGGTGGGCTTTGGCGGTGTGAGGGTCTTTGGTGAGGGAGAGGATCAGCTGGGTGTCGTCGGCGTAGGAGATGATGTTGAGGTTGTGCTGTCGGGCGACGTGGGAGAGGGGTGCCATGTAGATGTTGAACAGCGTTGGGCTGAGGGAGGAGCCTTGGGGTACGCCGCAGATGATCTTGGTGGCCTTGGATCGGAAGGGGGCGAGGCGGACGCTTTGTGTTCTGCCGGAAAGGAAGGATGTGGTCCAGTCCAGGGCCTTCTCTTGGATCCCGGCGTCGTGAAGGCGTGTTCGTAGTGTGTGGTGGCAGACCGTGTCGAAGGCGGCTGATAGGTCCAGGAGGATGAGGACTGCTGTTTCTCCGCGATCACCTGGGGGATCGCTGAGTGGCTGACCCCACTAGCCTTGAAAACCTCGGGTGAGTCTGTGGCCCCTGTCATCCTCTGGAGCTGTCCTCTGGCCTGTAACCGGAACTCTGCGGCCCCTCTCCTCTATGGAAGAAATGGCAACCTTGTGAGCTGCGCCCCGGGTGCTTACTCCGGGCTGCCCCCTGCCACTGCCCCAGACGCCTGGGATTGACCCCTCAACCGGGGGAGGTCCCCTGTCATACCCTGCAGCCTACTGCGCCCCCACCGCCCGACCTTGGAAGATCTTGGAGAGGAGCGCCTCTCCCCTGTGCCGCACGCCGGTTAGAGAGATACTGAGAGTGGACCCCTGCCAACGTGACCACCCGTAACCAGGACCCCCCACCAGGGTTCAAGTTCCAATGATCTGGCACATACTGGCACGCCACTCATTGTACTGTCATGACACAAGGGAGATCAGCTAAAGAGAACCCTAGCAGCTAAAGTAGAAACCACATGGTCACCTCGATGTGGCAGAAGTCATCCTCTGCCAATATGAACTCCTCTGGTGCCCCCCCCCTGGCTCTGACGACACCCCCACTGTGCCCATCACGCAGGCCTACATGCACAGATTTTTACAGCAAATCATAACTGAAATAGGATCCCTCAAATCCGATGTAATATCCTGCATCCACGAGCTCAAATGTGAGGTCACTGAAATAGGCGGTCGCATAGATGATCTGGAACGCACAGTGGATGCTCGCTCGGAGGAGGAACAGGAAATGCTCTGGCGCTGAGTATCGGCCCTGGAGGAACAGCAAATCTAACTGCAATTAAAACAGGAGGACCTGGAGAACGGAAGCAGGAGGAACATCTGCATCAGGGGCCTGCTGCGGGGCACAGAGGTTTCAGATGTTATGCCCTTCACGGCGGATCTTCTACACGTGATCAGGGGTGATGACGATGCCTCCCCTCTGGCGCTGGATTGAGCCCATCGGGTGGCCCTGGTCCCGGGTTGCCCTGATGTTGCCCCGGGTATCCTTACGTTTCTTCACCGAAAAGGAGGCCATCCTCCAGGCCTTGAGGAAGAAGGTGGACAGTCTTTTGAGGGCACACGGCTAACTTTTCCAGGACATCGCGACAAAAACTATGCAGAGGCGGAGAGACTTTAAGCCCATCACAGATAAACAACGGGACCTTAACATCCGCTATCGGTGTGGCCACACCTTCGCTATCATTGTCACCTGGGAGGGCAGGCACAAGATGATCCGATCCTTACGAGAGGCCAAACTCCTCCTGGGCTTGACATCTGATTCAGAGGGAGATGATTAGCATACCACTTGCTCCCTCAGCCAGCCGCCTCTTAAGCTGCGGTGGGCTACAATACAGACCTCATACTCCCACAAACGCAAGAGGGACCAGGCCTCCCAGATGCCAAACAGGATATCATCCAGCACATATGCAACCTGGAGAGAGGACCCTCCCCTAGCCCTTCGACCTCCGGATCGGTGTAGACCGTGCTCCCCAATGGGGCCTGACTGGCAACATACAGTTGGATGCCCTCCACTTAGACCTTCTCAACCAAGTAACCATAACTGTGAAGCGGCCCGAGTTCCAACACCTGCCACCGTCCCTTGAGGCCAGGCCGGCTCCTCCTCGATCTATCGCAGGAACATCTGGGCTATATGCCCGACCCAGGAGAAGACGACATAACCTGGCACCCCATACCCAATGATGCTCCTCATGGGCTGCTTTCTACCCCGGCTGTCACAGGCAGCGGGCCCAGAAGCCCTTTAGACTCCATTTCTCTTCACGCCTCCACCGATTCAAGCCATAGGAGAGTGACTTCTGCGGGAGTACTGGCCATTCCAGGAGTTAAATAGACAAGTTCGGCTCTGTTGGCCAGGTCTTCTATTTTTGTTTAACTTCCTTTCTCTCTCAGGTCGTTGAGCATGCTGGGGAGCCACTTACTGCAACACCTATTCCTCTATCCCAACCGCCATGATCTCCACCGCAAGATGGCCACCACCTGTTTGCTCCTCGGACCTCATCCCTTGGGCTCCCATGTCCACCCATCCTTACTTTCCCCACAAGATTGGGCCCATCACCCCTCTGCCCCCATGGTCCTGCAAGACACCCCTTCTATCCTTGCACATGCTCCGAAAGCGCACAGTGCACCTTCCTTCCATGGCTGGCAACCCACACATTAAACTCTTATCTCTTAACGCACGCGGACTGAGTGTGCCTAACAAATGGCATCAGGTATGGCGCTACCTTATGCAATGTTCTATTCCTGCATATTCCGCCGAGACATCCCCTGCATGTCCTACCCAAAATACCCAGTAAGCTATTGGGCATATGCCACGACTAAGACCGCTGGAGTCGCTATCCTGTGTAAGGCCTCTTTTTGTTCTAAGATACTAAAACTCTTTGTGACGACAAAGGCCGCTTCCTGAAGCTCACAGTTCAATGAAGTCCCTGACCCCTCACGCTCCTGAACATTTACGCTCCTAACCAAGCCCAAGATGCATACCTCAGAGCTACCATATGGGAAAAAGTGGCACAGGTTGGCGGGGGCATGGTGGTGAGGGGCAACTTTAATTTAGCTTGGAGCCCTGAATTGGACCGTAGTACTGCTTCCTCCCAGGGGGTAGGAGCTATGTCCACTGCTCTTAAGCGCGACCTCACAGACATGGGCCTGGTGGATTCCTGGAGATAAAGTCACCCAGGGGTCCAGGACTGTTCCTTCTATTCGCACGTTCACGTCTCCTACTCTCACATTGATTATCTTTTTCTCACTCCCACACTGTCTGCTCACCTCTCGGATATTTCCAGCTCCAATCATGCTCACTTAGAGATTACCCTGGCCAAGGGGGGACCTGCTGCGTTCATTTGCCCCTGCAGGCGCCTCCCGCCCCACTTGCTCATGGACCTTGTTGATGTCGCTGAAATTCAATAAGAATACCAGCACCCTTCCTGAGATCTCGGGACACACTCTCTGGGATGGCTGTAAAGCAACAATAAAGGGGACCATCTTCTCTATAGCCATCGCCTGTGCACGAGAAGCCAGATTGGTTGAGACCGGCCTCATGGCAGACATTAAAGCCCTGGAACGCATCAACCACTCTGCCCCATCTAGACGCACCAAGCAGCAATTAACCACACTTAGAGGCCAATTAAGAGCGCTTAGGACGAATAAGTCTGAGCGATCATTGTGGGCCTTAAAACAGAAATACTATGAAGGGGGAGACAAGGTAGACACCTTACTCGCAAGCAAATTGCACCAATACGCTGCACGAGCACACATTTCACAAATTAAATTGGGTGACGGAACATGGGCCACCAAAAAACAGGCGAAACAACAGGCATTCCACGACTTTTACCAAACTCTCTATGCATTGAGCATCATGCCCCAAGAAAACAGAGACTTACTTCGAGGACTGCCCCAGGGCACCCTTAGACCCCCTTCATTTGGAGCTCCTAGAGGCTCCCATCACTTTAGCCAAGCTGCACAGAGCCCTCAGGGAATTACTGGTGGGTAAAACTCTGGGACATGATGGCCTTCCTGTGATGTTGTATTGCAAATTTCTCCCCCAACTCCGGGAACACTTGGTGGCCCTATTTAACTCTTTTACTGCTGACATAGGTCTAACACCCACCATGGTGGCAGTGAAGATAGATTGTGCTCATACCCAAGCCAGGTAAAGATCCCACCGAATGCGCCTCTTATCACCTGATTGCCCTCCTGAACACAGATGCTACGATCTATACCAAGACCCTCGCAAATAGACTGGAGCCCTACCTTCTGGGTCTCATTGACCCAGAACAGGTGGAATTTATCCAGCAGAGACAGGAAGCAGACAACATTCGCCACCTTGCCCATTTAGAAGAAAAAGCCAACCCTCACAACATCCCCGCTTGCCTTTTCTCACTGGATGCAGAAAAGGCCTTTGATCAGGTCGACTGGGCCTTTCTACGAGCAACCCTTAGCAAGACTGGCTTAGGACCCAGACTGATATCCAAAAGTTTTTCTGCTTATGCCGTGCTCACGCCCACTTTTCGTGTCAATGGGCAATCCTCACAGCCCATCCACCTAGAGAGTGGCACTAGACAGGGTTGCCCACTCTAAACCTTGATCTTCGCCCTTGCTGTCTAACCCCTCGCGATCCGTATTCAGCAGACAAAGGGTATTACGGGTATTTCATTTGGTGGGCACGAACATGAGTTGGCGTTCCCAGTATTACCAAAGGTCCAGGGATCCTGATCCCGGATGGTGTTGCCCAAATTAGGTTTAGATGGGTGGAGGAGATTCACTCGAGGCACTGGACCTTACCAGCCTCATTTATGTAACTGTGCGGAATGAATTGAGCATGTACTCCTCCTTAATTTGCATATGCTTTAGTAGCCAAGAAAAAAACCCATTTGGTTTATGTTAGTTTTGGAAGAAATTTTATTATTCTTTTTGTGTTCTCATCTCGAACAGACTTATCAGTTACATCCTCATTTTTCCAGAGTGTTATTTGGGTTACATTGTAAGTACTGCAGCAGCCGACACGTGTTTCGCCCTAAATGGTCAGTGGGACCAGGGCTTTCTCAAGGCCTCTTTAAAAAGTAAGTAGATTCCTTTTGAACATATTTAATAATGGGTCAGTCATCAAACAAACATAGTAGATGCAAATATTTGTGCTGATTTGATAGACGGCAGTCCTGGGTCAATCCCTCGTTGCTAACGGCGTGGCGGTAACGAGGGATTGATCCAGGACTGCTGTCTATCAAATCAGCACAAATATTTGCATCTATTATGTTTGTTTGATGACTGACCCATTATTAAATACGTTCAAAAGGAATCTACTTACTTTTTAAAGAAGCCTTGAGAAAGCCCTGGTCCCACTGACCATTTAGGGCGAAACACGTGTCGGCTGCTGCAGTACTTACAATGTAACCCAAATAACACTCTGGAAAAATGAGGATGCAACCGATAATTCTGTTCGAGATGAGAACACAAAAAGAATAATAAAATTTCTTCCAAAACTAACATAAACCAAATGTTTTTTTTTCTTGACTACTAAAGCATATGCAAATTAAGGAGGAGTACATGCTCAATTCATTCCGCACGAACATGAGTTGGCCCTATTTGTAGATGACCTCTTGCTGGCCCTCACCCGACCCACGTTTTTCTTTCCTGCTCTGGTGGCAGTACTAACTGCCTTTGAACAGGTTTCTGGCTTCAAAATAAATATGGCCAAATCATAGACACTCAACCTGACTATCCCCAACACTGACCTTCCCACCTTGCAGTCCCTTACCCCTTTCTAATGGGCTCCCAAATCTATAAAATACTTAGGGTTAAGTCTCACCCCCAACCTAGCCTCTTGGACACGTGCCAACTGGCTGGACTATCAGCGCTCAGTGCTAGATGACCTTCACTGATAGAAGCCACTGCAATAGTCGTGGTTGGGGTGCCTCAACGCTGTAAAAATGTCCATCTTGCCCAAAATTCTTTACCTATTCCAGACACTGCCCACTCCCATCCCACAGGACGAGATCCTTAACTACAACGGGATATATGCAACTTTATCTGGGGCGGGAGATGCCAGAGACTATCCCTTTCATCTTGATGCTCCCCAGAGACCGAGGGAGGCTGGCATGCCCCAACCTCCTAGAATATTATTGGGCGGCCCACCTCCGATACATTTCTGAGTGGGTGGTCCGAGAGAGCGAGAAGCACTAGTTCCACGTGGATCAGGCAGTGGCCTGTAGATCCCTGTGGGACTTGGCATGGCCTCCCAAGCATGCTTGACCCTGGAGCACCTACATAGTCATCCCCACCAAAACAGTCCTTGAAATCTGGGACAAAGATGCTCTCGAGAGTCCTCAACAACTTCCCCTCTCCAAACACCCCACTGGCTCGCAACCCGGAGTTTGTCTCAGCCTTGCAGTCACACTGCTTTGTGGACTGGAGGGAAAGGGATTGTCACACCCTCCACGATCTTTTTTTTATTTTTTATTATTTTTATTGACAATAACAATCAACGATACAAATATCACGAGCAATGCAGATTTTAAATCACAATACACATTTACGTAGTACACTTGGGCAATTTCTCTTAAGAACACTCCCATAGGTTAAGTCGACACCAGCTTTCAGGCTTCTGATCCTTCAGGGAAAAAGTGCGATGGTAATCTAGGTGGAGCACAGATATCCCCCCTGTATGCATTCCATTTATCCCATACTTGCATCCATTTTCTCGGGCACCCCCTGGACATGTATACTGTTTCCTCCCTGAACATGCACCAATCCATATCTTTCTTCCAATCCTGCACCGTCGGGACATCTTGCGCTCCCCATTTCCTTGCTATGTTTCTCTTTGCGACCATCTGGCCCAACGTCACCCATATCCTCTCTTTACTACCCAAGTCTGTTGGTTCCCATATATTCAGTATACAACGTTTGGCTTCAGGTGCTATTTCATCACCCAATGCCTCCCTCATACACGGGCCACGTCATTCCAGTACTTTTGTATATACGGGCATTCCCATATAATATGGAGAAATGTGCCCTCCCGGCGACACTGTCTTCTACAACTGGGGTCCTCTACATATCCCATCTTGACCAGGGCGGGTCCCGTGACATAGACTCTGTGCAATATTTTTAGCTGTACCAGTTTAAATTTAGAGGAGATTGCAACCTCCCTTGGTGATGCCAGTGCGTCTTGCCAATCCTCCTCCTCCAGCCCTGGTAAATCCCTTTCCCATTTGGCACGGAGTTGCGAGAGGGGATCAGGTGAATGATTAATCAATTTCAGGTAGGTCAGTGAAATCGCCTTTTTTGGCATGTAGCCATCTAGCAGCCTATCTTCAAGTGGCGAGGCCTTGGGAGGGGTAACTCCACCTGGGATCACTGTCTGTAAGGCATGCCTTATCTGTAAATACCGAAATCTTTCCGTTTCAGCCAATTCATGCTCTTTCTGCAAAGTCTCGAAGGGCACCACCTCCCCTTTTTTCCAGAGATCCCACACCCGTGATATCCCGATGGTATCCCACTTATCAAACCCCTTCGGTCTCCAGAGGGAGCCCAGTTTTTCTGTATCCCACAATGGGGTGGCCTGTGTAATGGTATTTGTCCATCCCATACTTCTGTGCACTGTATGCCAAACCTGGACTAAATGCTTTGTGGGACCTGTCAGGTTGAATTTCGCCGGTCTAGAGTATAACGCCCATGTGTGGTTACTTCCGGGCAAGAGCCATTTATCCATAGCGTACCCCGGGTCATGCTGAGGCCGGTATACACAGTGGTTGATGGCCATTAACTGCGCCGCCCAATAATATTTTAAAAATTTGGTAAACCTATTCCCCCGTCATACCCTCCACGATCTTTTTGAGGGCGATCAGATTAAGATGTTTGATCAGTTTAAACAAGAGTTTCAGGCCCCCAAAACGTCTAGGTTACAATATTACCAACTATGACACTGGGCACTTCATCCCTCTAACATTCAGGGGTCCACATGCTCACTCACTCCTTTTGAGGCGCTTGTCCGGTCATTCAGCGGACCAAAAGGCTTGATCTCCCGCACTGTAGGAAAGTGCCCTGTTTTAACTTGGTTACCCCCACTTTTTGTCTGGTACATGATGTGATTTCGACTGAAAATCCACTGGGTTACGTCCAACCAGGTCCTCCGTGCCAGAGCTCTTCCCAAAAGTACAACTGTTCCCCCAAATGGCAAAACATTTAGCACCCTATGTAAGTCACTAGTAAATGGTACCCAGGGCCTAAGGGACTAAAGAGGGTCCCTAAGGGCTGCAATACAAATTGTGCCACCCTAACGGACCCCTCACCAAGCACATGCGCGACTGCCATTGCAGGCTGCGTGTCTTGGTGCAGACAAAAGTGAAAACATGACATGTCCCACATCCCTGTGTTCCATGTCCCACATCCCTGTGTTCCATGTCCCCTACCACTGCATATGATATTTGTAAGTCACCCCTACAGCAGGCCTGACAGCCCTAAGGCAGGGTGCTAAATATTTTATGTGAGGACATATTTGCATGAGCAGATATGCCCCTGTGCTGGTCAGTCCTATTGCTGCCAGTGCAAGTGACCAGGGAAGCCATCTTAGGCCATCTACTGGACACCAGTGAAAACGAGTTCCCCAGATACATGATAGCTTCACTGAAAATAGGGATGTTTGGTACCAAACACCTCGTCTTGATAAACCCACACTGATGCCAGTGTTGTACTTATCAGAACATGCACTCAGAGGGCACCTTAGAGGTGCCCCCTTAAAACCTACCAACCTCTGGTGAGCTTGCTGACTGGATTCTACCAGCCTACCATCCGAGACAAGTTTCTGACCTCCTAGGGTGAGAGCCTTTTGCTCTTAGGAGGTCGGGAACAAAAGCCTGTCCGGGAAGAGGATGTAACACCCCGCCCACAGGATGACCTGCTGATTAGCCTCCTTGGGCTGGCGAGCTGCAAAGGAGCCGCCGTCTTTGGAATGCAAATCTGGCTTCTCTCACAGGAGAGGAAGCCCCCCCCTGTCCAGAGCCCACTTGGCACCTAACAGGTGGGAAAATATGCTCTTCAGGTAGGCAAGCCACCTCCAGGCTAGTACTTCCCCTAAGGTGGGATAACTGTGAGGTAGACACAAATTCTCAGACGTAGCTATCTTTGTGATGGCAAACCTAGGAATTCTGAGACAGGGTTATGTCCACTTCCCATAGGAAGTGGTCACATAGGGGGCGTAGTGACCCCAAGAGTCAGCAGCCCATTGGTTACTACCCTAACGCTCCTAAATTCAGTATTTACTGGAGTCCCTGGCACCAGAGAAGCAGATCCTGATGATCTAAGAAGAGAGAGGAAACCAAAGAGGCACAAAAGCAGAAAAGACTGAAGAGAGCACCTGTAGGATGCTGGCTCTGTACATGTTATACCACTAAGTGGTTATACCATGCACAGAGTCCAGAGATTTCCCCAGAAGTGTACAGGGCTCAATGCAAACCCAAAGTGCTCTATTAGTTGTAGTGTTGGCGAGCAGCCTTAGGCCTAACAAAGAGGGGTGTAAGACATTTATTGCACAACATTGACCAATAAGGGTCGCACGACTCAAAAAGGAGATACACACCAATTTTATAAAAATAAGCTTTATTTGAGTTTTATTTTTGGTCCAAGATCTTTGCAATAAGGTAAGTAAGTTTTGCAGGAAAAATACTTAAGACTTTCAAAAGTTGACACAGTGCTATTTTCAAAGAGATCAATGTTATTCTATGGAAGAAAACAATAATGCGGTTATACAGGTAAATACACAACTTACAGTACCAGTCTTCGGGACCAAAGGTCAGCGAGGGGCAAAGGTCAGGTGAGTACCAAAATGGCACCACCAGTGGCACGGGGGGGCCGGTGGGTGAAGAGGTCAAAATCGGCCCAGTGCGTTTCAATGAACACTGGGGGTGCTCGAAGCCACACTGCTTGCAGATAGGTAAAATCGGTTGCAGGGGCCAAGCTTTGGGGGTTAGAGCAAGTACGGGGGGCTACAAAGCAGCACCAAACATACACCATCAGCGGCCTAGGGTGCAAATACAGCGTCTGGCGCCCAATGCTTTTCGATGGAGAACTTGTTTCGGACAAACAGGCTGCAGGCGTCTCACCGGAGGCTGCATGAGGGAGACCAGTGACAGCAGAGTTAAGTTGGGATGTAGAGGATCGTAGGGGTACTGTATGTTCACCTCAACAAGGCTCAGGGGCTTCGGGTGCAGGGGTGTCCTTAGACGTCAGATTCTTCCTACAGAAGCTGGGGGAGCCTCTGGATTCAGGCTGCAGGTGTCAACGTGGAGTCCAGGAGAGGTCAGCCAACACTGGACATGAGGTCAGGATCACTGGGGAACCTGTTCTGGATCGGTGGGCCACCTGGACACGGGCCAGAGGCATCAGGTGCAGAGTGGTCACGACTCGCGGATCCGCAAGGCACCAGAGTCCTTTGTGTTAGATTCTTTGGGACAGAATCACTGTCCTCTGGACTCTCTGGTCTTTGTTGAAGGACAGGCAGTCTTCCTTGGGTTCTGGAATTCGCTGGCTGCATGACAGGTGTCTGCTTCTTCTGCAGGGTCTTTGAAGCTGTAGGCAGGCCGGTAGGGCTGGGGCCAAGTCAGTAATCGTCGTCTTCGAAGCCTGTTGTTGGTTAGTGATGGTGTCTGACAAGACAACTCCATCAACAGACCCAACTTTTGGATTGCTGGAGAGGAGATCAGGGAGAGGTTCACTCTCAGCTTCCTGTCCCTCATCTGTGACCATGAGCATGGTCATATCAGCTCTGTCATAATAGGACTTCAGGTGGTTGACAAATCCCTTTTGGGATATTTGCAGATACCAAGGAAGGGGGTGACCTCCCCTTTTCTTTCAATGACAGGGTAGGGCCCACTCTACTTGTCTTGGAGGGCCCTAGGGGCCACAGGCACCAATACCCATATCTTCTGCCCTGGTTTCAACTCCAGCATGGCAGCCTTCTGGTCATACCACTGCTTTTGAAGCTCTTGGCTGGCCTGAAGGTTTTGGCTTGCTTTTTCCATGTACTCAGCCACCCTGGAACGAAGACGAAGCACATAATCCACTATGTCTTGTTTTGGCTCTATGTGGGGCTTTTCCCTCCGTTTCCAAACAAGACTCAGAGGACCCCTAACAGGATGCCCAAACAGAAGTTCAAAGGGTGAGAACCCCACTCCCTTCTGTGGCACTTTCCTGTAGGTGAAAAGCAGGCATGGAAGTAAGACATCTCATCTCCTTCTGATTTTTTCAGGGAGTCCACCAATCATGCCTTTCAATGTCTGGTTAAACCTTTCAACCAGGCCGTTGGTATGTTGGTGTTAGGGGGTAGTGAACTTATAAGTCACTCCACACTCCTCCCACATGTTTTAAGTATGCAGACATGAAGTTTGTACCTCTGTCTGATAACACCGCCTTAGAAAAACCAACCCTGGTAAAGATACCACGGAGGGCCTTGGCCACTGCTGGAGCAGTAGTGGTCCTAAGTGGAATAGTTTCAGGATACCTAGTGGCATGATCCACTACCGCTAGAATATATATTTGTTCCCTGAGGCTGTTTGAGGGTCCAGGGGGGCCAATAATGTTGACCCCCTACCCTTTCAAATGGTACCCCAACCACTGAAAGTGGCAATAGGAGGGCCTCTAGGTAGCCTCATGCCTTACTAATGGCTTGGCAGGAGACACAGGACTGACAAAAGTCCTTCATATTCTTAGACATCCCTGGCCACTAGAAGTGATTGAGCAATCTACTCCATGTTTTATCCTGGCCAAGGTGACTAGCTCGGGGGATATCATGGGCCAAAGTAAGGAGGGACTCTCTAAACCTCTGAGGTACTACCACTCTCCTGGTTGCACCATGTATGGGGTCTCTGACCTCAGTGTATAGGAGTCCATCCTCCCAATAGACCCTGTGAGTTCCACTGACATCACCCTTTTTAGGTCGAGCCTAGAGCAGCGCATGCGCTGCTTGCGAGACTTATAGTAAGTGGCTTCAGAAAGCTGACCAGACGCTCGTGAGTCATGGCCTTTTTCCTGCGGTTACGCGCGCAGGGCCGACATCTGTTTCCCATTATCGTGCCCAGACGTGGGCGCGATAATTGGAAACACATGCCTGCCGTGCGTGTAATCGCAGGCAAAAGGCCATGACGCACGAGCGTCTGGTCAGCTTTGCAGGCTGCCGCGCTCGCTCGTTTTATATAGCATGCATGTAGACACAACCACGATTTCACCACTTCTCTTCCGGTCGTTACGTAAACAATTTCCCTTGATGAGCTGTTCAATTATCGGCCTCTCAGTAGAAAGCGGCCCTCACATGTAAAGGCGGGAACTCTTCATAAAGACTGCGAGTGGCAATTATCATGGAGTGCTTGCCTTGAATATCTGCTATTTATAAGCGAACCAATCAGAAAGTCAACCTGTCACCCACCTGACCCTCCAAATAATTCGTGCTGAATCCCGGGCGTGCAAACCTTTAAGAAAGGACTGGTGTCGTGTTATTGGAATCCGCCAGGTGAGGAGGAGGCAGGAGACCCCCCCCCCCCACCCCCCTCCTCCCTCTTTGATGGGAGTCCAGTCACTAGGCTGTCCTTACCTCACGCATTTAGAATTATTAGCTTGAGGCTGTTCACAGTGTGGTGAAAAGTTTGAGGGTACCCTCTAAGCCACCATGACTGATGCCGGCTGCAAGGACGCCGACTGCGCCGTGTCCAGGTTGCTCAATGTGGTGGAGAGCGAGCTGCAGGCCGGGAGGGAGAAGGGGGACCCGACGGAGAAGCAGCTGCAGGTCACCCTCGAGGACGGCGAGCTGTGGCACAAGTTCAAAGAGGTGACGAATGAAATGATTGTCACCAAGAACGGCAGGTGAGTGCACTTATGTGGGTGCGCCGCCACTCCATGAATATTTAGGGCAGGGTCTGCGAGGTCGTGCATGCATGCATTGCTGTTTAAAACGACTTCAGAGCACATCTGCTGGTTGAGTGCTTTAACCCAGTGTCATACACATGTGATAACATGCATATGTGTTCATCATCAGGTCAAATCTTAACTGTATCTGTGTTCAGTTGGTTCAGCCTGTTTCCTTTTTCCAGCAGTGGACTCATTTTAGTGATGAGGCATTATATTTTTGAACGTTTATGTTATACAATGTAATATCAAACATACTGGTGTTCACAAGTGAAGCAGAGGGTCTGTGGTTTCTAAAAGCAAACTGAAAATGTCACGAGGCCTTTACATAAAAATGCATGCAACTCACAGACTTATATAAACATATGTTGCGTATTTTGAATCACTCATTCACCACTTGGGGCATCTTTGTGCTGAATAGCAGATGTGTGTTTTTATCCAACTCAGTGGTACTCATTTTATCGACCTCGGAAGGATGAATGTTTGAGTGGACCTGCCAGGATTTGAATCTGTGACTGTGAGGCGAAATACAGATCCCTGGAGTAGATGCTTTAGTCCACTGAGTCAGACAGGGGTCTGGAGACCGTGATGAACAGGTCACTGCTGGACATTTGTCACATCCTCAAGGCCAATGTGCTCGATTGTGATGATCAATATTTTATGTGTATGTGTTTGAATGTGTTTAGGGAACTGTGAATGTGTGGCTCAGTAGCTCTTAGATGGCACATTTTTGTTTGGAGAAAGTATTGCATAAAAATATAATTCACTAAAACTTATAACAAACAAACTGAGAATGCATATATGTGAGGTATGCATAGAGTGCAGGATTAAAGGGTATTTACATACGACAGATGAGCTTAAGTGAAAATTCTCTGTAAATAACAGAACTAATGTTTCAGTTTGAAAAAAATATCAGTACATCTGACATACAACGCCTGCTGCATCTTAGGTGGCCCTATGCACCTGCACATGCTTATTGCCACATACCCTATGCTATGTACGCATGCTGCTTTTTGTAAGTTACAAATAAGAACGCAAACTGAATGGATATGAGCTAGAAACATAGTTTAAATTGACAGCCAGAAAGAGAAGCAAAGAATCGGACACCAGACAGCATGCATAAACAGAAAGCAGAATAGACAGATCGACAGATAGACGGATAGACGGACGGACGGACGGACGGATGGATGGATGGATTGATTGATTGATTAGTTGATTTAATGGACGATCCCAGTGATTTTTGTTAACAAGTTGAAAAGTATCACTATCGTTTTTTGAGCTTGAAAATTGAGGACACATAAGTATATTAATTAGCTTTCTAAGCAGCTTATATGAAGAGAGTGTGATAGTCCCTATCTTGCACATTCTGCCAACCCCTGCATACCTCGACTCTTGCTTATAAAAAGTGTCATTGGATTCTGAGCACAAGACGAGGTGGTGCAGCTCATTGAAGCTACATGACGGACAACGCTGCACGGACAGTAGGAGAGCTTTGCCACCGCTGCCCAAACATAATAGAATAAGCAAAAATATTCGGGGTAGAAAATGTAAAACAGTGTCGGGCGCACATATTAAAGAAAATATTTGCATAGTGGGGAAATAATTGACAGTTGTATTGAAATATATTGTGATTGCACTGAGTTAATAGCTATGAAGTTATGCCAAAAAGAGGCGACGAGTCCCAGCGAGCTGGAATATTTCATGACTGCACCTGTGGGCGTATTTTTCACAACAGCGACCAACACCGCACTTGAACATCAAGTGTACACCATATTTCAAGTGCAATACACACGGGATGCAAATTTGCCTCGTCCATATAATTTGACTGGATTTTTAATTCTGTTAATTGACGCGCCCTCATCTGAGGGTTTAAAATGTGAAGCAAGAGAAGTAATTGGTCTTAGATGTAAATCGCCGGAGAAGGTAAGTTCAGAACACAGCTCATATTGTATTAATTTATGCTGCTGCTTTTCACCATTTTTATGCCTAAATTTTCATGCGCCCCAGTGAAAATATGACGTATCATATTTATAAAAAACATGTGAAGAAAACTTAATTGCACACATAGCTTGATTCACCAGCGTAAATTCTCTTCAGAGAAGACTGGATTTACACTAACTGTCCCGGTCAGGTTAGACTCGGTAAAGGATGTTCAGCAGTGGACACGCACTGCTTCCGGTCCTTGCTGGACTTCCGGCTCAGGACAGCGTATGCACGAATGATATTTCTCGTGCCCACCTAGCCAAAAGGCAGCGGAGGTGAGCCCTTTAACACCACCGCCTTGATTGTAGGGAGCCTCGAGGCTCCCTCCTCAGCCATCCTGCCTCACATACACACCAGTCCGCTCTGAAAGGGCGTCCACGCGGAGGGGCTGTGGTTCCAGAGCCACGCTAGCGATGCCCGCGATGTGGCTGATTTGGGTGGGGGTCCACAGATCAGTTCAGGAACGACTCTCTGATTTTAACAAGTGGGGAAAACAGAAACCAGATTTCTATGCTTAGGCTGTAATAACATGCATTGGCATAGCCAATAGGTCTCGCTTTTGGGACCTTATAAGTATTTAGTTATGCAGCACAATATCCTTGGTGCAACAACATCAACTGTTGCATGGCTAAACACTTATAAGGTCCCAAAAGCGAGACCTATTGGCTATGCCAATGCTTGTTCTGTGCAGCAGCTTGCTGCCTCAGGCTCTAAAGAGGGGGACAGGTTTCTTGTCCCTAGCACAGATCCATCCTAGAGGGCCCCCTGGGCCCTAGAACTCTGCTGTGTAAGGCCCAAGCTCCTCAGTCTTAGTTCCCTCTGAAGATAAAAAGTTCTCTTCCTGTGGAGAGGGGTTCTGACTTGGAATCTGTTTAGAAGCTGGTCCCCCAGTCTTCTTGTCTTTTGTCTCGGAGGGCTGGTCCACTCTTTCAGGATCCAGCACCTCTTTTTCACTTTGAGCTCTGCGGTCTGGTTGTCACAAAACCCCATTCTGAGAGACCTAACATGCTTGCATGGGTCCTCAGTTGGACTTCCGCCCAAGGGGAAGTCTTTAAATCATTTCCAAGCAGACAGTCTACAGGGATGGTTAGGTACACGACCACTTCCTTCTTTCCAACTACTCCCCCAGTCAAAAGATACATAGCCATGGGATGGATCTTTGTGACATTGTCAGCATTGGTGACTGGATTGGTCCAGGCAGCACAGGATAAGTCTACCCCTCCCTCACAGACTAATGTTGCCTCAGTGAGGTCACTGACATGGTCAGACCATACCTGGGATCCCATCTGGACATTAGCGACTGCAGGTACCACAGGTTGACTAGAGGCATTTTTCTTATTTTTACAGCTAGACTCTCCAATTCAGTGTCCTAATGCCTTACAGTTGTGACGCCAAGCCTTGTTGGGATCCCAGTTCTTCCCCTGGTACCCACCTTTTGGCTGTGAAGAGTCTCCACGTCCCCCCTCCTGAGCAGATTTTTGGGGGCCTGAAGAAGACTCTTTATTTTTAGGATAACCCTCTTTCCCTTGAGGGGCCGTCTGGCTTCTTTTGTTTGGTCTCCCCCACCAGTGGTAGTTTTAGTTACCTTTGTCTTGACCCAGTGGTCTGCCTTCTTCCCCAATTCTTGAGGAGAAAGTGGACCTATGTCTACCAGGAATTGATGTTGTTTTTCTTGGTGAAATTACTCAAAAGGCGTTCCTTCATTACCAAACTATACAACACTTCTGAGTCATGTACATTGTTACCATCTAACCAACTTCCCTGAGTCTACCCAGGTCTGACTCTGGGTTTTTCAAACCTATCTGAATCTGATCCTATTCTCTTCTTCAGTACTATATCCAAAGCCCTCAATAAGGGTACCCTTCATGAGATCATAGGATGTAGCATCTTTCTCATAGAGTGTCCGGAGTCTATCCCTGTACTTCCTTGAGACAATTTCCCACAGGGTAGCACTCCACAGCTTTCTGTGGACCTGTCTACCAAGATAGGCTCTTTCAAATACAATGAACGACTTAGAGATAGCATCTCCCTATTCATTATTTTGCTGCCACCTGAGATGGATCCTAGGCCCATCTCAGGTCTCTCTTTTTCTATGGCTAGGAGTTTAGCCTTTAAGTATATCCTACTGGCCAGTTTCTAAAGATCTGCATCTTCAGTCTCTCCCTCATCTGGGATACTACTGGGGTCACTCCCACCAGTGGTGTTGCTATCTGAGGGAAAAGTGATGGAGTCAGAGACCTCCTCCTCCTCCACCACTTGGGAATCATCATCATCATCATCATCCTCCTCCTCTCCCCATTGGGGGAAGTTTGGCTTGCCATGGCCTTGCCATTCTATGCCAGCAACTGCTTGAGATGGGCTTTTGTGGGTTTAGGGCCCATGGCAATTTTCCATGCTCTGCGCAGGTCTTTGAGTTGGATCACTCTCAGATGTGCATAGGGGCCAGGTTGAGCTCCTGGCTGGTCCCTGGAGTATCAGTCATGGTTTTTAACATAGTTAAAAAAGTTGTAATTGCTGTGCTAACCTGCGCTTCGCCACACAAACTCACCAGGCACACCAGAGCTCTCTCTTGGCCGGTCCTGCCCTCTATCTCCGCTCTCTCCAACGCGATCAGGGGTGTCAGCTGCTGCACAGCAGGGCTGATTGGCGGGGAGGGGCCAGGGGTCACGAGAGGCATAAAGACAGCACGCTGGATCGGACGCGCAGTTAGAGAAGACGCGCTAGCCCAGGCAGTGCTTGTATTTCTTTTAATCGTTGTTTTATAACTCACTCGCCTCCCTTTTTAACTATTTGAAAAAGTTGTAATTGCTGTGCTAACCTGCGCTTCGCCACACAAACTCACCAGGCACGCCAGAGCTCTCTCTTGGCCGGTCCTGCCCTCCATCTCCGCTCTCTCCAACGCGATCAGGGGTGTCAGCTGCTGCACAGCAGGGCTGATTGGCGGGGAGGGGCCAGGGGTCACGAGAGGCATAAAGACAGCACGCTGGAGCGGACGCGCGCAGCGGGCGCGCCTCTGGCGCTCCGAAGGCACGCCTAAGGCAAGCCCGTCTGCGCCCCTCCGCGCCCGAACGGGCCCAGGGGCCAGGAACCCTGGCCAATTCTGGTCATACTCGGGCGTTGAATTACGAGCCCTAGGTCTTAGATCTAGCCCCCTAAAACCAGAAACAGTAAATATACTCCAGAGAGTAGGACTCCTTATCTCACAGGGGAGGGAGACACCTAGCTCTTTACCTACACACACCCCTGGTAATTACAACCCTGGCGGCAGTAATAATATGAAAATCTCTGTCCTCAATACTCGCTCCCTACAGAAACATGCCCTTGAGATCTTCACCCTCCTACAAGAAGATGCCCCTGACATCCTTGCCCTGACTGAAACATGGCTCGATGAGGACTCCGGACCTACCATAACTGCATCACTTCCTGACGGTTATGACGCCATCTGGCATAACAGGTCAGCGGGAAAAAGAGGAGGTGGGGCGGCGCTTCTGTACAAAAATCAACTGACAATTGAGAAGTTGTCAGGAGAAAACATGGAAGGGGCAGATATTTTAATAATTAAGGTCTGTCACAGCTCCTCAAGTATTGCAATCATGGTAGTATACCGCCCGCCTCCCCGCTTTTCTTGGATCTCCTCACCGAATGTGTCACCAATCTCCGCTCACATTTCCAACAACTTCTGGTGGTAGGAGACTTCAACTACCACTGGGACCAACAACCCAGAGGGGCACAGGCCCAACAGCTAGAGGATACGCTCACCACACTTGGGTTGAAACAGCTAGTAATGACCCCTACCCATGAGAAGGGACACACCCTAGACCTGGTTTGGGCAACTCTCCCATTAGTGAACCTAGTGGATACCACTCCATGTGAATGGTCAGACCACTATTTTATTAATCTTCTACTCCCCCTAGCTAGGCGCAATTTACGCCCGCCACCCAACTGGAAACTAGTACGAAGTTGGAATAAAATCGAGGGCCCCAGCTTAGAGAGCACCCTTCGAGAAAACCCCGTCAGGAGGCCAGAGATAGCTGATATTGAAGAATGGACTGAATCCATCTCCAGCCAGCTTTCATCTGCCATTAATAAATTAGCCCCAGTCAAGAAAATAAAAACTGGAAACAAGGGCAAGGGCGCACCCTGTTTCACGGAGGAGCTCAGGGCTCTGAAACGCACGCTTCGCCACCATGAAAGACTATGGCGTAAAGCTTATGAGCCACAGGCTCTCGTAGATTACAGGGCAAAAGTCTCCACCTATAAAAAAGCGTTTCTTAGCAGGAAAGCCGAATACTATGAAAACAGGATCTTGGTGGTAACGAACAAACAAAAAGAAACATTCAAAATCCTCAAGGAACTGAGTCAAAAACAGTCGCTAGATGCGCCGTCCAGCCAGGAACAATGTAATAAATTCTTATCCTACTTCTCCGATAAAGTACAAGATATCCTGGCTGACATCAACAAATCCCCCTTTAAGCAACTCCTCAATGAAGAGGCGGAGACACGGGGAAATAGGGTAGAGCTGATCTCTTCCTTTCAAACTCTCGACCTAGAGACCCTGCGACGCATTGCAACCAAAATCAAATCTGACTCACCCGCAGATCCTTGCCCACCTAGGATCTTTAAACTTGCTCTTCCAGCGATTGAGGGAGAAATCCTCGCTATGTTGAACCTCTCGCTGGAAACTGGGAAGGTCCCCAGGTATTTTAAAGAAGCAAGAGTAATCCCCCTACTCAAGAAGACAGGAGCTGACACTTCCAATATGAAAAATTACAGACCCATATCCCAACTCCCTTTCCTGGCCAAAATTATGGAACAACATGTCCTGTAAACTCTATCCAGGTTCCTGGAGGACCACCACCTCCTTGGAGATAGGCAGGCTGGCTTCAGAGCTCACCATAGTATCGAGTTGGTGATGTTGTCAATACTTGATGAAATCAGGATCTCAGCAGACAACAAGAAGCCATGTGTCCTAGTCCTCCTAGACCTGTCGGCAGCGTTCGACACGGTCAACCATTCCCAACTCCTGGAAAGAATACAAGACATTGGTATTGGAGGGCCAATCCTCCAATGGATTACTTCATTCCTGTCAGACCGCACCCAAAAAATCCAGATGGGCGACTGGGTGTCAGAGAGGGGGTCCATTCCCTGCGGGGTCCCACAAGGGTCGGCACTATCCCCTCTCTTGTTTAACATATACCTCAGACCTTTAATAAAGGACCTAGCCTTGATGGACTGCCAGGTATTCAACTATGCGGACGACACGCAAATCATTCTACAAATAGAAAACACCCCACAGGCCCATACCCGGGTGAAAGACGTACTGCGATTTGTGGTAAACTGGATGACGGCCAATTCACTCAAGATCAATCCGGACAAAACGGAGGTTTTGGCCGTCACCAATATTAGCAACCCTTGGAATTCCCATTACTGACCGCACGAGCTAGGTGATACTCCTCCCCCAGCTCCGGTGGTAAAAAGTTTGGGAATCAAAATAGATGCCAAACTCTCATTAGCCAATCAAGTCTCCACTGTGTTCGGAACTTGTGTGAGCCTACTCAGGCAGCTGAGGAAACTCTCCCCCATCCTCTCCTTCTCAACCATGAGGACAGTGGTGGCCGCCCTGATCTTGGCCCGTCTTGACTATGGGAACTCGCTCTACATCGGACTACCGGACTCATTGCTGGGCAAACTCCAGGTGGTGATGAATGATGCTGCCAGGCTAATCTTCAAGCTTCCTAGGCGCACTCGGGCATCACCCCTACTGCAACAACTACACTGGCTGCCCATCAAGCAGAGGGCTAAATTCAAAGGCCTCTGCATTACACACAAGGCCCTATTTGGACAAGCACCCAATTACATCAAGGAACGCCTGGAGAAATACGCCCCCTGCCGCTCACTAAGGTCCTCCACGGAAGGCCTTCTAAAATGCCCACGATTCAACTACACTACTAAAGGCGGCAGAGCCTTCTCGGTCCTTATGCCGCAACTTTGGAACAGGCTGCCTGGTCAGCTTCGCTCCGAAAGCTGCCTCCTTCCATTCAGGAAGAAACAAAAGACCCTATTATTTACTGAAGCCTGGGCATAACTCTAATCTCTGTGATACAACTCTCCCTGGAACTTCCGCTGATCTTCTTGAAGCGCTTAGAGACCTGCAGGTATTAAGCGCTCTACAAGTCAAAATTAACATAACATAACATAGTTGGGGGTCTTATTAAAGACTTACTTAGACTGACTCACTTAGACTGTAAAGCCTAACTACTTTACAATTTTTTTTATTTCTAAACAGTGGAGGACTTAACCAAGGCTCTAACACTAGTTTAAATAAATTTGGGGGAAAAATCAAAAATTGGAAATACTATTTTATCTAAAGAAAATTTTGGATTTCCTCTTGTGAAATCACTTATTAATCAAGTGGTGCAAAAAATGTCAAAGTACCCCATTGCTGCACCACCAATGTAGTGGCTCTGTATATGGAATACCACTAAGTGGTTATACTGTGCACAGAGTCCAGAGATTCCCCCAGAAGTGTACAGGGCTTAATGCAAATCCAAAGTGCTTTATTAGTGGTAGTGTGGGCGAACAGCCTTAGGCCTAACACAGAGGAGTGCAAGACATTTATTGCACAACATTGACCAATAAGGGACACACGACTCAAAAAGGAGATCCACACCAATTTTATCAAAATAAGCTTTGTTTGAGTTTTATTTTAAGTCGCAGATCTTTGCAATAAGGTAAGTACGTTTTGCAGGAAAAATACTTAAGACTTTCAAAAGTCGACAAAGAGTTCAATGATATACTATGGAGAGGAACATTAATGCGGTTATACAGGTAGGTACACGACTTACAGTTCCAGTCTTTAGGACTGAAGGTCAGCGAGGGGCAAGGGCCAGGTGAGTAGCAAAACTGCACCACCAGTGGCACAGAGGTCAAAATCTGAGATCGGCCCAATGCGTTTCAATGGAGACTGGGGGTGCTCGTAGCCACACTGCTTACAGGTAGGTAAAATCAGTTGCAGCGGCCAAGCTTTGGGGGTTAGAGAAAGCACGAGGGCCCCCAAAGCAGCATCAAACATACACCACCGGTGGCAGGGTGCAAAAACAGCTTTCAATGGAGTACAATGGAGGCTGCAGGACGGAGACCAGCGACAGCAGAGGTAAGTTGTGTTGTAGAGGGTTAAAGGGGCACCATCAGTTCAGCTCACCAAGGCCCAGGGGCTTTGGGTGCAGGGGTGTCCTTAGACATCAGATTCTTCTTACCAGAGCCGGTCATGGTTAAGGGGAGCCTCTGGATTCATGCTGCAGATTTCGTGGAGTCCAGGACGGGTAAGCCAACGCTGGACTTGAGGTCAGGATCGCTGGAGAACCTGTCTGGATCTGTGGGCCACCTGGATACGGGCCGGAAGCGTCAGGTGCAGAGTGGGCAGGACTCGCTGATTCCTAAGGGCACCGGAGTCCTTTGTGTAGGTTTCTTGGGGACAGATCCGCTGTCTTTGTGAAAGGGCAGGCAGTCTTCCTCAGGTTCTGGAAGTCGCTGGCTACAGGAAAGGCATCACCTTCTTTTGCAGGGTCTTTAAAGCTGGAGACAGGCCGGTAGGGCTGGGAGCCAAGTCAGTAATCGTCTTCAGGCTTTGCTACATGACGTCTTCTTTGTCCTTCTTAGGTCGGCAGGAACTAGTTTCCAGATCTGGGTGAGCCACCTAAATACTAAATTTAGGGGCATTTTAGTGGACTAGAAGGTAGGACCAATGGGCACCTTACCTGGGGTGACTACACCCTCAATTATGCCACCCTCTTGTGGGAGAGGGCATAGTCCTAGCCCTGATTGGAGGGGTCTCTCCATCTTCAAGATGGCGGGGACCAAAAGATGTGCTTCACCTCACCTTAGGGGTGGCGTTGGCAGAGGTAGGCACAGCTCCTATTCTTCTAAGTTTTGCCGTCAGTTTTCCCATCCAAAGTGGGGGGTATAAACCGGGGGGCTGCGATTTGCTGCTAGCTGCAGAGGCTTGGGGTCGCATTAGAAAGGTGACAGGCATTTGAAGGTTTCCTCTTGTGCACTGTGCCCCTCCTGGGGGTGGAAGTGTGACAGCCCTGCCCAGGTTGTGCATTGTTTCTGGCCCTTGAGAGCAGAGGCTCTCGACCTAGGGGTCCAGAAACATGTCTGGTGGTGGCAGGCTTCCTACAGCCAGTCTGCGACCACACCAGGGTTGGTAGGTTTTCAGGGGGCACCTCTGGGGTGCCCTCTGGGTACATGGTTCAATAAATCCCACACTGGCATCAGTGTGGGTTTATTGAAAGGAGTAGTTTGGTGCCAAACACTCCTAGGTCTAGAGAAGCCATCATGGTGCCGAGTTTCCAGCTCATGTACTCTCTATGGCTTCCCTGGCACTTACAATATCTAAGAATGGCCTTAAATACTGTAGAGGCATATCTGCTCATGCAGATATGCCCACACCTGTGGTATAGTGCACCCTGCCTTAGGGCTGGAAGGCCTGCTAGAGGGGTGACTTACCTATACTTTAGGCAGTGCTAGTTTGCATGGCACACAGGCAGTGTTCGTGAAAGTGCTAGAATGCACTCCATTATGTTGCTCAATAATCCGGTGTGTTAAAGTGGGCTCTTTTGGCAAGATTTTTTAATGCAGACTTGCTCGTGCTATGCCCCAATAGCACGTTTTAAATTATTCCAAAACCAGTAGAGCCTGCATTACGTTCCAAACACATGTCGCACAGCAAAGTAGCTCGGCAGGGACCCTGTGCACTACAATCAAAACTACATCAAATACCAGGCAAAAAGTGGGGGCTTACCGTGTCAAAAGAGGCACTTTCTCACAGCACCTGATTGGGCCCCGGCCCCGCCGGATTGTCTGCATCCCTCGTTGAAAACTCACCAAAGTCGACTCGTCCTGCAGCTGTAACTCCAGGAATTTGGGAGGACTGCTGCCTTGGAAAAAGACTCAAGACGTCCTGTGAACAGCGGCTCTGTTCAGCAAAAACTCCAAAAAGAAGACTCTGAGGCTTCCGCAACTGCCAAAACCCAACACCTGAAGCAGCCACTTCACACGTCGCTTCCGGCCCGAGTTGAAGTGGGCCAACGGTGGCAACAAGGTTCCCCAGCTCTCCAGTGCTCAAGTCAATTGTGGTTTCACCCCTCCTGGACTCCCCGACGTCGCCTGCAGCTTCTGCACGCAGGCCCACATCTACCTCGATTGCTAAGGTAAAGAAAAACCAGACACCTAAAGATACCTCTGCACCCGTCACCCCTGGGCCTTGGAGAAGAGGATCAAAGGAGTCCCCCCTGTCTCTGAGCATCGCAAGACCTGAGCCCACTTGCTGGTTTAGCCTGACTGGCTTCCTAACCAGAGCCTGCAGTCTCTTTTTACAGAGACCGATCCCCATTGAAACGCATTGTGCTCCCGACGCTCTTTTGCACCCTGCACCCGGCCGCTGGTGGTGCACTGCTGGTGCAGCCTTGGACCTTGCCCACCACTCAGCTTAACTCCTGGAGATTGGTCCTGTAAGTTGCTGTGCTATGTCTGTTTGAAGAACTTGTCCTTCCTTTCATAGGATAACATTGCAGAACTCAGAAATTGCACAGTGTCCACTTTTAAAGTAAACAGAATTGATATTTAAAAACTTACTTACCTGAATGATTTTTTCTGATGCCTAAACGCGTCTAACAATACTTGTTATTTTTAGAAATTGGTGTGTATATCCTTCTTGAGTCGCGTTGTCATTTATTAATCATTGTGTATATTTGAAAATGTCTCACACTCCTCTGTGTTAAGCCTAAGGCTGCTCAAGCACTCTACCCCCTAACAGAGAACTTTTGGATTTCATAGCAAGCCCTGTCCACTAGTAAGGGAAACCCTGGATTCTTCACATGATATATCAGATTACTGATATATCCCATAGAGAGCCAGCTTCCTACCAATCACTTTCAAAGTACTTTAACATTCGTCCCGACACTTCCGAGGGAATCTCCCAGAAGCAATGGGACCAGCTGTGGTGCAACATCCCAAAGCTTTACAGGAGCATATCCCAGCGCAAGACAGCATAATGTTGCGATGGTATTATACCCTTGCACTCTTGCATACCATATATCCCTCCGCTTCTCCTCTATGCTGGAGATGCAACTCTGCGACAGGCGACTTCTTCCACATCTGGTGGTCTTGCCCCCTCATAGCGACTTATTGGAGGAAGGTCCTAAGTCACATCAAGGGGGTTTTAGGATATCTACTCCCTGTATCATACAACACAGTGGTCTTAGGCATACGCCCCCTGACCCTAACAGCCATGACACAAGCAGTTCAGCGTCTCATAGTTCACATGCTAGGAGCTGCTTAGCAACGAATTGCCCTCGCCTGAAAGAATGCCTGCGCCCTGTCGATGGCCCAGTGGTTCCAATTCCTATGGAATGTCATGGCCATGGAACTTCTATTTTACAGGGTGTCTCACTCCGACAAATAGTTCACTTACATATGGCAGCCACTGATAACTTATCTCACCCGATTGGAGCACTCCTGTTTTACTCCGCCCAGACTTAAAGCTCTTAACCTCTTCAACTGATCTCTCCTCCGATACACCTCCCTCATGCATGCAAGGAGGCCAACCCTCCCCATCTGGCCCCCACCTCCCTCCCAATATCCATGTAGCCCCTACCACTTTGGCCCAAAAGCTCCTGCCACAACACCTTCCTGAAAAGCCATTGTCATATATATGCTGTAGGAAACTGGCTCTGTATATGGTATCACCACTGGGTGGTTACACCGTGCACAGAGTACAGGGCTTCCCCAAAAGTGTACAGGGCTCAATATGAAACCCAAACTGCTCTATTAGAGGTAGTGCGGGCGAGCAGCCTTAGGCCGAACACAGAGGAGTGTAAGACATTTATTACACAACATTGACCAATAGTCGACACACAACTCAAGAAGGAGATCCAGACCAATTTTAGAAAAATATACTTTGTTTGTATTTTATTGTAAGACCAAGATCTTCGCAATAAGGTAAGTACATTTTTAAATTTAAATACTTTTCACTTTGAAAAGTCGACACTTAGAAACTTTTCAGCACAGTTCAGTGTTATCCTATGGGAAAAACAATATCGTGGTTAAACAGTTAAGTAATGCACTTACAATTCCAGTCTTCAGGACCAAAAGTCAGCAAGGGTCAGGTGAGTACCAAAACTGCACCACCAGCGGCACAGGGGCGGTCAGGTGCAGAGGTCAAAATCGGGGTTTGGCCCAATGCTTCTCATATGAGACTGGGGGTGCTCAAAGTCACACTGCTTGCAGGTACATAGATCGGTTGCAGGGGCCAGGCTTTGGGGGGGTAGGTTAAGCACAAGGGGGGGGGGCACAAAAAAGCACCAAACTTACACCACCAGAGGCACAGGGGCAGCCGGGTGCAGGGTGCAATTTCGACATCAGCCGCCCAATGCTTTTCAATGGGGATTCTTCTTTTGGCAAACTAGCTGGAGGCGTTCATCTGAATAATGTTAGCTTTAATAACATTGTTAGTAAAGCCTCTGCCTCGAGAACCACCATTTCCACCTCACACATTACCTTGAAAACTACCTCAACCCCCTTTCTGAAAGAACTGAGTCTGTGCCACTATTAACTTTTCCTCTGTTGTTTTCTTTTCTGCATCACAATGATCACTACAATACTTTGATTAGGCAAGGATCTCATCTAATGATTATCCTTGCCAGCACATTACTCTCTGCTGAAGATGTGTACTGATCTCTGGACGCAAACCCAACACCTATGCAGAAATAAACCCTCACACGCCTTCCTTTGATGTCTGATCAACTCAACTATGCTGCCTGTGAATCAAAATCAATCTCTCATAATATACATGAACTGACTCATCTCCATTTTGCGTCACTTTTGTAATTTTTGACCAATTAACCTTTTTCTGTTGAACCTTTTATTTCAAATGTTCAATAGTGTGGTATGCTTTTGCATAACAATTGTTGAAGGCTTAATACTAGGACTCTGTCTCTGCGGTTCTTTATTGGGGGTCATGCAGGGGGTGGCGAGGATCATTAAACCTCATTGCGATCGTCCTGATGAGTGCCGTCCTATCCCTTGCTTGAAGATTCTTATAAAAGAAACAATAAGAAGTGTAAATGAAACAAATCAATCAATCTTTATCCGGTTTTAAAAGATACAAACCATAAAAGTTACACTAAAACAATAAACACATTTCATGTACCTCCTGATAAGCTTCTTTCTCTAACTTCTCCTGCAAGGAAACAAGCAACAGAATCACTAATCCTTTCATCAGGTAAGAGCTGTAGGTACCAAAGTGCAGGTCTAACCTGTTTAAAGTTTATGTAATGAACGAAAAAAATATTTTTTAAAGTGCTCCACTCAGGGCAAAATATGATAAAGTGCAGTGTGTCTTGTCGGGAAACCTTATTGCACAGACAGGGGCAATATCAGAATCTTTCACCCAACCCTTCGGTATTATTAATAAATAATGAAAAAGATTCAATCTTAACCTAGTCAATAGGTATCTTCGATAATTAGACATTGCATAACAAAGCTGGGGAGAGGAGTTGGCCTAACGGCTAGGGCGGTGGACCTGGAATCTGGGAAACTGGGTTCGAGTCTTGGCAATGAAGCTAAACATCCTGTGATTCTGGGCAAATCACTTAATCTCCCCGTGCCTAACAAAAATGAATGTGTCCGCATGTAATGCAACTGGTGCTATGTAAAGCGCTCTGATACCCATTCGAGTCAAGTTCGCGCTATATAAAACTCTGTAAAAAAAAAAAAAGCTGTGGTTCGATTGACAAAGTTGTTTTTAACATAATAAAGTGCCTAACCGACAGTTTCACCATGGCCCCTGCTTCTCTATCAGTCTGTTTCACAGATAAAAGTCATTTCTCGGCCAAGCAACGTCAGCCTTGGTGACCTTACTAGGTTGATTGAACAGCTCAGGTCGACCTAAGGCCCTAAAATTAAACATTTCAACCAAGGTATCTACAAAGTGGGGTCAAGGCCATGACAGTCCCCCAGAATAGGTCAGTTCAGCTTTGTTTCAGGTTTGAGCCACACATAAGCCGTAGCAATAGTGGTCGCAGCTGTAGAATGTCAGTGATACAACTCATACCCAACTCTTCATGGACCACCTCTGAGGCTGCACTCTTCAGCAAGGATAACAGCCTTGTCCTAAATTTGATCTCTCTGTCTGGAGTGATTGAGCAACAACATATCCCCAGATATCACACCCATAAGAGGCGATGGAGATGCATTTTGCTTTATATATTCTAATTATAGGATCTATAGATTTGTGACCTAGCCGCTTGGCAAAATCAAATACGCAATGAATTTCCCTACCAAATAGTAATCTTTTTTTGTTTCAGTAGCTAAGAACAGCTGAGCGAGCATCAAATAAGGCGCCTAAGTAGGAGAATGACTCCACTTTGCTGATTTGACAACCCTTAATAACAAAAGTCCTAGATTTGGTACTTTTTGAGCCAATTATCCTAACGTGACTTTTTAACATTAGTATTTAGGTCCAAATTGTCCATAAACTCGAAAAATGAATTTAAAAGTAGCTGCAATCCCAAACTGGTTCTAGAAATGAGCACAGCATCATCCGCATGCAGCAATGCTGCTAAAGGTCGCTTACCCACATAGGGCATATCACTCCCCTTCTTCAGCAAGTGTGGTTGCAGATAATTTATATGCAGGGTAAATAGGAAAGAGGCTTGAATACAACTCTGCTGGACTCCCCTTTTTAAACTAAGTGGCTGTGAACATTCGCCCACCCCTCACTGTACCAAAGAGATGCTCTTGGGTTGAGATGCAGCTCCCTTAAAAAACAGATGATATCCTGCTTGACCCCCATGGATCCCAGAGCTTGTTTCTGTTCACTCTGTCAAACGATGAACTGAGATCCCCGAAAGCTAGATAGACTGACCCCTTCTTGGCTACTGTATATTTTTAAATAATCAAATGAAAGTTTAAACATTGGTGAACTGTTCCCAGGCAAGCCCTATACCCATGCTGTATACCAGATAATACACTATGCTCCTTAGCCCAGATGCGCAGTAGATTAAAAACCACCCGTCCTAATATTGGTAACAGCAGATCGTACCTCACTGCCACATTATTAAGATGCACAGGCACCAGAGGGGCCCACAACTCGACATTCGATTTAAAAAAGTTGCCTGGTACCCCAGCAGGACCTGGAACTTTGGTCTTCGGTAGGACGATAATAGCCTTCCTCATCTCCTTCCACTCAAACCTAAAGTTTGATCGATCGACGAACGGATAATGCGCAGATGTAGATTCATGATCATCGGAAATAGATTCAAAATGCTTAACCCACTCATCAGCTGAAATATGTTAGGTCAACATAGGTCCTTGATTAGGGCAAAATAAAGGACGAACTACAATGTTCCAAATGACTCCACTATCTCGCTCGGTACAGGCATAAATTAGCTCATCCCAGCCTTCCCTGAGTAAATACTTTTTCCTTTTCTTCAGAACTAGTTTATATTTAGTTTGATGCAAGGAAACCAAGGTAGAGTCTCCGGAGGTTTGTTTCAGGACCCTCTTAAGGTTTTGGCGAGCATTAGTACAAGAGTGATCAAACCACCTTTCAAGAGGGGTGCACATGGTGTTGCGATGCCTAATTAACTTTGACTTAACAATGCTACAAATGTTGCTAAAACAGGACACAATTGCATTGTCAGGAAGGCCATCATACAGACCAACCACAAAATCATCTACACTCTTCTGAAATAACTTAATATAAACATTTTCTGGTTTAATCGTGGCACATTTTACTCTGCACCCCTGATCCCTTAATGATAACACATTATACTCCAGGCCCCTGCTAATTGTTTCAAAACACCACTCATATGCAGCTGTCAGCAGTTGTGGTCACTATGACCATCTAATTGAACCTTTAATTTGGGTGAATGAAAAAGACTCAAAGTGACAAAAATAAAATCTATCACAGACCGCTTGCCTCTCCCTATAAAAGTGGGAATACTCCGAGTACCCAGAACATTCTGCTGTGAATCCAATAAGATAGAAAAATTTAAATCTGCTAAAACTGAATTCACAATTCTCCTTGTTTTGAGTGTCTAAAGTGCTCAATGCATAAAAACTCCATAGTCATACTTGCGGGAATTTAGAATTTGACAGCGTTCACACAAATGCAAATTAAAATGGCACATCTATGCCATAGACATAAAATCACTACTAGAATTTAAAAAATGTATCTAAATTTTTTTAAGTTCCAATACATAGACATCCGAATCTTGAGTAAAATTTGAGTTGTAATACTCCAAGAGTAACAAACTGGCCATCTTCTTAAACCTTAATAGAACAGCTGCGAAGTTCTGAGAACAAATGTTAGACCTGTCCGCCTAGGGTGGTCTTCCCCAAAACATTTTTCCCACTTTCCTCCATTTTTTGTCCTTAGCCCTTTTGTGCCCGCAGCCTATCTTGGGTCACATAACTGGGTATAACTGACAGTTAGACTTTGTGAATTCCTCCCAGAAAGTCAAACAATAGAAGGATTAGGTGTGCCTGCATGAGCCATCTGCTGGCAGGGTGGGGAGGCGGAGCTGAGCACAGCCCCACTTGCAACTGAATAGGCTATGCTCTGCCTTCACACAAAGGACGTATCACCTCCACATTTTCATTGCAGCCAGCTTGGAGCCAGGGCAGGAGAGTCAGGAAATCTGATGTACTTTAAAGTATGAAACCTCTAGAAACTTCTCCCATCTTCAAAGGCATAATTGGGTATAAAAATAGGGCCCTCAGACCCACTCTTCCGTTCACTTTTTGGACCTGCGGAAGTACTCTCAGAGGACTGCCTGCTGCTGGGACCTGCTGTGCACTCTGCAAGACTGCTTTGCTGTACCTGGAAGAACTGCTTTGCTACCTGGAGCTTGCCTTGAACCCTTAGAGGTCAGCTCTGCTGTTGATACCTGCATCTTCACCTGAACACTGGACTACAAGATTGACTCCAAGGGCTAGTTTTCTGGCCTCCTGTGCACAGGGACATAAAAGGCTTCCACCATTGTGAACCTGCACTTGCATCCAGCCTGAGTGAATCCTGAACCCCCACGTGGTGTTCCACCAGTTCTGGACCCTTGGTTATGGTGCTAACGGTGTCCAGATAGCCAAAATCCCAAACTGAGAACTTAGAAAATGTTTGGCTAAAAACTGCTCTGAGAATTGAGGGCAGACCGGGACCAACCTGCTCGTCTATCCACCCAAGGTGCATCGCCAGTCAGCTTGATTTTGCGGCTGCTTCCGCTATGTTTTTCTCTGCAGCAGCAAATCCTATTCAGTGGTCCTTCGCCAAAAGGGTATCCGAACCCCTGGTATTGGCTTTGGCTACAGCCTTCTGCCTCATTCCTTTTGAGAGTTTCGACTTCCAATCAAAGAGACTAAGAACGTAGAAATCTTCATTGTGGCTTCGACCCAAGGCTCCCAGACGATGACACTCCCTCCTCGGATCCCACCTGTAGCCTTGCCCCACAGAACCTTTCCTTCTCAGAGACATTTTCTCAAAATTTCTTCTAAGTCAGAAGGTAAGCACTGACCAGGCACAATCCATTTCTTGTCTCTGAACTGTACTCCATCACTGTCGGACATATTTTTCGACTTTGACTCAGTCTTGCGCAACTAGATGTTCGTGCTTGATCTTTTAGGTGCTAGTTTTTACTAAAAACTTTAAAGATTCATAACTCTGGTTCTACTGATTGGATTTTTGTCATTTTGGTGTCAAATAATTTATTAAAATGTACTCTATTTTTGTAAATTGCTCACTCTTTTGTTGTATTTTCACTTTGTTACTGTTTGTGTGCTGCATAAATGCTTTGACCAGGTCTCAAACCCCAGTTAACCAACAACCCAATTTCTCACAAGTATCCACAATCTCAAACTGACAATTTAAACGCAGAGCAACTAATATTTAATGACACAAAGTTTTTGTAGGGAGCTACTTATAATCGCTAATTAACCACTATATAAATACAGACATAAATGCATTGATTTGCAGTCAAATGTATTTAGGGCAGACTGCCACAGCAGAGACCATTGTTATTACAGCAGCACATTTTTCAACATGTTTTTCAACACCATGAAGATATTTATTTGCAAAGCTTCCAAATACACAATACTACTTGAATATAGGAAATGTTCAGCCAACACATGTTTTGCAGCGTTTACATGCCGCTTCTTCAGGGCCATGCTCCTACAGCTTTATGTTTCCCTATTTCTATGTTGTTAATGTGATCCTCAGCTCTCGACTGGCATTAAGACAATTACAGTGTTACCCTTCGGTAAAGTTCCTATTGTATGTAGAATGTTGAAACTATTCAAAATCAATATCAAAAAAGATTGTAGAGCGTCCTCCCGATTAAAATTCTTCGATATCATTCGCATTCCCATAACGTTGCTGCTTCCTTGCCACGTCACTCAATTTGATAGTTTTCACTCTTTCAACGTCGCGTTGCCGCTCATCATAGTAAACTCTCATAGAAGTATTGTATTTAAGAAGGTGACCGACAATTAAGGCATTGTTCAAATTCACCACCATGCAGTCTCCCTTTTTAGGTTTCGCCTGCACAGCGCTTGAAATCTATTGTTTTTAGTATAAACTTAAAAGGGGCTTACATCCCGCCCCTTCTCTTTCCTGGCTTTTTATTGGTTCCTGTGCTTGCCACATGCTTTTTCTCCATTTCAATTGACTGTAGCATATTTTCCTTCATTTATCAATGCTTGTTCCTCGTCTTCTTCTCTTATCAGTTTCCCATATGCGAAATACTATTAACATCCGCTTTGGTGGAACTATTTTTTCATAAAGGTTTGGCTCTTTCTGCTTTTTCGTCTTGAAGCGGTTTTATATAGCGCAACTTGGGAGAGATTGAGTGATTTGCCCAGAATTACAGGATGTTGCGCTGGCAAGACTGAGCCGGGATCTCCAGCTCTCGAGTCAGCAGCTACCAAGGGGATATGAGGTAGTGAATTTGCGGGGTGGTTCTCCTCTGCAAGTCTGCTGACCAGAGCAGCAGTACATGGCCGGGTAGCAGCCCTGGGAGGAGGAGGAGGAGCTGCTAGCGAGACAGGAGGGGACATGTTAGCTTCTTTTTATTTTTAAAGTGCTGGTTTATGCTTCTGAGCCTTCTTAGTTGCGGACAAAAATAGGATCTTGGCTTTAACCTGTTTTATGGCTTTCCAAGCCCTCAGCGTTTGCAGGAACTGGGCCACATAATGCCCTATGCACACCTTAGTATCCAGTTATCTTTTCTGTATTATCTTTCTCACAGAGGGCAGATTGCAGGGAGCCGTCTCACTATGTCAGTGACCCATGCCTTTACCAAAGGCCATAAGTACACCAATATTCATTAACTATCACTGAGCTACCGCTTTTTAAAGCAGAATTCCATAGCTGGTTGCCAATTAGTTATTAAGATGCATTTAAATGCCTATCTGAAGCATTTCCAGTCCACGCAAATAATTAATTTAAGAGTCGGGTACTTTTTTGTGTCGGCGTTTTTTATTTTTTGGGTGCAAATCACTAACTAGAGACATTTGGTATTGGTAAAATAGCCTTGTGTTTTGTTTCCTTGAATATTAGCTTATTCTGATTTCAAGTAACAGTGTTTAGTCTATGAACCTTCCCTATTTCCTGTTACTAGATGGCACTAAGACGTCCGTTTTTAAATACTGAACAGCTCCATCATCTCACTACTTTTCTTATGGTTGTAGAGGGCTCGCTAGGTACCCATTTCGGCACTCGTTTTTCAGCACCAGACCCTGCCCACCTAAGCCCAGTGCTTGTGAATGTCTCGGGTTTGGGGTACTGCACAGCAAATACAGGGAGAGTTGTCATGTGAGAATTCTATGGATGCCTCCTTCCTGGAGAAGAGCCAGGACAGATATGCTTTCTAAGAACTCAGTAGGTGTCTCTGCTGTCACATACTAGTGCATGATGCACAAGAGGATTGGTGTGTTAACTCTTGATGTCCCACTGGTGGGATGGATGTGCACTTTTGAGGTCGGAATAAATGTGCATTATCATGCCGGTGCATGGTGAAAGTAAAAAAGTGTGGCATTGTAAGAGCTCCCTTGATGTCTCAGTAGTGAAAGAGTGATGAATGGTGCACCCTGATCACATGCAGATGAAACAGAGGCGAGAAGGAGACAATGTGTCATTGTCAGTCTGATCACATCATGAGCAGCCTAAGGGGCTGGAGATCATATGGCACCCTTCAGTTTGAGACGAGATAGCGCATTTTTAAGCTGAAATATAATGATAACTTGTTTTAATTTATAGCACTTACTTCTGCTGTTTGTAGCATTGTAAATCAATGTTTATCTACTAGGAGATTAATCAATTAGGATCGAACTAGACCAGAATCAAGTTGCATAAGGATGTAAGTGAAAATGATTGACATTTTTTCTGGTATGGTGATATTGCCTGAGGGATATGGCATGAATATATATCCACGGTGCATACACTCAGTGATTCTATCAAGCAAACATATGGGAGATGTTATTAGAGGGCAGTAATGCTCCTCTACATCATCTACCTCCTCTCTCTCCATCAGCTGCTCCCTCACTCTCCATTATCTCTCCTTTCCCGCCATTTCTCCTCTTCTCACTCTTGCTTACTCAGATCGCTTTCTGTCTTTCTCGCCGTTTCTCGGTCTCCCTCCTCTAGCTATGTCTCTTGGTTTTTGAGTTAAACTCCCAGTTAGTCCTGTGAGTGAGCGTCCTCAAATTCGTTGTCAGCCATCGGAGGGATGATGGAAAGGTGAAGGGAGAGGGAAGCCTTGCACAGGCCTGGAAAAGTGGGTCTAATCCGAACTGGAATGCAGCCTACACAGCCCATTGAAAGAAAAGAAAGTTCCAATCAAAGCAGCCAAAATACCTATCTTCTTGCGACATATTAGTAGGGCTTCCATTACTACCAAACAACTATTTAAAGTCCTTGTAACGTGGGAGTGCATGCAGACCACCCAGTACGTTGTTAATCCTTAACCAGAACACCGTACCCACTTGTGCCATGTTTTTCTTAGAGAAGGTTACAAAAAGTAAGACGGGATATTGCTCAGGAGTCAATTGATCCTTCTTTTTAGGTTACGCCTGAACAGCCCTTAGGCTGTGCTTGTGAAATCTATTGTTTTTAATATAAACTTAAAAGGGGCTTACATCCCACCCTCACTCTTTCCTGGCTTTTCATTGGTTCCTGTGCTTGCTATGTACTTTTCCTCCATTTCTATTGGCTATAGCATATTTTCCTGCATTTACCAATGCTTGTTCCTTGTCTGCTTCTCTTATCAGTTTCCCATAGCCGAAATTCCGTTTACATCCGCTTTGGTGGAACTATTTTTTCATAAAGTTTTGCCTCTTTCTGATTTTTCATCTTGCAGCACATTTATATAGCGCAACTCATCACCCAGAGAGATTGCGTGATTTTCCAAAAATCACGGGATGTTGTGCCGCGAATACTCGAACCAGGATCCCCAGCTCTCGAGTCAGCATTTCTGGCCACTGCCCCACCTCCTCTTCACTCCCATGATGCTTGCCAGGGAGCTCTTTCCTTCGTCCCTTCGTCCTGGATGGTGATTGATAAAAACAGCTTATTAGTCATCACATAGGCAAAACCGATGAATTACCAATGCTTGTTACACAAGAGACTCTTCTAACCATGCTAATATGATCAAATGTAGGCTGACCCCAGTCCAATCGTTTATGCAGTCAGTGGGTTACTTATTCTTCAACATTAGCCAGCACCAGCACAAAAGGAGTTCCTGCCGGTGGTAAGTCCAAAGTCAAAGCTTTGGGTGGAGGCCTAACCTGTCCCCCTGAACAGAGCGGCTGGGAAAATTATGTGACCTTCTTGATAATGCACCTGGCGTTATGGTATTTGCCCTATAGTTTATACGGAGGTCCTCACCCTGAGACGCCTCATGCTACCCCCCTTTTGCTACTAACGGTAAGCTTCGAGGATCTTCCCAGTGCCCAAGCTTCTCTCACATCTGATTAAGAGGAGTATCCAGGATGACACTACAATTAAAGGTCAGGGGTTGGATAATCCCCGCATTCCCATTGGAACTAAGAGGGGCAACTGTTGACAGAAACTTAGATTTAGCCAAATCATTAATAGAGTCCACCAAGTTAGAAATCATAGTCTCAATCTTGTTTAAGCGCTGGCAAAGGAGTCCCTATGAGATTATCTAACCTGCTCCTCAGTCCCAACCCGAGGGCGACGTACTGGAGGGGGCTTCGCTGCTGATGTGTTCTTCACATCAAATCCTCCAGGTTATGGCAATTCAGAGAGCTACAGGATGCAGTCTGGTTATCCTGCACTGTATCATAGAAATATAATTCTTTAAAGGGGGCTAATGTACCATGGCCTTAATGATTGGAGTGTTGACTGCCGTATTTGTTACAGTGCCAGAACTGTTTTTTCTCAAGGAATCTTCATTATCTGTAGATCCTGCAATGCCCTTGTTGCAAATATTATCACGCTGCCCTACACCCAATTGTTCCTCCACAGTAGACATTTCCTCCATTATGCCACCCGCTGCGGAATTAAGAGAAGAATACTAGATGGGCTGGTACAAGAATGTTTATCCACTGAGTGGATCGCATTACCAATAGTTGAGTGAAGGGGAACAAACCGGTCCAAGGGGCAAGAGGGGTGCCTAGCCTCTTTGGCGCTCGAACGGTCACAGACGGGTCTGCTCTTTGCCTGCGCCACGATGGCGCATTCCACACTGCAGGAGTTAGAAAATGCCCTATATAGCGATCAGGCCTCCTGCCTCTCCTCCTGGCAGCGTGGGCTTGTGGGGCTTTGACTTCTGGGCCCCCAAGCAAACAACAGGTCACAATGTCCCGCACTGCCGGAGTTAGAAAACGTGCTATATCGCTCAGGCACACTACTCCTCCTGGCAACATGGACTTGTGGGGCTTTGAGTCCTGGACCCCCAAGCAAACAACAGTGTAAGTGGCCAGGCCTGACAGTGCCTAAAGGCCTACCTGGCGGCGAGCAGCACAAAACACAACGACACTCGGTGTCTGCTCGGCTAGTGGTCACGTGTGACCCTAGCCCTTCTATTTATACCCTTGGGCCGAGCCCGACCACGAGGGGTGACTGCAGCTACAAAGTAGGGGAGAGGCCGGGTGGCTCTCTACATCCCTCCCTTCTTTTAGTTAACAAAAAAATCAGAAACAGAAACAGGTAGGCATCAAAGTGTCAATACATAAAGTCTCTCAACCTCTGACTAGGCACAGGATTAGGCAGCAACAGGTACCGTTGACATCTCGGCTCTCCAACCGGATCACGTTCACCACTGAGACTCGCATCCGGGATGCTTCCCGAGGGCACTGTTAGGAGTTCCGGGGACAGTCCGTCTTGCCTGCTGTATTCCAGTGTTACCCCTCCAGTCGGCTGGGAAGGAGGTGTTGCACCCTGGCTGTCCACCATGTCTGGAAGATCATCGCCACTTTCCAGCCCACTTTCTTCTCCTTGTGGGGTGCTTTCTTGGGCAGCATCGACAGGTATGACCTTGAAACAGGACACATTCCTCACCACTGTATGCCGACCACGGTGGGCTGTTATCATCGTGCCATTCACCCGTGTCACCACCCACACCTCTGGTTCATAGGTAGTGCGGAACTTCCACCTTGGGTGGTGATCTTTAAGCACTATGCGGGTCTCTACTTGCAGCGCTGGATCCCTTGCTCGCTGATCTTTGGTGGCCTTCTCATTTGTTGTCTGTTGTTTCAGTTGGGCCTTTTCTTTGTCCAGGCTGGGCGGCACCCACTCAGTGTCCTCTGGGATGATGTACCACGGTGGCCGTTTGAGCAGCAGAGTGGCAGGGGCGCATCCTGTCGTGGTGTGAGGGGCTTGTCTGTATGCCTGTAGAAATTGATGCAGGCACTCTTCGGCATCTTGGCGTTGATCCACTCCGATCCGGAGGACTCGATTCAATGTTCTCATGAATCTCTCCACCTCCCCATTGGCTTGTGGCCATTGGGGGGTGATCCAACGGTGTTTGATCGCCCTTTGTGCCAAAAAATCATGAAAGTCTTGCCCCTGGAATGGGGGTCCATTGTCGGACTTGATCTCTTCTGGGAGTCCGAGCAGTGCAAATGTTTTTTCAAGTACGGGCTGTACGTAGACAAAAGCAGTGGATGGCACCAGTTCTACTATGGGAAATTTGGAAAATGAATCCATGATTACCACAGTGTTTCGCCCATCCGGGAAACTCCCAAAGTCTATGCTGACTTTTGTACAGGGAGTTAGACACGACTCTTTTGTCAACATGGGCGCAGGAGCACGGTCGCTGTTAGTGATTGTGCAGGGATGGCAGCGTCAGATCTCATTGTCCACCAGTTCATCCATTGCTGGGAAACCACACTTTTGCGCCGAGTCTCGCTTTGGTTTTCACCGCTCCTTGGTGGCCCTGATGTGCGAGCACGACCATCCGACTGCGGAGGCTTTTCGGGACGACTATCCTCTGTCCCCGTAGAACTAGGCCGGATCCACTGGTGCTCAATTCGTGCCGCACTCTCCAGAGTTGGCGGCGCACGTTCTGTTCATTGGCCACTAATGACTTGGAACCGTCGAGGAACCGGTGCCATTGCCCTCGAGCCAGAGTCTCTTTGACCTTTACAAGGGTGTCATCTGCATCCGTGGCACTTCTTATGCTTTCTCGAGTGACAGCTACTGGGCAGGTGTTGATCTCCACCATGTTTATGACGCATTCTGTGCGCTCTTCGTCCATCATTTGTCCTCCTGGGTGACCTGGTAACGGGTGTCTTGACAAAAAGTCAGCGGGATTGTCGGCCCCTGGTCTGTAGATTAGTTGTAATGAGTACGCCTGGAGCTGTACAGCCCATCTCGCACTCCTCTGTGGTGCCAGGCGGGATGATCCATTGAACAAAGGTAGAAGCGGTTTGTGGTCGGTCACCACCCGAAATTGGTGCCCGCAGAGGTAGAGGTGGAAGTGTTGGCACGCCCACCTGATGGCCAGGGCCTCCCTCTCTATCTGTGCGTAGAGGGTCTCCATAGGAGATAGTGCCCGACTGGCATATGCGACCGGAAGACAGGCCCCCTTGGCATTCTCTAGTAGGAGTACTGCCCCGAGTCCTACTGGGCTGGCATCCATGACCAGTTCCGTTCTCTTCCTGGGATGGAAGTAGGCCGTGGTAGTTTGGTCCAGCAATGTTTTTTTGATACTGTTGAAGGAAGTTTCTTCCTTGGGGCCCCACGTCCATGGTACGCTGGTCTTCGTGAGCTGGCGCAGGGGTTCTGACAATGTGGTCAGACCGGAGGTGAATCTCCCGCAATATGTTACCATGCCAAGGAAGCTCCGTATCTCTGTCGGGTTCTGTGGGACCGGGGCATTGCGGATGGCTTCCGCCTTCCGTGGATCAACTTGGAGTCCTTCTCGTGAAAAGACGTAGCCAAAGAAATCAATTGAACTTTGGTAGAATGAGCATTTTTTTCAGTGCATGGTGAGGCCGCAGTCCGCAAGGCGTTTGAGAGTGGCCCGCAGTTGGACATGGTGCTCCCCAAGGCTCTGGGAGTATATGAGGATGTTGTCGCTCAGGTTTATTACTTGTACCAGGCCCGAGAGGGTCTCCTTGTTCGCCTTCTGGAACACCTTGGCTGCTGAGGAAATGCTGAAGCTGAGCCGGGCGTACCACCTGAGGCCCACGTGTGTGGAGAAGATCGTGATGTAGCGACTTTCCGGCACCAACTCTAGCTGGTGGTATCCTGAGTTCAGGTCAAGCTTGGAAAACCACTGGGCGCCGTTTAAGTCCGCTACGATGTCATCCTTCGTCTGGGTCACATGTCTCTCTCTCCAGATGGCCTGGTTGGGGAGCCTCATGTCGACGCATAGCCGTATGGCTCCTGGCTGCTTGTGCTTTGGTGCGATCACCAGCGGGGAGACCCAGGGGGTTTGACCCAACACCTTTTCGATGACGCCTTGGCTTTCTAGGTCCTGTAGCTCTTTCTCTACGAGGGGGCGAAAATTAAATGGGATGCGCCTGTGCCTGAGTGCCATTGGTTTTATGGTTTTGTCAATGTGGAGCATCACCTGGTGATCTTTGAGTTTTCCCAGCCCCTGGAATAGTTGTGGAAACTCATTTAGTATGTCTTCTGCGTGCGTATCATGGACTTGATTTGCGAAGAATACCAACTCTGGATCCTCTGCAGTGTGGCATCCAAGCAGCGTCCCCTTCTGGCCTTCCGTGATGTGGAACTTGGTTCTGATGGAGTGCTCAGCACTGGTGACGTCGACTTCGATCACTCCCATGAGCGGTAGGGGTACAGTACCGCCGTAGGTGTATATCCTGGCCGAGCTGGGTGTGAGGGGTGGTCGAGGGGACAGTTTCTCGTACTGGCTTGAGTCCATCACATTCATGGACGCTCCTGTGTCTATCAGGGCCTGAACAGTGGTGTCGTTGACCTGCACGGTGCACATGGGTGGGGGACGTTTCTTGCGATCAGACCATCCGGCAAATGAGGTTACGAAGACGTAGTCATCATCATCTTCATATTTGGCAGCAGCTCCTCACACTTAGGATGCTTCTGTGGGGGGAGGGTCCTCTAGAGTTGTCGTGTAGTTCCTATAGAAAGCATACAGGATCTGCGCGTTTAGACAACATACACTGTAGGATTGATGTCAGACAAACTCTGATCACCCCTACCGGGTATGCTGGCTCTTTTTGTACCAACTAGCTCACAGTGCCTCTAGAATCTCCTCTTACCAAGGAGAGAATAGTTCTTGGCAACCATCGAACATGACAACCCTGATCCCTCAGGACCGTGGAAACAATATACTGCTTTTCGCTCAGTCACTCGTGCTTACTTAGTCTGTCTCAGAGAAATACACAGAATAAACAGGCTGGGCGTTTTCAATAAGAATTTATTGAACAGTTGTTATTCTGGTGTAGAATAGATGAGTTGCAACAACCGTTAGGCAGTATAAGATATAAATGATTAGCAGTACGATAAAGGTAAATGGATGGTATAGCTCTACCATCTTACTACAGTCATGAATACATATGAATATATAAAACACATGATAAAAGATGCGTACTCCTACGATGCCTCCCTATCTAGATGTACCTAAGTGTACCTAGCATGTAGGTAGGTGTGAAGCCAAGAATCCCTCTAGGATTTAGTCAACCCCATTACCTGAAGTGAGAGACTGTGGGACCCCGTCCTGGTCTCGAGTTGGACACCCCGCGAGGGATGTTAGACCACTGCGAGCTGGAGTGTCTGCGTGCAGGAACCTCAGCGTCTCTGGTCAGTGTGTCGGCTGGGAAGTCTCGGTCTCCTCTGTCTTATCTTAGCAAGATGTGATGTATATATACCCATAGGTCTCCCCAGGGGTCCTACCTTGCTGTATTACTGTGTCGGCCTAAGGATGACGTTGGGCATGAACTTTGCACATAGATTTTATACAGGAGATGGTAGTCCTACTGTGCTTCCAAGAATCCTCATGCATAATGTATGAGATTTCAAACTAGGGAAAACCCGCGTTCTGACTGCAGTGTAATATCTAGGTAAAAGGTCAGTCCCTGTAAACCGTGACAAGTGTAATGTAGGGAGAGAATATAGGTGGCGGGTAATGAGATTACCGGGGCCTATGTTATGATACCTAAATGGAATATAACACCCGCTCCTCTTCCGAATGGACGACATAGTTAAATTCTAAACGTACTACTAGGCTGACTAGATACTGTCATGCAAACGGTAAAAACATTAGTTTCTTTTTATGCTTAAAAACAATGTTTAACACGTTAAAAAATTGTTCTAAAAAAAATTCTAAAAAGAGGTACAAAAAAAAAATGGAAATTGACACTTAAGCTATAGCTCTAATATGTCCGTAGGTATAGTTTGAACTACGACAAGCATTTGAAAGCCATGCATGCTCAAAAGAATGTCAATTTTGATATGGAGTTCCAATTTTCTGTTTGCTTTCCAAAAGGCCGAATTTTTCCCCAGCACACGACAGGCCAAATGTTTTTGTGTCCTGGCTGGTAGACGCAACATTCTCGTTGCTTGCTTCCGCAGCTGGTGGTCCCTGTAACACCTCGCATATTATGTCAATTGAGCACAGATGATCTTCTGAACTATTCGCAGCCGGTGCTGGGGCAGCCTGTGCGCCATCCAAGGCCTGGGTGTCAGAGGAGGAGCCGGTGTCCATACCAACAGGAGCTGATACTACCCGTGGTGGCTCTAGGAATGCCGCCATCAACATGGGAATATGCTGGGGACACTGCAGAACATGGGCCGTTATCGGGTCCAGTAAAGCATCAACGTCTGGTTGTGCACATGATGGGAGTGTCAGACAGAGGTCCAACACGCATTCTTCTCCGCAAAACAGGCATCGGAGGACAGGTAAGGTGCAGTCCATCCAGACTGGTCTAAATGACAAGAACCAAGAAGCACTTAGTTCCCTTAGGCGAGGTGTGCCTAGAAGTTGTACCATGCAATCACAGTATTTTCTCTCCAGGAGTACTGTTTCCATCTCCTTGGTGACTGGTACGTCCATTGTGTAGCAGAAAAATGACAATCAGGATACCTGCTATTAGAAACAGGATCAGCGGCAGCCCTCCAAAGATACTTCCAAATACGGAGTGTATAAAGTTTGGTATAACTCTGAGGACCGTCTGAAAGGTGCTTAATAGTCCTGAACCTATGGTCTTAAATAGGTGGACAATGCCTGTTGTATCAGACATGTTAAAGATACGATTTACCATTTCTGCAAAATGAAAAGGGCAATTTCTACGTATAAGTGCCTGTATCTCTGCCGAAGACCTTGCTACTTGAAGATCCAAAGTCTCTCGAGCGGAGGTTAAGGGCACGGGTTTCTGTATAAGCATGGCTTTCATTCTGCTCAAAGTATCAAACCGTATTAATAACGGCGCCTCCCTGACTGTATATGTTGGTGGAAACAATACTTGCATACAGCAAGTAACCCTGGAACTCACAGTTACCAGATATGCGATGCCCGGAAGAATCCCACAGCAACCTTGATCGTTCAGCATCAAGTAACTCCCATTTGAAAGTAGCCCAAAGACTGGAGAGATCACGGCAGCTGGGGCACCCTTTAAGTGACAGGATAAGTTTGCTACTGAACCATTCCAGGCCCCATGAAGCATTATATCCTGGCATATAAGTGATCCACTTAAAGTATTCTCGCAGTTTGTACCGCTTAGAAACACTTCTTTTCCCCCACTCCGGCATCGAAATCTGTACGGTAATTCCCAAGATTCCTTGATGAATTCCCTACCCATGCCTGCATTTGTTCAAGGCAATATTGAAATTGAAAAGTAGTGACCGGAAGAGTTATGTGGCCATGGATTAACCATTCTGTGGACGGTGACTCTGCCACTGGGAAGGCTAATCTGTCCAGTTTTTCAATGCGCAGCATTGTATACTTTGCACCCTTCTGTGCCATTTCTATCTGTTTTTCTGTCAGATTGTACGAGGAAAACAGAGACGTGCTGTTTATGAAACGCCAAGGCACATAGCCTGCGCGCAAAGATTGCAGCGTCCAGCTTAGCAACATAATAGAACGCAATTGTGATTGCCCGTGTTGTAATATGGACAAATCTTGTTCTAGTACAACAATAGCAGATGATACAATGTTGCCCAGTGAATATATTCTGGATGTTAGTGACGTTAACCCATTGTCGACCACTGCTAGAGCTTTCTATAGGTTTATACAACCTATTTCTCGTAATCTTTCCACGGCCTCTTGTTGTGATATTTTCCAAATCTCATTGTAGACAGCGTAATAGAAACGTTTGTGACGTGGCTTCCTAGGACCTAATAAAAAATCCCGTAGGTCCACATCCTGTGAAAGTAAGGATAAGTGTTGTTTCACCTGTGTGAGTGTTGAGGTTTTTAGCCAATCGAGGCATAACTTCCTAACACTGTATGATGTCACTACCCCTGGGTTAGGTCTTTGCACATAACGTGGATCTGGCCTAATAATACTAAATCCTTTAGTTTTACCCAAAAATCTTTCTTGACAGTTATTGGTGTCTACGGGCCATACCAACCATTCCTTCCAATCGGGGTCTGATCTATTGCTTTGCAAAATGTCATCTACTGTAACCTGTTTTTGTGATGTTATGTTCTCCTCGGTGTGTGATGGTGCTGGCACCCGAGGTTTATTCAAATCTTTATTCCTGGCTAACCCAAGACAAGTTGTTTGTTGCACTGTTTTATTCAAGAACATAATTTGTCGAGGAATAAGACATGCTCTAACTAGTGCCTCTGTTCCCTGGACCTGACAGTCTCTAGTACCCCAGACTGATTTTAAGTCTATGGTGTCTTTCCATAGGTCGAACCCTTGTTCGGACAACTGGGCAATAAAGGAAGCAGAATAAATCTGTTTGGTGTTTGTCAACATATTTTTCTGTGCCGGTGTAGGTGCAACCTTATAGTAATATGAGGCTGGGCCTGACGAGTTAAACCCTGAAAAATATGGACATTTTTGTGCAAATGTTTTTGAGCTGCTTTTCGGCGGCATCGGGCAATGTTCCCATTGGTGATATGTGAAAACTTTCTAGGGTTAGCAGATTTATGCAGAAAGTGATGACCATACTGTTGATAGCAATACATTTTCTCAAAGTCTGATGTGTCCTCTAACATTTCATTATTAGATAAAGCAGCAGATTTCTCTAAATCAGACAACATATTATTTACAGTTTCATAATCCCAATCATCGGAAAATGTACTGGAGGTAATGATATCACTCAATGATATTTTAAATAAATGTGGTATTTTTAAAAGTTCAGTCGGGCCAAATATATACACTATACCATCAGGTATAGGAACTGCTGTAATGTTCACTGATGATAGGTCTCTTTTTTCACGATGTGATGATAGATGTGGTTTCAGAATCACATTCACTTTTTGTGCTGCAGAGCTTTCTCGAAGATAAGTTCCATTAATAAGCATGCTAAAAACTATTACTAGGCCTACCCAGAAAAGAAAGAAAAGTATTCCTGTAGATACCCAGAGTTCCACCCAAGGTGATACCAGGTAAGTCTTTTTAAGAAAGTTCAGAAAATCTTTAAATCGTTGTAGACGAGTTCTTTGGGCTGGCGTTGTTTCAGGTTCGCTTGGATCTAACGAGAAGGTGTCAAAGTCAATGAAATAGCCAGATGCAGTTCGATCAATTTTCGGTAGTTCCGCCGGTTTTGTGGAAACTGTAGCTTGCTCTTGTTGGGGCATGTTGATGTAGATATCTGTTTTTGGTCGAATTGAAATTTGTCTTTCAGTGGAGTTCTCATTTGAACTTCAGTTTCAAGAGGAACGAGTTCCATTGCATTGTTGCTTAGTCCTTCATTCCGTACAGGTGACCCTTCAAACGTGATGAGTCTTTCTGTTTGAACTTCTTGTATAGTTGTGAGAGGAGGGTGTCTGTTACTTTGGAGTCCACGCGGCCTACTATTCAGTATCAGCCACATAGTGTGGTTTGATTAGGTCAATTGAGACAAATCTTTTCTCCTTTTTTCCGGCAAGAGGTGGCAGAAGTACTGTTGTTGTTCCTTCAACTGCCAGGACAGGTGCAGGCTTACTGTATGATGGCCCAAATTCTTTTTTGTCCGCTATTTTGTCTCTGACCAGATCCCCGACTTTAGGGATCCAGACAGGTCTTGCCGTGACACTTTTTACATCCCCAGAGGCGGTCCTTTTCGTCTCGACATTACTCTGTAGTGCCCTGCTTTCGTTCAGGTCCTGTAAAACAGCCAAACGTTTATGGATGTCAAAAGGTTTTTCATCCGCCACTGTGCCTTCACAATCAACATCAGGTACCCACATTCTCGTCCCAAATAGGACCTCATATGGAGTGACCCCCCTAGAGAGCTTCTTGGCTGATTGTTTGATGCCCTCTGGACTCCATACAGATGTTTTACCCAATTTCTACCCGAGCCTAATACTCTAGCTGTCAAAGATTGCTTTAAGTCCCGGTTTTTCCTCTCCACAACTGAATTTCCCTCGGAATGGTACGGAGAGGAGTACCGCAATGTTACACCCAAACTTCCCATGGCTTCCTTGTAAGCCCTAGAGCTAAACGCGGGGCCACGGTCAGAATGTACTGTGCCAATTGCGTATGTCCCTATAAAGACTCGCAAATCTTTTATAACAGTTCGAGCGGCAGCCGAGCGCTGGGGCCACACCCATAGGAACCTAGAGCAGGAATCCATTGCAACCATAATATACTTGTAAGCCCCATCCGATGGTAAGGGGCCGCAGTGGTCCAAATAAACACACGTGAGTGGTTTGTCTGATATCAGTAATGGTGTCTGCACTGGATGTGTTACGGTGGAACCTTTCATCTACTGACAGATGTCGCATTTCAAGACACAGTCCTTAGTCTGCCTTCTTAGTCCTGGCCACCAGTAGCGTTGTTTCAATAGAGAAACCGTAGCAGAAACTCCTGCGCGTGCAGAACCTATACCCTTGTGTGCTGCTAGAATTAATCCTAAACTGCGATCCATATTTGGTATTACTCTATCCCCCACTCCAGGAATTTGAGCAAATGGAACATTGTTTGCATCTAACTTGTAGGAGTACTTGAGTGGAAATCTTTTCGGTACTGCTGTGTTATTGCGTGTGGCAATAATCGCAACCATTATCTCACTGTCTATCCTCGTTTTTGAATGAGTTATTGCAGCTACGGAAGCCGTTTGTACAGCCCCCTTTGCGACTTCGTCAGCCAATGAATTCCCTTCAACGTGAACGCCATCACGTTGATGACTCAATGTGTGTATCACGTGAGCCCTTGGTAGTTCTTTTTTCAACTCCACTACCTGTTCCCATAGCGTTTTGTGCTTAATTGTGCCACCTTTTGCATCTTTAATCCCGTTTTGTCCCCAGTGATGTATATATTCATTATATGACTGTACACAGTAAAAGGAATCACACACGATTAGTGTGGGGAATTCTCGATCCGTATTTACCAGTGCCAGTGGTAGAGCTTTTAGTTCTGCCAGCTGCGCCGTGCAGTCTCCTAGAGATTGTGTTTTTGTGCATTTCGAATGAAACTTTCCATCCTGCATGCATCCTTTAATGATAGCAAACGCGGCGCTGTATTGCTGTTTGCTCCCTATGGCCTGTTGCGCAGAACCGTCAGTATAAATAATATATTCATACTGATCTAGAGGCATTATTTCGTTTGGTAGAGGATATTCTTGTTCGTATTGCAGAAAGGCTTGTGTTTTTAGATTTGGGTCGTACCTGTATTCTACATCTGTTGCAGTGAGAGAATAAGCCCATTGTATCCATCTTGGATGTAAGGCTTTAGCGTTGGGAATGCTTGCCTTTGTCGCAGCCTCTAAGGCTGGAACCGGGGTAGCGACTATTATACGTTTCCCTTGAGCTAGGGCTCTTTCTCTGACTACAGCAGTCTGTACTGCTGTTAGAATTTTTTCAGTTGATGCAAACGCATCTCAGCATTTGTGTACAAATGTGATTTATATGCTATTGGTACTGTCTCACCTTCATTATATGTTAGATAGGTGTACCCTGATTGACCCGCAACTATACGGATCACCAGGTTGCGTACATTTACGCGTGTCTGTAAGTGTTTTGAAGCTATCATGTCTGCTTGTAAGGAACGAAGAGTATCTGTGTGTTCCTGTGTCCACTGTCTAACTGAAAAGTCAGGTTTTATCAAATCATAGAAAGGTTTTACTCTTTCTGCGTAATCCTTAATGTATGTTCTGCCAAAGTTCAGGAATCCCAAGATTGATTGTAAATTTTTTAATGATTTTGGAGGTTGGAGCAGCGCGCATTTTTCTAAAAAGTTAGCTGCTAGACTTTTTCCTTCACTTGAAAGCTCATATCCTAGAAAAAGGACATGAAGGTGTGCAATCTTTGATTTTTTGAAGTTGAATTTGTAACCTTCATATGCAAATCCCAAAATTATGGTGTTTACTCTGTTCAAGTGTTCCTCCAGGTCATCATCCGTCAGATAAATATCATCTACGTAGGACAATGCCTCTTCATCCAGATTTTGAAGTAACTCAGTTACTCTGGCTGAAAACAACCCCGGGCTGTTCTTATACCCCTGGGGGAGTTGGCAAAATTGCCGCTGGGACCCTAGCGCTGAGAATGCTGTCAAATATCTGCTCTCATGCGCTATATTTTGGCAAAAAATCCATTTGAGATATCTAGCGATGTTTTGTATTTTTTCCGCACAATGTTATTCATTAATGCGACACTGTGTGCATTTTGAACTGCAAATGTCTTAGTGCAAGTGTTTAAATGTCTGTAATCTAAAACTAGACGATATGTGTTGTCTGGTTTCGATACGGGAAACAAAGGGTTATTCATTTGAGAGGTGCATGTTTCAATCACTCTTTGGTATTCAAGTTGATCTAAGATCTCCCTGACCTGTTTTTTTAGCTTCTTGCTTTATTGGATACTGCCTTTGTACAGTTGGAGTATTTTTTAATGACATTATGTGGTGGGTTGAATCCTCATCCCATCCAACATTGTTTTTGTATAATGCTTGGGCTACCGCCCACTCCTGCGCATATGTATATTTTAAATATTTGGGAACGTGGTCGGAAAATGCCGGTAAAATTACCGTTTCTCCCCTAGGGCAATCCATGACGAATGCTGGCGGCCAATCCTGTTCAGCTAACAAAATGTCATAGCCAAACGTTAGGTTCTCCCAAAAGAGACCTCTTACTGTCCTGCATTTGTCCCCCTCCATTTGGAGTGTAATTTCATATAATTTGTGTGGGACACTTACCCTAGTATCAGGTTTTTCCACCGTGATATAATCATTCACGTCCGCTGTCACCAGAAATTCCATCAGGTTCTGGCGAACTATTGTTACTTCTGCCGCACTGTCTAGCATCGTCAGAGCCCATTCCCTGTTCAGTAGTCGAGTCCTCAGAATTCTGGGCATGTCTGATCTTTAGACCTGCAACCTTCTTATTTTTGAACTGTGGTTTTGGTTTGGCTTTATCTTCTTTTTTGGAAGTATAGTCTTGAGCGTTCTGCTTGTCTCTGGACTTTCTACGCTCTTCTTGTCTGTCTGACCGTCCTTCCTTCGGAATTTTTCGATGAACCCTTAAAGGAACGAGAGTAACGTGTATCAGTATCCTGATACCTGTCAGGTTTCCTAATATTATCCCTATTCCTAAGGTTATACCTCCTTTCGGAGGGCTCCTGTGGAGGAGATCTACCTCTGGATTGAGATCTGTTTTCTTTAACTTTTTGTTTTTTGTTATTGTCCCACTTCTTTTTAGAAGAAGTAGGTGTCTGCTTCAAAGTCTCCTTCTCGGGACTACCCATCAATTGTGGTTTTAACGCTTTTCCACCCAAACTGTCCCTGCCTAACTCTGCATACGCAGTTTCTATTATTTTTGGTAGTTCGTGTTCCTGTTGCAAAGGACTGAACTCCCTTAGGCGTTGGCGGATGGCCACTGATGCTGCCTCCCCTTTAATATTTGCTAATATTATGGCTGATACCTGGGCATTGTTACCTAGTAACTTCATCCCTAAGTTCAGAGCAGGTTCTGCTCCGTACTCATTTTGTATTTGTCCTAATACGTCTGGTATTACTGCTAATGACAGGATACCATGAGTTCTGGTATATATGGCAGCGAAAACTGTACCCCCAAGAGGTACAATCCTCTATCTGTGGTGTTATCCCCGTGGGTAAGCAGATTGTCAGCATTCTGTGTTTTTCATAAGGGCTAATATTTGGGAATACTGCTTCTAGCTGTGTTATCTTCTGAGCTATCCAGAAGGGCATTTGTTCATGTTTTGCGGGCATTTTACCCATTACTGCATGTAATGTTTGTGGTGTAATTTTAGTTGCTGTGTTCTGAACATGAGCTGTATTTGTTGTTACCATCGCTGGCTGGACCGTAAGAGTCCTCATGACGTATTGCGTCATGTTTCTGTACATTTTTATTAATTCTTTGTGAAGTATGAGTAAGTCTGGTCCTGGCATTGTTTCAATGTCAGGATGTGGTGTGTAGGCTGCTAGTATTGGCCATGTTGCCCCTTCTCTTCCGAGCGGGCCGAGTCTCACTCTTCTTCTTGTATGGGGCAGGGCGCCTTTAAACCAGTATAAATGTTCCTGGTACGGGAGCGGAACTTCAATGTCATACGGACAATATTCCGCTGGTGGTTCATCTTCTGTGTAAACATGAAAGGTTTTTGTTCTTGCATTTGCTACTGGGAATGTAACCCATGAATAAAATACCTCTGTTCTATATGATTCGTGTGCCTCAGTCACGAAAGCTATTGCGCCACCCCTAGGTGTTAACCCATGCGCAAGCAGTTTCAGGGTGACTGCATGTCTAATGTTTGCCGCAATATGTATTGCGCTTGCATCTTCCTCGTCTTCCGAGAGTGGTAGTGGCTGTTCTAGTAGGTCTAAGGCCTGGTTAGTCATTGTGTTTAGAACCCAAAATAACTTTTCAAGGGAACTAAGATAAGGTGTTTTGCACAATTTCTAGGAACACTGTGTCCTTCAAGCTTGATTAACCAACAGCTAATAAATAGTATTTTTGCCTACTCAGCTGTGGCGGAGTTTAGCCTACCCACTCCAGACGTCTCTGGTGTTTTGTGAATAGGGATTTCTGAGAATAGCACGACTGAACTACTCAGATTCTACTGTTAAATAAGTACCCAACCAACGTTGGCGGCGCCATGTCGTGTAGTTCCTATAGAAAGTATACAGGATCTGCGCGTTTAGACAACATACACTGTAGGATTGGTGTCAGACAAACTCTGATCACCCCTACCGGGTATGCTGGCTCTTTTTGTACCAACTAGCTCACAGTGCCACTAGAATCTCCTCTTACCAAGGAGAGAATAGTTCTTGGCAACCATCGAACATGACAACCCTGATCCCTCAGGACCGTGGAAACAATGTACTACTTTTCGCTCAGTCACTCGTGCTTACTTAGTATGTCTCAATGAAATACACAGAATAAACAGGCAGGGCGTTTTCAATAAGAATTTATTGAACAGTTGTTATTCTGGTGTAGAATAGATGAGCTGCAACAACCGTTAGGCAGTATGAGATATAAATGATTAGCAGTACGATAAAGGTAAATGGATGGTATAGCTCTACCATCTTACTACAGTCATGAATACATATGAATATATAAAACACATGATAAAAGATGCGTACTCCTACGATGCCTCCCTATTTAGATGTACCTAAGTGTACCTAGCATGTATGTAGGTGTTAAGCCAAGAATCCCTCTAGGATTTAGTCAACCCCATTACCTGAAGTGAGAGACTGTGAGACCCCGTCCTGGTCTCGAGTTGGACACCACGCGAGGGATGTTAGACCACTGCGAGCTGGAGTGTCTGCGTGCAGGAACCTCAGCGTCTCTGGTCAGTGTGTCGGCCGGGAAGTCTCGGTCTCCTCTGTCTAATCTTAGCAAGATGTGATGTATATATACCCATAGGTCTCCCCAGGGGTCCTACCTTGCTGTATTACTGTGTCGGCCTAAGGATGACGTTGGGCATGAACTTTGTACATAGATTTTATACAGGAGATGGTAGTCCTACTGTGCTTCCAAGAATCCTCATGCATAATGTATGAGATTTCGAACTAGGGAAAACCCGCGTTCTGACTGCAGTGTAATATCTAGGTAAAAGGTCAGTCCCTGTAAACCGTGACAAGTGTAATGTAGGGAGAGAATATAGGTGGCGGGTAATAAGATTACCGGGGCCTATGTTATGATACCTATATGGAATATAACAGAGTCAGGTGACGTAGGGTCATGGCACGTACTCTTGATGTGCCTCCTCTGGATCGCCCTCCTCCTCCGCGGCAGACACTGGCATAGTGGCTGATCTTGCCGCACTTGGAGCAAGTCTGCCCTCTTGCCAAGCACCGTTCCTGCGACTTGTGGTCAAAACTGCAATATCCAAACTTCCCAACAGGTCTGCTAGGCATGGTCCGCATGTGTGCTGGTCCGGGGCGCCATTGCACAGCATCCACTGTCTCTTCTTTAAGGGGGGGCCCTTGGTGATGGGGTAGCGGCATTGCTTCGAACTCTGCCGGCTTCCATTTCCTCTGCCTGGCTGTCGGACAGTTCATAGGAGTATTTGGCGTCTCAGCGTGACAGACTTGCACCCCTGTATTATTTATGCACGGATCTCTTCCAGTTGATCGATGTTTGTGCACGTGTGTGCAGGCCTCCTTAACCTGGCGTAGAACATGTCCACCGTCTTTACATCTGTTTGCCTGGCTTGCCTCAGGTTGAATCGTTCATAGTCCGGGTTCATTTGGGGTCAAAATGCCTGTTGAGGGCAGCGACCGCCGCGTCGTAGTCATCTTCATCCCCCGTATCCTGTAGTGTCTCAAAGAGTTCGTAGAGTTCATCACCTCCGAAGTGCATTGTCGTGTAGTTCCTATAGTACCCCTGCAGGACCTGCGTGTTTGGATAACATAAACCGTGGGCTTGGTGTTAGACTGATTCTGTGCACCCCCACCACGTATGTTAGCCGGATTTGCATTAGCTAGCTCACAGTGCCACTAGAATCTCCTCTTATCGGGGAGAGATTAGTTTCTGGCAACCTTAGATCATGACAACCCTGATCCCTCAGAATCGTGGAAACAATGTACTACTTTTCGCTCAGTCACTCGTGCTTACTTATTCGGTTTGTCTCAGAGAGTTACACAGAATAAAAAGTCTGGGCGTTTCAATAAGTATTTATGGAACAGTTGTTATTCTAGTGTAAAATATATGTGCTGCAGCAACCAGCAGACAATAGCAGAGATATATTATCAGCAGTACGATAAAAGTGAAAGGATAGTACAGTTCTACCATATTGCAATAATCATGAATACATACATGAATATAAAGGGCCTGATTCACAGAACTAACTTACGTCAAAAACGTAAAGTTAGTACTTTTTGGTATTCACAGAATACACTTACTCATTTTGGTATTCACAGAATGAATTTACTCATTTCGGTATTCACAGAAGTTAGTAGTCCTAACTTTAGGACTCCTAAATGCCTTCTGTAAATACCAAAAGTCTTAAAGTTAGGATTTTTCTCAGTTTAGGAGTAGTAAAGTTAGGACTTTCGGTATTCACAGTAGGCATTTAGGAGTCCTAAAGTTAGGACTACTAACTTCTGTGAATACCGAAATGAGTAAGTTCATTCTGTGAATACCAAGATGAGTAAGTGTATTCTGTGAATACCAAAAAGTACTAACTTTACGTTTTTGACGTAAGTTAGTTCTGTGAATCAGGCCCAAAATGCATAATAGAATGTCACCCAAAAGTGCGCGTACTCCTACGATGCCTAACTAGATGTACCTAAGTGTACCTAGCATGTGTGTATGTCTAAAAGCCTAAGAGCCAAGAATCCTTCTAGGATTTAGTCTACCCCCTATACCTGGATAGAGAGAGTGTGGGACCCCGTCCTGGTCTCGAGTTGGACACCCCGCAAGGGCTGTGTTAGACCGCTGTCAGCTGGAGCGACTGCATGCAGGAGCCTCAGCGTCTCTGGTCAGTGTGTCAGCATGGAAGTCTCGGTTCCCTCTATCTCACCATGGCAAGATGTGGTGTATTTATACCCTAAAGTGTCTTGTCCCTCAGTATGGTTTGCATTGGTCTTTGTTAGACATGAGGAAGACGTCAGGGGTGAACTTTGTACATACATATTATGTGGGAGATGTAGCTGGTGAATGCTCATGCATAATTTATGAGTATATTGTAGGCCTGTGTTCGGGAAAGACCTTGCAGTGCTCTAACCACAGACTAGATAACGTTCAACCCTCAGAGTTCGTTGTGTACTGTAGGGAACTAATGTAGGTGAAAGATCATGCCTATATTAGAGCATAGGAGATCATGACTATAATAGGGCATTGACGATTATGACCATAATAGGGCATATACGAGTATGACCATAATAGGGCATATACGATTATGACCATATACGGCATATATGAACGCGTCTATTTTAGGGCCTCTATACGAAACGTAACACCCACTCCACTTTCGAATTGGATGACAATGACCATACTTAAAATCTGGACAATTTAAAAATTTTCTTTAAAAAACAGCTAAAAACATGGTTTTAAAAAGACACTTAAAAAATGTTTAAAAAATCAGCTATTCTTTTGTTGCCACTTAAAAAAGTCAATTCTGTCTGACTTATAAAAGTTGCATTACTACAGGCAGAGGAAAGCCATTCTTTCTCAAGTGAGAGTGTCAATTTGAAGGAAAGCTCCAAATTTAGTTTGTTTATTTATGAAACGAAGTGGAGAAGCCGAATTCTTTCCCAGGACGCGATGAGCCAATTCAAGATTAAGTGTCCTGGCTTGGAGATACAGCATTATCGGTGTTAGCTACTGCAGACGACAAATCCAACGCCTCACAGAGAACGTCAATCGCACATAGATGGAATTCAGCACTGCCAACAGTCGGTGCTGCGGCAGCTTGTGCGGCAGTTGTTACCTGAGTGCCTGTGGAGGAGCCGCCTAACCCAGCAGGAGCAAACGGCACCTGTGGATTCTCAAGGAATGCGTTCATCAGAATTGGAAGATGCTGTGGACAACACAGAGCATGGGACTTTAGGGGGTCCAGCATAGCATCCATGTCCGGAGGCGTATCTGATGGAAACGTTAGACAGAGATCCAACGTGCATTTTCTCCGCAAAACAGGCATCGAAGAACAGGTAAGATGCAGTCCACCCAGACTGGTGTAAACGATAGAAACCAAGAGGCGTTCAGTTCTCTTAGGCAAGGTATAACCAGAAGCTGCACCATGCGTTCACGGCATTTCCGCTCCATGAGTATGTTCGCCATTTCCTCAGAAATTGGGCCGTCCATTGCGTAGCAGTAAGATTACAATCAGGGCTCCTGCAATTAGGAACAGGATAAGCGGGAGACCTCCAAAGACGCTTCCCAATACGTAGTGTATAAAATTTGGGATTACTCCGAGGACTGTCTGAAAGGTGCTTAATAGTCCTGACCCTATGGTCTTAAATAGGTGTACAATACCGCTCGTATCAGACATGTTAAAGATACGACCCACCATTTCTGCGAAATGAAAGGGGCAGTTCGTACGTATAAGCGCCTGTATCTCAGTCGAGGTCCTTGCAATTTGAAGTTCAAAGGTTTCTCGAGCGGAGGTTAAGGGCACGGGTTGCTGTAAAAGCATGGCTTTCAGTCTGCTCAAAGTATCAAATTGTATAAAGGAAACTTTCAACGAAGGCCATAACGGCGCCTCCCTGACTGTGTTCAGTGGTGGAAACAATACTTGCATACAGCAAGTAACCCTGGAGTTAACAGTGACCAGATAGGAGATGCCCGGAAGCATCCCACAGCAACCTTGATCGTTTAGCATCAAGTAACTCCCATTCGAGAGCAGCTGGAAAACCGGCGTGATCATGGCCGCTGGGGTCCCTGACATGTGACACGATAAGTTCGCTACCGAACCACTACATGCTCCGTGCAGAGAAATATCCTGACACATGAGAGAACCGCTTAAAGCGTTCTTGCAGTTTGTACCACTCAGATACACTTCTCGATCCCCATTCCGGCATCAATATCTATATAGTAACTCCCACGTTTCCTTAATGTAACCCTTACCCATTTTTTCATATCTGCCTGCCTGCCTTTGCTCAAGGCAATATTGAAACTGAAACGTAGTGACCGGCAAAGTGATTTGGCCATGAATTAGCCATTCAGTTGATGGAAATTCGGCTACAGTGAATGGTAACCTTTCCAGTTTCTCAATACGCAGCATTGTATATTTGGCTCCCCTTTGTGCCATTTCTGTCTGTTTATCAGTTATATTGTATTCTGAGAACAGAGACGTGGTGTTTATAAAACGCCAGGGCACATAGCCTGCACGCAAAGATTGCAGCGTCCAGCTTAACATCATAATAGAACGTAATTGGGATTGCCCGTGTTGTAACAAGGCCAGATCTTGTTCTAATATGTCGATTGCCGAAGACACAATGTTGCCTAAGGAGTAAATCCTGGAGGTCAAAGTTGTTAACCCATTATCCACTACAGCTAATGCCTTCTCTAGGTTAATACGGTCTATTTCCCGTATTCTTTCTCCGGCCTCCTGTTGGGATATTTGCCAGTTTTCATTATAATAGGCATAAATGCCAGCATATATGAAACGTTTCTGACGTGTTTTCCTTGGGCCTGACAAGAAATCCCTAAGGTCCACATCAGGTGTGAGTAAGGTCAAGTGATGTTTTACTTCTGTGAGTGTTGAGGTCTCTAGCCAATCAAGGCACAACTTCCCAACACTATAGGATGTCACTACCCCTGGGTGTTGTCTTTGTACATAGCGTGTATCTGGCCTACTGATACTAAACCCCTCTGTTATACCTAGGAATCTCTGTTGACATGTGTTTGTGTCAATGGGCCAAATCAGCCATTCTGTCCAATTGGGATCTGACCTGTTGTACTGGAGAATGTCATCTAATCCTACCCCATGTGTAGTTGAATTCTGCCCCCCCACCCATCTGTGATGGTGCTGGAAACCCAGGTGTGTTCATTTCCTTGTTCTTGGCTAGTCCAAGACAGGATGTCTGTTGCACAGTGTCATTTAGAAATATCATCTGCTGTGGAATGAGGCATGCTCTAAAAAGCGCTTCTGTTCCCTGGACCTGCCAGTCCCTAGAACCCCAGATTGATTTTAAATCTATAGTGTCCTTCCATAGGTCGAAACCCTGTGTGGACAACTGGGCCATAAAGGAAGCAGAGTAAATCTGTTTTGTGTTGGTCAACATAATTTTCTGTGCTGATGTTGTGCCACTTTGTAATAAAATGACTTCGGGTTAGATGTATTAAACCCTGAAAAGTATGTGAATTTCTGTGCAAAAGTTTGCGAACTACCTTTTGGGGGTGTTGGGCAGTGTTCCCACTGGTGGTATTCAAATACATTTCTAGGTGTTATAGATTTGTGCAAGAAATGATGACCATAATGTTGGTAACAGTACAATGTATCATAGTCTGAAGTACCTTCTAACATTTCATTGTTCGGAAATGCTGCAGTTTTTTCTAAATCAGACATCATATTATTCACAGTTTCAGTGTCCCAATCGTCAGAAAATGTACTGGAGGTAATGATATCACTTAAAGAAATTTTAAATACATGTTTAAGCTTTAAAAGTTCAGTCGGACCGAATATATCAAAATCAATCTTGTCCCATACTATACCGTCCGGTATAGGAACTGCTGTGATGTTCACTGAAGACAAGTCTCTTGGTTCACGATGTGAAGACTGGTGTGGCTTTAAAATCAAATTGACTCTTTGGGCTGTAGGGCTCTGCTGAAGATATCGTCCATTAATAAGCATACTAAAAGTTATTGTTAAACCTAGCCAGAAAAGAAAAAATAGAATCCCAGTGATATACCATAGTTCTAACCAAGGTGACACCAGGTAAGTCTTTCTAAAAAAGTTCAAAAAGTCAATGAGTTTCTGTTTGTGTGATTTTTTGGCTGGCGTCGTTTCCGGCTCGCTTGGATCCAGTGAAAACGTATCAAAGTTCATGAAATAGCCAGAAGCAGTTCGATCAATTGTTGAAATTGCATCGGGATTTGTTGAAATTGGATTTTGCTCTTGACGAGGCATGTTGACGTAGACGTCTGTAGTCGGTCTGAGAACAACTTGGTTGTTTAGTTGATTTTCATTTTGAAGTCGAATTTCTTGTTGAAGTGGAACGAGTTCCATAGCATTGTTGCTTAGTCCTTCATTCCGTGCAGGTGGCTCTTCAAACGTGATGAGTCTTTCTGTTTGGACTTCTTGGATTGTAGCGAGAGGAGGGCGTCTGCTACTGTGGAGTCCACGAGGCCTACTGTTTAGTATCGGCCACATAGTGTGGTTTGATTAAGTCGATTGAGACAAATCTTTTCTCCTTTTTTCCGGCAAGAGGCGGCAGAAGTACAGTTCTTGTGCCTTGGATTGCTAGGACCGGTACAGCTGTTCTGTAGGATGGTCCGAATTCTTTCTTATCTGCAATCTTCTCTCTGACCAGATCCCCAACTTTTGGGATCCAGACAGGTCTTGTCGTTACTGCTTTGACTTCCTCAGTGGCGGTCTGTTTTAAGTGGACGTTGCTTTGTTGTGCCCTGGATACATTTAGATCCTGTAAAACAGCCAAACGATCATGGATATCAAATTGTTTTTCATCCGCCACTGCACCTTCACAATTAAGATCAGGTACCCACATTCTTGTCCCAAATAGGACCTCGTAAGGAGTGACACCCCCTAGAGAGCTTCTTGGCTGATTGTTCATTGCTCTTTGGACCCCATAAAGGTGATTGACCCAGCTACCGCCTTTGCCTAATACCCTAGCTGTTAAATATTGCTTTAAGTCCCGGTTTTTCCTCTCCACAACCGAATTTCCCTCAGGATGGTACGGAGAGGAGTATCGCAATGCTACGCCCATTCCTTCCATGGCCTCTTTGTAAGCCCGAGAGCTAAACGCCGGGCCACGGTCAGAATGTAACGTGCCAACTGCGAATGTGCCGATAAAGACTCGCAAATCTTTTATAACGGTTCGAGCGTCAGCGCAGCGCTGAGGTCATACCCATAGGAATCTAGAGCAGGAATCCACTGCAACTATGATATATTTCTTGGCCCCATCTGATTGTAGGGGTCCGCAGTGGTCCAAATACACACATGCGAGTGGTTTGTCTGATTTTAGTAATGGTGTCTGTGCTGGGCGTGTTACGGTGGAGCCTTTCATCTGCTGGCAGATGTCGCACTTTAAAACGTAGTCTTTGGTCTGCTTTGTTAACCCTGGCCACCAGTAGCGCTGTTTCAGTAAAGAAATAGTCGCTGTAATGCCTGTATGCGCAGAACCCAAACCCTCGTGTGCTGCTAGAATTAAGCCTTGCCTACGATCCATATTTGGTATTACTCTATCCCTCACTCCAGGAATCTGAGCATATGGAATGTTTTGTGCATCTAACTTGTAGGAGTACTTGAGTGGAAATTTCTTAGGTACTGCTGTGCTGCCTTTGCGTGAAGCATTGACAGCTACCAAAATCTCGCCGTCTATTCTCGTTTTTGAACGAGTGATTGCAGCTACGGACGCTGTGCGTACAGCCCCCTTTGCAGCTTCATCAGCCAATGAATTCCCTTCAACGTGAACGCCATCACGCTGATGACTCAGTGTATGTATCACGTGAGCCCTTGGTAGTTCATTTCTCAACTCCACTACCTGTTCCCATAGCATTTTATGCTTAATTGTGCCACCTTTTGTGTCTTTAAACCCGTTTTGTTCCCAATGATGTAAATATTCATTGTACAACTGTACACAGTGAAAGGAATCACACACAATTAGTGTGGGGAATTCGTGTTCCGTATTTACGAGTGCCAGTATTAGTGCTTTTAATTCTGCCAACTGAGCCGTGCAGTCTCCTAGAGATTGCGTTTTAGTGCAACTTGGATGGAACTTTCCATCGCGCATGCAACCTTTAACGATTGCACACGCTGCGCTGTAAGCTTGCTTACTCCCTATGGCTGGTTGAGCAGATCCGTCAGTGTAAATAATGTATTCATACTGATCTAGAGGCACAATCTCATTCGGTAGAGGATATTCTTGTTCGTATTGCAGAAATGCTTGTGTTTTTAAACTTGGATCAAATCTGTATTCAACAACCGTTGCAGTAAGAGAATTAGCCCATTGTATCCATCTGGGATGTAAGGCTTTCGCATTTGGAATGCTAGCTTTTGTAACAGCTTCTAAAGCTGGTACTGGGGTCACGACAATTATGCGTTTTCCCTGAGCCAGAGCTCTTTCTCTTGCTACAGCGGTCTGAATTGCTGTCAGGATTTTTTCTGTTGAAGTGAAACGCATTTCTGCCTTTGTGTACAGGTGTGATTTGTATGCGATTGGTACCGTTTTGCCTTCATTGAAAGATAAATAAGTGTACCCGCATTGACCCGCTATTACTCGGATCACTAAGTTGCGTACGTTTACGCGTGTCTGTAAATGTTTTGAAGCTATCATGTCTTCCTGTAGTGAACGTAGGATGTTTGTATGTTCCTGTGTCCACTGTCTGACTGAAAAATCAGGTTTTATTAAGTCGTAGAAAGGTTTTACTCTTTCTGCGTAATCGAAAATGTATGTTCGACCAAAATTTAGGAATCTCAGAATTGATTGTAAATTCTTTAATGATTTTGGAGGTTGGAGCAGCGCACACTTTTCTAAAAAGTTAGCTGCTAGGCTTTTTCCTTCACTTGACAGCTCATACCCTAAAAATAGGACATTGAGATGGGCAATTTTTGATTTTTTTAAATTAAATTTATAGCCCTCAGAGGCGAATCCCATAATAATGGTGCTCACCCTGGTCAAGTGCCTCGGTAAGTCATCGTCCGTCAGATAAATATCATCCACATAGGACAATGCTTCTTCATCCAAATTTTGGAGTAACTCTGTTACCCTTGCTGAAAACAACCCCGGGCTACTCTTATATCCTTGGGGCAAACGACAAAATTGCCGTTGCAACCCTAGCGCTGAGAATGCGGTCAAATACCTGCTTTCAGGCGCTATATTTTGGCAGAAAAATCCATTTGAGATATCAAGTGTTGTTTTGTATTTTTGTCGCACAATGTTATTCATTAATGTGGCACTGTGTGCATTTTGAACTGCTAATGTCTTTGAGCAGGTGTTTAAATGTCTGTAATCTAAAACGAAACGATATGTGTTGTCAGGTTTTGATACGGGAAACAAAGGATTGTTCATAGGTGAAGTGCAATTTTCTATCACCCCCTGGTATTCAAGTTGATCTAGGATCTCTCTGACTTGTTTTTAGCTTCCTGCTTTATAGGGTATTGCCTTTGGGCATTTGGGGAAACTTTTAACGGGATCACGTGGTGGGTTGAATCCTCATCCCAACCAGCATGATTTTTGTACAATGCTGGAGCTAGGGCAACCGCCCACTCCTGCGCATATGCATGTTTTAAATGTATGGGAACGAGATCGGAAAATGCTGGAAAAATTACCTTTTCTCCCGTAGGGCACTCCATGACGAATGCTGGCGGCCAGTCTTGCTCTGCTAATAGGATGTCATATCCATATGACAAATTTTTCCAAAATAGACCTTTAACTTTCCTGGGCTTGTCCCCCTCCATCCGGAGTGTTATCTCATGTAACTTATGTGGGACACTTACCCGAGTATCAGGTGTTTCCACTGTGATATACTCACTCAACTCCGCTGTCACCAGAAATTCCTTCAGGTTCTGGCGAGCTATTGTTACTTCTGCCACGCTGTCTAGCATTGTCAGAGCCCATTCCCCGTTCAGAAGCTGTGTCCTCAGAATTCTGGGCATGTCTGATCTTGAGACCTGCTACCTTCTTCTTTTTGAACTGAGGTTTTGATTTTTGTTTATCTTCTTTTTTAGGTGCGTAGTCCGCAGCGCGTTGCATGTCTCTGGAATTTGTACGCTCCTCTGACCATCATTCCCTCTCTGAGTTTTTTGATGAACCCTGAAAGGAACGAGAGGAATGTGTATCAGTATCCTGATACCTGTCAGGTTTTTTAATATTATCCCTATTCCTGAGGTTATACCTCCTTTCAGAGGGCTCCTGTTGAGGAGACCTACCTCTGGATTGAGATCTGTTGTCTTTAGACTTTTGTTGTTTTTTATTTTCCCACTTCTTTTTAGAAGAAGTAGGTGTCTGCTTTGTAGTGTCCTTTTCAGGACTGCCCACCAGTTGTGGTTTTAATGCTTTCCCACCTAGACTGTCTCTGCCTAGTTCTGCATATGCAGTTTCAATTATTTTGGGTAGTTCGTGTTGTTGATCCACCGGACTGAACTCCCTTAGGCGTTGGCGGATCGCCACTGAAGCTGCTTCCCCTTTAATATTAGCTAGTATTATGGCTGATACCTGATCAAAGTTGTTTAGTAACTTCATCCCTAAGTTTAGGGCAGGTTCTGCTCCGTACTCATTTTGTATCTGTCTCAATACGTCAGGTACTACTGCTAATGACGGGATACCATGCGCTCTGTAATATATGGCAGCAAAGACTGAACCCCAAGAGGTGCAGTCCTCTATTTGTGGTGTGATCCCCATGGGCAAGCAGATTGTTAGTATTCTGTGTTTATCATAGGTGGTAGTATTCGGGAATACTGCCTCAAGGTGAGTTATTTTCTGAGCTATCCAGAATGGTATTTGTTCGCGTTTTGCGGGCATTTTGCCCATTACCGCGTGTAATGTTTGAGGAGTAATTTTAGTTGCTGTACCCTGGTATTGGGTCCCGTTTGTTGCAACTGTTGTTGGTTGAACTGTGAGAGTCCTCATGACGAATTGTGTCAAGTTCCTGTAGATTTTAATTAAATCTTTGTGTTGTATGAGTAATTCTGGCTGTGGCATTGTGTCAATGTCAGGGTGCGGTGTGTAAGCCGCTAGTATTGGCCATGTGGCCCCGTCTCCTCCGGGCGGGCCTAGTCTTACTCTTGCTCTTAAGTGGGGTAGGGCGCCTTTAAACCAGTATAAGTGTTCCTGGTACGTGAGTGGAATCTCTATGTCATCGAGTGGAAAGTATTCCGTTGGTGCATCTCCTTCTATGTAGTAGTGAAATGTCTTTGTTACGGCATCTGCTGCTGGGAATGTAACCCATGAATAGAATACCTCTGTTTTATTTGATTCGTGTGCCTCAATCACGAGAGCTACTACGCCACCCCTTGGTGGTAAACCATTTTTTAATAGTTTCATGGTGAGCGTATGTCTGAATTTAGGTGCAATTTCAATTGCATTTTCGGGTGGTTCTCTTGCTGAGACATGCAGATCTACTCTTTCTTCATCGCTCTCAGTCATTTAGAAAAGAAAATATTTTCCAAGAGAACTAAGATAAAGGTGTTATGCACAGTTTAGGAACTAAATGTCCTTCAAGCTTGATTAACCAACAGCCGATATATAGGATATCTCGCCTACTCGGCTGTGGCGGAGTTTGTGCCCACCCACTCCAGACGTCTCAGGCGTTTTGTGAGAAGGCTCTCTGAGAATAGCACGACTGAACTACTCAGATTCTACTGTTAAATAAGTACCCAACCAACGTTGGCAGAGCCATGTCGTGTAGTTCCTATAGTACCCCTGCAGGACCTGCGTGTTTGGATAACATAAACCGTGGTCTTGGTGTTAGACTGATTCTGTGCACCCCCACCGCGTATGTTAGCCGGATTTGCATTAGCTAGCTCACAGTGCCACTAGAATCTCCTCTTATCGGGGAGAGATTAGTTTCTGGCAACCTTAGATCATGACGACCCTGATCCCTCAGAATCGTGGAAACAATGTACTACTTTTCGCTCAGTCACTCGTGCTTACTTATTCGGTTTGTCTCAGAGAGTTACACAGAATAAACAGTCTGGGCGTTTCAATAAGTATTCATTGAACAGTTGTTATTCTAGTGTAAAATATATGTGCTGCAGCAACCAGCAGACAATAGCAGAGATATATTATCAGCAGTACGATCAAAGTGAAAGGATAGAACAGTTCTACCATAGTGCAATAATCATGAATACATACATGAATATAAAATGCGTAATAGAATGTCACCCAAAAGTGCGCGTACTCCTACGATGCCTAACTAGATGTACCTAAGTGTACCTAGCATGTGTGTAGGTCTAAAAGCCTAAGAGCCAAGAATCCTTCTAGGATTTAGTCTAACCCCCATACCTTGATAGAGACAGTGTGGGACCCCGTCCTGGTCTCGAGTTGGACACCCCGCAAGGGCAGTGTTAGACCGCTGTCAGCTGGAGCGACTGAATGCAGGAGCCTCAGCGTCTCTGGTCAGTGTGTCAGCATGGAAGTCTCGGTTCCCTCTATCTCACCATGGCAAGTTGTGGTGTATTTATACCCTAAAGTGTCTCGTCCCTCAGTATGGTTTGCATTGGTCTTTGTTAGACATGAGGAAGACGTCAGGGGTGAACTTTGTACATACATATTATGCGGGAGATGTAGCTGGTGAATGCTCATGCATAATTGATGAGTGCATTGTAGGCCTGTGTTCGGGAAAGACCTTGCAGTGTTCTAACCACAGACTAGATAACGTTCAACCCTCAGAGTTCATTGTGTACTGTAGGGAACTAATGTAGGTGAAAGATCATGCCTATATTAGAGCATAGGCGATCATGACTATAATAGGGCATAGACGATTATGACCATAATAGGGCATATACGAGTATGACCATAATAGGGCATATACGATTATGACCATATACGGCATATATGAACGCGTCTATATTAGGGCCTCTATACGAAACGTAACAGCATCAGCAAAGAGCGCTTCACAGCCCCATCGGTCTCTCTCGAGCCTCTGAAGTAGTGGTTGAGGCGTCCCAACCAGAGCTTCCACCTGGACGCGGCTGTAGCAGGGTCGGCGAGCTGGCTGAAGGGGGGTATTGGCGTGACTCAGGCATGCGAGAAAGGCGCTGGTGGGCACCGGTTGCTGTGGGGGCGGTGGATCTCCAATTTTCAACAGAACTGTGGACCACTGTTGTCTGGGGGCAGGGTGCGGTGGAAGGGGTCCTAAGTGCAGGTGAGGTGCTGCTGCCGCACAGCTGTCTGCTTAGCTGGTGACTGACCTTCCAATTTGAGGGAAATTCCTCCTTCCTTTCCTCTGCGAGCAACCCAGAGCGTGGGTGTGGCAGGGTGATTCCTCTTGGTCCTTCACGCTTTGCAAATTCGTGCCGGTGCTGGTGAGGGGCCCAGTAGGCCGATTGCAGGCTCCTTCATGAGGTTGTAAGGACTTTCTCTGCCTCCAGGCAGAGGTGGAGTCACTGCTCCGCAAGGCCACAGGCCGGCTTAGGTGGTGCGCCGACCGCAATGGTGGCAGGAGGCCACGCCCCTCTTCTGCGTTGCCTACGCGGGCCCTGGAGCAGGAGCAGTCCCCTGCAGGAACTGGTGCACAGACAATGCGCACGCCATGCCGCCGCAGCGGGGCACGGGCAGCGGCATGTGAGGATAAGGTGGGCCATTGGCAGCAGGCTCACACCGCTGATCAAGAAGGCAGTGCGGCGGCAGGAGGGAGGACGAGGGCCTCAAGAGCAGCCACGTAGACCGGCTCCGGGTAGGTGTTGAGGCAGGAGGGAGGACGAGGGTCCGTGTCTCCCTCGCTGCCAGTGTAAGTGGCCAGGCCTGACAGTGCCTAAAGGCCTACCTTGCGGCGAGCAGCACAAAGCACAACGACACTCGGTGTCTGCTCGGCTAGTGGTCACGTGCGACCTTAGCCCTTTTATTTATACCCTCGGGCCGAGCCCGACCACGAGGGGTGCCTGCAGCTACAAAGTAGGGGAGAGGCAGGGTGGCTCTCTACAAACAGGTCACAGCATCCAGTGCCGCAGGAGTTCAGGCACAATCTTCCTCCTGCCCTTCCTCCTGGCAGCGTGGGCGTGTGGGTCTTTGAGTCCTGGGCCCCCAAGCAAGCAACAGGCCACAGCGTCCCGTGCCACCTCCAGTCATTTTCGGTCATTCATGTATTCATCCTTTTAATGACCATTGCTGGATGAGACGTCGATTGTGAGGTCACTATACTTCCTGTGAAATTCAGGATACCTTCTTTGTTGTAGTTCTTACTGAGACTCTACTGACCATAGCCTATATAGAGTTTCTGTAGTGGGAGATGTATTTACCAGACAATAACAATGGGGAGCTAATTTGAGAAAACCAGGAAGGGATTGTAGACATCACCACAAACGTTTAGAAAAGTTTAAAGAATACATCACCAAGTGATTTCAATGCATAGTTCAAATCTCACTGCTCTCTACATTTACTTGGGTCTGTTCTTTATTACATTGACACACGGAATGTTTTAAAAAAATATATGACAACATACTAGGAAGAAACGTAAATAAATGAGATGATCTGAAAGAAAGAGATGCTTGTAGCTTTGTCAATGCTTGTTTTGGTTTGGTTTGTGCCAAATTTTATTGTTGGGAAAACTGTTGTGAACTCATCAATCCCCCCCAAAAAATGGCTGCTCCTGGCACTTACTGAAACCACTTTATGCCTGACTGTGCTGCTTGTGAACGGGTAGAATGGCGCCACTCACACTGAAGTGGGCTCGCACATTACCCCATGCTGAGTGCCTTGAGGAGACTTTGCAGATATACATGTGACTTTTGTTCACCGGTTCCATAGCAAGGGTACCATGGGCCCTAATGCAAACAGGGTATATGGTCCTGCGATCCCTGGTATGGTGATAATAGCTATAATTGAAGTGCAGTGGGCCTCTTAAACCCTTGAGCTCTGGTGCCACTGCACCCGCTGCACGATAGAGCGCTACACCCCTGCTAGCATCCAGTGACTTTAATCAGGAGCAATAAAACAGAATCTTGCCTCTTAAGATCCAACAGGAGCTTGACAGAGACAGTCTGAGCCAATTGAAGCCTTTAAACTGGATACTTGGTGAGCCCCGTGAAGAGACCGATAAAGGTTAGAGGGGAGGACAGGGCAGCCTTGACCACCTTGTCATGGTTAGCAAGAAGCAGTAGAGGCAAAAGGGTTCTCAGACCCTTAAGAGTGAAACAAGACACAGGAGTTGAGATTTCACCTACAGTGAAAGAGAATGTGTGGAGTCACGCAAAAAATAAACCCAACTTTTGTACAACTACTATTGTAATTTGAGGAAACCCCGTAGACAGGAGACCAAAGTTTGATATGCTAGCCTCACTTCTGCCTTATCAGATGGGAGCTGCATAGAGTTTGTATTTATCCATCGACAGTTGTTGGCATTCACTTATGTAAGCATTAAGCCAATGCACCTGGGTTACTGCTATAAAGGATGCCCTGAGATCATGGGCATATGTATAAGACTCAAAGACAAGAGTATATATGACGTTTGCAAAGGATTAGAAATTAAACATACCAGGTGGCATAATTTAATTAATTCCTGAAAATAGAACCCTCATTTGGGGGTCTCTGTACAGGAAACCCCTAAGAGTGACAGCAGTTCCTTCGTGCAGGCAACGCACGATTACTTCTTGCAGACAATGCACGACTTAACTGTCTGCTGCAATTAGTTGTTTTTTTTACCGAAAAAGTGACTTCCGCAGCTTGTGGGAGCTGTTTAGGTGACAAATATCCTCTGCAGCAGCTGATATCTTTTAATTTGGAGGCCTGGCTCATGTCGACCAAAGAGGAGGTTTGGCGACCACGCAGCCAAACTTAAAATGGCGCTCTAGATGTTGAAATGTCATGGCAAGGTCCAGTAGGAGGGAGAGGTAAGCCTCCTTCCCTCATGCTTGGGATTGCACGTGGACCTCGTACCATTAATCAAATTAAGTGAGAAAGAAAAGAAAAAGCAAAGGAGTGAGGGGACAGCCTTGTCGCACCTATTTGTTTTATTGTGAAGCCCAGTTGATTCTAATCTATCGGATTTCAAAAAGGCAATCTTGAAATATACACTACAATAGCTTTTTTTGTAGGTCTGGCTTGACAACTCTACTGCCTGTCAGAGCATGTGTCACTACTTTTCCAACAAATATGCATTCAAAGAACTTCAGAGGAGCATTACTCTCGAAATGCTATTGGCTAATTGGTGTATCATTCGGCCTCCTATAAAGTGCTTCCATTGCAATGTATGAGGGAGTATCTTGCAGTGCTTTGTTTGTAAAAACAATAAGTGCGCCAGGGCCCTCGTCTGGAGGCCCCCTCAGCTTGAACCACCCATTACCACTGCCAGGGTTGCCAATGACAGTACCTACCCAACTACTAACCATCACACTGCTACAAGTTTGACAATACAGACTGTTCAAGGCCCTCAAAGCTTTAAGAATGGCTTGGGCAACAGGTATTAGTTGTTTTTAATTTATATTGGATTAGTAGACAACTGTTGTTCTGCTTGTCTGTAAAGTACACAAACAGTGCCACCGTGTGGCAGCTGTCAAAAGCGCCGGTGTTGACAATTAGGTGCTGGTGCCAAGCAACGGAAACTACGGGCTCAAATTAAGCACTGGTATCTTACATCTTAAAAGTACAAATAATGATCATACTTTTTGTCACATTCTATTCTTTATCTCATGCTTCCCACACATAAAACAGTCATTTAAAAAGAAAATAACTTGACTCACGTTCGAACCTAACCTAATGATTGCCATCTATTCACTTTACAGATCACGACAGCCTGACCCCAAGATGGCTACCCCAATGCCTCACGAGATAAACAACAAAAAAAACAGCAAACTTGCAAGATTTTGGGTGGCCATCCCGGCTGGCCTGAACTCCAAAAGGGAAAGATACCTGCAGCCATGCGCCTTTTCTCCCTTTGCTGCTTGGTAGCACACTTACAATCGGAGCACATGGCGGCTCCCAGGCCATACTGCCATTTGTTCTTTCGCCATTGTTATGGTAATTTGGGGAACACAAATAGAAAACCAAAATTGCTTTAAATGCCATTATAAGTATCACATAAACCTCCTACAAAATGGAGTAATAGCTCTATTTCTACCAAAACTCTTTAATTCCTTGTTGCTTTTTGTGTACAGTCATTTCAACGTGATTAGTTTTTTTTCATGCTATGATTGCTTACTTTGGGCATTGATAAAGCCAGGGCTTTAAGTGGGATGAAAAAACTGGGGGGTCTCTCAAAGGGGCGTGGCCAGTGTAATTAAGGGCGTGACTTAAAACACTTCATCTAAAAATCTGTGCTGAGCATAGTGTGCCGCCCCGCCCGACTTGTATTTTGCTGTTTCTGTCATTGCATCTAGATATATGATACAACAAGTAACATCATATCTACAACAAGTCAGGACTATTGGCTTTGTCAATGGTTGTTAGTTGCATAAGATAAATAGCAACTATGGCTTGTATATAATATTGAAAAACCTTCCACTTAAAGCCCTGGTGACACCACGACAATGTTGCTGCCCCTGAGTTTCAAAGAGAAGGGAAATCCAGAGAGAAAATGACTCTCTCTAAATATTTCCCTTCCCCCTACAACGCTCACCTGGCATGATGTCATGCCTTTTTAACTTCTCCACTAGTGAGAAGTGAGCAGTGTGAGCAGCGCACATCGATGTGCCTGCTGTCACTGCAGTCCGGAAAAAACGGACCGCCTGTGCCAGGGCACAAAACAGAGCCCGATAGAGACCCGTTTCGAGGCCTCCGTAAAAAAACTGCCGGTGTTCAGACCCTGTGAGACCCGGCCCACTTAAAGCCCTGGATAAAGCCAATAGGTCTGGCTTAAATATGCATGTCTGTGTTTGCGTACATTAACACATTAAGGCTTGACTAACAGGCTTTGCCAAGGTTTTATGCATATAGCACTCTGACGTTTCTATATGCAATAAATAACAGATGTTACAGTTATCCAGTGTAATGGTACTCAATTTACCGACATCAAAAGGATAGAAGGCTGAGGTGACTGTCAAATTCAAATTCCTGCCCTGTTAACGCACTGAGCCATGTTGCCATGTCTAGGAATCAAGGGCAACAATCCGCTGTAAGTGATAATCGCCAGTATTTCTTGCATCACATTTAGTCAATTGAATTAAAGGTCTGCACTTGGTCCAAAAATGTGATGAACTGTCCTCCTCTAAAGATACCATATTGCTCAATAAACCTTTTGAAGTTGAACCCTGCCATAACCACACCCTATTTCTAGACAACAATCCATTTATCTCAATCCACTAGTCATTCTAAGCATGATAGACTTCCCAAATACAATGCCACTTAAGTTCAAAGGGAGAGTGTGTGGTAAAAAAAGGTTTTAGAACTTTCACGAGGCGCCAAGGAATCACGTATAGTTAGTAGAAGGCAAAGCCTTTTTTTTTTTTATATGTGCCTTATTGTTATACCAGCGAGAAAGTTCTCACACAGAAATTTTTGGATAAGCAGTAATGAATAAAAAAAAAACATGAACGTAAGTATACAGAGACAAGATTAAAAAATAGCATATACATATATGATTGAACACATTGCCCAGTATCAGTTTTGGTGAAAAAAAGACCATACTGATCACATAGTGGCATAGCTGCCCAGTCGACCTGAGGTGCCCGGGCCCTCATGTGGTTAAAAGACTGTTGGGCATGGGAGGCAAGCAGTGTGGGGCACTGGTGATGATGGGCGATACCTTATGTGGGGGAGGCAAGCGGTGTGGGGCACAGGCAATGATGGGTGATATCTATGTGGGTGCCTAGCCCTCCGACTCGTTTGAATGCTGGTGGAATATGTTCTGTAGGGACCCCATATATCTTTGGGCCTCGACGTGGGGGGTTGCATCATGAATGAATGAATGAAGCGGCATTTATAGAGCGCACGGCTACTCGGAGGAGTGTCCCAGCGTTGGTGAAAGTTTTCTGTAATACCACCATAGAAATCCTTGGGTGTAGAAGTAACTACACAAGCATGCAAAGTGAAGCGCAAAATCACACAGGGAAACCTGTGGAATAATCCCTTTCAGGACGAAATCCCTCACCCACCAAAGGTGGCATGCTTCATCATCTGGGATTCTCCTCCTGGTGACAATACCTAGTCCCACCAAGGGCTACGACTCCCTCACTGAGAGGAAGGAGCTCAGGGTTGTTTTGTATTCCTACTCTACCGAGGATATACTAAATCCAACAGATGAGAGGGAAATGCTCAAATATCAAACCAGTAATCCTGTTATTTTCAGTTCCAGATTTACTGGTCGTACCCATATTGCACGGATAAGTAGCCTCACCTATACCTGGCGACAGCTGAGGGAAGGGGGCACCGCTCTCTCCGTCGGTACCCCGTGGCGGTACATAAGCTGCGACCGGAGGTTGCCAGGTATAGGTGAGGCTACTTATCCGTGCATTTCATTTTTTGAATTATTTCACTGTTTTGTGGCAGCAGCACCCTTCTAGGTCCTGACAAAAGCCTTGACACCTTTTGGGTCGACTTGGCTGAAACATGTAGACCTCTTCGTCTGACACATGCAGTTTTAAATCCATACTGCAGGTGCACTGTTTTTAATCCTGGCAGCGAGAACAAGTCAATAAAGGCAACCTTCTTGTTCCCGTTAGTTAGTTTTAACATCACTACCTTCACAGTTTGATTCTTTGTTGCGCTGCGCCCTCACCCAACTTATTTTTCCCTCTCATCTGTTGGATTTAGTATATCCTCGGTAGAGTAGGAATACAAACATCCCTGAGCTCCTTCCTCTCAGTGAGGGAGTCGTAGCCCTTGGTGGGACTAGGTATTCTCACCAGGAGGAGAATCCCAGATGATGAAGCATGCCACCTTTGGTGGGTGAGGGATTTCGTCATGAAACGGATTATCCCACAGGTTTCCCTGTGTGATTTTGCGCGTCACTTTGCATGCTTGTGTAGTTACTTCTAGATCCAAGGATTTCTATGGTGGTATTGAGAAATTTATTGGGGATATAATCCTTGCGGGTCGTTAAAATTTCCCTCGGACCCCCTCTAACTTTTTCTGTATAGAAAGTTTTCTGTACACAAAGATTGGACAGATTACCTCATTTGCTGAACAGCCAAGTTTTTAGTTTCTTCCTGAAAACTGAGAGTGGCCATTGTGGACACACTGTGGCCCGAAGTGCCAGCGGAGGTTGATTCCAGGCTTTAGCACCGAGATGGATTTTAGGGATGGTGACTAGGTGGCCAGAGGATGACCGTAGTGTCCTAGGAGTGGCATAGATAGACTGCCTCCTCCTAAGGTATACTGCACCATTTCCATGGAGAGCTTTATGTGCTAGGACCAGTGTTTTAAATTAAATCCTCTATTTCACTGGTAGCCAGTGACGTGCGTCTAGATGTGGGACAGACGAGTTCAAGGGGCGAGATTGGGAACTCGTCTGGCCGCCGCATTCTGAACCATTTGCAACTGGCTCAAGAGATATTCTGGCAGGCCCAGATATAGGACATTTCCATAATCAAGTCTGGAAGTGATTAGGGCCTGCACCACTGTTTTCCTAGTATCAGTTGAAAGAAATGGTAGAAATGTTTTCAGGGTACGTAGCAGCCCGAAACAGGTGCCCACTAGAGCCTGGATTTGGGGTTGCATGGACAGAGCACTGTCAATTTTGAACCCCAGATTTTTTACTGAACTCTGAAGAGTGGCGGGGGGAAGAACATCCTGGGGCCACCACAATCTCCAGACTTCGGAAGGAGATGTGCCAAAGAAGACAATCTCTGATTTGTCTGGGTTACATTTAAGTTGGTTGATGGCCAACCAGTTGAACACCTTAGAGAGGCAAGTTTTGATAATTTCATCCTCAAATTCAGCCCCTTTATCGCAAGTGAAGAGAAGCTGAGTGCCCTCCGCATACGATATCACTTTGGCTCCACATGATTCAGCAAGAACAGCAAGAGGAGTTAGATAAGCATTGAATAGCGGGGGGCTCAGTGCTGAGCCTTGAGGGACACCCACTTTCAATTTCTGTACAGGAGATGCAAACGGGGGAATCCATACTTCTTGGCTTCTATTGCCTAGGAAGGAAATCAACCACTTTAGAGCCTGGCCACCAATTCCGATGTTCTGTAGCCTATCCAGTAGTCTATTGTGAGGGTTGGTATCAAAAGCCGCCGAAAGATCCAACATAAACAAGACGGCCTTGCCCCTGCAAACCAACTTATCTTTAATGTAATCTGTTACCTCTGGCAAGGCTGTTTCCATGCTACAGCTTGCTCTGAAACCCGATTGACTGGGGTGCAGCAGAGTGTTACTTTCAAGGTAACCTGAGATAAGAGAATTAACATGTTTTTCCAGCACTTTTGAGAAAGCATGGAGAAGAGAAATAGGTCTGTATTTGGCCAGGACTTTATGGTCAGCCGACGGCTTCTAAGTAGAGGAAGGATTTTTGCATGCTTCCATATAAGAGGCATTTTTCCAGATGCTAGTGATGCGTTTAAGAATTTATTAGCCACTGGATTAATAGCCTGAGCCACTTTGGCCAAAAGCTGGGGCGGGCAAGGGTAGGCGAGAGAGCCCGACTTCAGACGTTTAATGGCAGATAGGGACTAATTGATGGACATGAAAGGAAGCGAGAGGAGTGAGGGTGCTTCGCCCCGAGGAGTCCTCGGGGCGGGAGTCACAGTGACACAATTATCAGCCTGTGGCATATTCACCAGGGTGGTTTGAATAGTAACTATTTTTGCATAAACAAACTCCGCTAGTTGGTTGGTCCATTCGGCCGTGGGTTGTTGGTGTTTCGTGGTGGCCTCTGGGTTCAAAAACGTTTTAACAATTTTGAAAATCTCGTTAACTTTTTTGTCTGATTCATCAATTTTTTTCTCATAGAAGGCTTTTTTCTCTAGGCTGACCTTAACGTAGTATTCCTTTAATGCTGCTTTATAGGTGAGTTTGTCCCCAGGGTTATAATTTTTTCGCCATATCCTTTTGAGGCGCTTACAGCCTTTTTTACTTGACTTTAGGTTTTCATTGAACCAGAGGACTGACTGATTAGATCTAAAAGAACGATGTTCCGAGAGTGAAGCTACATCATTTATATTATAAATAATCCACTCATCCAATTGAATGGCGTCGGCCTCAGGGTCACCCGAAAGTGTGGGGAGAGATGTTTCAAGGGCAGCGCACAGGTCTGCAGTAAGAATTCTGTTGAAAGCTCTGGTCAAAATTTTAGTTTCTGCCGGGAGATTCTGTTTTTTTAAAAGTATAGACCAATTAAAACGTACTAGGTAATGGTCTGACCAGATTAATGGTAGAGGGTCATCTGCTTTAAGTGTTATATTAGAGTAAATTTGGTCCAATATGTGGCCTGCCCGATGGCATGTCATGAACATGATCACGGCATATGTTTCAATCCGATCAATACATATTGCCATATCTTTCAGCCACTCTGCACTGGTAGGCCCCCTAGTTTTCCCCATGGCTACTCTCCCTTTAGCCACCAGGAGAGATATTGCGTTCAGATGCTGCACAGATGATGTTGTGCATTTAACTTATCCCAGATGGGTGATGTGGGGGTCGACCTCTGCGCTGTCATGTCCCTAACGATCCACAGGACGTCAAACCAATAATTATGCATACGTGGGCCCTCCCAGGTGAGGTACAAGAAACCTGCGTGATCTTGCCCACAACCTGCGCATGTGGGAGGGTGTGTAGGGTCTATTCTGTGTTGCCGGCTGTAATAACTAACTTGTTATGTTTTACTTTATCACCAGCATGTTCTCGCTCGCATTGTGTGTGGCAAGATTCTCTGTTCTAGAGTGTTTATGTTTGAGCTGATGTAGAATTCTCACATGTCAGTTGCTGTTTGCACTGCGTGGGTAGGACGTTTCTACTTGTAGATGCCTACTTGAAATAAAGACCTACCTGCTGATCTTCACTACGCGTACGACCCACTTTGTTACACTGGCGACGATCTGCCGAAGACAAAAGGACCCGGAGATTCATCTACAGCTTCAAGAAAGAAACGTCCTAACACAGCCGTTTGCATGACGATCCTATTCCCTGCTCGGTTTTGACTACACATCTGAGGTACTGTTTATATTGCTTCCGCTTGCTTTCTTTTTCTCTACCTTACTTAAAAGGAACTGTTTTAGACATTTTTTTAAATTACCGTTCCCTCGCGCGCATTTTTTTCCTTGCGCTCTCTTCACGAGGCAGTCAGCCAAGCAGCGTTACCACGACAACTGTGTCCCGGCAGAGTTACGTAGCTACGCATAGATTCGCAGGGTTACTGTGGCAACGCAGAGCTTATCTCCAAACAGCAGTCCCCTGACAACTGCGTTCCTTCGCTGCTTTCTTCAACCCATTACGTTAACACGGAACGTCAAGGGGTAACCGTGGAAACCTGCGTGACAATTCTTATTCTGCCGCTAGTATCTACGGCGTTACGTCACCCAAGCTTCGTCTTTAAAGGGTTCACTGTGGTAACCCGTGATAATTCCTGCTTAAACGGCAACTTCGTTTGACTTCTTTAATCGGTAGCAACGGAAACTTTGCTCATGTTAAGCATACCTCAGCTACTGCCTCTGTTGTTCATTTTCTTCGGCCTTCCTCATTTGACGGGCACACCTTTATCAACTTCCAGCTTTACTACAGTGATAAGCACACTGTTTTTAAAAGTGCTTTCACCACCCTGCTGTTAGTTTCTGTCATACTTTGAAAAAAAGAGCTTTCAACCATACTACAGTTATAATCACTCTTCTATTCAAGTGCTGCTTTCTACAGTGATACGCACACTATTTTTATTTTTCATTAGAGAGCTTCCACCATCTTGCTATTTTGCAATTCTACGGTGATAGGCTCACCTTTCAACTCTACTACAGTGATAAGCATTCTACCATTCAAGTGCCTTCTGCTACAGTGATAAGCACACTACTATTTAAAGTGCTTTCACCACCTTTCTATTTTCCTGTTCTACGGTGATTGGCACACCTTGTTTCACAGTGTTCTCACACACTTACTAAATTTCAGAGTCTATTTTCTTCCTGTCAACGGTTGCTCTTACAATGCAAAACATCACTTCACCTCCTTTCTTTCTCTCCAATCCAGGTGAACCTTCCATTCGCTGGTCAAAGTGGAAGAAGGTTTTTCTCAATTATGCAAGAGTATGTGGAGTTTCTTTGAGTGCTGAGAGGAAGTCTGCTTTGCTTTTACATTGTCTGGGCTCAGAGGGCTAAGTCGTTTTTGAACACTTACCTGAATTGACTGATGACGAATCAAATAGTCTCAATGAATTTGAGATCTGTTTAAAGAAACTAGACAAACATTATCTTCCGAAAGTGAGTACTGTTTTAGAGAGATATCACTTTGGGAAGCGTATACAATTGGCACAAGAGTCTGTTGAGGTATATGTTACGCACTTACGTAAACTAGCTTCAACCTGTAAATTTGAGGGTACGCTTGAAGAACGCATCCGTGACCAGTTTATGTTGGGTTGCAACATAGAAAAAGTCAAAGACGAATTGTGGCAGAAGGATGACCCCAAAATGGATGAGGTCATCTCGATTGCAAAACGCCTTGAGCACTCTCTTGCTTGTGTTGAAGTTATAAAAAAGGAGAATGGTGTCAGTACCAGTGGTGAAAAAGTACAAAGTGTGACCAGGTCTAAAGTTCCTAAACCAAGTGAAACCTTACCTCAAAAATCTAAGAAGAGCTTTACTGTAAAGTGTTATCGCTGTGACATGATTGGTCTTTTGGCTAATGATAAGTCTTGTCCTGCTTTAACCTCTAAGTGTCATAATTGTGGGAAAGTTGGTCATGTGGCGAAAGCTTGTAGAGCACAGAAATACAAGAAAAACAAGCGGGTGAAAGAAGTCTGCATACAGAATGATTCTGATTCAGAACCTGACGAATTACACTGTGGTGAGGTCTTGGTTCAGGTCGTCCAGAGTATTGGTAAGAGTTCTAAGAGTCCTGTTGATAGTGTTCAAGTGAATGGTCACACTGTCAAGATGCTCTTTGACTCTGGGGCGAAAGTTACATTGATCCCGAAAAGTTTTTATGACACAACTTTATTCAACAAGGTGAAGGTTTTCAAACCTGATATCAAACCGCTTGCATATGGGGGACAACCTATAAAATTGTTTGGTTATTTTGTGGGCGAGATTGAGTACAAGGGTAGACTTACCGCCGGGAAGATCTATATCTCGTCCAGGGGAGACAGTATCATGAGCTGGTTCCATCAAGCTGATCTCGGGGTGATGTTGATTCCTGGAGGCGATCCTTGCATTGTTCTAAAGGACAGTTTCTCTTCGTCAATCCCCAGTGGTGGCAATAACCCTGAGTCCATTAAAATTGTTCAAGTGGGTGACTTAGGTAGTGAGTTTGAACAAGCCTTCAGTGAAAAGTTGGGTTGTCTTTCAGGCTATACACACAGAATCACTCTCAGGGCTGATGCCATTCCTGTCTCTTGCAAGGTGCGCAGTGTGCCTTTGGCACTGAGGGAGCCCATGCGCAGTGAGCTAGAGAAGTTAAAGGAAGAAGGCATCATAGTGGAGACCGAGGCTAGTGATTGGTTGGCTCCTGTTGTTCTCGCCCGCAAGGCTTCCGGTGAGGTCAGGCTGTGTGTAGACCTTCGTGGTCTAAATCGGGCTGTTATTGCTGACAGGTACCCTCTCCCTAATATTACGGAAATGCTGACCCAGTTAGAGGGGGCTGAGGTTTTTTCTACCTTGGATCTAAGAGCTGCATACCATCAGATTAGGATTGATAGTGCTATTCAATGAATTTGACAGCCTTCATCACTCCATTTGGGACATACAAATTTACACGTCTTCCCTTTGGTCTCAATTCTGCAGCTTCTGTCTTCCAACGAGCTATGGAAGATGTCTTACATGGGTTGTCTGGTGTAAAGATATATCAAGACGATGTCCTGGTACATGGTTCCTCACAAAAAGTTCATGATGAGAGGCTCAGGGCAGTGTTAGAGAGGTTTAGGTCTCGCGGCTTGACCTTACGTGAAAATAAGTGCAGGTTCAACCTCTCAGAAATAGATTACTTGGGACATAAGTTGACGAAGGAAGGGGTTAAACCTAGAGATCACCTGGTAAAAACCATTGAGAGTCTTCCTATACCCCAATCTAGGGATGATTTGGTCACTTTTCTTGGTATGGCCGAATACTATAATAAATTTGTCCCACAGTTTGCCTCGCGCACATTTACCTTAAGGTCACTTTTAAAGAAAGGTGTTAAGTTTTCATGGTCGGCCCAGTGCCAAGTAGAATTTGATGGTATAAAATGTGCTTTGAGTTGTGCTCCATCTCTCCAAAGTTTCGACTCTATGGCTCATTCCATTTTGCTTACAGATGCAAGTTCTAAGGGTCTGGGTGCCGTCCTTAAACAAGTGAAAGATGGGAAGGAAATGACAATTAAGTTTCTCTCTAGAGCTCTGGTAGGACCGGAAGTACAGTACTCGGTCATAGAGAAAGAAACCTTGTGTATCTTTTGGGCTATTAGGAAGCTCAAAAGGTTTCTTTGGGGAAGCTCGTTCGTAGTGCGCTCTGACCATAAACCATTGAAAGACTTGTTCACTAAGAAGAGTTTAGATGCTGTCTCCTCAAGAATTTGTAGGTGGATAGTCGCACTCCAAGACTATGACTTTGTTGTAAACTATATTCCTGGTGCTGAGAACAAAGTTTCAGATTGTCTTTCTCGCCTAGTTTCAACTAATTCAAGTGTTACCCCTGATGGCTTGGCAGACCTATGGGAAGATGATAACTACAAGGTGTGTGAGATTATAACGGATGTTTTGAGCGAGGAAGAATGGAAGGCTTCAATGGGAAGTGATACTGCCCTTCTTGATGTGTGTAAGTTGGTGACTGAAGGGTGAAAAGGGATAAAATGCCTGAGTGAAGAAGCCCGTAAATTCTGGAATGTACGTGATTAATTGTCTATTAGCTCTGGCTTACTGTGGAGGGGTACGAGATTAGTCCCTCCGTCTTCTGTCAGGTCGAGAATTGTTCATCAAGCTCATCAGGGACATCAGGGCATTTTAAAAACCAAGGAGAGGATTCGCTTACACTTCTGGTGGCCTGGCATTGATCTTCAGGTTGAGCGTATGGTGAGGGATTGCACGGAATGTAATGTGTGTGACAAAACACTTAAAACTAGAGTCCAACCCATGGTTGTACGTGACGCTCCCACCCGCTGTTGGCAGGAGGTGGCCTTAGATCTCTTGGGACCTATTACATGTAGTTCTGGTCAGTGCTTTGTCTCGGTACTGATAGACATGTTCTCTAGATGGCCAGAGATCAAGATTACACAAAGCACCGAAACAAAAGATGTTGTCAAGTTCCTGGACGATGTCTTCTCCAGAGAGGGACTCCCTGACTGTCTCTTGACAGATAATGGGGTTCAGCTGGTCTCGAGAGAGATGGAAGAGTATTTGTTGAAAAGAGGTATTAAGCACAAACGTTGTGCTCTCTATCATCCCGAAACAAACGGGATGGTAGAGAGGTTCAATCGAGTTCTGAAAGAATCCATCCAACTAGCTAAGGTCCAAGGCAAGGATTGGAAGTCAGATATTGTGGAGCGTGTGAGTGTTTACCGTCTCACGCCTCACTCCACCACGAATAAGGTCCCCTTTGAACTGTTTCGGGGACGACATCCCAACACCCACATGTTCCAATCATGGATGAGGGACAAATGTTCAAGTGCTGATTCTGGTGTGATTTCTGATGCGGTGCCCTGGCAAGAATCACAAAAGTTGAAGTCTTTCAAGTGGAACAGTTACTTTGATGCCAGGCATCCTGTTTCACACACACATGTGCGAGTGGGTGACAAGGTGAGAGTTCGCTTGCCCCAGAAGTCCGGGGGCCTTTCTAAGTTTTCCTCACCGTTTGTAGTTAAAAAACTCTTTCAAAATGCTGTGAAATTAAATGATGGGCGAATTTGGAACTTGAGTAGGATTGCTCTTTTGCGTTCTAATGGTCCTTCTGTAACAGCTGTTCCAGAAGGATCATCCAAGAGTACGCCTGTGTTGCGTAGAAGTCCTCGCACCAAGAAGGTTCCAGTTTTGTTTTGTGACTATGTTTTACATTAGTGTTCCATTTCTTATGTTTCTTTTATTTGCTTTATGTAAAGGGGAAAGGTGTGTAATAACTAACTTGTTATGTTTTACTTTATCACCAGCATGTTCTCGCTCGCATTGTGTGTGGCAAGATTCTCTGTTCTAGAGTGTTTATGTTTGAGCTGATGTAGAATTCTCACATGTCAGTTGCTGTTTGCACTGCGTGGGTAGGACGTTTCTACTTGTAGATGCCTACTTGAAATAAAGACCTACCTGCTGATCTTCACTACGCGTACGACCCACTTTGTTACACCGGGCCAGTGTCATTTATGCTGCCCCGTGAAGAAGTTTATAATGGAGAAGCTAATGTCTATAGTTCATGGAGATCACCTCCGTCTGCGTGCAACAAAACGACCAGTGGGCATACAACAGTGCCTCTCTGAGCTACGCCTCCCACGTCAGCCTGGCCCTCATATTACCTGTAGGACGGTATTGTGTTATGCTAGTGTGTAACCATGGAGACCCACCTGGTTCTGTCAGGTGAGACAGTGAGTTGTGTCAGTGAGGGAAAGTCAGTCGGCTCGTCAAGGAAGCCCGGGATCTCGTCTTTTACTGTGTTAGTAGTTGTGTGCATATAAAGCTATCTAATAAGGTGGTTTTTCACTTTCCGTCCGGCCCGGGTACAACTGGCCCAGCTCCACTAGGGCTATCTTGGATAAGGTGTTTTGTACTGTGTCCTCCATCGTCAGGGTCAGTAAAGGATTCTGTGTCAGTTTAAGTGCTAGCGATTATAGGAACCAGTAAAGGATTCACGTTTAAGAGTATCGGAACTTCTCATTGACTCTGCAGTGCAGTGTCTTTCACTCCCAACATGGGGTTGCAACAGTCTTTACCTGCCGAGGTTTTGACAATGCCCGCAGTAACAGTGATGCCAGGGGTACACCTTCAGTCTGGCCACGTTCTAGAACCAGATGTGGAATGAGGCCGTCTGGATTATTCCAGAATTGAGCATAATGTCAATGTGCAGCAAGGTAATACATCTCTGGGTCTGGCATCTCGAAGCCCCCTCTGAAGTATGTTAAAACCATGGTATGCCAGACTATTCGGGCTGGTTTACATGGCCAAATTAGTGTAGTCAGGTGGGCTCTCAGTTTGGAGAAGAAATGGGTACCTAAGGGTATGGGGATGTTTATGAAGAGGTATAATAACTTGGGGAAAATAAACCATTTTTATCAGGGCAAATGCAACCCACAAGAGACAAAGGAAGTTTCAGCCATGGAACGATTTGGCGTGTCAGTCTGTTTATGACCGGGCCGGTTTGATGTGCATTTAGAAAGGTCCTTACTGGGTTTAGGAAGGATAGATATAATCAGTTTGCGCATAGTGGGTGGGAGTTTACCGTCCTGTAGGGCCTCTGAATGGACCTCCATAAGTTGCGGGGCCACTTGATGTTTATATGCATTGTAGAAATCTGAAGTTAGCCAGGGCATCCATGGCTGCAAGTACCTCGTCTTTATGGGATGGCAGAGAAATTCCCTCTGGCAGTCCTCTCGCCAAACCAGCGCAAATTCATTTAAGTAGTGTAGGAAGCTGGCTCTGTATATACTATACCAAAGTAAGGTGTAGTGTGCACAGAGTCCAGTGGATCCCACGAGGTATAGCAGAGGCTGAAATAGATAATACCGTCCCCTCTTCTGTGGTAGTGTGGTTGAACAATCAGTCTTTTCAGAGGGTAGTGTTTAGCATTTGTTGTACACACTCAGGCAAGAAATGATGTCACACTCTCAAAGACTGAATCCAGACCAATTGTTTGTATAAAAGTTGTTATTTTGTTGTTTTATTTCTAGAACCAAGATTTGCTTAGTAGCAGGTAAGTCATACTTTTCATACAATGTTACTTTTCAAAATACAGTGAGCACTGGTTTTGTAGGAACCTTCAGATTACTTTTGCAGTTGAGAAAACGGTTTGTAAGCCGTTCAAAAACACTTGAAATTACATTCAGATTACTTTGTGGTTACTTTTCTAGGTTGGCATGAAACAAACCCCTAACACAGTTTAAGCAACACAGGACATCAGTAAATAGGTTATTTCTTTGAAAGGCACTGTTGGAAATGGCCTTTTCGCAGGGTTATCCCCAAACTTTTTGCTTCTTCCTCCTATTTTTTCCTGACCTGCTGTTGTTGGTTTTAGGACTTTGGCCACTTTACCACTGCTGATCAGTGCTAAAGTGCATATGCTCTCTGTGTAAATTGTGTTATGGATTGGTGTTTCCATGATTGGCATATATGATTTACTGGCAAGTCCCTACTAAAGTGCACTGAGAGTGCCAGGGCCTGTAAATCAAATGCTACTAGTGGGCTTGCAGCACTGATTGTGCCACCCACAGAAGAAGCCCTGTAAAGGTAACTGAGACCTGCCACTGCAGAGCCTGCGTACATTTTGTAACTGCCATGTTGACCTGGTAAGTGCACCCACTTGCCAGGCCCTAATCTTCCCTTTTCTTACATATAAGTCACCCCTAAGGTAGGCCCAAGGTACCCCTGTGGGCAGGGTGCTGTGTATGTTAAAGGTAAGACATTTACTGGTGTGTGTGGCATGTCCTGGTAGTGAATTACAGTGCATTTTGTTTTTCACTATGGAAAGGCTATCTGTCCAATAGAATAGAATGGGAGTTTATTTATAACATCTTATAAATATAACTTTCCATTGGGACCAGATAGGAAGATAAAGTTTAGTATGCCTGAACTCAGAATGTTAAAATGCATCTTTTAGTGAGGGTGATTTTTACATTCTGTGTTTGAAAATACCACTTTTAGAAAGTAGGTATTTTCCTTGCTTAGCCATCCAGTGTGCCTCTGCTAGGATGTGTATTGACTGTCTGGCTTTGGAGTGACAGAGGCTGGGGATGTGCAGTAGCTCGAGAGAGTCTGGATGAGTCAGGGCAGGGCTGAATAGATCTGGGCAGCATTCAGAGTAGTGGGAGGAGTTTTCACTAGCACCTGAATAGGCCCGATCTGCATTTAGAGTAATGGGAGGAGATTTCCCTTGCACCTGAATAGGCCCTGTCTGTCTTGGACAATGCTGTTTCCACCTCCTGCCGGTAAGCTGGGCCAGAGAGGACAGAACTGGTCTGGACTAAGCACAGACACTCTCTGCCTGAGATGACAAAGGAATTTGGAGTATAAATATTGGGGCACAGACCCCAGAACTTTAGAACTCTTTTGGAACCAAGAAGACTGCCAAGAAGAAGAGCTGGAGAAGCTGTGAGGAGGGACTACCACTTTGCTGTGTGCTTTGCTGTTTTGGCCTGCAGTGGCTACTTCTGTCTTGGGCAGTGAAAGGACTGGACTGAACTTTCTGCAACTTCCTTTTCGTGAGTTTCTCCAAGGTCTTGAGGTAGAGCTTGCCCCCTGTTCAAGAAGTCCCAGAAACAGCAAAGACTTCAAGTTCATCTGTTACCAGCACTGGGGACTGTGTGTTTTGTGATACAACAGAAGAAAAAGCAACCCAACGCCATCAACGATGCCGCTGCCGACTCCGTCTCCTGAAGGCACTGCAGAGGGCACCGCCGCACTTGACACCGCAGCCCTGGTCTCACCGACGACGTCACCTGATGCCGCCACCCAGCCGCTGCTTGCACCATGACCTGTGGGCTCTGCACCGCCTCGCTTCATGCCGCCGCCCTGGTATCACCGATGACGTTGCTCCATGCCGACAACGACGCCGCTGCTTGCACCGTGGTACGAGGGCACCGCTCTTAAGTTACACGACGCACCGTCCTTATCCCACACTGCAGCCTTGACCTACCGACGCCGGCGCCATCAACTCCAGTTCATCGGCCGACGACAGCACTTCAGCAACGATGACGCCGCTGCTTGCACTGTGACCTGCCAGCACTGCGACGAGCACCGCATCACTTCGCACCACAGCCCTGGTCTCACCGACGCCACTGGACGACTGTCACCGAGCCGCTGCCTGCACCGTGACCTGAGGGCACCATACGCCGCCCGCACCGCTGCACTTCGCACCGCAGCCCCGATGTCCGCTGACGCCGGCGCTCCCGACTTCAACTGCGAGGAGTCCGATCTGCAACGGGTGTGACTTGAAGGGCCGACGGCTCCTGCACCGACCTCTGGAACTGACGCCTGCGGACGCCGGCCCTTTGGGGCTCATCGAGAGGTCGCCGACGCCCTACATTTCTAAAGGTACTGTCTTGCGGGTCTTCCCGACACCATAGCTGGCCCGCGACGCCGCGTTCAGCCAGAACTGTTTGGATTTGTTGTTCACAACACCGTGATAGCCCCAGATGGATCTATCGACTTCAAGGAACTGTATTTCAAGTCTATTTTGATTACTGAAGATTTCTGAGAACTGTATGGTGGATTTTTATCGTTTTTGGTCCTGTTTTGGATATATAAAAATATTGTATATTTTTCTAAACTGGTGTGGTGTCCTTTTGTAGTGCTTTCACTGTATTACTGTTGGTTATGGGCAAATGCTTTACACACTGCCTCTGAGATAAGCCTGACTCATCGTGCCAAGCTACCAAGGGGGTGAGCAGGGGTTATTTAGGATTGCAACTCCCTTACCCTGACTAGGAAGAAGGGTCCCTACTTGGACAAAGGTGCAAACCCTTGCCAACTAGAGACCCCCATTTCTAACAGGCACTAAGGGGGTCATTACGATGACGAGCGGATCGCCACCGCCCGTATGGCGGTGGTGATCCACCCGCCATTCCCCTCCGCCTGCATGCCATTTCCCCCCGCCACATTACGATGGCGGGAGGGAGCCCGGTGGACGGAAAGACCGCCTGCCGGTTTTCCGCCGGTCCAACAGGGGACCGGGCGGAAAAGGGCAATAATATGGTGGCGGTGTCTGCAAGACACCGCCATCCATATTAGGATGGTGGCGGAGAGCAGCATTTCCATGGCGGCATTGCTGCCATGGAAAGGCATACGGTCTTTGCAGTTGGGGGCCCGTTGCGGGCCCCCAGGATGTTGGGGGGGTGGGGGGTGCACATGGGTATGGTACCCCCCTGCATTGGCATGGACAAGGTGGCAGGCACCGCGCGGTGCCTGTCACCTTGTGCATGCCAATGCACGACATGCATTCCCAGCATCATGGCGGGCGGTGCTGTGAACACCGCCCGCCACAATGTTGGGAATAGGGATGCCACCGCCACCGTGGCAGTGGCATCCTAATACTCGCGGCGGGACCGCCGCTCCTATGGCGGACGGTCCCATTCACCGCTACGGTGGCGGGCGGACAAAGTCCGCCCGCCATCGTAATGACCCTCTAAGTTACTTTTGTTGCAGTACAAGACAGTTCAACACTTAGAAGATTTTGTTTGGATATGGAGTTTTGGAGGGTAGAACCAAGGTTCAGGTTGGCACTCAAGGGGTACCACCAGCGGCACTAGGGCGGCCGGGTGCAGAGTGCAGGGTGCCAATGTTAGCCAATGGGGCTAGGGGGCACCTCGGTTGTGGGGTGCTCACGGGCAGGCCACTTGGTCGTGGGAGGCAAGCTCCTAGAGTTAAGGTCAGGGCAAAGGGGGTTCCAGGTTAGCACCAAGTACACACCACCAGCGGCACTAGGGTGGCCAGGTGCAGGGTGCTCAGGATGTGTCGGAAGCCCAATGCTTTCCTGTGGAGGATGTCGGTCGCTGAAAAGGACTGCAGGCTGGAGCCAGAAGACTAGACGAAGGGAACCAATGACTGGAAGATGAAATTGAAGAGTTGCAAGGGAACATGGCGGCCGGCTGAAGGGCTGGTCGGGAGCTACCCCCGAGGGAGAACTTGCGGCTAAGTGAAAGTTTGATCACCGTATAGGAGTGCTCTGTATTTGATGACCCCTCTTGTTCTCTGGATCTAGATCGCTGTGGCTTTTCGCGGCTCTCGTGGTCCATGTTAGGGTGGATGGTCGAGAGTGAGAGCCCGCGCTGTTGCGCCGCAGCAGTGTTGCTTCGCCGTGTCCGCGCTGCCTGGGGCGTGTTCCCGGAGGCTGCCGCAGCGTGGAGGCTATCGTAGGCAGAGTCAGCACCAGTTGCGGAGGAGGAGGAATCTGATGCAGTTTGGGCTTGGAAGCTGGTAGAAAAAGTGCAGGAAACGAAGGAGACCGCATGAATGAATATGCCCTAATGGATGTCGAGTCTAGGCTTGAAGGTAAGCCCTCGCCAGCTACTAGTCTTTGGCAGGATATAGTAGAAAAGGGTGTAAAGGAAGCTGATAGAGTTCAGGTGGGGAGCCAAAAGGAGGCTGTGAGTCGGTATGCTTTGAGGTCACTAAACCCCGAGTGGGTAGAAAATTGTGAGAGAGCTGGGTTGGGAGAAAAGGGCTCCCAGGCATCGGCGAAGGTGACAATAAGGCACATAAAATCTAGTGCCAATAAGCACCCAATTAAGGACTCTGCAAGGGCTGACTCAGCCCTGAAACACAAGGAAAAGCAGGACCAGATATCGTCCAAGCCCCCTAAGATCACTCCCTCGCTGAAATCCTATTTTAAGGTTAGGGCAGACCTGTGCAAGGAGAGGGGGGGGAGAAGCAGTGAAGTCTTCAAGAACTATACAAGGGAAAACGCAAGCACAAGAGTCATGGAAGCAGGTGGGGACGCAGGAAGGCAAAGCATCACAATAGTACACCCGGAGGTCTCCACAGAAAATGCTTTTGCATGCCTAGAGATAGAAGAGTCAAACATGGTGAGGGAGGGAGACCTGGTGGCAGCAGGAAATATCCTTCGTTCCCCCGCAGTGGATGCAGAGCCAGGAAAAGAGGAGTCTAGGGAAGTGGACTCTGTCCAGGGGCTGTTGGGCAAACTTGTACAAGAAATCAAAGATCGTTTTTCAATCTCTGAGGCCAATCAAAAGGAGATTCAGGCTACGTGCACTAACCTGGAAACAAAACTAGAAAATCTAGCGCAACAGACACAGGTTCTGGAATCCGGATTCAAAGAGCTACAGTTAGTAGTCCAAGAGAACAGTCAAGAAGTAGTACAAAGAGAGAAATCACTGTCAGACAAGCTGGAAAGGTTTGGAGAATAATGCCAGGCGGAACATTGTTAAAATTTTGGGGGTTGAGTAAGGGGCGGAGGGAACAGATATTAAATCTTTTGTGATCTAACTTCTGAGAAGTGTATTCCCCCGGGAAGAGAGTTTCGCCAACCTGGAAGTAGAAATGCAGTGAGTGCACAGGGATCCATTTAAACTACGCCCAGGAAGAAAAAGTCCATGTAAGATTTTGGTTAACTTCTTATCCTACACTATAAAAGAGAGGATTCTACGTCTGGCTTTGAAAGAGAAATCGCTCCAAGCATCAGGAGTTACCTTCAAGATTAGATCTGATGTCGCTAAAGAAACTGCTGATAGACAGTGGGAGCTGGGAAATAGAATGGGAAGTTTGAAAGGACTTGGTGCAACAGTACAGCTCAGATTTCCGGCTACCTTAAAGGTGATGTGGCAGAACAATATGTATAACTTCCATGATCCGAAGGAAGTGGATAATTTTATAGGGGTGATGAAGAGGGAGGGGGGTCTGGGGACTACGAAATAGAGCAAATAAGTAAGGCACTAGTTTCTCCCTTGGGGGGACAGGTCAAATAGGCTATGGAAAGGCCTAGTGGTAGGGTAGGGAGGGTTACCAGGGGGAGCACTAGGGGGAGCAGTGGGAAAAAAACATAAAAAGTTAGGTCCTCTAATTGGCAGAGTAGGAGCACCACTTAGGAGTTGTGGTTTTGGGCTGGAGGCAAGAAACGGGGAGAAAAAAAGTAAAAAAGAAAAAAATTAGCACAGGGGTTGAGGGGTCACAGCCGTTAGAGATATTATGCTGGAATGTGAATGGCCTGAGGGTTAAAAAGAGAAGGCATTCCATTCTGCAATATTTAAAGCTGCATAGTGCGCAAATATTTATGTTGCAGGAAACCCATCTGGAGGAGACAGGAATGCAGAGATTTGTTTCTAAAACAAAAATGGGTGGAAGATATAGTTGTTACAGACCAATCATATTGTATCAAAGGTGTAGCCTTGATATTTAAAACAAAGGCTGGTGTGGAGTTGGTTCGTTATAAGGCCGACGATGGGGGGCGTTGGATTATAGCCGAAGTAAATATTCATCAGACCCTATACACATTAGTGAATTACTATGGCCCCAATATCGATGATATCTCAGATCTGGTGAATGTGTTCTCCGCCTTAACAGATTTTAAGGCGCCTTTTATTTTAGGAGGGGATTTTAACATTCTCCTAGACAACAATCTAGATAGATCCTCGGTACAAACACAGATTAACTCCCCTAAAATGAGGACATTTTTGTTAGATATGCTGGAAAATTACAATATGTGTGATGTTTTCCGAAAAATAAAGGGGAACTGTAGGGACTATACTTTTCACAGTAAGAAAAACAGCCACTTTTCTAGATTAGATTATTTCTTCATGGATAGGAAGGAGGTGGAGAGAGTGGTAGGCATGGAACATCTCCCTATTCACCTCTCAGACCATGCAGCTTTGTCTTTAAAAATTGATTTGAGGGGCTCACGGGGGCTTGGGAGATGGACTGTGAATAGAAGGGTTTTACTCTCTGAGGGGATAGTTGCAAAACTAGCTTATGACTCAAATGAGGTTTTTTTCCTGGAATTTGACCTCAATCCCCTTGCACGTGGTGTGGGACGCTTACAAAGCGTGGTTAAGGGGGACACTAAAAAGTATATCGATAAACTGGACAAGGAGAGAGAAATTGGAATTCTCTAGATTAGAGGAAGGGATAGGGAGGATCGAGATGAGGTTGAAAAGCGCGTCTCTGGGTACAGAAGAGAAGCAAAAGATAGCTGCAACCCTAGAAAAATTTCCAAACAGAATTTAAAGCAAAAATAGAAGAGAAGGTACAGCAATCGTGGGAGGTCAGCAAGGCCAGAGGTATAGTGCAGGGCGAATGCTGTGGAAAACTACTAGCATGGAAAGCAAAGCTAGAAAGGAATCAGAACTATATAAGGAAGATCGAAGTGGGCAATGCTGGACAGACCACGGAAGATAGTAGCAAGATAAGAGAGGTTTTTAAAGAATTCTTTCAAGAATTATATACGGAAGAAAGAGTAATAAATAGAGCCACTATTGATGTTTGGCTCAAAGACAAGCATCTCCCTAAATTGTCTCTGGAGCAACAAGGGTTCCTTGGTGAGGAAATAACGGGGGGAGGGGGAGATATTGGCAGCAGTAAAGAGAATAAAAAAAGGTAAAGCGGCTGGCCCTGACACTATTCCCAGCGAGCTCTATTCTAACATTGCAGAGGAGATTATTCCAATCTGGATTAAACTTTTTAATTCAATCCTAATAGATGGTAATCCGATACCAGAATCATGGAATGAGGCAGTGATAACACTAATTCCAAAGGCTGGTAAAAATCTCTTCCAATGCCAATCTTTCCGTCCCATCTCCTTACTTAATAGTGATTATAAAATCTTCACTGGTATTCTGGCTGCTCGTATTAACAAGGTAGCGGGGAGTTTAATTCACAAAGATCAAAAAGGTTTTATCCCCGGTAGGCAGTTAAGAGAGTTGAACCATGCCCTGATTGGCACTATAGACTTAGCTACATCGAAGGGGGCTCCCCTTGCGGTAATAACTGTGGATGCTGCCAAGGCCTTTGACCGGGTCAACTGGAGCTATCTTATGGCAGCCTTAGAAAATTTCGGTATGGGTAAGCCCCTGATAGACATACTAGAGAAGATTTATAGAAAGCCAACAGAGCGTATTTTGGTGAACGAGAGCTTATCAACACCAGTTAAGATCAGTAGGGGGACGAGGCAAGGCTGCCCACTATCACCCATTCTCTTTGACCTTTATATCGAGCCATTCGTCCAGAGTATTAGACTGAATGAGGGAATAAAGAATTTTAAGGTAGGAACATTCACCAGGAAAATTGCACTGCATGCGGATGATTTAATGCTTTTCACCTCTGATGTCCATTCTGCCCTCCCCCAACTCATAGTGGAGGCAAGAGCGTTTGGGGTTCTGTCTGGGTACAAAATTAATGAGGAAAAAACTGATATAATGATTTGGAATCAAGAGGAGGGGGAAATAAAAAGCGCGACAGAAATGAAATACCTAGGGATAAAGATAACTAGGGATTTAGAAAAACTTGCTGCTCTGAACTTTGAGAAAACTAACGCAGAAGTGGGGAAATTGTTGAAGAGATGGCAGAATTTGCCATTGACCATTTTTGGGCGGGTTAATCTGGTGAGAATGTTCATTTTGCCTAAAGTTACTTTTCTCTTTGACAATATACCCTTAAATTTTGACAAGAAAAGCATTCTAGCCTTGCAAGGGAAAATCACAACCTTTATTTGGTCCAATAAGGGTGTGCGCCTCTCATGGAAGAAACTGAGGAGAAAGGTGGGAGCAGGGGGCTTGGGGCTTCCAGACTTGCAGCTGTATTGCTGGGCCTATCAGTTAAAAAATTGTAGAATGTTACTATTAAACCCTGATGAAACTACAGTGGGTGGCATGTACAGAGTAATGTTGGAGAGGATTTCCAAGGAGGGTTTTCTCTATAAATTTGGGGCCCCCAAATACTTTAAGAAGGTCAGGTTAAAATGCCCACACGCTGCGGCTAGAACCTGGTTTGAGGTTAGATCCCTTCTAGGTATTGCATACCATAGTTTGCTGTCCCCCATATGGGACTCTCCCGGTACTCCAGAGTGTATGCTTGATTCCCTTACGTTCCCACTAAAGCAGAGGGGAGTAAGTAGATGGGGGCAGATGCTAGACGAAGGGTAATGCTTGACATGGGAGTACTGGAACCAGTTGACAGGAGGGGAAATTTCCAGATTTAAAATAATTCAAGTAAATTCGAGGATGAGGACTCAGGATTGGGCAAAAGCACAATCTAATAAAATGGAGATAGACCTCCAGGACTCACAACCAAGGAAAAAGGAATTAGCGCTATGGTATCAACATCTCCTCACAGCGGCTAACGCGAAGTTGAAAGCGTCTTCCTCCGCGTGGGATGGTTACTTGCCGGACGCCGAAATGGAAGAGTTGTGGCAAGTATCTCTTTCTACATTATACTCTGTAGTTAAATCTGCTGCACTGAAGAAGAACCACTTTTACACCCTGTATAGAGTCTACTGGACCCCGAAAAGATTGGCGAAAATAAGGGGAGGTAGTGACTCCAAATGTAAGCGGTGCGGGAGCAATGATGCGGATGATGTGCACATGTTTGCCACCTGCCCAATGTTGGAGAGATTCTGGTCAGCTGTGGGTAAGACCATATCAGATGTGCTGGGTTTCGAGGTGTAGGTAAGCAGTATCCTGATTATGTTTGGGATTAGGCAGCAAGACTTGAGGGGCTCGAGTTTGCACATAAAACAGAGAAATCTGATGTTCTACTTAGGGGCCGATTCCGATTCCGGCCGGAAATCTCTCCGACCGAGCCGGACCCGGAGAGAATTCCGACCGAATCGGACCCTAGCAGTCCGACCGGACGAGTATGATGCATTCGCATGCTATCGGACTCGATTCGGTCGGACTCCCATTGAAGTCAATGGGAGCCGGTCGTACGACGCGTACGCGGGCTCCCATTGACTCAATGGGTGCGAGGCGAACAACGGCGCCCCCTACAGTGGGTACGCGTCCATGCGCATCGCGGCGTACATGCACAGGTAGGGGGGACCCATGGGTCCCACCTGTGTGCGACTCGCGCGCCTACGCGTACAGGGGGTCCGACGCGGACCCCCAAAGTCCGGCTCCGACAGCTCTTTCAAGCCGGACGGCGCGAGTCGGTCGGATTGCTTGCGGCGCGCATCGTACTTACCCGGCCGGGAAACGTCTCCATAGCGCGGTGCGAGTCGTGTCCGTGCGAGTCGGTCGGAGTGTGTTGAAGCCGCGTACGAGTCGGTCGGCGATTTCGCGGGAGCTTGCATCGTACTCGCTCGGCCGGACCCGCGTACGATTCGGTCGGGAAACAGGGCTCCGAATCGGATCCGGTAAATCCGAATCCGATTCGGAGCCCTACCGGCCGAGATCGGAATCGGCCCCTTAGTTTTGATCGCAAGAAGGGAGATATGTAAACTGTGGACCCAAAATACACCCCCTTTATGGCATGTTTGGAAGAACTCAGTGGCCTTCTTTGAGAGGATGGACAGGTGGGATGATAAGAAACGAGGGGGGACTGGCCGATAGGATTTACTGTACATATATATGTCAGAACTTTCTCGTTCTTTGAACCGATCTGTCCAATGATTACATCTTCTTACAGCAGTGGGCTTGAGAGGTTTCTGGCTACGCAATAGCCCAAGAATTTATGTTCTAGAAGAAAAAAGCCCAATCTGATTGACATACAGCAGCCACAATACCCAAGGTGCCGGTTACTATAGATTGGAGATAGTATGAGGACTAAAAAAAAAAAAAAAAAGAGTTGCAGGATACTATTGGTCGGGCACCTCAGGACTCAGGGGCTACGGGTGCAGGGGTGTCTTTTCGTGTCGGGTTCTTCTCACCGGTTCTGGTTGCGGTTTGGGGGACCTTTCAGGATGAGGCTGCAGGCATTGAGGAGGAGGTTGGTGGAGGTTGTCCAATGCTGGAACACAGGTCAGGATTGCTGGGGGGCCCACACTGGGGTGTTGGGCCCCTCGAACTCGGGCCGTGGGAGTTGGGTGCAGATTGGTGAGGACTCATGGATCCGGCTGGATCTGGAGTCCCGGCTAGGGTTGGTGTTGGACAAATCCGGTGTCCACAGGAGATCAGAGTTCTTTGGGAAGGCAGGCAGGTCCCCGTTGTTCTTGAAGGCCGCTGGCTGCAGGACACGCCGGTTTCAGCTAGCAGATGTTGCGAAGCAGGAGACAGGCCGGTAGGGCTGAGGCCAAAGCAGCTGTCGTCCTCCTCCTCTTCTGGAGCACGGCTCTTCGGTCCTTCTTTTTCTTGTCATGTCGAATCTAGTTTCTGGGTTCAGAGCAGCCCCCTAAATACTGTATTCAGGGGGCATTTTAGGGGTCTGGAGGTAGTAGCCAATGGGCTACTGTCCTTATGGTGACTACACCCTTGGGGTGCTCACCCCATGTGGGGGGGTGTGCACCATCCCTATCCCTGATTGGAGAGTGCCTGCCATCAGCAAGATGGTGGGCACTGAAGAGTGGGCTTCACCTTGCCTCCCCCACCTGAGGGGTGGGGTTGGCAGAGGGGGGCACACCTTCTGGGCTGGTCTACTTTTTCCCACCTGTCTTCCTGCCGAAAAGGGGGTGAGACGGGAAGGGGCCTGCTCCTGATAGCAGGAGAGGCTGGGGGTCGCTTTGTAAAGGCGGCAAGGCCTTTGAAGCTCCCCTGCCACAGGTAGCTCTTCCTGACCTGGGGGAGGTGTTAACACCTCCGCCCAGGAAAGGCTTTGTTTCTGGACCCAAGGAGTGAAGGCTCCCACCCCAGGGGCCAGAAACCTGTCTCGTGGTGGCAGGGTCGTGGCCACCAATCAGAACCCCACCAGAGGCTAGTTTGGTTTAGGGGTCACCTCTAAAGGGAACCCCTACGTGCAGGGAATAATAAATCTGACACTGGGATCAGTGCAGGTTTATTATTCTGAGATGTTTGATACCAAACATCCCAGGATTCAGTAAAGCCATCATGGTGCTAGGAAACTCGTAATTACCAGTTTCCAGACCATATATTCAGGATGGCTTTACTGAGCACTTATAATATCAAAGAATGGCCTTAGATATAATACGGGCCTGTCTGCTCATGCAGATAGGCTCACATGATAAATACTCTTAATATCGAATTTTTAATATCGATATACAATAATATCGAGTTTTGTATATCGATGATACAAAAATATCGATGTCAAATATATCGATGGTAAAAATATAGTTTTTTTTGGATTAAATATCGAAGTAGTAAATATCGATGTGAAAATATCATTTGTAAAAAATATAGTTTATAAGTATTGTTAAAAATGTCGAAATTAAAAATATCGTATGTTTAAAATATCGATGTTGAAAATATCGTTCTTTTTTTAATTTAATTATTAAAAATAGTTGTTGATATTATAATAGTAGTAGTAAATATGTAAGGAAAAAAATTGTAATATAATTTTTAGGAGCGGGATGTTGGGTTATTAGGGGATAAGGGTGGGGAGTGTTATAAAAAAATTATAAATAAATTGTAAATATTGTAGAATTTTATAAAATTTTACTAAGACATTTTGTTTTAGGAGCGGGATGTTGGGTTATTAGGGGATAAGGGTGGGGAGTGTTTTAAAAATATTGATTTTAAATTTTAAATATTGTAGATTTTTTTCTAATTTAATTGTGAAATTTTGTTTTTGTAGCGGGATGTTGGGTTAATAGGGGATAAGTTTGGGAAGTGTTTTAGAAATTTTGATTTTAAATTGTACATATTTTAGATTTTTTTTTAATGTATTCAATTTTGATTTAGGAGCGGGATGTTGGGTTATTAGGGGGTAAGGGTGGGGAGTTTTAAAAAAAATTTGAATTTAATTTGTAAATTTTTTATAAATATATTAAATTTCTTTATGAAATTTAGAATTATGAGCGGGAATTTTGTTTTGTAGGGGATAATGTTGGGAGGTGTTTAAAAAAATTATTTAGAATTTAAAAAAAAATAAAAAACTTAGGGGCCCATTAGGATGGCGGGCGGAAGCACCACCGCCGTGCTGGCGGATGCAAAAAGCACCAGTTACCGTCCGCCCGCCACAGCACACACGCCCGCCCAATTAGGATGCGAAAAGACAGCCAAACACCGCCCGTAAGCCAGCTACGCCCTCCGCCATCAAAGTGCGCCCGTCCACGGAGCGGCGCGGCCTAATGGAGACACAACGCCCGACGAAATCACGTACCGCCCGGCGTACAAATTACGATGCCAGAACCAAACAGTACCCCCGGCTAAGAGACACCGCACGTGAAAGCAAGGTGGAAAACCGAACGCACAGTACGGATAGCAAAGAGGCGGACCCCCCGAGCATGAATCCAGCACTGCAGGCCCTCCCCATGCTCTACCTGATGCAGCACCCAGGAGTCAATGCACCGCGGCGACGCAGGTAGGCAGACACACAACAGGGGCACGCAAACAGCGCACACAGCGCAAGGGCGGGAAAACTGTATATGGCCCCCCCCCCGCCCCGACAACCCTGCATGGACATGACACATCCACCACTGCACCCACACATGCGCACAACGCAGAGGCCAACGGCAGCGCAATGCATGCGCCTCACACAAACACAGGGTCACAACAAAACACCACACACACCAGCACCACCCAGAACGCACATGTCACGTGACAGCCCTGCCACAGTCATGTCCCCAACCGGCACTTCACTGTGGCCAACCTGACATCACACAAGTGACCCGAACATGTCAGTGACGTCACGCCACATTAGGACACACCCCTGTGTGCAAAACACGGCGAAGCACACAGCGGAGGCAACATCACCCATCAGAATATGGACCCCGTCCGGAAAAGGTACGCCAGTACCACACAGAAACACCGTTGCCACCCTGCACCCAATAACAAGAAATGCAATACGTAACATCAAAGATACCGGGGACAGACAACAGGTGGGACCAATTATAACACAAGGCCCAACGTATAGCTGAAACGCAGCCTGCTGCCCACACACGGGAGAGGAGACAGCACCGAATGACCTTCCATTCCCACTGTGAAACCACATCCCGACTAAACAAGCCGGAGACAACAGTCATTGCACCAAACAAAGCCCAACACAGGCATGCAGAGGGAAGCGGCCACAGGGCAGATAGCGCATAACACCAAAGAACATTCAGAACGGAAAGAAGAAAGGATAACACTCCCCATGTGGTTCACATGCAAGTTATCTGGAAGGAGTCAGACACCACTGACCTTGACCATTCAGAGAAGCATGTGGGATGAGGGCCCGTGTCCTCCGCACAAGCCAACATAACACAAGTCCTGCCTCCCTACGACCATTACAGAATTCCCAGCAACATCGGAGGTTGCACTCTGCAGACTGCACAGACAGCCGGAGCACGCCACCACAGCGCCCTGCAGCAAAATGGCACTTGCACCACATCTACCCAACTACGCCGGACAGATCAAGCTGTACAAACATAACCTGATACAGATATTGGGATGTGACAATCTGGCCTTGCTGAACGTAAGTTACCGACTAACTTACCGCATCGCATTGTTCAGCTGCGTCATCCCCGTCTTCTACTGTCGGAGGTGTCCCTTCTACTATCCTGTGGAGTTATGTCTCTCCAACCCGGCATGTCCAAGGGCGGACCTGCTACAACTATTCAACCCCTGGACGCCCACGACAGGGTCTGTTCAGCCTATGGGGGCATGGCGTATGTGGCGACTATCGGACCCACACTGCAATGGGACCACTGTGCCTCCACACGACGGATAATGGATTACAGTTACATCGAATGCCATCCAACATGTCCCATCATGCTCCTACAAGGGACAACTCACGACCAACACCTTGACAGCCACCATCCGCTACATTGGATGGCAACCATGTCCACCACCAATGCCATGGAAGCCCTGCTGGAAGGTATTGCATTCCTGACAACCTGTCAATTCGTCGGGCCCCGTCGCCAGACCCCCAATTGAGCAATGATGTCCCACACCGTACCCATGCTTGGCTTACGCACGGACTAGGCAGTTACCAGTACAACTACTATACCATGCAACCTCCCTTTAGAGGTGACCCCTAAACCCCACCAGAGGCTGGTTTGGTTTAGGGGTCACCTCTAAAGGGAACCCCTACGTGCAGGGAATAATAAATCTGACACTGGGATCAGTGCAGGTTTATTATTCTGAGATGTTTGATGCATGCATGCAACCTGCAACTGACACCACAACAACAACTACACTGCCATGACATCTGATACTATTTGGGAAATGCACCCTGTTCCTCATCACATCCAGTAACTCTGCATGAACAGGGGGAGGCAGAGGCATGGGATTTGTGTATGGCAACCACATGGACAGAACTGCACGTACAACCATGCCATGATATGGATCCTGCGCCCATGAACATATGCACCGGTCAGTGGACAGCAATCGTCCTGCTGTAGTAAGTGAGAGCTGTCACCACACCTCCCTCTGAACGTCCGTGCCAGGTCCTTTGCATGGACACCAAGTGCATCCACCAACAACATGAGCCCAGTGACTGTGACATGGCCAGTACCCACCACATCGCAACAACAAGTGGGACGCCGTTGCATGCACGTAAGCCCATGCCCTGATGTCACCTCCACGCACGTGTGTATGAGTAACTATAGCAGCAAACCTGTAACATGGAACTGAGATGCACTGTGCCCATGATGACAAGCGGACTGGTAGGCTAAATGTATACTGTCTGTGTCAAAGTCAGCAGCACCACAGTAATTAGCAAATGTACATTAGCACACCAACGGCTAAGCAGTTGTAACTCTGAAGCCCACATCCCACAGTCAACAACTAATCACTGTACCCCCACACCCTATGCTATGTGTAATCATGCTGAGTATATCCTCCACATGCACTTCGCTGCCAGTAGTGTTCACTATACTGCATCACAGAGGACATAAGTCCCAATACATGGCTTGAAGCAACAATGTGTCTCTGCTGATTCATTTCACAAGTACGAATGAGAGAGGATGAGAGTGTGTGAAGTACACGGCAGTCGTGAGATGACTATGTAGTATACTGTCATTGGATGTCAACGCAAATGAGTAGCACAACTGTGGGAGACACACATGTGTCATGTGAAGCGGGAGTTACGCATGGCTCAGGTGGGTGGGTGTGACGGGTAGGTGCGCACATGCAATGTTGAAACACGCTGTGTTGGGAGGACTCAGGAACAGTACATTGGCGCACTCCTGGGAATCTGTAAAGACCACCTGTCTGGTGACGAATGTGAACTCGTGTGTGCACAACAGGCGGGCACACGAACAATGCCGCATCAAGTGTAGACGTCAGCCCACCCTCCGTGGACATGCCGGATACTGCTGCACGTCCGCCAGGCCCTTACCAAGGCACTCACATCCCCTGTCGACCTGGTGTATCCCCAACATTGTCCACTTGCACAGGCAATCCAGGGCACGGGATGGCAGTAGAGCATGGTGGGTGAGAGGTCATGGCGCGCTCATCCTTGTCACATCACGCAGGCAACACATCCACAATGTGTAGTATGGCACAAGTCAAATGGAAGTAGTGGGGGACGCACACATCACAAGCAGCAGTGATGTCACGGAAGGTGGCTCGCACCATCCCACCCATTGACAATACACCCACACACGTTACATGCCATTGCAACAGAGAAGCCAGCGCGTGCACAAGCAGCTCCAAGCTCGCCCCAGAGAGGCCAAAGAGTGAATGTGTGGGGCCATGAGCTCCAGTTGGACGCGGACTGGCCCGCTAGGGCAGCTACAGCCTCTGTGTGTTGCAGGTGGTGTATCCGGACTGCGGAGCCTGTCATGCATTGTCAATGTTGCCCGGGTCTCGAGTCGGGGCACCACGCATGTGGACGGCGTCCCGCCACTAATCATACCGTGAGACAGACCACTTGTATGACTGGACCCACACATACACTCCTTGGCCTCTCTGGGGCGAGCTTGGAGCTGCTTGTGCATGCGCTAGCTTCTCATGTGCAAATGCATATTGGTGTGAGCGAGGGGAGGCCATGAGGACAGTGTAAAAGATGACTGTTTGACTTTCAGTTAGTTTAAGGAATGCCCCTGATGTGGTCAGAAAAAGACATGTCTCGTGTGTATTGCAACTAGTAGATAAGCCGATGACCTTCCCATGTCTTGCATGTAGCCCCGCACCTAGCCCCGCACACTCGACACATCAAAATGAGTACCAGCACCACATACTTCCCATTTGAAGCACTGACTGGGGGTGACAACCATTGGACAGTCTTGTGTAGTCCACCCACGCGTACATGTGGGCCCTCCATGATCCATGTCACCTGCGGCAAAGTGATGTCATGGGCAATGACGGAAGTGAGCAGAGCTGTCTGCCCCACGCACAGACGGTGCATCAGCTCAACAGACCCAGCACTGAGTGCAGCAGGGGTCACATGTGCAGGGGCAGTTGTGCCTGGTGTGAATGCACATGCACATAGACAGCACATCGAGCAATGTGTAGCCTGCCCACATCTACTGTCCATTGTCAGGCTGACCTAGAAAAAGATCACAAGGCAACACATCTGTGTGGGTGTACCCACTGTGACCAACACTGCGCAACCATCAGCGTACTCGCCCTGTGCATGGCCCACCCCGCAACGAAGGTCACATTCAGTGCCACTATCTCTCACACACATCCCTATCATGAGTCATGGTGTGTCCAATCGACAGTGCAGAGTAAGCGCTCATCCGGGGGTCCTGAACAGGAGACACATGTAACCCACTAGCAGTCTGTGTCGGCACCTACTGGCATTGTGCAGTCAATGTGCAGGCCAGGCCTGCTGGGACTGAGAAGGGCAGCATGGCCCCAGCCTGACTTCCACACGACCAACAAGTGCACTGAGACCTGCATTGCCAATTGTCTGTGTCACTGGATGTCTGACATGAAGTTGCCATGTACCACCACTCGGGAGGGACAGACAGGTCAAAGCGCCCGAGAGCTCACATACCCATGCCACCTGCAGCCAGCATGGTGAGCAGTGCATGTCTGTACTCCACAGGCTCTGACTCATAGTGCTGAGGAGCAACGACATGTGTCCCCCCCACATGCACACCCACACACACTGCAGTTGTCTCTCACACACAACTTTCGCAAGGAATAGCCATGTGCAGTGTGCGTGGAGCACGGAATCCAGGTCCTCCAGCTCCTCGCTGGTGAGTGGACCTGGACATGTCCTCAGTGTCATCCACGTGTAGGTGGAGTGGTGGCAGCAGCAGGTGTCGTCGAGGGGTGCCAGGCTGCAGTGCCAGGTAGCTGTGGTTATGCCTGTCCCACTCACACACACATATTACCCCCTGGGGCCGTTTCAGTGGGTACAAGCTGCTGCGATTCGTGTACCATGTCTGGCAGCTTCAATTGCAGACGTTGGCCTGCTCCCAGCTGGCCATGGACGCCTACCTCCACAGTGGAACACGCAGGGTGCAACCGCGAGGGTCATTGGAGTTGGCCGTAAGGGCCTGGCCCATGCCGGGTACAGTCCGCTGATGCCATGTGCACCACACAGTATTATGTGCGCAATGCATCTGCAGGTGTGGCCATGATTTGCGTGTGGGTGCAGGTCCACAATGGACAGGGCCACAACATGCTGTGTGCATAGGCAGGGACGGCCAGTGCTCAGCCTCCACATGTATGTAGGAACATCATCATGTACACATTGGCATGGGAGCATGGGATATGCATATGCACACACATGCCGTCTTTCACTATGTACATCTGCCACTTGGCACGTGCAATGTTACGTGTCACTTGTGATGTGTAGTTGCAAGCACACAGCCGTGTTGGCATGGGGCTGTCAATGTGTACACCTGTCAATGTTTCTGGAGGTGTGATCCGTACAGTGCTGTACATAGGGTGCAGTAGGGACATCAATGACTGTCTCATATCCCCTCGTGCCACAGGTCCCAATTGTTTTGGCCGCTCAGCCTGTGTCCATAGCGTTGTTGGTGTGTGCCCTACACACCCAGCCTCGGAAGCAGTGTGATGCACAGCAGCTAGTCATGTTGCCGTGGTGTTGCAGCTTACCGAATATGCAGTCTGTTACCATCAGCATGCCTTACAAGTTGTTAAGGCCTAACTCCCCATGTGCATGCTCATAGCAATGGTGTGTGTCACTGCCCATTGCTATTGGTAGGGGACCTGTGTAAGTGTATTGTGGCTGTGCTGTCCCTACTTGTCAGCCGTTCTGTCATTCAATTGCCTGCTCAGTCATTTATGTTTTGTGTATGTGAATATGCCATGTGGCGTGTTGCTTTGACATGTGTTCACTTCCATCTTTCCTAGGCGGAGACCAAACATTCATCGCCCCTACCAATTGCTGTCAGACATGGTGGATGTGGAGGTCATCCGCAAATATCGTCTGGACCGACCCACCCTGCATCGTCTATGTGCCTTGTTGGAACCCCACCTCCGTCCTCGCAGGGTGTATCCAACAGCATTCACCCCCACGGCTAAGGTGATGGCTGCACTGCATTTCTTCGCCACTGGGTCATTCCAGCACACAGTGGGCAGTGGAGGTGGGATGTCCCAACCCATGTTCAGCATGGTGCTCAGGGATGTACTGTCAGCCATGATGCTGTACAGGAACAGATACATCCGCTTCCCCAGGGCTCGTGAATTGGCGGCAGTGAAGGGTGCATTCTATGCTCTTGGACGAATCCCCCACGTCGTTGGTGCAATAGACTGCACCCATGTTGGCCTTGTTGCACCACAGGCCACCGAGCACCTCTACCGCAACCGGAAGCACACGCACTCCCTGAATGTGCAAGTGGTGTGCCTTGCGGACATGGTGATCACACACGTGTGTGCGAAATTCCCAGGATCGGCCCATGACGCGCACATCATGCGCAACAGCATCCTACCACGTCTGATGACCAATCTGCAACCGGACCGTGGCTGGATTGTTGGTGAGTATGTGGAGTAGTGTAGCGTGCTGGCTGTGCGATGCTGTCTTGTGTCCAGTTGGAATTGCAACGGTTCTCTGTGTCCCTCACACCCAGGTGACTCTGCTTACCCGAATGGACCCTGGCTGCTCAGCCCATTACGACGTCCTGGGAGCCCAGCAGATGTCCGCTACAATGAGGCACATGGGAGGACCAGACGTGTGGTTGAGCGGACCTTTGGCCTCCTCAAGTCCAGGTTCAGATGCCTGGGCCGCACCGGGGGCGCACTGGCATACTCCCCACAGAAGGTGTGCCAGATAATTGTGGCTTGCTGCATGCTGCACAATCTGGCGATCCGCAAGCAGATCCCCCTAATTGTGGATGACGGAGATCAACCAGGGCCCCAGCCTGCAGACCAGGACAGCTCCAGTGAAGAGGACAGTGGAGAGGATGAAGCTGTGAATGTGCGTCAGCAGCTCATCGCCCGCTACTTCACTTGACGGTGAGTGACCATGTACGACGGCTGATGTAGCTGTAGTTGTGCAGGTGTATGTGTGCTCTGTTACGGGGGCCTTTTGTTCACTGAGTGCTGTGTGTCAATGGTCCATGTCCAGGTTGGTATGCCACTGACAGTGGCTGTAGCATTGTGCCCTGTTGCTCTGTGAGATGTGTGTGCATTGCTTGTAGTTGGTGATAACGTACTGTGTGATGAGTGTGTGACACACTCATTGAATGTACTCTTGTTCTGTTTTTCACCCCTAGGTCCCTGCAGCCTCTCCTGTCCCATCGACATGCCACACAGCAGATGCATTTCTGCCCATGGTGGCGATTGCACATCGTGGAATAAACCCAGGACACATTAAGCCGATTGTGATCAAGGTGTATTTATTAACAGAGGTGACATGTGATTGTGTGCAAGGTGATGTCAAATGTGGTGCATGCTGTGACAATGAGTAGGCGGTCATGGCTGCGTGATGGTCAAGGTGTACCCATGAAGTTCTATGTCCACAGTCCAACAGACACATGCCATTCACATGGCAGTGTGGGGTAGGATCGTATTACAAGTCAATGCAGTAGGTGGTCAAGGTGGCTGGCTGACTCACTGGCGTTTGGTGCGGGCGAAGTCCTCTCTGGACACCTGTTTCCTCTTCGGACGGCCCCTTCCACGTTTGGTAGGGGGTGTTGATGTTCCGCTGGTGGTGGTTGAGGAGTGCTCACTCGCTGTGGACGCAGGGGAACGCGATGCTGCACGAGCCTGCGCCACAGCAGGTGGTGGCGGAGGTGGTGTTGCTGGCCTTGCTTGTGCCCTCCCCCCACCACCAGCTGGCCCATGAGGGCCGCGATTTGGGCCATATGGGCGTCCATGGACCTCAACACCGCAAGGACCTCCCGCGTGTCGCTTGCCGACCTGGCCCATTCGCCTTGGGCCTCTTCATAGGCCCCAAGGACTCTGTCGATTGGCGGCAGGGCTTGGCTCCCAGGCACAGTTGGCGTTGGCCTGGCCCTGCTCCTCCTACCAGTACTGCTGCCACCGACCTGCCCACTAGCCACATTGCTCACCACGGTCCTCGCTCTGGCTCCCAGGGTGGAGCCCGACGGCCGTGCCGACCCTTGCGCAGGGGCTGTGGCGAGGGATGGCGTGGTGGTGGTGGTTGCGGCGGTGGTGGTGGTTGCGGCGGTGGTGGTGGCCGCAACGGCTGTGGCAGCAGGGGTCTGTGACTGGTCAGCAGCCCTGGGTGATGGGTTGGTGGGCAGGAGGGGCCCTGGGGAGCGGTTGTGCCCTGCCACTCCAGATGGGCCTGCTGGGTGGTCCGTGTCCGGAGAGGTGTCCAGCTCCTCTACATCCGTGAGTCCGGGTTGGGGGCTTGCGGACTGGCTGTGCTGGCTGCTGTCACCCTCTCCAGCATCCAGCAGTTCGGCACCTGTGGGGAGGATGAGATGGGTCATTGTGTTGCACCTAGCAAAGTATGCATTGGTTGTCTGACATTCACAGTTCGTGCACTGTCGTGCACAGGTTTCCCAGTGGCGTGTGTGTGGATGTACGATGTGTGTATGCGTGGGCTAGGCAATGGGTCTGTGTGATGTGGACATGTGGCATGGGACGGATTAGCAATGCCGATGGGTGTGTGTTGCTATGCTCCTACATTTTGTGGCTCGTGTGTATGCGTGCTCCAGGACCATCGACGATGTTGGGTTGAACGATGGTTTAGGGGGAGGGATGGAACGCTTAGGTACGCTGATGCCAGAAGGGGGTACAGCCCCTAAACGCTCTTGGGTTGAAATATGCTTTTGGGGTACATGCTGTGGGTAATGGGTGCAGAACGTGACATGTGTTCTGGCAACGTGACAGTGCATAGACAAAGGTGTGTGTCTGTCTCACATGGCCGGAATATCTGCTGACTGTTATCATTCATGGACATCACATTGGTAGCAATGTTGTGAGTTCGTGCTTGTTGTGTGCCACACGACGTATTGCAGATGGGCCAATTGCTTTGTGTGCGTGCTGCCCTGGTACATGTGCATCAGTGCTGTGCTCTTGGGGTGTTGACTATATTATGTGTGTCGTTATTCGCAGTGTGACGTGCGCTTCGGTCACTGCAGGCACTTGATTTGTCATGGGCAGGTATCTTTGCATGTCTACTGTATGAGGGCCAGCTGTTCGGATGTCATACCTTTCATGACATTGTGGCTGTGAGATGAGATGGATGATATGTTGAATGTGCATTGTGTGCCTGTGTGTTTCATGGGTCCGGTTGTCTTTGTGTGCAATATTGTGGTTCCAAGCTGTTACTTCTAGTACGGTCTGTCTTACGTGGGCGTTGTTGTACGATGTGTGGGTGACAGGCAGTGAGGACTACATGGACAGGACTTCGATGGTGTTGCTGATGTGTGTGATGGGTGGCACAGTGCCTGCCGTGTGGGTCTGTGCTCCAGTGGGACTTGTACATGCAGACGTGGCTCCTTAGGTGTTGCTGTATCTGTGATGGGTCATGTGGGGTTTGACTCTGTTGAACATGTCCGTGTGCACATTGGTCTCATGATTGTGACTGGGAGCAGTGCTGCGTGTTCCTCTGCTACGTGACATGTCCCATGTGTCAGTCGTAGTACAGTCCTCATGCCTACAGACGCCCCGCCCTGTACAGTTTCCCACCTACAGGTTGTTTCTGAGTGCGCAATGCAATGGATGCCACATGGTACTGGGAGGGAGGGGTGCTCCACCTTGCTGGTCTGTGGTAGTGGGGGCCTGGTGGGTGTTTTACTTCAGCTGTCCCCCTCCAACCCACTGTCTTTGTGTTCCGGCTACTTACCTGTTACTTGTCCGTCAGTGCAGCTATGGCGGACACATGGATGTGGGGTGTGCTCCACCTTGCTGGTCTGTGGTAGTGGGGGCCTGGTGGGTGTTTTACTTCAGCTGTCCCCCTCCGACCCACTGTCTTTGTGTTCCGGCTACTTACCTGTTACTTGTCGGTCAGTGCAGCTATGGCGGACACATGGATGTGGGTGTGGGGAGTGCTCATTCTGGCGCATCTGGAGTACAAGGGGACCTGGTGGAAGTTGCGGTGCTGGCTGACTGTACACATGCCCCCATGGTTTTGTTAGTTGGTAGCTTTGGGCTGAGTGTGTGTGAGTGTCTGTTGCATGTGTGGGTGATGTCTTGTGTATTGTGTACTGGACATGGGGGTGTTTGTCCCTAGGAGCTATGGCATGGTGGTAGTGCATGTGATTACATAGCGGTGTGCTGGTATACGTTTGTTTGTACTTACCAGCCTCCACTCCCCCTGGTAATCCGGTGAGGATCTCCGGATGTATGATGACTCGCACCTTCTCCTCCCACGCCTTGAAGGTCTTGAATAGCGCGGGATTCCCTCCGCCAGTCCTGGCAGCCAGCTCTCGATTTTTGGTCTCCTTCTTCTTGACCACGCTTTTGAGGTCGTTCCACCTTTTGTTAATTTCTCCTCTGTTGCGTGGAACGTTCCCGACTGCATTGACCTGGTCTACGATCCTGCTCCACAACCGGTTTCTGGTGGATAGTGGTGTCTGTTGGACCTGGTTGCCATAGATTTGTGGGTGCACCTTGACGATCTCGTCGACCATGACCGTCAACTCGGTGGCAGTGAACTTGGGCATTCTGTGTGGTGCCATGGTGTGTGTTTTGGTGTTTGTGGTGCTGGTGCGGTGTGTGGTGTGTGATGTGCAGGGGGTTTGTGTTGCCGGTGTTTGGTGGTGGTGGTGGTGGTGATGGGTGTGATGGGTGCGTGTCTGTGGTGTGCTGCTGTCCTTTCTGTCTCGCTGTGTTGTGTGCTTTCATCCTCGGTTTGTAATGTTGCAGGGGGTTGTGGTCTGTGAAGGGGCTGGTTTTGTACTTACCTATGTGGGTGTGTCATGATGGTCTGTTGTTTTCAGGTGTGTTGTGGCTGGTGTTCTGGGATTTGTAGTTGATTTGTATGTCCAGGGGGGGGGGGTGTTTCAGGGATGTGTACTGTGTTTGGGTTTTTGTGCGTGGGTTGCTGTGTGGACTTGTTAGCCATGTTGTGTGTGTTTGTTTTCGTCAGCGGATGGTTTCTGTGCATGGACGTGGCCGCCAGGGCTTCCGCCGTGTCCATTTTCGTCACTGTTGTTTGCGCTGGCGGGCGGTGTATTTGTGTATTTCCCGCGCTCATGTCGGTACGATCCTAATTTAACGGGCGGTGTCTCGGTCGTCAGGGCGGGCGGTTTTGGCTTTTCGTGCGTCTTTCCGTCCGTGGCGGGCGGATGGACTTGGACTCGGACATGGGCGGGCGGTTTTTTCTGTTTATTTTCCGCCTCCGGCGGTTTTCGGTTCGCGGCATCGTAATTGCTCGGTCGGTATTCAGAGGGTGTAGGCGGGCGGATTTTCGCCACTGTGGTTGATGGCGGATTTTTATCCGCCCGACATCGTAATGGACACCTTAAATTTTATTTATGAGAATTTTATTTTATGAGTGGTGTGTTGTGTTTTGAGGGGATGAGGGAGGGCAGTGTTTTAATAAGTTTTTGAAAATTATTTTTAAAAAAAACATCTGTTAATTTTTGTACTTTTTTAGTGGGATGTTCAGTTTTTAGGGTATATGGGTAGGTAGTTTATTTTTAATTTTTTTAAAAAATCATTACTAAAATTTGAAAAATTAAAATATTGTTATTAAATGTTGTTTTAGCAGTGGGATGTAGGACCTTTGGGGATAAGGGTGGGGAGTATTTTAAAAATTAAATTTAAAATTTGTTAAAAATTTCTAATTAATTTTTTAGACAAAATAAAATATTATTTATGAGTAAATTGTGCATTATTTAGGCTAAAATTGGTAGGTATTGGTTTTAATTTTTTAAAATATTTAAAATAAATTTGAACCTTTGATTATTTGTAAATGATTTTTTTATAAAGGTGTGTGAGGGAGGATTTGTAGGGGATAAGAGTTGGTTATTTTTTAAGAAATATTTGAAGTATTAATTTTACAACTTTTAAATGATTTAATGGAAATAATTAATATATATTGTAGTAAGAAGTTTGTTAATTTTGGGTTTAATGATGTGGAGTTAAAATAGAACACTACTTTTATAATTTCTGTGTCCAGCACCTTCCCTGACTTAACACTAACTGGAGTGAGAATAGTAAATTTTATAAGTTTAGTGTCCAGCACCTTCTCTGAATTAAAACTGACTGGAGTGGGAATAGTAAATTATATAACATGTGTTCAGCACCTTCCCTGAATTAACTCTAACTGGAGTGTGAATAGTAATTTATATAGCTTCAGTGTCCAGCACCTTCGCTGATTTTACACTAACTGGAGTTGCAATAGTAAATTTTATAAGTTTAGTGTCCAGCACCTTCCCTGACTTAATACTAACTGGAGTGGGAATAGTAAATTATATAGTTTTTGTGTCCAACACCTGCCCTGACTTAATACTAACTGGAGTGGGAATAGTAAATTATATAATTTCTGTGTCCAGCATGTTCCCTGACTTAACACTAACTGGAGTGGGAATAGTAAATTTTATAAGTTTAGTGTCCAGTACCTTCCCTGACTTAAAACTAACTGGAGTGGGAATAGTAAATTATATAACATGTGTGTCCAACACCTTCCCTGAATTAACATTAACTGGAGTGGGAATAGTAATTTATATAGCTTCAGTGTCCAGCACCTTCTCTGACTTTACACTAACTGGAGTTGCAATAGTAAATTTTATAAGTTTAGTGTCCAGCACCTTCCTTGACTTAATATTAACTGGAGTGGGAATAGTAAATTATATAGTTTTTGTGTCCAACACCTTCCCTGACTTAACAGTAAGTGGAGTGAGTGGAGTGGGAATAGTGTTTTTTATAAGTTTAGTGTTCAGCACCTTCCCTTACTTAGAACTTACTGGAGTGGGAATAGTAAATTATATATTTTCTGTGTCCAGCACTTTCTCTGACTTAACACTAACTGGAGTGGGAATAGTAATTTTTATAAGTTTAGTGTCCAGCACCTTCCCTGACTTAAAAGTAATTGGAGTGGGAATAGTAAATTATATAACTTCTGTGTCCAGCATCTTCCCTGACTTAATCCTAACTGGAGTGGGAATAGTAAATTCTATAGTTTTACTGTCCACCACCTTCCCTGAATTAACACTAACTGGAGTGGGAATAGTAATTTATATAGCTTCAGTGTCCAGCACCTTCTCTGACTTTACACTAACTGGAGTTGCAATAGTAAATTTTATAAGTTTAGTGTCCAGCACCTTCCTTGACTTAATATTAACTGGAGTGGGAATAGTAAATTATATAGTTTTTGTGTCCAACACCTTTCCTGACTTAACAGTAAGTGGAGTGAGTGGAGGGAATAGTGATTTTTATAAGTTTAGTGTTCAGCACCTTCCCTTACTTAGACACTTACTGGAGTGGGAATAGTAAATTATATATGTTTCTGTGTCCAGCACTTTCTCTGACTTAACACTAACTGGAGTGGGAATAGTAATTTTTATAAGTTTAGTGTCCAGCACCTTCCCTGACTTAAAAGTAATTGGAGTGGGAATAGTAAATTATATAACTTCTGTGTCCAGCATCTTCCCTGACTTAATCCTAACTGGAGTGGGAATAGTAAATTCTATAGTTTTACTGTCCACCACCTTCCCTGAATTAACACTAACTGAAGTGGGAATAGTAATTGATATAGTTTCAGTGTCCAGCACCTTTCCTGACTTTACACTATCTGGAGTTGGAATATTAATTTTTATAAGTTTAGTGTCCAGCACCTTCCCTGACTTAATAGTAACTGGAGTGGGAATAGTACATTATATAGTTTTATTGTCCAGCACCTTCCCTGACTTAACACTAACTGGAGTGGGAATAGTAATTTTTATAAGTTTAGTGTCCAGCACTTTCCCTGACTTAACACTAATTGAAGTGGGAATAGTAATTTTTATAAGTTTAGTGTCCAGCACCTTCCCTGACTTAACACTAATTGGAGTGGGAATAGTAATTTTTATAAGTTTAATGTCCAGCACCTTCCCTGACTTAAAACTAACTGGAGTGGGAATAGTAAATGATCTAACTTCTGTGTCCAGCACCTTCCATGACTTCACACTAACTGGAGTGGGAATAGTAATTTATATATCTTCAGTGTCCAGCATCTTTCCTTATTTTATAGTAAGTGGAGTGGGAGTTGTGAAATATATTAGTTTAGTGTCCAGTATCTTATGTGAGTTATTAGGTAAAATTGTATACATTGCATGGAAATATACATTTTTATAAAATATTTAATAAGAGTAATGAAATAGAAGAAAAAAGTAACAATTTTGATTTTTTAAATGATGTTTATTTTTTAATAAGAAAATACTTAGGGGCCCATTACGATGGCGGGCGGACTTTGTCCGCCCGCCACCGCAACGGAGCCAGGGACTGCCCGCTGACGTCGCGGCGGTCCCGCCCGGCACATTACGATGCGCCCGCCACACTGGCGGGCGCATCCCGCATAGATTACATTGCGGCGGGCGGTGCTGTCAGCAGCACCCGCCGCAAGGTACACAATGCATGTTGTGCTTTTGCATGCACAACGTGACAGGCACCGCGCGGTGCCTGCCACCTTGTGCATGCAAACGCAGGGGGTTACCATAGGTACCCCCCATGTGCACCCCCCACCCTCCCAACATCCTGGGGGCCCGCAACGGGCCCCCAAATGAGAATACCGCCTGCCTTTTCATGGCGGTAATGCCGCCATTAAAAGGCACCTCTCCGCCTGCATCCTAATATGGATGGCGGTGTCTCACAGACACGCCACCATATTAGGCCCGTTTCCGCACGGTCGGGAATCCGACAGGCGGTAACGCGGCGGGCGGTATTTTCATCCGCCGCGGACCCCACCTCCATGCTAATATGGCGGGGGTAAATGGTGTGTAGGCGGAGGGAAATGGAGGGCGGATCGCCACCGCCATGCGGGCGGTGGCGATCCGCCCTCCATCGTAATGACCCCCTTAGAGTAGAAAAAACATTTTTATTAAGGTTATATTATATATGTAAGGAAAAATATACAAAATTAAAACAGTTTATTTTGAGGGAAATAACATATTTTGGATATATGTTTATTCACATACATTACATTTTGAAAAAATATTTTTTTAACATTTTGATATTGTAGAAAATAGGTAAGTATATTTTGTAACAGCAAACATTTTTTACAATTTTTATTATGCTATTTTTGTAACATACAGTATTTTTGTTATATTTGTTTACAATTATGTTATTGCATTTTTAACATTGACTAAATAAATGTTTGGCTTGTAAGTTAAATAATAACACATTATACATATTTTGCAAAACAACTTATGGTATTGGAATGTATTATATATTTTTGTACATGTAATATATATTTTTAATTAATATTATTATTATTTGAAATATTAATTATATTAATTAATACATAGTAAATTTTATAAACAATTATGAATTACAACAGGTAAGTTTTAAATAAACATTTTATACATTTTTTTAGCATTTTTACATAAGTATTTTATATAATACAAATTAATAAGTAATTATAATAATTATTAATATGTTTTATATTAATTATTATTATAATTTTACAATGCAGAAAAAATATTAATTTATTTTTAACATATTTTGGTAATATTGTAACATTTAAAAAAAATATATAAGTTGTACATTTGTCACTGTATGGTATGTTTACTAATTATTTTCTATGTATATTATTATTTAGGTAGCCATTTTAGTTTTACAGGTACTATTTTGTAACCGCTTACTGTTGTTTTGGGTTATTTCACAAGGGGAGAAGCTCGCGGTTAGATGCTGCGTCGCGTGGAGGAAGGTAAGTGTAATTTTCTTTAATTAAACTATGTTTTAAGTTGTATTTGCATGTAGTGATGTGTTAGGTAGTATGTGTAGTGTTAGGTGGTTGTGTTTTTGGTATATTTTAGGTGTTTGGTATGTTTTAGCGAGATGTCGTGAATTTGTGTTTGAGGCCTAGTGGAGAGAGGGTATGATATGTGTAGAGATATGTGAAAATGGTAGTTAAAGTGTTTATAGATATAATGTATTCAAGTGTATGTGTATGTTTGTATGGGTGGGTATGTTTATTTTCGTTTTTACAGGTATCGGTATCGGAATCGCGTTCTGGAGAAGATAGCATTTTTTTTTATTAAGAAGTGTGTATTAGTATTTTATACTAATATTTATTTAACACTTTCTTAATTTTTCAGTTGTTCCTGGAGCGTTTCTTTTTAAAAAAAATATTTTCGGGTTTTTTATGGTTTATCCCTTTGGATTTTTCGAGCCTGGATTTATAATTGGGAACAGTTGTATTTTTGCATTTTTTTGGGGGGTTATTTTACACTTTTATTTGGATGAAGGACATACCTGGATGGATTACTGGTGTTTGGATTACGTTCTCTTCAGCTACAAAAACGTAAGTAATTTATTTAATAATTGTGGGAGGGTAATGTTAAGTATAATATGTTATAATTGTTGTATTTTTTGTAAAATATAATTAATATGTCAATATATATTTGTATTATTAGTTTATATATATATAGACAAATTATTTATATTTTGCAAAGTGAGGAAAGTTTATATGTACAGTTGCAGTTTGTGTAATGTAAAAAATCATTTTTACATTATTTTAGATTAGTAATTTAAAGTATCGTTTTTGCTATTAGTGAAAGGTATTCTAGGCCTCTTGTTGTTGGGTATAGTGTTACTTGACTTTGTAGTAAGTCGTACATTTTTTTTGTTTGCTTAGTTAGTTTAGGGCCTATTTGGGTCACAGATTGTTCCATTCTAAGTTCCTGATAACTTTGTTCTTTTTGGAGGGCTTGGAGTAGTTTATGTAGGGTAGGTATTCCTCTCCCTGTTGTTGATTGGAAGGCATTATGCCATCCTTCAACAGCATTGTTGGTTTTGGCTTCTTTGTTTAGTGTACTCAAGTACACATTCCACCATGGAATGTGGAATTTGGGTAGTCTTCTGTGGCCTGATCTGTGAAGTCTTCCCACCCAGGTATCTTCGAAGTAATCTAACAGTGGGCTTAGTTTTTCTTCATGTGTTTTATAGTAGGGGCTTTCTATAGAGGAGGTTATAGTGTTCTGCTACGTCAGTTACTGGGACATAGGCCAGTGCTATTAATTTTTTTACTTGGTAGGCAAAACTGCTGTTAGTTGCATATTCTACACTTAGGGGCCGATTCCGATCCGGGTCGGAAACCGTACCGACCGACACAGACCTGGAATGGAGACCGACCGACACGTTCCGGCGCCGTACGACCCGCGCAGTACGATGCAATGCGTGTGAATTACAACCGACTCGTACGGAACACAAGCCGCCCGACCGAACCATATGGGAAACAGTGATTCGCCAGTAAACAGACCTGGAACCGTACCCACTGACATGCATCAGGAATGGACGCGACCGACACGGACCCGCGCTGTACGACCCGCGTAATACGATGCAATGCGTGTAAAATGAGACCGACTCGCACGGAGCACAATCCGGAAGGCCGAGTCGTACAGAAAACAGTGACTACCAAACAGTAGACTCCTTTGCGTCCAACTCGTTCGCCAACGAAGAAACACAGCAGAATGTCAGTGTGACAGACTCGGATTACCCCGCAAGAGCCACTGGCAGCGTCCGTCCCGGTCAAATGAACGTCTCCATCACGCCCACCAAAACCTAAGGAAAAAAGACCAAAAAAGGACCAAACAAGCAATGACAAAGCCAATAAATAAAAAAATAAAAAAACATGGAACTAAGACACACCCACAACTCCACCTACATAAAGGCCCAAATCCACTCCCATGATCCTTTGCTATTTTCAAACTCATGACAGCAGAGGAGACAACTACACTGCACTCTGAGCAACACCCACACCTCACCCACCACACAACATCCACACCATTACCACCTCCTAAACACACTCACAACAAGCAAGAGAAACTGACACCCACTCACCCTCACTTACACCCTCACACACACATCAACCACCACAACCATCCAGCACCATGCCCCCAAAGAAGAATCCAAAGTTCACAGATAGTGAGTTGGTAGTCTTGGTTGATGAAATACTCCGAGTAGAGCCACATTTATTTGGAACCTTGGTCCAACAGACCCCCATGTCACAGAAAACAAAGATGTGGGAGAGGATCGTCGACAAGGTGAACGCACAAGCACCTTGCCTGCGCACAAAGGATGACATCCAGAACAGGTATTATGATGTGCGCAGGAGGGTCAAGAAGCTCATAGGCAGAGACCATGCCTTGAACCAGCACACTGGCAGTGGCCCTCCTGCAAAACCAACATACTTCACGTCCTGGGAGGAGAAAGTGCGGGCCATACTCCCACCGGAGTGCATCCATGGATTAACAGGAATACCAGAGCCTGGTGAGTACACAACCAATCTAGTCAATATTGTGTGGCAACACACACACATCACTGCCAAGGGGACATTGAAAACAAGTAGCGTCAGCAAATCCAAATTAAGCCCGAAAAAATGTAATTCTGTGATGTGTATGCCAGTTACACAAACGCAACAGCTGCTATCTCAGAGTAATATAGAACTAGGTCATAACATGTAGAAACCTAACAACAAATACAGCAAGGCATTGGCCCTAAACACCAACAAACACTGTCAGCCATCTTGCCAGCACTGTTACACCACCTCACAGGGAAGCTGAGTCACAGGAAGGAAGGTCAGGGATGCTGGGAGGGTGGGTGTAGCCAAAAGCTTGATGGGAGTTGTAGTCACAGACACCAGACCCCTCACACATGGTCCATCAAGTCCACCCTGAACTATGTTCACCTCACAGGGAGTGGGAAAGTACTGCCAAGATGGCTGACGCTGGGCTCTGCTGTGGGGAGCACAAGGCCCTGTTGGGAATACTGCTCATACAAACACCAGGACACCACTGTCAGCCATCTTGGCAGCACTGTTACACTACCTCACAGGGAAGCTGAGTCACAGGAGGGAAGGTTGGGTATTCTGGGAAGGTGGGTGTATCAGATAGCATGATGGGAGTCGTAGTCACAGCCAATACCTCCTCCCACATGGCCCATCAAGCCCACCCTGAACCAAGCTCACCGCACAGGGAGTGGAAAAGAACTGCCAAGATGGCTGACACTGGGCTCTGCTGTGGGGAGCACAAGGCCCTGTTGGGAGTACTGCTCATACAAACACCAGGACACCACTGTCAGCCATCTTGACAGCACTGTTACACTACCTCACAGGGAAGCTGAGTCACAGGAGGGAAGGTTGGGTATTCTGGGAAGGTGGGTGTATCAGATAGCATGATTGGAGTCGTAGTCACAGCCAATACTCCTCCTCCCACATGGCCCATCAAGCCCACCCTGAACCAAGCTCACCGCACAGGGAGTGGAAAAGAACTGCCAAGATGGCTGACACTGGGCTCTGCTGTGGGGAGCACAAGGCCCTGTTGGGAGTACTGCTCATACAAACACCAGGACACCACTGTCAGCCATCTTGCCAGCACTGTTACACTACCTCACAGGGAAGCTGAGTCACAGGAAGGAAGGTTGGGTATTCTGGGAAGGTGGGTGTATCAGATAGCATGATGGGAGTCGTAGTCACAGCCAATACTCCTCCTCCCACATGGCCCATCAAGCCCACCCTGAACCAAGCTCACCGCACAGGGAGTGGAAAAGAACTGCCAAGATGGCTGACACTGGGCTCTGCTGTGGGGAGCACAAGGCCCTGTTGGGAGTACTGCTCATACAAACACCAAGACACCACTGTCAGCCACCCTGACAGCACTGTTACACTACCTCACAGGGAAGCTGAATCACAGGAGGGAAGGTTGGGTATTCTGGGAAGGTGGGTGTATCCGATAGCATGATGGGAGTCGTAGTCACAGCCAATACTCCTCCTCCCACATGGTGCATCAAGCCCACTCTGAACCATGCTCACCCCACAGGGAGTGGGAAAGTACTGACAAGATGGCTGACACTGGGCCCTGCTGTGGGGACCACAAGGCCCTGCTGGGACTTGTGCTCCAACAAACAACAGGACACTACTGCCTGACATCCAGAACTTTAACCTGGACTCCCTGCAATGGAAGCATCCTACAGGGGGGATTAGCTGGCCCCTGTGGGAGAAGGTGGGCCTGCAAGTACACCAAATACCAGCAATCCCGCACATACACACACCTCCACAGCAGGAACAAATACACCCCTTGGGACCACTCACACAAAAGTAAATGCCCAGGCGAGATGCCTGACACATTGGCCAGACGTATGAATTGGCTGCAAGTCACACCAATGCACTTGCCCCTCAAACCCCTTCACACTGACAGCCATCGCAACTGTAAGTATCCTCTCACTGTCTGGGCCTGCAGTGTGGCAGGGGTGCCCCTGGCCTGGTTGTGAAGGTGTGTGCCAATGACAATTGGGGAGGAGTAGGCATAGCACATACCAAAAGCCACACCCCAAACCACATTTACACCATTCACAGGTGACACATGATAGTGAATGGAATGGCCACAGCAACATAGCTGACACCGTAGCATGGTGTCATTTACACAAGGCACTGTGGTGATCTGCATTCCACTCCTACATCGTGCAGCATTGATTGCATCCCTCACACAACACTCCCCTCACTGTCATTGACACTTGCAACACAAGGAGTAACCTGGCCTGGGCAGGAGTAGGCATACAACTCACAGCAGCATAAGTCAAACACACAAACCTCTGGCCCTCTCTCATGAGCATGGGATAGTCTGCGATCTGCCGTTGTAAATACCCCTTACCATGGAGGACATTGACCACATAAATGACATAATCACGCACAGAACTCTGCCCCAACATCATCAGCTATGGATAACACCATCCAATGTGTGAAATGATATGTGAACTAGGGACACACACAACAAAATAGTATCTCCACAGTGAATGCAGCCATACCGTACTGTGACCATGTTGTTCAGACACAACAATGTTACTCACAAATACAAGCACAAATGCCAGCACACAACGTCCAAAAGTGCTACACATTGCAAGTGGAAGTGCATGTATGTCATTGTTAAAGTACGAATGTTGAGAGGAGGGACACATGAGTAGCAATGCCTATGTACAGTCAAACAATCATGAAATGAGATGTTCATGCACACAGCCCTACGTGCCCATCAAAATGCTCAAGCATCAAATGACATTGTGCTAAACCAAAATAGACACCCGTCACTGACAATGTAGGACAATGCAATGTAAATACACTCATCATGATGTGCAGTGGCAACTAATGTGTGTGAACCGTTGATGTGTGCAGAAACATTACATACATTGTGTGTCTCTTACACCCACAGGGGATGCTGGGGACCCAGCAAGAACAGAAGACGAATCCCAGCCCCAGACTCTGGATGACCCTGACCTCCCCGGTGTGGATGCCTCTATGTCCTCTTCGGACGAGGATGAACAACCTGGCACCTCCGGTCGCTACTGCGTTCGGTATTAAGCTGTCATCATGTCTCCAATCATGTCACGCCGTGACGTTTGGCCGTTGGAGACATGATGACAGCTTAATACCGAACGCAGTATCGACCAGCTCAGGTGTGATCCTTTTTACGTATTATTCCGTGTAGTCATCTGTGCTCCATCATTGAACCTATCCGGCATCCTCGTTGCTTGTATCCATTTGTTCTTTATGATCATGAGGAACCTTTTTTATACATCTGATACCGAATAACCGTGATTTAGGTGTGGAACGACACATAGGCTGCTGTTCCGGTTATTTACTGGCTTTCTTTTTGCGGAGACTGACCTATTCGAACTTTCAGTGCCCTGAAGAAGTCCTTTAAAAGGACGAAACGCGTCGGCTGTATCGTTGTGAAAATTGATGTTTATGACCACGTTTTAAAAACAATAGAAATTGGAATAAAAGGAAAACTTTGAAGAATATTTGTGTTGCATACAGATTACACAATTCTTTTTTCTGTTTTTGAAATTGACGTGTGGTGCACCTGTGCTTATGTTTTAAATTGTTATGTTCCCATGGGGACTTGCACTGTGACGGTGGGTGCGTTTCAGTGTGCACACAGACCCCAATAAGCATAGAGGGGCTAGAATAATAGAGGGATAGCAGTTCAGGCGCTGTGGATTTAAGGGTTCCACTGTCAGGCTTGTTTGTTTATGAATCATGTCAACACTGTTGAGGAGTACAGACTACCTGAAAGGACACATCACTGCACGCATCCAGTCAAGTAGCACACAGCCACACTCACACAGCAACTGAGCACCACCAACACATATCAGGCAAACACAATACAATGACAAAACATCCCTGTATACTCACCTTGAGGCGAAAACGTTGTTGATGAGCTGTGTGCGGACATCACCCTCATCATCATCATCACTGGCATCGTGGGCCAGGCCAGGATCCTCCACAGGTGGCGGATGTTGGTCATCGTCATCCTGGATGAGAGGCAACTCCTTCCTCACTGCCAGGTTGTGTAGCATGCAGCAGACTATGATGATTTTGCACACCTTAGCAGGTGCATATGGGAGGGCCCCTCCTGTCTTGTCCAGGCAGCGGAAGCAGCTTTTCAGGAGACCAAGGGGTCGATTCCAATTTCGGCCGGAAACACAACGAATACGATTCGTCCGGAAAAAATACGAGCCGAACGCGTTTTTCCCGAACGATTCGAACAGTCGTCCGAGCGAGCAAGTACGATGCGCATTACTGCTAAAATTCCAAGCGAGCCGTACGTACCCATTCCAGCTCCAGTTCCCCGACCGAGCTGGATCCGGAAACGCCGAATCGAGTCGCACGGAAGTAAATACACAGCACCTTCCGGCCGGACAAGTACGATGCGCACTCCGTACGCGCCGAACTGGTCGCTACGTCCAGCACGTCAGAGCATCCGGGAGAGCTGCACATAAGCTCCGATTCGCGCCACAAGACGATCCACGGCTACGAGACGAACAAGCCAGCTACGAGTACGAGTCGAAGCCACGAGAAACCCGAATGAGACGAACCAACCATGAATCCCATCGCGCAGGTCCTACCAATACTGTACATCTATTACCGGAACCGGTACGGATGCGTACGGCGCAGATGATAAGTCAAACACCCACTACACAAACAAACGACACGTACCCGACATATGTCACACACACATAGGGATGCAGAAATGACGCACACTAGCAACAGCAGAACCATAGGGGCGGGATGGCTATCAGCAATGCCATACACACCCATAGGGGCCTGATGCCTACCACTACCACCACCCCTACTCATGGGGGGCTGGATGTCTACCACTACCCCTACTCATGGGGGCCTGGATGCCTACCACTACCACCACCCCTACTCAGGGGGGGCTGGATGCCTGTCACTACCACCACCCCTACTCATGGGGTCCTGGATGCCTACCACTACCACCACCCCTACTCATGGGGGGCTGGATGCCTACCACTACCACCACCCCTACTCATGGGGGCCTGGATGCCTGTCACTACTACCATCCCCACTCATAGGGGGATGGATGCCTGTCACTACCACCACCCCTACTCATGGGGGCTGGATGCCTGTCACTACCACCACCCCTACTCATGGGGGCTGAATGCCTGTCACTACTACCATCCCCACTCATAGGGGGATGGATGCCTACCACTACCACCACCCCTACTCATGGGGGGCTGGATGCCTGTCACTACCACCACCCCTACTCATGGGGGCCTGGATGCCTACCACTACCACCACCCCTACTCATGGGGGCCTGGATGCCTACCACAACCACCACCCCTACTCATGGGGGCCTGGATGCCTACCACAACCACCACCCCTACTCATGGGGGGCTGGATGCCTGTCACTACCACCACCCCTACTCATGGGGGGCTGGATGCCTACCACTACCACCACCCCTACTCAGGGGGGCCTGGATGCCTGTCACTACTATCATCCCCACTCATAGGGGGATGGATGCCTACCACTACCACCACCCCTACTCAGGGGGCCTGGATGCCTGTCACTACTACCATCCCCACTCATAGGGGGATGGATGCCTACCACCAACACCACCCCTACTCATAGGACGGGTAATGCATGACACAACCAGCATACTCCAACATAAGGAATGTCAGCAAAAGACATCCCCCCAACATCATGACAAGAGTGTGTAGTCTGTGTCAAATGCCTACAACACTGAACATGACATTGAACATACAATGTGACCCCCTATCACATGTGTCACACAAAAATATGTGTGGCCTTCACAATACAAGCAGACCATGACCACTGTGGGAATGGGGTCTAAACCCCCATCATCACAGTGACCAAAAGGTAAGTGTGGGGTCCATAGCTGAAGCACATTTTGAACATTGTGGCAATGGGGTCCAAACCCCCATCATCACAGTGACCAAAAGGTAAGTGTTGACATGGAAAAAGCTGCAACTGCCAAACAGCATGGATGATTCCTGGTCACAGAACAACAAACACATCAGTGGCAAAGTAGTGGTTGTGTCCCATAGCAACATAGATTGGGTGAGGCATACAGTGCAGTGCAAATAAAACATACCTTTGGCCATGTGCAGACAAACATCACCCATGGGGACTGACATCGTCTCCATTTATCAATTACACAATGCCAGAAGTGACCATCATAATGCAGACCCACATATCTGCACTAATGGACACACAAATGTAGATATCCTGTGGAGACTGTAGATGTGAGGTGAACAAATACCATACCATGGCAGCAATGGGACATACGAACCATGATTATTGTGCTGACTGATGACCTAGGAGTCCCAGGGACAGCATGGGAAATCCTCCAAACAACATACAGGCAATGGCACACCAAAGATATGCCAATGCAGTGGTGCAGATGCACAAACACAAAAAGGCAGCCTCACACTGCATATCAAATACAACAGGTGATGGGGGGGGGGGTGTGCCAGTGTCCCCAGGCAACCACACAACACATGAGGAGGCCTGAATTCCAATTACACAGATGTGTATACAGTGCCATACAAAAGTAACTCATGGATCGGATTCCCCTATGTGGGCAATCAGGCATTGTTAGATGAGAGGGAGCCCAAATTACACATGTCACATAAGCTTGTAGGAACAGCAACTAACACAGCAAGAGACAGACCCACCACAGCACTACCCCCAGGGACCCCAGATTGTGGTGACACTAGCCTGCATGATAATCCCACTGTGATGACAAAGGTAGATGTTGTTCACACTGTGAACCACAGCCATGTGTCCTGAGCAACAAACTACCATCACACCTACACAAGCACAAATCAATCAGCACGGCCTGTCAGCCAAGGCCAATATGGAGGTAGGGGTCTAGCCGTGCAACAACTCACATTTGCACACACTCAACACCACACACCTTGATCTCCACCAATGTGCAGCAGTGAAGCTCACATGGACAGGTGACATTGCACATGCACCCATGACAATCCCAGGGGTGGTTGTGGGAACTAAGGTGCAGAAACCCATCACACCTGGCCAGTCAACAAGACTCGTGAATGTCTGACACACTGCACAGTACGCCGTACATGGGCATAACGTGAAATCCACCCCAATCAATGGGATCCCGGCCACAGTCACACACCAATGAAGAAGCCAAGATCACCCACAAAGAACACACGTAGACAACTTCCAACATTGCAGCTCTGACCCTGAGGAGTGGCAGCAGTCACACACACAACGTGTCACAATCACTGAAAGCTACCACAAACTGTAAATTACATGACTTGTGTAACCAACAAGTGCCAAGGGGAATCCTGACTGTGTCTCATCTGCGTTTGCCCACATCCCCAGCCCTGACAACAAAGACAACTAGGGATGACAACCTGATGAACATTAGTTTGCCATGCACCCACATCACGGAGAAACCAGGTACAAGATGCTGGATGAACACAGGACAACTCAGCAAGCATCACAAACAGGAACATCCGTAGGGACACAGCCGGTGTAGGAAAAGGGAAGGGAACACACACACAGACATGCTTACACAACACACAACACGGGCCCAGGCAATGTCACGGGATTACACACTGCCATGAGGGCACTCCACTCCTGTGGAAGGTCCGCTGTGCCAAACCTTGTCTGTGCACGACTCAAACATGTCAGCAGAACACTTGGTCAGTGAGTCAACAATTACAACACACTGAAGGCTCTGCTCACATCAGCCTGGGTACGGGAGTGTCACTTCAGTCATCTGCATATACCCAAAACACGTGTCAAGCAAGTTGCACTGTATACACAGATGAGTCCTTCAACATTGATGTGCTAAACTGCATGTCCAGTGGAGATGGGCACACAGTCAGGGAAATAGAAACATTGAACAGTGGTAAGCCCACCAGATGTGCATCAGTGTAAGCCACAGATGTTAATTTACAAATGCAAAACGTACATCCCTGTGTCAAATGCTGAACATTACACCCTCAGACTGCAGCAAAGGATGCTATGGATCCAGACTAGATTAGGACACATATCCCATGGACCACATGGAGTCCATCACAGCAACACTTCATTTTCCTGATCTGAACACTATTACAACAGCAAATGCATGATGATACTCATCTACATCATGTACATCAAAAGAAAAACCACTAGTAAACAAAACAAGGCTTTATTCAGCAAATGTGAAAGAAAAATTTGAAGGGCCTGATTCACAGAACTAACTTACGTCAAAAACGTAAAGTTAGTACTTTTTGGTATTCACAGAATACACTTACTCATTTTGGTATTCACAGAATGAACTTACTCATTTCGGTATTCACAGAAGTTAGTAGTCCTAACTTTAGGACTCCTAAATGCCTTCTGTGAATACCGAAAGTCTTAAAGTTAGGATATTTCTCAGTTTAGGAGTCCTAAAGTTAGGACTCTAAAATTAACATGTTGGTGCTAATCTGGCGGAGGCATGTCAATATGTCCCTCTGCACCGCTGTCAGTTCTTCCAATGTGTCCCACTTGGACTCCATGCCAGACATGTGTGTCTGTACACGGGACATGTGGGAGTCAAAGCGGGCATGATGGGCAGCCTGCTGCTGTTGAATGTCCTTGAGGATCCCCACTACCTGCTGACCTCTCCGGTGCTATTCTGGTACGCATCAGCAATGCGTACCAGTTGTGGGTCATCATGCAGTCCAGACCCCTCTGCAAACAGCGACCTCTGCCTACCACCCCTCCCACCACCCCATGCCACACGTGCGGGACCTGCGGTGGCACGCACAGGTGAGCCTAGGCCCCCTTGGGGGTTGGTACTGGGGTTGTTGTCCATTGCTTCACGGTGGGCCGGGGTCCCTGTGCTGTTGTCATTCAGTGTCCTTGGTCTGTCCGTGTCGGCGGGGGTGGTCTGTGTGTTGGCAGATGTTGGAGGAGTGGGTGCAGGGGGTGCAGATGGTGGTCCTGCTGGTGCTGCATGATGACTCACACCGGAGGTGCCAGATAGGTCTTCGCCATCCGAGGAGGGCAGAGGCTGTTCCACACCAGAGAGCTCAGGGGCCACCGGAGCCTGGGACAGGGACTCCTCATCATCTGCTGCTGTGTCCCCATCATCACCTGTTTTTGGAAGAGACACACAATGTATGTTATGTTTCTACAGGCATCAATGGTTCAAACACCTGACAGTTGTGACTGTACCTCTGGATGCGGGCCTGTACATTGCATTGTCCTAAGTTGTCACAGTCAGAGGTTGATATTGGTGTAGCACATTGTCCTGCCAACCTGAAGCATTTCAATGTGAATGTTGAGGTGTGTGCATGACCAGCTCATGTATTGATTGGCTGTACATGGCCATTGCTACTCAAGGGCCATCACGTGCCTGACACAGGTGTGTCATCCTTGTCCACATTTGTCCTTTACCAGGGACATACGTGCAATTCCACTTAGGATATCTTTCAAGATTGGGACATGTGTGGTTGCCTTTTTTGCCAGTCTTTGTGCGTCACATTGGTGTGTCTGGACAACATGGTCACAGTCCGGTATGCCTGGGATCTCTTGGGAGTATCTTTGTTGTTGTCTGGGTTCCTAGTTCACGTCTTATTTCATACAAGTGATGTTGTTAACGTAGCTAATGATGTTGTTGCTGAGTTTTGTACGTGCAAACGTGATTAATCTTGTCAATGTCGTCCATGGTGATGAGGATTGGGCACGGCAGCTCTCTGGCTTTTCCATTGTCATGACAGTGATAGCCAGTGGTGTGTGTTGCAGTTCTGCTGCTGTGAGTAGCATGTCTCCTCAAATGCAGTCTAGGTTGGTGCTTGTGTCTACAGTGTCTATGACAGTGAGTGGTGTGTTGTGTGAAGGATGCATATGTTGCCGAACAATGTGGGAGTGGAATGCAGCTCACAACCGCAACTTGTGTGACTGACACCATGGTACAGTGTCTGATATATTGGTGTGTCCATTGCATTCACTGTCAGGTGTCCCCTGTCAATGATGTCTCTGTGACTTCCTGTGTGTTTTGTGCTATGTAGTATGTCTGATTCTCCACAGTTGTCATCTGCAAGACACACCTTCACAGCCAGGCCAGGGGCACCCATGGACACTGCATCCCCTGACAGTGTGTGTTAACATAGAGTTGCAATGGCTGTGAGTGTGTACGTGTTTGGGTTGGCCAGTGCATGGGTGTGAATTGCAGGCACATCATTTCTCATGCCCATGTGTCAGCCATCTTGCCAGGGCTTTTACTTTGGGAGTGACTGGTCCCACGTGTGCAATGTGTTTTTGCAGAGTAGGTGTGTGTATGGCCAGCATTGGTGGTATTTGGTTGACATCCGGCCCTCCTTCTCCCCCAGCCCAGTTATCCCACCATGAAGCATGCCACCCTTGCAGTGGGTGCAGGTTAACTCTCAGGATGTCAGTCAGTGGTGTCCTGCTGTTGGTTGGTGCCCAGTTCCCAGCAGGGCCTTGTGCTCCCACAACAGAGCACCATTGTCAGACATCTTAGAAGTGGCTTTTCACTCCCTGTGAGGTGTGCATGCTTCAGTGTGAGCTTGCCGGGCCATGTGGGTGGGGGATGTTGAGCTGTGACTACCACTCCCATCATGCTATTGCCTACACCCCCTTCCCAGCATGCCCATACTTCCTTCCTTTTGACTCTGCTTCCCTGTGGGGTAGTGTGCCTGTGCTGACAGGATGGCTGACAGTGTTGTCCTGGTGTTTGTTTGGCTACAAGTCACAAAAGTGTCCCTGTGCTTCACACAGCATAACCCAGTGTGGTTGTTCTTTGTGGGATATTTAATTAGAGTGTGAGGCAATGCATTCTCCCAGGTGAGTTGTGTGGAGTTTGTGTTAAGGGGTGTGTGAGAAAAGCTGCTGGTAACTATGGTCAGAGCTGTCAGTCCTCCTTCCCACCCAGCCAGATATCCCACCATGGAACGTGCTTCCATTGCAGGGAGTGCAAGTTGGCTTTCAGGATGTTAGGCAGTGGTGTCCTGCTGTTGGTTGGTGCATAGTTCCCAGCAGGGCCTTGTGCTCCCCACAGCAGTACCCAGTGTCAGCCATCTTGTCAGTTCTTTTCCACTCCCTGTGATGTGAGCATGGTTCAGAGTGGTGTTGATGGGCCAATTGTGAGGGTGACCAATATCTGTGACTACAACTCCCATCATGCTATTGGCTACACTCACTTCAGCAGCATACACACAATTCCTTCCTTTCAGTGAGCTTCCCTGTGAGGTGGTGTTCTAGTGGTGGCAAAATGTCTGACAGTGTTTGTTGGTTAGATTTGTGCCACTGCCTTGCTCTATTTGTTGTTAGGTTTGTACATGTCATGACACAGTTACATATCACTATGAGATGGCAGGTATTGTGTTTGTCTAACTAACATACACATCTTGGGTTGATTATGTTTTGGTTACTGTAGCTTTGCTAACGGTGCATGGTTTCACTATCCCCTTGACAGTGATGTGTGTGTATTGTCACACAATATTGGGTATATTGGTTGTGTACTCACCAGGCTCTGGGATGTTTGATAGTCCATGTACGCTCTCTGGTGGTAGGATGGCCCGCACCTTCTCCCAGGGCCTGAGGTATACTGGTTTGGCAGGAGGGTCACTGCCGGTGCGATGACTCAAGGCGTAATCCTTCTTGAGTAGGTCCTTGACCCTCCTGCACACATCATACCACCTGTTCTGGATGTCTTCCTTTGTGCGCAAACATGGTGATTGTGCGTTCACCCTGTCGACGATCCTCTCCCACATCTTGGTTTTCTGCGACATGGGGGTCTGTTGGACCAATGTACCAAACAACTGTGGCTCTACCCTGAGGATTTCATCTACCAGGACTTCCAATTCACTGTCTAGGAACTTTGGTTTCTTCTTTGGGGGCATGGTGATGGGTGGTGGTGGGGATTGATGTGTGTGTGAGTGTGCAAGTGAGGGTGGGTGAGTGTAGGTTTTGCTGGGTGTATGTGAGGGTGCTATTTGGGAGGTGCTAATGATGTGTGGCTTGTGTGATGGATGAGTTGTGAGTGTGTCTGTGGTTGCTGTCTGATGGTGTTCTGTGCTGGCAGGTCAGTTGAATTTGCAAAGGATCATGGTAGGGATTTGTGGCCTTTATATGGGTGGAGTTGTGGGTGTGTCTTTGTTCCATGTTTTTTTCCCCCTGTATTTATTGACTTTGTCATTGCTTGTTTGGCCCTTTTTTTAAAAATGTTTCCTTTGTAGTTTTTAGGCATGTAGGAGACGTTCTTCCTACCGGGTCGGACGCTGCAGTTGGCTCGTGCGAGCTTCTCCGAGTCTTTCAAGCTGTGTTTCTGCTGGGTTTCATGTGCGGCGTACGCATCGGTCGTGGAGTATTAGGTTGCTTCGGCTCCCTGTTTTGTATGCGTGTCGGTCGTACGGCTTGAGCTCCGTGCGACTCGGTCCGGTTTTACACGCATTGCATCGTACTGCGCGGGTCGGAGTTCGCTGGTACGTTTCTGTCGGGTTCATTCCTGGTGCGTTTCTGTCGGGTCGATTCGCGTAGTTTTCCGGCCGGATAGCTGGTTTCCGTGCGGTTTGGTCATTCGGCTTGTGTTCCGTACGAGTCGGTCGTAATACACATGCATTGCATCATACTACGCGGATTGGGCAGCGCCGGTACGTGTCGGTCGGACTACATTCCCGTACCGAGTCGGTCGGTATGTTTTCCGGCCAGAATCGGAATCGGCCCCCAAATGTCCGCTCGATCACTCTCCTGGTCCGACCATGGGCCTCATTGTAGCGCATCTCTGCTGGTGTCACAGGGTTCCTGAGGGGTGTCAGCAACCACGGCATGTTGGGGTATCCGGAGTCACCTACATACAGACAATTGCACATTAGCTGAGTTTGAAAAGAGCGTGGAAAACAACATTGCCAAACACACACAATGTCAAACAGTCAGTACACACCGACAAGCCAGGCACGCTGGTTCTGCATCTGTGCCATCATCCTGGGGGTGCGACTAATCCTCATGATGTACGCATCGTGCGCAGAACCGGGGAATCGTGCACACACATGTGAAATAGACATGTCCGCCAGACATACCACCAGAGCATTAATTGAATGGAAATGTTTCCTGTTCCGGTATGGCAGCTCATGTGCCTGTGGTGGTACCAAAGCCACATGTGTCCCATCAATGGAGCCGATGACATGTGGCATCCTCCCCAGTGCATAGAAGTCACTCTTGATGTCAGTGAGTTGTTGTGGGTTAGGGAAATGGATATAGAGGTTCAGGAAGTTTAACATTGCCTCCAACACATCGCTAAGCACACGGCTGAACATAGTCTGTGACATCCCACCAGCAGATGCCACAGTGTATTGAAAGGTACCGGTGGCAAAGAAGTGTAGGGCTGCCATCACCTTCACCTTGGGGATCAGCGCTGTAGGGTATGGCCGGCCAGGTTGCAAATGTGGGGCCAACTGCTCCGCCAAATCCTCAATCAGTGGCCTGGTGAAGCGGTACCGTCGGATGGAGTCATGTTCAACCATGGTAGCAAGGTCAGGGAACGGTCTATGGACAGCTGGTCTCCTGCAGTACATAGGTGAGCAAAGAAAGATAGTAAGTTCCCCAACCTATGTGGCACTGACCATGCAAAATTTCACATGATACATCATAAACAGACACAAGTGCTTTATGTGTGTGCTGTTGTGTATGGACACATATGTCACCTACATGCCCATCATCTCACATCTCATCTCAACATGTGTACACAACAAGTTCCATGTTGTGCTGTGTCAACTCAATGGGCTGTGTCACAGTACATCTGTACTGATGTCATATACCAAACACACACCACAGTGACAAGTGAGGACAGATGTCTTCCCTGCATCACAGCTCCTTGACAGGCAGATACTCAGGGACCTTGTATTGCCACACGGACACTGGCATGATGTGGCGTATCATGTACACGCCACTACACGCCCATGACTCCCACAGGAAGTGGCCCCTGATGTCTCTTCAGGACTTACATGGACATCTGTGACACACAGACACAACATCAATGTGCATGCCAAACCACATGGATGTGGAAACTGTTTACCATTGGGCACATGGAATCTGAGACATCTGAAACACAATATGCGCACAGACTGTGGATGTACATCACAATTGTGGCACTGGAACACCCTGTGACACACATACCATCCCACCTAAGAGTCAGGGTGTATGTAACATGTCATACACAAAGTCCCCCTGGAACTGTGTACATGCCTCAAGCTCTGAACTGTACAGTTGTCTTTTACAGTGGTAATGTGCACGAACACACAAAGGAAGCTGTCCCCATGAACCCTTGCACAGTCTGGGAGTGGCTGCCACAAAGTGCTACACAACAAATCATATGTTAACCCCCATACACACACAGGTAATGCAGCCTTACATGCCTTTGGATACAATGTGTCACAGGCTGTGGTGTTGTAGGTGTGCACCTGAGTCCCTGGCAAGTAACAGTGGGTGGCATCCGTTAGCCAGTGACACCAACAGTGGCAGACGCGAGTGACTTCAGGAAAGACGCGTCGTACAGTACGAGACCGATCCGTGCGCATGCCTGGCCCATAGATTGTAATGGGGAGAGACGCGGGTGACTTTATCACAGACGCGTCGTACACGCGAGACAGATTCGTGCACATGCCTGGCCCATAGATTGTAATGGGGAGAGACGCGGGTGACTTTATCACAGACGCGTCGTACACGCGAGACAGATTTGTGCGCATGCCTGGCCCATAGATTGTAATGGGGAGAGACGCGGGTGACTTTATCACAGACGCGTCGTACACTTCGAGACAGATCCGTGCGCATGCCTGGCCCATAGATGGTAATGGGGAGAGACGCGGGTGAGTTTTCAAAAGACGCGTCGTACACCGAGGGACCGAGCCGTGCGTACGCATTGGCTATTGACTATCATGGAGACGGGTGCGTGTTGTTTTTCAAAATACGTGTCGTACAGTTAGGTACCGAGCCCTGTGCACGTATTGGCTATGGCCTGTCATGGAGACGGACGCGGATTAGAAACTTGTACGAATCGTGAGCCGAAAATTCAGTTGGCTCACTACAACAATGTTGCAATTTCAATGGTGTTATGAAGTTGAAATTTCAAACGATGTGGAAGGCGTGTACGACTTGTGCAATTCCATGGATTGGCCAGATTCATTAGATGCAAACGTGTCGGACCTATTACATTGTACGCATGGGACAGATTCTGACTCTGCAGCACAGATATAAGGCTGTCTGAGGCCCTGAGAGCTCACTTGCCTGCGCTACATGCTACAGATTGACATCTCTCTGCTACCACTGCTGCTGTCTCTGCATCCTCTGGCTTCAAGAATGGCACGTACTGTGGAGAGGGCCCCAGCCTTCACAGAGGAGGAGAACCAGGCCCTGCTGGACAGCCTCCTTCCACAGTACAGCAAGCTGTATGGGAAACCAGGGGAGCAGGTGAGTGTGCAAACCACATCCTTTCTCATTGTGCATGTTGTCTGACTAGCAGTACTAGCATTGTGTACACCAGTGGCTAGCATGCTCACTGAGTAGTTGTCACCCTCAAAGTGTGTAGTTACATGTACTGAACAGGTACTGTGCTGACAGAGTGCAAATTGAGTAGTTTGTCATTCCCAGGCAATGTTTGCATGTTGTAACTGCTGGACAACTGTCCATTACCATGGTTGCACTACCTGTGTACATCTTGTGCCCCTGTGATAGAGACATGTATTTCCAACTGTGTGATGCACAAATATGTTGCATGTATAGTGATGCTCTTCTAACTTTGTCATCCTCACAGGTTGATGCACATCAGAAGCAGGAGATCTGGCTGACCATCGCCCGGGCAGTACGATCTGTGGGGGTCTACAGGCACCGCATCCGCAACTGCCAGAAGAGGTGGCAGGACCTTCGTGGCTGGACCCGGCGGATCGCAAGAGTCCAGCTGAAGCTGTCGCCTCCTCGCAGGAGGGGCGGACGATGGACCCTGACCCCCACATGCTCCGGATTCTGGCGGTGGTCTTCCCTGACCTGGATGGGCAGTTGAAGGCCGGACAGCAGCCAGGAGGGGGTAAGTGCTAGCCTTTTCTGTGACCTTTGTCTCACATGCTGTTTGCACTCCTTTAGGCTGGTTACACTCCCACAGTGCGTCTGTCTGCTACAACAAGAGTCATGTTCCTCAATTGTGTTATGCCCCATCCTCATCTGATACACAGGTGTGGCCCTTTCAGTCTGTGACTTCTGTCACTTGGGTTGTGTGTCCTTGCTGTTAACTAAGGTTAAAGTTGGGGACAGCATCTGCTACAGGGACTTTGTTGTGGGCTTCATGACTGGGTCAATTGGTTACACATTTGCCGAAATCTGACATGTACTGTGTGTGGTCCATTTATATGTGTCCAACTGCTGATCTGACTCACCACATGTGTCTGGGGTATTTACAACACACCCATGCAGCAGGTCAGACCAATGTTGGGGCCACAGAAGAATGTACATCATGTGTGTCACACATGCATAGCCACCTGCCTAGTGTTCAGGGTAATCCCATGTTGCACAGGGACCAGGACAGGTATACCCTCTCCAGCAATAATTAGCATTCTGCTCTCCTACTCCTGTGTGTCATCCAACATGTTGGACATTGTGTAATGTGCACTCAGGTGTCTGCCTCTGTGTCATTGTGGACTGGCCTAGCTTTTCGGACTACTGGAGTGTGACACAGTTTGGGGTGTGCAGCCATCTGAGATGTGGCTGTTGAATCTGCACATGGGGTAAAACATAGGTGTATCATCACTTGAGTGTGCCCAATGGTCATTTCAACATTCAAGTGCAAGCAGCTCATTATCGTTCTCATCAGCCTGTGATGTGTACATGTGTACAGAGTTGTGTTTGCACTTACTCAGATGTCACATGTGAATGACGTGGGTGCATCAGAGTCCTAATGATGTGGGTAGCAGGGGGTGAACATGTGCACTTAACAGCTACCGAGCTTGCATTCCCAAAGCATCCATGATGGTGGCACAGTGCAGACTGCTGTTTTTGGTATGCACTGCCCCTGTGACAGGAGCCAGTGATGACTGATTTGCCAGACATGGCTGTGCCATGGCATACCACTTGCAAAGGTGTATCCTGCAGTATTGTGAGATGTCATGCATGCACCCCATTGTAACATTGACTATCAAGACATGACGCCATCATGGTGTCTGGTGATGAGTGACGAACCATTATATCGACAATGACTCTGCCCATCCCTTTCCCTGACACATGTACTGAGTTACTGGCAGGAGAAGGGATATGTGTGTAGTGACACATTTCAATCTTAACTCTTGGAAGTTGGACAACGGTCTATGTGGTGCATGTGTGCACACATGATTGTTGCCATCCTACATGCACCACATAGATGGCTCCATGGATATGAGGGATATGAGGGGCATGGTTGAGTGGCAGGCCGACAATTGGCTAGTTCAAATATGTGTCAGCACTTTTTGCAATATTTAGCAACTGATGCCAAGGCTTGATCTGTAATGTGCTGTACTTACTGTGGTGTGTCAGGTCAATACAGGTGACTGATGTGGATCTGTTTTTCATGATTGTTTGCAGATACATCTACGGCCACATGAGGAGACAGCTCCACGGACCAGGAGGAGCCGCAGAGCCAGACTGGGTCAGCTGCCGAGGAGTCACACCGGAGGGTGAGGGGAGCCACACCGAGGAAACCTCAGCGCCATCCACCTCAGCTGAGGAACACAGTAGCTCGGATGATGAGTCCCTTGTGGAGGCGGGTGTCAGCAGCCACCAGACACCAGCTAGCAAGTCTGTCCCCGCCACCACCACCACCATCACCACCCTCCCATCTGCTCCCATCCCTGAGGTCCGTGGATGGTCCCGTGTTGGGGCCCATGTCTCCTTTGTGCCAGGCACCGCACCCCCTGCCCCTGTCTCCCCTGCCGCCCTGAGTGTGGAGTCTGTGGACTTGCTTAAGCGGCTCCATGTAGGGCAGACATCGATGCTGAGTGTCCTCCATGCTCACACCAGTCTGTTGACACAACTGGTCTCCTTCATGGAGGGCATCTCATCTAACATGTCTGCCCTACAGAGGACCAATCAGTCCATGGCCTCACTGACAGCAGCAGTGTCCCTCCTCCAACAGTCCCTCACCCCTCCTACTTCTGCCCCATCCACAATCCACAATCCCCACTACCCTACCTGTCCAACACACACACACACCGGCACAGGCAAGCACCACCACAGACACGAGCAGCACACGGACACGCAAGCCCAAATCCCAACGCACACGCACGCACACTCAGGGGACTGATACCACACACACAGGGGATGGGGCCCAGACACACACACAGGCATCAATGAGCACTCCGCAGTCCTCAGATACTTCTCCCTCCAAAACCCCTTCCCTTGCCTCACCTGCAACCCCCCCTTCCCAGAAGCTCTTCCTCTGTGACCTTGGCCTCTTCCCCACAGATCCATCTGATCCTACTCACAAGGGAAAGAGGAAGTCACCACGCACAGAGGGGAGTTCCCCTGCCACACGGACACCCTCCCCCAGGCACAGGAACACTGAGGCCCCCATACGCAAATCCCCCCAGACCAGGAAGAGCAAGACCCCACCAAAATCACACAGTTCCACCACACAGTCTTCATCCTCCAGCCCCCAGGCCACCACTCCACAGGTTCCCCCGCCACACCCTGCCCCAGGTTCCCACACACACCGATACCACATCCCCAAAATGATCAGGCCCTCCCCCTGGCACATGCACTTCCACCCCCACCCCACACGCTCAGCCTGTTCCTGCCACTGGTGTGGAGACCGTGTCCCCCCTCTGTCCTGGCCACCTCATCTGCACCTCATTCCACTCCTTCGGAGATTGGCACTGCAGTGGAGTCCACATCCACCCCGTCTGACTTGGGCACTGCAGTGGAGACCCCGTCCACTACATCTGACCTGTCCACTGCATTGGTGCCGGCACCCACCACATCTGGCTTGAGCCCTGCAGTGGTGACGCCGCCCACTAGATCAGACACCTCCACTGCAGTTGCCAGTGACACTCCTGCACCCACCACCCCTCCCCTGCCTCATTCTGCTATCCCCTGATCTGTCCCTGCGGTGCCTGGCCGGCCCATATGTATGCCCCTCCAAGGAGGGATGTCCCCTGTCCGTAGCAGTGCAGGCAAGCAATGGGTGACATTTGTCACATTTCACCCTGTTTGGACTATGTGAATTGCCTGGCCATTGGTCTTTGTTTACTTTGGACTTCACAGTTTAAAAGTTCCAATTGCTGAATAAAGCCTCTATTGGTATCTAGTGGTTTTGCTTTTGATGTACATGATGTTGATGAGTATTATCATGCATTTGCTGTTGTAATACTGTTGTTGAGATCAGGAAAGTGAAGTGTTGGTGTGATGGACTCCATGTGGCCCATGGGATATGCGTCCAATTGTGGTCTGTATCCATGTCATCCTTTGCAGCAATCTGAGTGTGTCATGATTACCAAATTTGCCACAGGGATTTTCATCTTTCATTTGCCAGATGACATTTGTGGCTTACAGTCATGCACATCTGTTGGGCTCAACATTGTTAAATTTGTCTATCTCCCTGACTGTGGGCCCATCATCTCCACTGGACATGCAGGTTTGCGCATCAATGGTGTGGAAGTCTACTGTGTCATCAGTGCAACTTGCTATACATGTGTATTGAGCATGTGCAGATGACTTGAGGGACACTCCCATACACAGGCTGATGTGACCAGAGCCTTCATTGTGTTGTAATTGTTGGCTCAGTGACCAAGGGGCATATTACCAAGGAATAGCGATAAATATCACTAACTGCGCTTAGCGCGACTTTGGTTAACGCCGCCTATCGCTGGAAAATATCGCTGAGATAACACCCTATTAACAAGGTTTATCTCCATAGCAATATAATTTCCAGCGATAGCGGCAAAATGTGAGAATATCGCTGGAAAAGCAGCGATATTCTCGCATTATCGCTAAGGTGGATTCAGCATTAGAATCCACCTCCTATACTTTAAACAGGTAAGTCATCCTCACTAGCAGGTGATAAAATCTAGCGATAAACGCGCATAGCGCAAATTATTTTATCGCTTCGCCTGCCTTGCTAATAGGGGGTAGTGGGATTAGCGACTGTTTTCAGTCGCTTTTAGTAGGGAACGCCTTCCTTGCATGTCATTAGCGATAATTATCGCTGACATGCAAGGCGATGGAATGCGCGGCCTCTAACGCCTGAAAGCTGTCGCTAACGCCTGTTAGCGACAGCTTGCTAATAGTGCGATAAAATTATCGCCGCTTTAGCGGCAAAAAGTGCCGCTAAAGCGGCGATAAAGCCCTTGATAATATGCCCCCAAGTTTTATGGTGACATGACAGAGCCCTGCATAGACAACGTTTGGCACAGCTGACCTTCCACAGGAGTGGAGTCACCTCATGGCAGTGTGTTATTCCGTGACATTGCCTGAGCCCATGGTGTGTGTTCTGTGAGCATGTCTGTGTGTGTTCCATTCCATTCCTTTTTTCTACACAGGCTGTATTCCCTACAGATGTTCCAGTTTGTGGTGCTTGCTGAGTTGTCCTGTGTTCATCCCACAGCTTGGGACAGGGTTTTCTTGGCTGTAGGTACATGGCTAACTACTGGTCATTAGGGTGTCATCCCTAGGTGTGTTTGTTGTGAGGTCCTGGGATGTGGGCAAACGCAAGTGGGACACATTCAGGATTCCCCAAGGCCATTTTGTGTTTCCGCCATCATGTTGTTATGACTATGTGGTATCTTTCAGTGATTGTGACACGTGTATGTGTGTGTGACTGCTCCCACTCCTCAGGTACAGTGGTGCAATGTTGGAAGGTGTCAGCATGTGTTCAATATGGGTCTCCTTGGGTTCTTAATTGGTGTGTGACTGTGGCAGGGATCCCAATGATTCTAGTACATTTCAGCTCATGGCCATGTCCCGCATACTGTGCAGTGTCAGACATTCACGAGGGTTGTTGACTGGGCACGTGTGATGAATGATGGGTACCTTAGATCCCCATCCCCACCCCTGGGATTGTCATGGGTGCATGTGCAGTGTCACCAGTCCATGTGGGCTTCACTGATGCACATTGGTGCAGATCCAGGTGTGTGGTTTTTGGAGCGGCCAAATGTGAGTTGTGTTGTAGCTAGGCCCCTACCTCCATTTGGGCCTTGCATTACAGGCCATGCCCTGTGGTTTCTGTTTGTGTGATGGCAGTTTGTTGGTCAGGACTCATGACCCAGTGTGCACAGGTGACTGTGCTTCACAGTATGTGCAACATCTACATTTGTCATCACAGGGGAATTACTATGCATGCTAGTGTCACCACATTGTGGGGTCCCTGAGGGTAGTGCTGTGGTGGTTGTGTCTCTTGCTGTGTTGGTTGATGTTCCGCCCAGCTTGTGTCACATTGATCTGTTGGGATCCCACTCATCTAACAATGTGTGATTGACCACAAAGGTGTGCCGAATTAATGAGTTTCTTTAGTTTGTCACTGAGTACACATCTGTGTGATTGCAGTTCTGCCCCCCTCATGTGTTGTGTAGTAGCCTGGGGACACTGACACACACACACACATTGTGTTTGATATGCAGTGTGAGTCTGGCTGGCTGTGTCTGTGCATCTGCAGCACTGCATTGGTATGTGTTTTGTGGGCCATTGGGTGGATGTTGGTTGGAGATTCTTCCCTACTGTCCCTGGGACTCTTGCCTCATCAGTGTGCACATTCATCATGTTTGGTATGTCCCATAGCTGCCATGGTCTGGGACTTTGTGACCTAACAGCTGCAGCATTCACGGAATGCTTAGTTTGTGTATGTGTTTGTTCAGGTATGAATGTTTGCAATTATGATGGCCACTTCTGACATTGTCCAATTGGACACTGGAGCCATTCTCAGCCTCCATGGGCGATGCTTGTCTGCACATGGCAGAGGGTGTTTTTGTTGCACAGCAATCTTTGCCTCACCACATCTGTGTCTGTATGGGACACAACCACTACTTTGCCTCAAACGTGCTTGTGGTTTTGGGACCAGGAATCATACATGCTGTTTGGCAGTTGCAACTTTTTTCATGACAACACTCACTTTTAGCTCACTGTGGTGTGTGGGGGTTTAGACCCCATTACCACAATGTGCAAAATATGCTGTACTTTTAAACCCCACATTCACATTTTGCTCTGTGTGGTGAGTGGGGGTTTAGACCCCATTTCCACAATGATCATGGACTGCTGTAGTTTTGAAAACACACTTACATTTTGGTCACTGTACTGATGGGGGGTTTAGAACCCATTACCACAGTGAGCATAGACTGCTGTGGTTTCCCACCCCACACTGGCCTTTTGGTCACTGTGGTGAGTGGGGGTCCAGACCCCATTACCACAGTGATCATGTAATGCTTGAATAGTGAAACACACACTCAGCTTTTGGTCACACATGTGATGGGAGGTACATTGTCTGTTCACTGTCAGATTCACTGTTGTAGGCATTTGACACGGGAAACCCACTATTGCCATGATGGTAGGGGTGATGTGTTTTGCCTACACACTCACCCTATGTGTGTGGATGCTGGTAGTGTTATGCATCCCCCATCCTGTGTGTGGGTACTGCTAGTACAGGTTGGCATCCAGCCCCTATGGGCTGGGCACTGGTGGTAGTGGTAGGCATCCAGCCCGCTATGGGTAGGGGGTACTGGTAGTGCTAGGCATCCAGCCCCCTATGAGTGGGGGTACTGGTAGTGATGTGCATCTATCCCCCTATGAGTGGGGATGGTAGTAGTGATAGTCATCCAGCATCCTGGGAGTAAGGGGTACTGGTAGTGGTAGGCATCTAGCCCCCTATGAGTAGGGGGTACTGGTAGTGCTCGGCATCCAGCCGCTATGGGCTGGGCACTGGTGATAGTGGTAGGCATCCAGCCCCCTATGGGTAGGGGGTACTGGTAGTGATGTGAATCCAGCCCCCTATGAATGGGGATGGTAGTAGTGATAGTCATCCAGCATCCTGGGAGTAAGGGGTACTGGTAGTGGTAGGCATCCAGCCCCCTATGGGTAGGGAGTACTGGTAGTGCTAGGCATCCAGCCCCTATGGGCTGGGCACTGGTGGTAGTGCTAGGCATCCAGCCCCCTATGAGTGGGGGTACTGGTAGTGATGTGCATCCAGCCCCCTATGAGTGGGGATGGTAGTAGTGATAGTCATCCAGCCCCCTATGAGTAGGGGGTACTGGTAGTGCTAGGCATCCAGCCCCTATGGGCTGGGCACTGGTGGTAGTGCTAGGCATCCAGCCCCCTATGGGTAGGGGGTACTGGTAGTGATGGGCTTCATGCCCCTATGGTTGAGCTGTTGCTAGTGTACGGCATATCAACATCCCTATGTGTGTCTGAAATATGGCAGGTACGTGTCGTTTGTTTCTGTGGTGGGTGTCTGACTTACCGTCTCCGACGTAGGCGTCTGTTCCTGATCCGGTCATAGATGTACAGTACTGGGATGACCTGCGCGATGGGATTCATGCTGTCTTCGTCTCGTACACGCTGATTGTTGCTCCGTCTCGTACCCGTTGCTAGTTGGTCCGTCTCGTAGCAATGTATCGTGTTGTTGCGCGAATCGTGCCTGTAATACTGCTCTCCCGGATGCTGTGACGTGCTGGAAGTGGTGACCCGCTCGGCGCGTAGGAAGTGCGCATCGTACTTGTCTTGCCGGAAACTGCTGTGTATTTGCTTCCGTGCGACTCGATTCGGCGTTTACGGATCCGGCTCGTACGGGAACTGTAGCTGGGATCGGAGCGTACGGCTCGTTCGGATTTTGAGCACATTTGCGCATTGTACTTCCTTGCCTGGATGGACCGCCTGCCGGAACGTGTCGTTCGGAAGGTAAGCCTACGTGCGGCTCTTTGAGGGCATACCGAGCGAGATCGGAATCGACCCCTTAGGGTTGACTTTTGCAGATGTCTCCATAGACACTGATTAAAGTGGTAGTAGCAACCTTGGATTGCTGTATGTGGGTAGGTTTTTAGTATACTATTAATCATGGCTTGCTCAAAATCAATGATAATTTTTGAGGGAAATAGTTATTGGTTTTATCTTTTACTTGGTTTAGAATTTCTAAGTAGGTAGTTTGTTGTTTATTGGGAAGTAGGGTATAAATGAATGGAATATTCGTATTTTGAAAAAAAAACATGTATTGTGTACATTTGGTAAAATGGTTTTGGACAAATTTTGAATGTTCCATCCATCATCCAGTTGTGACATTGCTGTAATTTAATTAAATTGTTTGCAGTAGCAAACATGATTATTCTTTTTTGTGGGCATTTATTGTCAAATAGTATAAATGGTTCATTACTGTGTGTTATAGTTAGTTCAGGGGGAATTTCTACCTCCTGAAAAGTTTTAGGTGCAGGTGGAGTTTTTGTAGTGGCTTTCTTTTGTCTAGCTATGGTTCTTTCTAAACAATGAATAGAGGGTAATTGGCTAGATGCATGGTGGGGTATTCTTAGTAACTGCTGTTTTAGGATTTCGGTGGTAGGTCTATCTGTGCTAGTGCTAGCTTCTTTTATTGTATCTAGAGCATCTCTTACTTCAATCTCAGTTACATTTGGGGGGTGATTATGTTCTTTTACATTTACAACAGTTGTTTCCTGTGTAATAGCTCTTCCATAGCATTTATTTGAATAATATTTACTGCATTTCCAAAATACTTTTAAACCGGTTTTTTTTTTTTGTGTGTATATATAACCCATATAACACAATAACATTTTTCCTTTTTGCGACGTAATAAATTGTGCGCCTTCAGTCATGGTGGTGTTTTTAGTTCTAAGGGAAATATTTATAAAAATTAATTAAAATAATCAAGTCTATTTTTTAGAGAAATACATATACATTTGTTTGCATATACTTACAATATTGCTTTTGATGTTTGCAGAAATTTTCTTGAATATTTTCCAACTTCAGTTGTTGTTTTCTTGATGATGTATCTGTTGGGGGAAAAATGTAATATTAATATTTTTGTTCTAATGTTTTGTAGGTGATGGGGACATTCTGGCTAAGTGGTTTTTTGGCTGGGGATTTTAGGGAGACTTTTAGTTTAATTTTGTAATATACTTACTTTTTTTGTATGTTTAATGTTGATGAAGTCGAAGTAGTTTTTGGTTCTTTTTTGAAGGTATCTGTAGAGGAGATATAAGTTTAAGAAAAATATATTAGTGTATTATATATTTAGATATTTTTTGGTGAAGAGTATAGGTAGTTTGCAATTTTATAAGCAGTTTTACTTACTTGGTGCAGTAGCAAAGATGTTTTCTGTAATGGGAATCTGCGTTCTGGAAGTAATCCGGCAGAGTCTCCTCTTCTTTTTTCGTGTAGAGTTGTAGTGTATATTAAAGGTAAAATTTCCTTGTTTATATAGTGTTTGTGTAATTGATAGAGTAATTTCATTGGTGTATGTTATTAGTGTGAGGTTTTTATTCGTTGTTGTTGGTTACTTTTTTATTTTTTGGCAGTTGTATTCCATATATGGAAAACGCTAATTAAGAAGTTGTTAGTGTTAAATATTTATTTTTGTCAGATTTGTGTTGTTATATATATTTAAAATTGAATATAATGTTAAATGTTGTATGTGTTACTGTTAATATTATTGTTTATAAGGCATATATAAATATTATGTGTTGTGTTTATTATTTTGATGTATTTATGTATTATAATTATATTTTTATATAGTTTGTAAGTGTGTCGTGAGCTTTTATATTGTGAAAATATAATTTTGGTGTGAAGATATGTAGGTATGTTTAAATTTTTACAAGTCGATATTTGTATAAAATCGATAATTTAGGTGTCTATATTTTTGTATTCGATATTTAAGACATGATGTATGTTTTTAAAGCAATGTCGATAATTATTTTTACGATATTTGGGTTTTCGATAATGTTGTGAACGATATTTATTGTAGTCGATAATGTTGTTTCGATATTAGTGTTATTTAATAAATAAATATTGTTTGTCGATATTAGTGTAATCGATAATTTGGCGCCGATATTTTTGCATGTCGATATAGTTGTCGTCGATATTATGTCAGTGATCCGGCCCACACATGAGACATAGAGCACCCTGTCTTAAGGGTGACTTACCTCAGTGCTGGGCATGCATGCCATACAGGGATGTGTGCCATGTCGACTCTTCACTTTTAGCTGCACCCAAACACGGAGGCTGCAATGACAGTGGTGCATATTTGTGGTGAGAGGTCTCTGAGGGTGGCACAATACATGCTGCAGCCCTCAGATGCTTTACCCTGGCTACCCTGCTCTTGGGACCATAGGTACCCCTTACAAGGGACTTATAGGTAGGGCAGAGTTGTGTCAATTGTAGAAATAATGGTACAGTTTAGGGAAACAACACAGGCCCTGGGAACCTGATTGGCAGGGATCCAGGGCACACTCGGTCAAAATTGCATCAGGTATCTTGCAAAAAGGTTAGGGGCAACCATGCAGAAAGGGCACTTTCCTACAAGTAGGCATTAATGATGTCCCGTGTTTCTGTCATACCATAGAGTCGTGTGTAGTAAGCCAGAATGTCATTATTATCCGTTAGCGTGGCGCCTGTGTCGTTAGTAATACTAACTCACTATGCCTCTCCCTCCTAATGCAAGTGTTATGCCCATTCTCTCTCACTACCCATATTGTCAAGATAGTGCATATTTGCCAAGATGTAGAACTTCTCTGTCTGCTAGGCCCTGATATTGTTGCAAAAGCAAGTTCTGTCCATGTAATGAGTGGGTAAAGGTCAGGAAGCCACCTTGGCTTTTAGGTCCACCAGGTCTGCTTCCATATGCATTGTCAGAGAATGTCTTTCAAGACCCCAGCATACTTCGCTATGACCTGTCCTTCTCTTATGGTTGCATATGTGCAGACATAATCTGTGTTAAACTGGAAACATTCAGTGATAGATTTCCTGAAAAATAGATCGAACAACGAATTTGCCAGGAATCTACAATGTGGATGGCTAAATGTGGAACGTGCAATGGTCAGTGTAAATTTGACAGGGGAATGGTTGTAACGTATGTGAGGCAAGTGCGTAACATCACTCACAGATTTGTCCACCTCAGGGTTGACCAACCAGTAGTCTAACCTAGAGGAGGTTGTATGGGGTGCAGAGTAGAAAGTGCACTCTCTATCCCGAGTATGCAGAGAGCGCCACAAGTATGGCACCGGTAGAGGTCAATGATATCCTGTTGCGCTTTCATGGCATGCGAGCGTTGGAGCAGTCCATCTGAGTGGCAAGTACCAGATTTTTTTTCACCTCCCCAAAATAAAGGGCCCGCTTCATAGAAGGTAAAGTGAGAAGAAAGTCTAACTTTACGCATTCGGTATTCACAAAGGGCATTTACTACTTGTAAATTCCCTTTGTGAATACTGAAAGTCATAAAGTTGAACTTTCGGTATTCACAAAGGGCATTTACGAGTAGTAAATGCCCTTTGTGAATACCGAAAGTCGTAAAGTTAGACTTTCGTCTAACTTTACCTTTGTGAATCGGGCCCATAGTGTCTATCCCAGTGTTTCTGAGCTTGGGGAAAACGTCTAAATAGAACCTAGGATCATCTATGTTCGGCACTTAGATGTTAATAAGTGCCAGTTTCAAACAGAGGAATGTGCCTAGTAGAATAAGGTAATGCTTCTCTGCATCTTCATATTTATGTTGCAAAGCAAATGTGGTTTGTGGGCACTCCTCATGAGTAACTGCCTGTGGGGACCCCACTTGGAAGCAAGCAAATATGATTCCCAAGGGTCAGGTGTATTTCCTGCAAAAATGCAATATCCATGGTGTGTCTATTCCGCTATGCAAACATCCTGCTAGCCTTACAGTAGTCGTTGAAACCCCTAATGTTCCATCTAAGTCCGGTCAGAAAAGACCAGGCAGAAATGCAAAGATACAGAAAAATAATCAATATGTGTGCCATCAATAAAGTGAAAGCCCTCTCGGGCTCAGTTGGAGACATTACTGCTTGCAATGAGGCCTGTACAAAATGGTTTCCCTCCCATCACTCCCTCCCACACTGAACACCCCAACTTTCAGTACCCTATTTCCCAAAACGAACAATAAGAGCAAAAAACAACATGAAGAAAGGTACCAAATAATAATGTAGAGAACGGATCACTGACAGAATATCGAGGAGCAGAATATCGATGAGAAAATATCGAGTGACAGAATATCGAATTGCTATCTACAAACAGGTAAGTACAAAAATATCGAATCCTAAATATCGTTGTAAATAATATAGGGGTCGATTACGATGGCGGTCGGAAAAACATACCGACCGCCATGGTAGCGGCAAAAAACCGCCCGCATGGCCACCGGGAAAACGCCGGACACATTACGATGAACCGGCACAATAATCCGTCCGCGGCGGCGGGAGACAACGAAAACCGCCCGCACAAGCCGGACCAGCTGAAAATCCGACCGCAACGGCCGGATACTCAGCGGAAAAGCCAAGAACCGCCGCCATGCACACGGAGTAACCGCCCGTGACATTATGACATCCCCGCTACCACCATGGTACCCACCTATGAATCCGACCGCATCGTGCGCGAACAGTGATGAATCCGATAGGCGGCGGAAGGGCTGCAGCATAGCCACCGCTGCCGAGGAACCGCTGCGGAGGAACCTCAAAAAAATGGCGGACGTTGAAAAATACGAAAAAAACAAACAATGCACACACTGAAGTAGACCTGTCCCAACACAAACCAAAAGTGCCCAATGACAACAGCCCCAGAAATTTCAAAATAACCAATCACAGGACAACACACACAACACACCTGACAGCAACATACCAGCTTGCCACACCCCCATAGCCGAGCATAAAACCAGCCCCTCCCTGACCACAATCCTTTGCTACACTCCACAACTGAAGGTCCCAACCCCAGAGAACAAAGGAGAGGCAAACCTGCACACAGCACCACCACAACACACACACCACCTACACCACCCACAACACCCACAACACCCACACAACTGCACCACAGAACATCTGCACAGCACACACCATGGCACCACACAAAATGCCAAAATTCACTGATGCAGAGCTTGCAGTCATGGTAGATGAGATAATAAGAGTTGAACCACAACTCTATGGCAACATGGTCCAACACACCCCATTAGCCACAAGAACCCAAATGCATCTTGTGCCTTGGTCCTGTCTGATATTGTTGCCTATCAGTGCTATTTGTGAATAAAAACAGTTGCTCATGTTGTCAGTTGTGTCATTGTCCTTACTGAATAAGGCTTTTCCTGTATGTCTCACATTTACTGGGCCACATGCTCTGTGTGCCACTTCAACTGTGCCACTGGCTTGTTTGACTTATCATTTATTTTACAGGGGTGACGGGGACTTCAGTTCTTCATGACTCGGATACTTGTGGGGTCATTGATGTTGTTTTCGGTGACATACCAGACTCATGTTCCTTCCTTGTTGCTGTTGGCTATGTTTTACTGCATCCTGGTATGTGGGCACTGCAAACACATAGGGGGGTCATATACACGGGATTGCAGGCAGGCTGACCAGGCTCAACATGTATGTGCGTTCTTGCTTTCATGTATGCCTAGCAGTGTAGATGTGTAGTCATGTTGTGATGGGCAGTCATCCTAGTCACAACAGTTACTTACATGGTGTGCATTTGGGTGGTCAAGGGTTGTACGGTGTGTTGGTTGTGGCTTTGTCGTGTGTGTTGATGTGTGTGTTACTGGCGTGTGACTCATGGCTGTGTGGGACTGTTGTGTGTTTGTGTGCACACACTGCTTGTTGTGCATTCAGTGCTGTGGGTGTATGTTGCCTTGTGTTGTCCTAGTGTACATCCCCTGATGTACTGCTGTGTTTGCTATGTGCTTTGTGGAGTTGTGCATCTGTTGTGTGTTTGATGTGTCTGTGTTGTTCTGTGATGGTGCACTTCTTGTCTGTGTTGTGGTATGTAGCCTATGCATTTTTCCTGACTGATGAGGTGGTGCACTCCTGTTGTGTGTGTGCTCCCATTGCCTTCCCCTAGTTTGGCTGCACAGGTGCTGTGTGTTATTTTTGTGGTTCTGTATGTGTTTCTGTTTTGAATTGTGTTTGCCATTTTTGTTTTGGTGCAGACGTTGGTACTGAAATCCCTGTGTGTGTGTGTGATGTTTGTGGATGCCCCCAGGGGGTTTGGTTGTTTGTCTGTATCTTGTTTGGACATTATGTAGGCCCTTCTGTGTGTCTGGCATTGGGGTTGTGTGCTGCAGATATGAGGGGGGTATGTTTGGGGACTCCTACTTGTGTTTGACAGTCATTGAGTGTGCCAATGTGCCCTGTGTGATACTCATGTGTACTTGCTGTTCACTGTTTGACTTGAGGTCCTTCCTTTCATCCCTGTCCCTATACATGGGTTACCTTGTTGTCTCCCTGAGTTGTTGCACTGAGGTGACTGTTGTTTGACTTCACTCACTGTGCCAGCCATGTGCTTGGATGGGGTGTGGATGTTGTTCTGGGTTCCTTGTCCTGCATGTGTCTGTTCACCTGGTTGTTGGTTGTCTCCTTGCCCTCCCATTTGTGTGCACATCATTTTTGCTTTCCTCTATGTTGTGCTCCATTGCTGGTGGCATGTAGTCTGTGTATGTGGCTGTGTGTCGGTGTGGGGTATGTCTGTGTGAGTTGGCAGGGTGTGTGTCCAGTAGTCTGTATGTTCCTTGTGTGTATGTTAATTTTGTGCTTGTATTCAGCTCTCTTGCCATGTATGTGGTGTTGTGGTGTGTGTGTGTGTTGCCCTGGGCCTGTGCCTCTGTGCTGTGTGTTAATCTACACCCAATGCTGCTGTGTCTGTCTCCCTAGGTGTTAGTTGTGTGCTGCTGGGTGTGGATTTAGCTCGCTTGGTGTTGGACATGGGGGTGCACAGGGGGGGGGGATTGGCATGTTTCTTGCTGTGTGCGGCAGAGCTGTGGGTGGTGGGTGGTGGTGGTGGCCTGTGGTCTTTCTGGCCTGTCCGTTGCTGTACATGCATTCTGCTTTGTGCGATGGATTTCCCGCATACTCACCGCTGCGGTGTCGTCAGCAACACATTACATTATGTTCGCGGTACTTTGGTGGGCTTGATGCAGGGTGTGAATTGGTGCCAGTTGAGACATGTGTGGGTACACTGATGGATGTGTTCCTGTCCACACCAGTGTGTCTGGTGTGGCCAGGTGCCCTGTTTCAGCCCGTGGAATTTGTGTTCTGTTTTGTGTTGTATTGTGTGTTTTTTACGTACCTGCGGCGGGGTCCGCGGCGGGCGATGTTGGCCTGGTGATGTATCACGTACAGCACCGGGAGGACGTGTAGTGCTGGATCCATGGCGTTCGGCTCCGGGTGGAGGGCTCCGGAAGTTTTGTTTCACGCTCCGCTGTCGAGATTCCGCCGTGTCTGGAAGGGCGGTTTCTCCCCTGCGGTTCGACGGGTTGTTTGGCGCATCCTAATTGGTTGAGCGGACGGGACGTCATTCCGCACGGCGGTGAGTCTCCATTGGCTCCCACCGGCGCGGTGGCGGGCGCAATTTCATGGCGGTCGGCATTGCACCGCGGAGGTCGGGAAATGGGGCATATTTGCCCTTCATAATTTGGCGGCCGTGGGGACCGCTGCTGGCGGGCGGTAAAAGGCATTTTTCCGCACCGCGGTACTGACACCGACCGCCATCGTAATCGGCCCCATAGTTTGCTAAAATATCGACTTTTTTAAATGTCTTAAAAGTAATATAAAATTAACTAAATAATAAATATAATTAAGTAAAACATACTTAAAAATAAATAAAAAACGTTAAAATTAATAAATAATAAATGTAATGTAAAAAAAAAATGCATTTTTATTTTTTATTATATATATTAACTTTATAATATTAAAAATAATTAATATTTTTAATTATAAAATGTAAAAACATAATTTAAAATATAATTACATATATATATAAATAAACCTATAAGATTAATCTAAAAAAAATGAAATATGATAAAGTTAAAACATGAAAATAATTTTTTTTAAAAATAATATTTTACACTACATTAAATATAACAATACTAAATACGTTACATAGCGTAAAGGATAAAATTACTATTTCCACTCCAACAAGTGGTACAGTAGGGAAAGTGTTGGATAGTGGGTGGATAAAAATTACTATTCCCACTATTCCCACTCCAGCGAGTGGAACAGTAGAGAAAGTGTTGGATAGCGGGTGGGTTAAAATTACTATTCCCACTCCAGTGAGTGCAACAGTAGGGAAAGTGTTGGATAGCGGGTGGGTAAAAATTACTATTCCCACTATTCCCACTCCAGCGAGTGGAACAGTAGAGAAAGTGTTGGATAGCGGGTGGGTTAAAATTACTATTCCCACTCCAGTGAGTGCAACAGTAGGGAAAGTGTTGGATAGCGGGTGGGTAAAAATTACTATTCCCACTCCAGTGAGTGCAACAGTAGGAAAAGTGTTGCATAGCGGGTGGGAATAATGTACTATTCCCACTCCACCGAGTGTAACAATAGGGAAAGTGTTGGATAGCGGGAGGATAAAAATTACTATTCCCACTCCAGTGAGTGCAACAGTAGGGAAAGTGTTGGATAGGGGTGGGTAAAAATTACTATTCCCACTCCAGTGAGTGCAACAGTAGGGAAAGTGTTGGATAGCGGGAGGGTAAAATTACTATTCCCACTCCAGTGAGTGCAACAGTAGGGAAAGTGTTGGATAGCGGGTGGGTAAAAATTACTATTCCCACTCCAGTGAGTGCAACAGTAGGGAAAGTGTTGGATAGCGGGTGGGTAAAAATTTCTATTCCCACTCCAGTGAGTGCAACAGTAGGGAAAGTGTTGGATAGCGGGAGGGTAAAAATTACTATTCCCACTCCAGTGAGTACACCAGTAGGGAAAGTGTTGGATAGCGGGTGGGTAAAAATTACTATTCCCACTCCAGTGAGTGCAACAGTAGGGAAAGTGTTGGATAGCGGGTGGGTAAAAATTACTATTCCCACTCCAGTGAGTGCAACAGTAGGGAAAGTGTTGGATAGCGGGAGGGTAAAAATTACTATTCCAACTCCAGCGAATGCAACAGTAGGGAAAAGTGTTGGATAGCAGGTGGGAATTTTTCAAAATTAATTTACCCCCCACCATTTTCCCCTATAAACGTCACCTACAATATTGTAAAATATTAATAAATTAACATATTTAATTAACAATTAATTAATTAACTAATAACAATTAACAATAAAATTAATAACCATCAAATCTAAATTAATTCACACAATTAACACTATAAAATAACTTTTAATAAATATTATATAAAGATGACATTAAAATTAAATTACTTCCCACCCTACTCCCCAATCAACCCTCAACCCGCTCATAAAAAAGTACACAATTAACATATTTACAAATTAATTATTAATAATTAATATCTAATTAATTGCTAATTAATATTTAAAAGAATTACCACAATTAACATAATTACCAATTAATTATTAATTGTTATTGATCAATTTATAATTAATTAATAATAAATTAATTAACTTAATTAACAATATAAATTCTTAAATACTAAATTATTAATTAATAAAATTATTAATTAATTAATTTCAATTAAATTACTTCCCACCCTATTCCCCTATAAACCCACAACCCGCTACAGAATTAAATTACGCTAAAAGTAATTAACATATAATTAATTAATTCTAAATAATTCTTACAAAATATATTATAATTAAATTACTTCCCACCCTATTCCCCTATAAACCCACAACCCGCTACGGAATTAAATTATGCAAAAATTAATTAACATAAAATTCATTACTTTAAAAAAATTCAAAGACACATTACAAAATATATACATACTTTTAACACAAATACTAACATACAAAACACTAAAAAAAAATTAGATATTATTAACAACGATATTTTGACAATCGATATTACTAACTTCGATATTATTAAAATCAATATTTCTTACCTGCATGTCGATATTCTTAACCACTATATTTTTGCAAGTCGATATCCTGTCCACTCGATATTAAAAACTCGATATTTTGTCCATTCGATATTTTTAATTCGATATTATGACTAGTTACAGAAGAGAACAAGGCTGAGTGATCCACACCATGAGATGTGGCATCGTTCTGAGGCATGGTTAGTAAAGTGGGTGATGAGTGAGGCGACTGGTAGGACCGGGCAGGTAAAAAGTGGGTTATGAGTCAAGGCCGCCGTATGGGGACATCCCCTCTAGCCTGGCGAAGGTAGGAATAGAGGTACAGGACGGTGTACCCAGACATTGACAATCCAACATCACATCAATGCTCTGCGGCGGAATTCACATCAGAGTCGTGCAAGTACCTGTATCGCTGTGACTTCCCAGCCGAGTGTGCAGGAGACCGGGAGGCTAGAATTGTTTTACAAAACTTTACCGCTTCAGTAGCGTTGTGAAATATATGTGGCTTTCCTTCCAATTCAATCTTCAGTCTAGCCATATATTGCATGGATATTTGACATTGAGGCATCAAAGTGTGTTCTCTACCTCGAGAAATTGGTGGCGGGCCTCCTGCATTAGGATGGTGAAGCCAGGGAAGATAGTGATGGAGGAGCCCTGATGTAGTAGTGTACTCTTCTCCCGGGCCAGCCACAGAATAGCGCTGATGTTGCAGAAATTCGATAACTGGGGTGTTATTGGCCTGGGAGGCGCGCCTGGAGGTGGGCCCAGGGATCTAGGGGCCCATTCCACAGAGAACAGAGCAGTGAAGCTTTAACTGGCAAAGATGTTGATGAGCAAGGATTCAAAGTATGTGTCCATCCGACCAGTATTTGTGGTGTCGAAGGTTATTGCGCCTGGAGCAGGCTTCCAGGTCTTCATTCTTGACTGCCACAGTCACCAGTTGTTTTTCCATTTTCGTAAGTTTCGCTCTGCAATCAGTCGAGTCGTCCTTGAGGTCGGAGATCCTGTGTTTGGCCCCATCTAGCCAGATGGACTGCCTGTCCATTCTTTATGTTAATCGGTCGAACTGAGAAGCCATCAAGTCTATTTAGGTGTCCATAGATTGAAGGCTAGCTTTCAGGTCCATGGGAATGTTAACAGGCAGGTCTGAAGAACACAGATCAGCTGGACCAGTGGCTTGTTCGGTCTCCTCCGCTAGCATCTCTCCCCATCTGGGTGTCTTTTTGCATCTAATTTCAGTTTGGCATGCGAATGGGACGCAAATCCTAAAGCTGGTGAGGACTGCTGAAGTGCGAGTAATTAGTTAAGGCGGTGTAGGGCAGCCTACAACGAAGATATTAGGAGCACAAGTCTGCAACCAACCTGAATGTAGAAGTACAATGGTTAAAGTGTAGCCAAGGGAGTCCGTGGCGTAATCTGGCGCCGAACCCCCAGACAGAGGCACCAACGGTAATGCAGCAGCACATAAACCACCTCAGGGCCTGCCACCCCGGATAAGGGAGACCAGCCATGAAAATGTCTTCTTGTGAAGATTAGAGGGCCCCTGTGGTAGGGTGACCAGGTGTCCCGGATTTGCCAGGACGGTCCCGGTTTTTCACCAGCTGTCCCGGCAGATTTCAGGACATTTAGCTCCTGTCCCGGTTTTTAGACAGGGTCGACAGAAAAAGGCGGGAGGTGCTTTGTTATGCTTTACAAAGTAGGGATAGTTAGCAGTTCTTTCAAGAAAGCAATTTAATTAACAGGCAAGCTACTGGGTTTAAAAATTGCATTTTATCTAAGTTCTTACTGCCTGTTCTATAATTCTCTGCTGAGGAGCACTGTCATTCTGTGCGCTCGTTTAAAGTAAAATTGTAGTCCTTCTTCTATTTTTGTGAAATGTCCCGGTTTTTAGCTTTAAAATTCTGGTCACCCTACCCTGTGGGCAGTGGCATAGCAGTGGCGATCACCAGCAGGACCTCCCAGCAGTGCAACAGAGTAGTGGAAGCGCAGGCTCGGTCAGCCTGAGCAGCGCACCGCCGTCAATGCTGCCGCCGAGCCAGAAGCATTGTTGACATTGTCATCCTCATTGATGGATGGTGAGGAGAGAGGGGGAGGGGCAGACTACGAGGGAGGTCTCAGGCTCCTCAGCAGCCCCTGTCGCTGCCAGACCTCCGTTACCAAGCCCTCCGATTGCTTCCTCACATGAACCGCTGCACAGGTCTGCGTTAACGTGTTCCCCATGGGTCCCAGGGTTCACATAGTCACCTCTTGATTGATAGGCGCCCTTGTGAATCTGGGCTGACCTGCACCATCTCTCGTCCCTACGAATGCTTCATGCCTGTCGGAGCTTCACGATAAGGACGCCATCTTGGTCGCCTCTTGGCCGTGCCCCGAAGGCAAGGCATTCTTTAGAAGAAAATGTCCAAATTTAGAACTGGTCTTTAATGACCAAACCCAACTAGAGCTGTCTCAGGGAATCTATACCACATTCTTCTGCCACTTCCGTTGGCCAATGCCTCGTAACTTTTCTTTTACTACCATCACCTCGTTATAGATTTTAACTAGTTGACAGTCTTTAGAATCAATCATTTTTATTATGTGGATAACCATGGGTTCGAACACAGCTTACTGCCTACATCTCGAGGCCGGCAGAGCGGGATAGAAATGCATTTACACAGCGTTGAGGCCTACATCCCAGAGGACGGCCCCCGCAATACCATTCACATCTGGCAGCAGATTCGATCGTCCCATAGAAGTCCTCCACCATTTTATATCATAGTTCAAACAAAACCCCATAACAAACCCACCTCCCTTACCCTCCTCCCCCCTCCCCTGTCTCCGCATCAGATTTAAACATACTGTAAAGAGCTCACTGCCGGGGCCCACTCAGTGTACTAGTGTTGCTCCATTCCGCCGTACTAAACCGAAGCTGCCGGCTCCAGCGGCAGCAGCCGGAGGATCTGCAGAAATTTAGGGCATGTCACCTCCCGCATATCCTTTGTGAGGATTTGTAAGTAGGGGGCCCACAGCGTCGCAAACTCTCCGCCCCTCCCGTCTACACCAAGCGAGAGGCGCTCCATTGCCAAGAGCTGCCAGAGGCGATGAATCCAGTCCATCAACTCAGGCACCGAGGCTGACCCCCAATGCGCTAAAAGCACCTGTCGCGCCGCCAGCAGCGCCATAGCAATCTGTCTGCCCCTTAGAGATTTCAGCGGGAAGGCTTTGGGATGTGAAAGGCCCAACAGAGTGTATTCAGGGGCGCGGGGTAGGGTAATCTGAAATGCAGTGTCAATATCGTCGAGGACTGCTTTCCAATAGCGCACCAATTTCGGGCAGCGCCATAGTAGGTGAACTAGAGTCCCGGTAGCGCCACACCCCCGCCAGCAGAGGTCTGATTTGGATTTGTCCCAGCAGTGCACCCGGGCCGGGGTATAGTACCAATATGAAGCTACCTTAAAGGCGGATTCCGCGCCTGCTGTGTTATGTGCTGTGTGGTGTGCTCTGTATAGAATATGCTCCCATTCCTTGGGTGTGAGGGGTCTCCCCAGTTCAGTCTCCCAACGCACCTGAGCCTTCGTACGGTGACCTGCCGGACGCGCCATAATCATAGCATATAATTCAGAGATGAGCTTTCGATCATCCACTTTGAGCACAAGCCATTTTTCAAACTTAGTGAGGGTACGCGACATGTGGGCAAAGTTGGGTAGGCTCGTCACCCAATGCGCCACTTGCGTGTAGGAGAATGCGTCCGAGGCCGGGAGCGCGTAGTCTGTCTGTAGCCGGGCAAAAGGAATCAGCCCCTCTAAGTCAAAGAGGAAACCGACCCTCTTACATCCCTCCTCCCGCCACCGTTGAAAGACCGGAGACGCCTGACCCGGGGGAAAGTCGGGATTGTCCACAATGGGGGTCGTAGGTGATGGGAATGACGTCCATCCCTTCGCAACAGCAAGTCGATCCCAGATCCTGAGCATAGGCGAGGTGACGGGAGAGGAATAGAGTCCCCACGCTCTGTGTTTGCGCGGCAGCCACAGTTCCCGCCAGATATTCACTCCCGGCACCGTTTGGTCCATGAAATTCCAATGTTTGCTAGACATTGGTCTATTCCATTCCACTAGGTATCGGAGGCAGGCCGCCTGATAGTATGCCCCTATGAGTGGGAGACCTAAACCGCTCTGCTCTTTTGTGGCTGTCATTTGCTGTAACGAGAACCGCGGCTTCCTACCCTCCCAGATAAACTTATTAATAAGGGCTTGCAGCTTTTTAAGGGTACCCGGCGGTGGGGTCAGCGGCAGCATCTGAAATAGGTATAAGATGCGGGGCAAGACTGTCATCTTCACTGCAGCTACCCTCCCATACCAGGCCAACCGGAGACGCGACCAGGCGTCCAGCGCCTTGGTCGTGGACTCCAGCAACAAAGCATAGTTGAGGGAAATTGTCTTAGCAATTGTTGGCGTCACCTTAACTCCTAGGTAGGTCACATCGGAAGTAGTCCAAGGGAACGAGAAGTCCTGCTGCAGGGCCTCCAGTTCCTCAGCAGGGATAGAGATATTGAGGACCTGCGATTTCGTGAAGTTGACCTTGAACCCCGAGGCCGCCCCGAAAGCCGCAAGCTCATCGGACAGCGCCTGCAGCGTAGTCCGAGGTTGGGTGAGCGAGAGGATCACATCGTCCGCGTACAAGCTAATTTTGTGAATGTCCGCGCCAAACTTGAGGCCAACCACCCTGGGATTCGCCCGGATTCGCTGGGCAAACGGCTCCATGTAGAGCGCAAAGAGAAGCGGTGATAAGGGGCACCCCTGACGGGTTCCCCGCTCAATGGAGAAAAGGGCCGACCTGCAGCCATTAACCCGTACAAAGGCCTTGGGGGCCGCGTAAAGGCACTTAATCCAGCGCAGGAAATTGTCTCCAAAACCATACTTGCGGAGCACCGCAAACAAGTACCCCCAATCAACGCGGTCGAAGGCCTTCTCCGCATCTATAGATAGCAAAAAGGCCGGGGTCCGAGCGCGGCGCACCTGGTCGAGGAGATGCAGCAATCGCTTGGAGTTATCTCCACCCTGCCTGGTGGGAATGAAACCGGACTGGTCCGGGTCCACTGCGTCCGCCATTAGGGGATTCAGGCGCACCGCCAGGATTCCCGCAAATAATTTCGCATCAATGTTCAGAAGCGAGATGGGACGGTAGGACCCGCAGTCTCGGGAGTCCTTCCCCGGTTTCAAAATGACAGATATCGCCGCCTCCGACATCGAGGGGGTGACAGCACCTGTATCAAGAAAGGAGTTAAAGAGCCGCGTTAAAAATGGAGCCAGCTCCACGCAAAATGTTTTATAAAAGGAGGCTGAGAATCCGTCCGGCCCCGGGGACTTAGCCAACTTCAGCCTAGAGATGGCTCCTATCACTTCCTCTACCCGAATCGCCAAGTCCAGACTCTCGGAGACTGTTTGCGGGAGGGGGATATATCACAATCGCTCAAATATGGGAGTGGGTCATGTGAGCCCGAGGGCTGGTCCGCATAGAGACGGCGATAGAAGTCGCGAAAGGCCTCCACTATCTTATCATCAGCGGTCTGTTCAGCTCCACTGTGGGCCCTCACGGATTGTATGAGGGACCTCTGTGTCGAAGCTCGTAGCCTGTGTGCCAGCATTTTCCCACACTTATCGCTGCTAAGATAGAATTTGTGGCGCAGCCGCAGCAGGGCGTGTTCCGCCCTATCGAGATCTAGGTGTTTAAGCATACGTCTGCGATTTTCAAGTTCGCGCCATACCCGCGGAGCTCCGGTACGTTTATGAATCGCCTCCAGCTCTCTCACTGCCCCTTCTAATTCCGCGCGCTTCTCCCTGCGCAGAGCATTGTAAGTCGCGGCCACCGCGATAAACTCTCCTCGCGTCACTAATTTCATTGCCTCCCAAACCGCCGCAAGAGGAGTAGACCCCACATCATTGTTTTGAAAATAGTGTACTATAGGGTCACGTATCCTCTGAACCACATCGTCAGAATGCAGCAAGCTCTCTCGTAGTCGCCAGCCCAGAGGGAACGCTCGCGTACGCTGTGCAGGGAGGAGTACGGAGATGAGTGCATGGTCCGAGAGCGAGCGGGGAGCAATCTCTGATGAATGTATACTAGGCATAAGGGAGGAGGAAGCAAGGAAATGGTCCAGGCGTGCGTAAGTTTTATGCGCTGCAGAAAAATATGTGTAGTCGCGCTCAGCTGGGTGTTGCTCCCGCCATACATCATGCATACCACTATCTTCCAGCCATCTCTTTCCCCCCAGGGAAAGCGCCCCAGCCTGGTGTGTTCTGTGCCCTGACCTATCTAGTTCCGAGTCCATCACCAGGTTGAGGTCTCCCCCTACCAATATCGCAGCATCCGGGGAAGCAAGTACTTCGGGTAAGGCCGCTTGCAGGAAAGACTCCTGCTTTTCATTAGGGGCGTAAAGGGACCCTAAAGTAAGGTGCGATTCCCCCCATTGTAGCCTGATGGCCAAGAGCCTGCCCTTAATTTCCACCACTGTCGAGATTACCTTACAAGGGCAGTGCGCCCCAATCAGAACCGCCACCCCATTTTTCTTTGATGCCCCGGAGGACCAGAACTGCTGCGGGAATCGCCTATCGCGCATGCGCACTGTATCTTTGGACAATAGATGGGTCTCTTGCAGCAGGCAGATATCACTATTGGTGCTTTCGAGCAGCGAGAGCACTGCCGCACGCTTCACAGGGTTATTCAGCTCCCTAACGTTCAGACTAACCACTTTCAGGTCTCTACCCATGCAGGCGCTTGGGAAGGGGCAAGCAATGTGTGAGCTACAGGCGGAGGGACAGTTATGCCGCCCGCGGGACCGCTAAGTACTCTGGAGCAGACAATCTTTACTAGGGAACTGATGCGGAGACCCCATAAAAACCCATAAGAAACCCCTACCCCAGATAAGAACAAACATTTCAAAATCAACGAAAAACACACAAACAATATAAACATGACAAAAGTTCGTCACAGTGGTTAAATTCAGAGGGTCGTGACAAAGGTATCGTCGAGTCCACAGGGACTCTCACTTGCAGTCACTCAGGCGCGGGGGAGAGGGAAACCTCAAACTGCACAATCGCCTCTGTTCCCTCCGGCGCCCCTCCATGAGCACATCCCGGGACCAGCAAGGAAGCCTGTCATGGGGTTGCGGGTCGCCCCGTAACCTGGGACAGCGAGGTGATCACCGCTTCTCGCTCCTGATCACTGGCGGCTCGATCAGGCTTCTGGACCGGGGCGGGCCTGCCAACCCGCTGCCATCCCCAAGTGCGGCGGTCGTTTCGCTTGGTCAGTTGATCCGCTCCCTCCGTAGACATATTAGTGTCGATGTCCAGGGCCCCCAACGCTTCCTCCCGGGACCTGAGTTGCAGCAACTTCCCTTGGTGTTTAAATATTATGCGGAAGGGGTGACCCCACGAGTAAGGGATATTCTTTTCTCGGAGGTAAGCGGTGACAGGCTTAAATTCTCTTCGTTTCACAAGGGTGGAGGTAGCCAAGTCCTGAAAAAGCGCTGGTTGGTGCCCGCGGAACTGTACTGGTTGCTGTTCACGTGCCCTCCGGAGAATGCGCTCCTTTAGTTGGAAATTATGTACACACACAAGAATATCAGGAGGAGCGGCTTTTGGACCGCGGGGGAGGCCCACCCGATGGACCCGGTCCAGTTGGATGTCCGAGATCTCTTCCTCTCCGAGGATTTGTTGGAATAAGGCGGTGACATAAGCTCTAAGATCGTCCCCTTCCTCCTTCCAAGGTACCGCTCTGATTCTCACGTTGTTCCGCCTGGAGCGGTTCTCCAGGTCCTCCGCATGGGCCTGGAGATCGAGGTTCTGTTCGCGAAGACGCAGCATGTCTTGTTGCAGATGGTGGAGCTCCTCTTCCCGACCCACATCGTGCTCCTCTAAAGTTGCCACCCTCTCACCTATGTCGTCCACATCTCGGCGAACTTCCTTGAGGTCAGCGGTGAGTTGCGATCTGAGCTCCTGAATGTCCTCCTTGATGGCCGAGAAGAGCTCCACCATGAAAGACTTGGTCGCTGGGGAGTCGTCCCCCTCCATCGTATTAGGCCCCTTCTCGCCTGGCGTTAGAGAGTGACCAGACTGCTTCTGGAGGAGATCCTTCAACGACTTCTCCCTTCGGGCTCTCGCCGCCGCCATAGTGGGCCACCGGGCCTGTATCGAGCCTCGCGTCTATCTCCGCTCCGGGTTCCAATGCCGATACCACCTCCGTTGGGGATAAGTGCCACGCAGGTGGTGCCGCTGCGTAAACACTCCTCTGCACACTTCTTTGTCCCCGCTTATGCTCAGGAGGCCGGACGGAACTCCTCGAACTGACCGGTCCGGGGGAGCGCCCCTCCGCCCTGAGCACCCCTTGCTCAAGAGCACTGCGCCTGCCGTAAAGCCCCTTCAGCCTCGACGGGACCCGTGTAGGCCTCCGGCCGCACAACCGCCTCCCTCACTGCGCCGTCACAGGGTGTCAACCGGGGGGTATGTCCAGCGGTCATTCACGACTCCGATGCTCGAGGCCGCTTGTATTGCCTCCGGTAGCCTCTGCGTCACTGCTCCTCCAGGCCCCCTCCACCTCTGGGCCTCGAGAGGTACGCGCGCCGGGCTCCACCAGTATGAGGGGAGCAGCCCGCAATGAGTGGGTGCACTCTCCACGCCCTATGGAGTAGTCCCAGCGGTAATCAGCGGTGAGTGCCTAGTCCCCTCGCCGCCACACGGATAATCGGGTATTTCTCCCATGGTTCCAGCCCCTCTAGAGGCCGCCCCCGCTGGAGCCGACCCCGCTGGAGCCGTCCGGCGAACCGCGGACTGACGGGGCCTCCACGCTGGCGCCTCTTGTCTCCAGGCCGCAGCGCACCCGGGCCGGACACCGCTCTCTTCTCGTCTGCTCAGGGCCAGGGGCAAGGGCACTCCTCCCCAGCTCTTCTGAGCCCCCAATCCCGGCTCACCTCGCTGCCAGCGACAGGGCCCGCCCACCGGCGGTGCCTCTGCAGGGATCCTTGCCGGAGTCCCCTTCCGAGCCGGGACCGGTCCTCTTCACCACAGCTCCGGCCTCTGCCCTCCGCCGCCCGTCCACTACATCCGCTCTACACTGCTGGACCTCCGCCAGCCGGTTTCAGCCACATCCACTGCCGGAGCAACTCCCCCTGTCACCGGATGCCTTCTGTTGCCTCAGGGGCCGCCTTTCGTTGCCGGCGCCTCCACCTACGCTTCGGGCCTGCGATCCCGCAAGGCCGCAATCGCGCCGCTCTACGCTGAGAGACGTGCAGGCCCGATCACCTCACAGCGTTCACGAGGTCGTGCAGCCGCACCGCGGGCGCCAAACTCCGTCCACAGGCGTCCCTCAGACCCCAGAGCCGTCGCCACAAGAAATCGCGGCTGGATAGCCCCGGGATGCGGCTCGATCAAAGTGCTTTTAAACAGGCAGCGCCGGAGGGACACAGATCCGCGTCCTACCGCGCCGCCATCTTGGTCACGCCCCCCTAGTTGACAGTCTTTAAACATATTTATGACCTGAACCCACATCCTAATGCCAACCTTAACCCTTATCATAGCTGCCAAGGTTTCAGATTGCCATGTGTGACATTTTCATAATTTCAGTGAAATTATGAGTGACATTTTAGTGACTATGAGTGACACTTTCTCGCGAGCAAAAATCATGCAATGAAGACGAGGGAAACTTCTAAACATCAGACATTACAGCCATTTGAGCAACAAGAAACTCCAAGAAGTTCTTCAAACTGCTGCAGAGCACCCTCAAGTCCTGGCAGAAAAGAAAACACGCACCATGCACTGACTGGCGTCACCGCACCGTTAGTGTGAAGTCACACACCACCAGATGAGATCAAATGTGAGTTAGTCAGTGCCGTGCGCGTGCAGCTGAGCTCTGTGATTAAGAGACACGCGTGTCACACGACATACCACTGACCACAACAAGTTAGCCCGGCCGCCGACTGCACACAACACACACGGACTCGACTGTCAGTCTCAGACTGGCAGAGAGCAGTACTGTCTGAGCACTGCAGGCTGCCTCACAGACGAGCGTTTACGTTACTAGTAAAGTTCTACTGCTTACTGTGTTGTAGAACTGTTCTTCAACTCTACAGTACTCTCGGTGCCAGACCTCTGAGTAGTGCTCTCTGCTGTTTGCGCTGCGCCTGCAGCCTGCCTCTCGTCGCCGTCAGACGGCGGCCGGCGCGCCGCACCTGATCAGCCAGCAGTGCAGCCGCACAAGTCTGCAGGCAGCAGCGCCAGTCTCCCCGCGGCACACGACGCAGCGCGCCGGCCCGACCATGCTCAGTCACAGGCGAGGCGGCCTCATGCCCCGCAGCCGCTGCCTGGCCATGGTGTGAGACTCTGCGCAGCGGGAGCGCCGACTGACTCTAGTCCCGCTGCCGCGCCTTCTAAGCCTCATAGTCACTGACTTCTTGCTTCCTGTAACCTAACAGGACGTGAGGTTTGGGCGCCAGGCACCACACAGCCAGTTAAAAACACGGACTTGTCTCTGAGAGGGCAGGCCCGGGTCCCGGGTAATTTAATTGGGCAGCAGCAGCAGGGTGTCTGAGAGTAGTCACCATTGATTGATGACTCTGACTAATGATGTGTGTGGACACAGCGCGACTGACAGCGCCAATCAGAGCCTCAGCCAGCACTCTGCCTGCAGACAGTTTAGTGCAACATTGTAGCAGAAGCTGCATTATTTCAATTCAGGCACGCGGCACGGCCGGGCATGCTCCGGCGAGCAGACAAAGATACACTCAGCAGTCAGAGCCCCCTCCCCCCCCACCGGCGCACTGGGTCAGAGGCACTACCACCTGAGCCTAGCAGCGCGCGCCGCGCCCTAGCCCTGGCGTTAAGCCAGTACAGCGCGTCACAACAGAGTGGGCAAAATGCGTGACAATGCATTTCAGTGCGGTGATGCGGGAACACCACACTGAAATGCGTTAGTGTCACGCCTGATGTGTGACACTTGGCAGGACTGCCTTATCGTAAGAAATAACCGTAACCCATATACGAGATAACAGTGTTGTGACACTACCTTAGTACGTATGTACTTGTTCCTAGGTGATCAATACCAAAATGAAAATGACCCTGGAGAAGATCGAAAGAAGGAAGTTTGTGACTTTCAGTTTGATAAAGACAAAATGCAGACCATTAATAAGCAATTGTTTCTTGGCAGCAAATACATGCCTGGGTGATTGATGATTAATATATACTTTTTTTCTTTGCTCAATATCTTGCCATACGCTTTGTTAATCCTGACATAACAAGGTTGCTTTAGATCAGAATTATTGTACCTTGTAAAAATACATGGGTTAGTAAATCCAAAGGTAGCTGTCCCTCCCCATATACAAAAATATGAAGATTCTGCAGTTCATCCAAAAATGGCTGCTTTTAAGGACACCTGAAAATGATACTAAGCTGAATATTTGAAGAAGGTTACTACTTGGGAAGCCCAGAGTAACTGAGATTAAGGAGACCTAAAGACACTGGTGATTGAACAATGTTCAGAGCTGCGGTGCTGCTAACGATGTTACATCACCTAAGTTGCAGGGATTGTGAAAACTTCAGGGGGGATATTTTCAAGAAAATTCCAGAGCGCGGTGCTATGCCAAATATGGCAACGCACGCCAGACATGTTCAAAACTGAGGGATGCGCCGTATTTACAAAAATACGGCGCACCTCTTTGTTTTCCATAATGCTGGCGCTAAAAAAGCTGCCTAGTGCCAGCTCAGGCACCCTTGCACCATGTTGCAAGGGTGACTGTGCTGCAGGGGCGATTGTTTATGTGCAGGAAGGGACACCTTCCTGCACATAAACAATCAATAATGGCGATTTGCTCTTTCTATGTGTGCTGCAGCACACAAAGAAAGAGCAAAAAACGAGGAGAAATTAATAATTTCCCCTAGTATCACCATTCTAAGATCAGATATTACCTGGCCTTAGGTTTTGGTGCTGCCTCAGCCTGTAAATCTGGGGCAGTGTCAAAAAGCAATGGGTGTTGCGGTGGAACGCCCACTGCAACGCCTATTGCCGACTCCTTTGCCGCAGCAGACTGCGTTGGTAAGGGGCTTATTTACAAGGTGGCGTTAAGTTTAGCGCCAACTTGTAAATATAGGGAATGGCGCAAGTCACCTGGAGCGTCAAAAAAAGTGAGGCTCCCGTGGCGTTAGGGGCTTGTAGATATGGCTTTAAGTGTCACACAAAGAATGAGTTTAGCAAATGAGCCACACACCTTCAGCAATAGAGCAATAAGGGTGTAGTATAGCCCTGTGGTGTATTTTGGAGTACACATACAGTAGTGCACTATCATTTACAAACAGCCCATTTTCCATCACAATGACCACTAAATGTGCACACAAATTCAGTTTTATTAGTAAAATTATATAGCACACAAACAATAATGTGTGGAAAACGGGGTTCAGCAAATATTTAGCATTTGTGCCTCATTACACATATTTCTTTCTTTCATCCTATTAAAATCATTGTTTCCATCACAGTTCTGAATTAAAATTTCCTTCGTTTTGCTCTTTCCTTACTGCAGATGTATTTTGAAATATTTGTGCAGTTTATTTAATGGTATTTAGATGTTGTTGTGTGTTAATTCAAAAAATACCCTACAGGGACTTTCATACTCCCTTTACCACAGCTAGATTGTCACATAGTTGAATCCTCTCATTCTGCAATCATAGAAAAGTAAACTAATCTCTGCGTTAAAAGCAGCAATTTGTCCTATGCCAGAAAACATTTGACCTTTATCTTTGATAGAACAGCTAATGTGACAAGATAAAAACGACATTTACAGGCATCTTTATTGCTAAATCACCTGCTGATCTCACCATTGTTATGTGGGGGTTGATGTAGCACCCCCAGTACCCCTACTTCCAGCGCCTATGCCTAAAGACGTCTATGAACATGAGACTGAAAGATCACTGTTATCTAGTACACCTAATCAGCACCTTGACTGGGGTGGGGGGGCGAGGGGCTTCAGAGAGTGGCTAGTGACTATCCACAAAAATAGTGGCTGTATAGGAGACTAAAATGTGGGTGATATTTGTGGAACCAAAACGTGGCCGCCATTCAGCCAGAAGGCCAGCAAAATGCCTAGGGGCTTATTTACATGCCCCGTGCGCCACCCGTACGTCACTTTTCCCATGTTAAAAATGACGCAAAAGTGGCGCAAGGGGCTTGTAAATAAGCCCCCTAGTGCTTAGGAGTGGGCCATAATTAGATTGTTTCTAAATAGCAAGTTCGCTGATACTCTAGGAAGTAACGGATTACTGCTACAAATTAAAGTAAAAGTGTGCCATCACACAGGTTTCTTAATAAACGACATTCATTAAAAAAAAAAAAATTCTGCTTAGTTAAAGGAGCAATTATAATCAATCACTCTCAATGTTTTCAACAGGGCGTGAGAAAGAGAGTCTCTTGACTATTTTTTGGCCTTTCTTTCATTCAGGATTATGTTTTAGAATTCAAATCTGCCATTAAGAGCGGTCCAACATGAGAGGAGAGGTGCATTGGACTGGAGTCTTCTCCCACCCATCAGCCACCTCATGTGCGATTAGGACCTTCAGCCTCCATAGCTAAAACCGTTGAGCAGAAAAAGCACAGCTCCTGTTAACCACAAGGCCCAATAACCAGACACTGAAAAATCAGATGACACACACCGTGGGGGTTTCTTTATTTGGGCGTTGGGGCATCGCCCCCCTTTTTTGTTTGCTACATAATAAATCATGTTTTCTGACATAGGGTTAATTTTTTTTAGTCGCAGTGCGCGGCCGCGGCATGACCAGGCAAAGTTTTCCTTTGAAAGGAGAGTGAGGCCTGTGGACGTGGGGGTGAGGAGGCAGTGGCAGCTGGTGACATTTGAAAGTGATGGGGTGCAAATGTTTGGGATGAGTGACATGTAGCAAGCGAGCATAGCGAGCAAGCCCGACCATCATAATTGGGGTTTGGGGAGAGGGGGACCTCCCCAGAGAAAAGTTTGAAAAAATGATGGCCAAATGGTGCATTTTCAAGCAAATTTTAAAAAAACCAAGAAGGTTAATAAGGCACTCTTTAAAGTGTAGTTATGACATCAATGAAGAGATTGCATATGATAATGATGTAGGTAGCTGCTTTTTCAGTATTAGATAATTATTTATTATCACATTTATAGTCGCTTGAAAAAGATTTAGCTGGCGCACATCGGAGCGCAAAATAGTATTGCATAGTCACTTACTATTCCTATGCAGCTGCGTAAATTTACTTGCAGGTGCTAAATATATGCAAATACCCATTCTTGCTATAGAAGAATATATATTAATTCACTATTGTTATACTAGTCCACATCTTCACTTGCTGTTGCTAACTGTATACATCTCTTCAGTATTACACTATTACTATAAAAGTTTACAGGCTTATTCACTATGGATACTTGAGACAACATAACTGCCCACCAGTGCTGGAAGCCTCAGTGGGTTTCTCGACCCACCCGGAGGCAAAGCAGAGTAAGGGGCAGCCAGCAGGCATTAAGTGGCACTGGTAACATCTCGGGCCACAGCCCAACAAGCGGCTAAGCAGAGATGGCAAAATCACAGCCGCTTAATCATCCAGGCCTGGGGTAAGTGTGTGGCCTTTTGGAGTTGTAGGGCCCTGGGGGAGGTGCAGGGAGGATGTCTGCTGCCCTATCAGACTCTGCCCTAACGATCCTCAGTGCGAAGCAGACCCTGGTGAAGGCAGAGGGGAGGGCTGTTGAGGCCTAGTATATCATGGCAGTGTGGGAGACCCGCGGGCTGGCTACACCATCAGTGGGTGTAATGATGTAGCCGCACCCGTTTACTGCTTCGCATGCTCTTAAGAACCACCATGAAACCTCTACAAATGCTCCTCCATTCTGAATTGTACTTAATTCCGTTTGCCAGTGCTACAATCTCATACAGGAGGCAGACTAACCCATAAGTAAATCTATGAGCTTTAGTGATTGGCAGGCCAGCTGCCAGGCCTCGTTTGGGTGAAGTGTGCATATCAGGGTGGACGGGTGCCTTGGTCTGCCCAGCTCGACATGTGCACTTAAACCCTCCTCACCTAGATGCACAATGTAGGGAGCCCGGGAGATTGCTGCCACAGCTTCCAAGTCTCCTTTAGAGCATTGGGAGCGCCTGACCAAGCCAATCATAGCAGTGCTCTCATGCTGTTTCCAAATATAAATAGCAAGGGAGCAGTGTCTAGATTGGCTCAGGAGTCGCGGTGGTGGGGCTGAGGGCCGAGCTGGTGGTCAGATTACTCACAAGTTCCATGCACGCCTGGAGGCACACGCACCTAACGAGTGTTCTTCTTCGCTGTCTCCGAAGGTCCAGGCCGGGACTTCCAGATGGTGATTGAATGTGTGCATTAAATAACTTTGGCACAGTGGCACTGCCAGCATTGATCAGAGAAGCTGGTCAAGTGGTCCTAAAGGTCGGATTCCTTTTCCGCACTGCCTCGCATGCACTGCCCTCAATGAACATGTATGTACGGTACAGAATGTACCATTGATTATTGAGGACGAATAGGTGCTTCTGAAGCAGAGCTAAGGGTATAGTCAGCCACATATCACCTATAGTCATCCGGATATCAAATAGAGGCACATGTCAGGCAGATGCTTCACAAAAGCAAAAACAGAGCTGCACCACATGAGAAACAAAGAAGTGAAATTCCACAGTAAAGTATATCACAATTTGGAAATGACAATTTTTGCACAATCCAGCTGCGTTTCTTCCTTTATTGTTGTATATTCATAAAAACATCAGCCAACGTGTTTCGTCCAGTAAAACCTTGGACTTCTTCAGGGCTGCAAGTTAGATATATATATATATACATTTTAAACAGACTATACAAACAAACTATATATTTATATACACTTATATACAACAAAGTGGCGTGACACATAGTTACAATGAAGAAAATACAGAAACAAACCCATGACATCCCATTTCCGAGAGGAGAGAGTAATTCAGTGGTGGGCCATCATAAATGAGACCAAAAAGCTATACAAGATAAAAACACTCAATAAACTGACGTGATGTAAGACATAATGACATAAAAAACGAGAATTTAAAAACGAAAATCTAACAACACTAAATTGTGGTGGTGGTAGAAACCATGTTGAGCAAGAAAGAGCAAGACAGACACCCGTTATGTTGAAGATTAGGGGGCCGGTGAAACAGTGCTCCCAAATATAAAACTCGGGACCATATAAGAATGGTGCATCAGGAATATGTTCCAGTCAAAGTATCCGTGAGGAACAGTTCCATCATAAGTCACAAGTGAGAAGGAGAGCGGAACGAAAGACCCAGCTTTTGTGTTAAAAAAGCATGATTGCAAAACACGTACCAAAGATAATATTATGCGTAAGTGTCCGAGCATCCAATGGTCGAAAAACATTCCGTTAATGTATGAACCAGAAAACGGTATCTATCAATACAGAACACAAGCCTCGTAAGGACAACGGGTGATATGGTAACTGCAGAATTGCACAGTATAAGAGATAATACAATCCCTACGTGTGCAATATCAAGATGTATAGCCACAGTCCAGGCAGTATACGAGTCGAAAAAATATCAAAAGGTCATTCGTAGCTACAGTCCATGCAGCTAACAGGTCAAGAAAAACAATCCAAGTTCCATGATTTAATTTCCAATAATAAGTGGCCCTTGGATGGGGAATTATCCACCCTGCCGAATGCACCTATAAATAAATAAAACAATTGAGAAGCCAGACCCAAGAATGTACAGGTGAGCCAAACAAAAAAGAGGAAAACAAACAAATCAAATGACAATAAGTGAGAGTACAAGTAAGCCTGGTCGAAGGTCAGGAATGGCCGCCACTGTGGGGAAGTTACATATACTCCTAACAAGAGGTCACCAATAGAGGACCCCTCAGGATACTCAAATTTAAGAAGTATGGTAATAGAAACGGCTGTGGAATTGCAAGTATCCACTTACTTCAATTGGTGTCAGCAGGGTCGAAAAACCGGCTAAGCGACACGGCGTCCTCTTCGGTGTGACGAGCAAACCAGTATGCAGCTTGTCCACATCTTTTACGTGATGTGAAGCGTGAGGCGAGTCATGTGACCCAGTCACATGGTCGCCAAAGAGGCTTGAGACAGTGTGGTGAAAATGTCCGCCATAATAAATTGTTATGTTTATAGGGGGAGTTCAATGGGTAATCCTAAAAGATAAACGAATCCCTCTGTGGGAATGGAATCAACTTTGTGTCCAAATGGTATTTGAAAATAAGTTGAGAGGCGGGGGATGTACACCTTACAAAGTATAACTAAAAAATAAATAAACAGACAAGGTGCAGCCGTTTATAAACGAACCCCATAAAACAGTGACCCTTTCGGATCACGAGCTGGAATACCTAGAAGTGGTAAAACCAAAATAACATCAGAACGAACGATGTAAGAGACACTGTGAAGTTGAGACGTCTATGATAGAACGAGGGATTGGAACCGCCATATTGGAACGGCAAAACATGCAGAGGGCCTCGGTGGGAGAAGCATATTCAGTCTCCTGAAAACAAAGTTAAATGTAAGAGCGAAGGCACAAAAAAAAATCACATTTCGACCATATAATTAAAGGTCAATAAAAGGTGTAAAGAAAAATAAAAAGATGACTTAATGTTTGAGTCAAAATGATAAAGATAGAGATAAAGTGTGGAAGCCACAAAAATAAATGTGTCCCCACCTGATGTCACGATGATCAGTTATCTTTAATCTTATGAGAAGGGACATTCAATGTCCCCACCCATTAAATGGTTGATGAAAACCTCCCGGTGCATTATAGAACGATATATATGGATGCAAAGGGGTTCAATATCTAAATATGGTTGGATAACCAACGGTTCAGTTTATCGGGTGAGATGAAACAAAGTCCAACCAAACGAAAAGATAATATATGTACAGGGATGTAGTGTGTGTCCTACACCGCCCACAATCGTAGGAGAATATGCCACCAGCAAGGGGACGAAAGCCCAAAAGCAATGATATGTGGAAACAAGCCAACAGAAAATGATTCATAGGAAATAGTGTAATTCCCACCATTGTAGGAGACTATGCCCTCGGCAAGGGGACAAAAGCCTAAAAGCAATGATGTGTGGAAAGAAGCCAACAGAAAAATGATTCATAGGAAATAATGTAATTCTTCATCTGTGTTGTGGCCCTTTTCGATACATCGTAAACGGCATATCCAAGTTGCCTCCCTGCGTCGCAGTGCCAGTTCTCGATTCCTACCCCGTGGGTGGGGGGTATGTGGTCAATACCGTGAAACCAGATTTTACAGTCCCCTCATGGTGTTCTCCCATATGGAAAGACATAGGGTATTTCAGATCGTTGTTCCTGATAGCGGGGACATGTTCTTGTATGCGTTGCTTAAGTGGCCTCACTGTGCTCCCCACATATATTTTTTCACAGTCACAGCCCAACACATAGACCACATATTTGGTTTTGCAGTTTATAAATTGTCGTATTTCATAGTCCTTGTTTGAGTTGTAACTAAACTTCTTGATCTTATTTTTTCCCATAGGACAGACACTGCACCCCTGACACATGAAAAACCCTTGTGGAGCAGGTGGCAACCAGGTTGTGTTAGTAACATTTGTAATGTAGCTGGGACAGAGCATGTCCCTTATCATTTTTCCCCTCCGATAAGTAACCTTAGGGGTGGTTGTGAGAGACTCCTTCAGACTAGGTACCGCACAAAGTAAGCCCCAGTGTTTCTTTAAGATTCTGTAAAGCCTGTCCCTGGTGGTGGTGTATTGTGTGATAAAGGCCATGCGTGTATTTGTTCTTTCCTTGTTATTCCTGTTGGTTTTTTGACTAATGTGCTCTCTCTGGTGATATTCATGACTCTGTTTTCGGCCTTCCTCAGGGTCTCCTCTTTGTATCCTCTACTTTCGAATCTATTTTTTGTGTTTGTGATGTTATCGCTAAACGTGGTTCCGGAGCTACAGTTGTGTCTCACCCGTACCATTCCCCCAAAGGGTATGTTCCTAGTGACAGATTTAGGGTGTGCACTAGTTGCGTGCAAGGTGCTGTTGCATGCAGTCGGTTTACGAAACATGGTGCTTTGTATAACGTTGTCTTCTACATAAAACAGAAGATCCAAAAATTCGATTTTGGTGTGACTATACTGGATGGTAAGATTCACGTTGTAAGGATTACTTTTCAAAAAGGAGTGGAATTCCATCAATTGGTCTGGGGTTCCTTTCCATCATAAGATGATGTCCTTATACCTCCCCCAATAGACAATGAAGTCCATCCAAGGGGAGGCATATCTGCCCCAGGCATGCTCCCTCTCCCACCAGCCCATAAAGAGGCCGGCGTAAGAAGGAGCAAACCTGGAGCCCATGGGGGTGCCCTGTATCTGATGTTACCAGTTTCTGTCATGCAGAAAAAAGTTCTTCGACACGATGATGTCAATCATTTCGATCAGCATTTCATTGTGTTCCATGTGGTCTGCCGTACGTGTCCGCAAGAAGGATTGTACTGCCATCATTCCGCTATCATTCCAAAATGTTTTTGTATGTAGGTATAAAGGCCTGTGACATCCATGGTGACAAACATTAAATCGTCAGACCACGACATCCCTTCAAACTTCTGTAGTATATCCCTGCTATCCGGTCAGGCAGATGTTTCCCTGAATTCTCACAGATTTATTTATGGGTCAGTCCGCCTCCTGTATAAGATCGTGGTGCTGACAAATGGGATTAAATACAATTCAGAATGGAGGAACATTTGTAGAAGTTTCATGGTGGTTCTTGAGACCATGCGATGCAGTAAACTGTCGTGGCTTCATCATTACACCCACCGGTGGTATGGCCAGCCCACGGGTCTCCCCCACTGCCATGGTATACCGGGCCTCAACAGCCCTCCCCTCCACCTTCAGCAGGGCCTGCTTTGCGCTGAAGATCATTAGGGCAGAGTCTGATAGGGCAGCAGAAATCCTCCCTGCGCGTCCCCCAGGGCCCTAAAACTCCAAAAGGCCCAACACTTACCCCAGGCCTGAATGATTAAGCGGCTGTGATTTTGCCATCTCTGCTTAGCTGCTTCGGGGCTGGGGCCTGAGGTGTTACCAGTGCCACTTAATGCTTACTGGCCACTCCTTACTCTACTCTGTCTCTGGGCTGAGAAGAGTCGAGAAACCCACCGAGCCTTCCAGTGCCGGTGGGCAGTTGTGTTGTCTTAAGTATCAATAGTGAATAAGCCTGTAAACTTTTATAGTAATAATGTAATACTGAAGAGATGTATATAGTTAGCAACAGCAAGTGAAGATGTGGACTTGTATAGCAATCATGAATTAATATATACTCTTCTATAGCAAGAATGGGTATTTGCATATATTTTGCACTTGCAAGTAAAGTTACACAGCTGCATAAGAATAGTGAGTGACTTAGCAATGCTACTTTGCACTCAGATGTGCACCAGCTAAATCTTTTTCATGCGGTGAGAAATTTGATAATAAATATTTATCTAATGTAACGTTACACAGTGTGCTTTGTGAGACACAGGGGCCGATTCCGATCTCGGCCGGTAGGGCTCCGAATCGGATTCGGCTTTACCGGATCCGATTCGGAGCCCTGTTTCCCGACCGATTCGTACGTGCGTCCGGGCGAGCGAGTACGATGCGAAAACTCCGACCGACTCGTACGCGAAAGCCGACCGCTCCGACCGACTCGCTCGGACACGCCTCGCACCGCGCAATGGAGACGTTCCCCGGCCGGGCAAGTACGATGCGCGCCGCGAGCAGTCCGACCGACTCGCGCCGTCCGGCTCGAAGGAGCAGTCGGAGCCGTACTTTGGGGGTCCGTGTCGGACCCCCCTGTACCCGTAGCCACGTGAGTCGCACACAGGGGGGACCCATGGGTCCCCCCTACCTGTGCGTGTACCCCGCGAGTCGCTTCGCCGCGTACACGCTGTAGGGGGCGCCCCTGTTCGCCTCGCACCCATTGAGTCAATGGGAGCCCGCGTACGCGTTGTACGACAGGCTCCCATTGACTTCAATGGGAGTCCGATCGAATCGAGTCCGATGGCATACATGCGCATCGTACTCGTTCGGTCGGGCTGCTAGGGTCCGATTCGGTCGGAAATCTCTCCGAGTCCGGCTCGGTCGGAGAGATTTCCGGCCCGAATCGGAATTGGCCCCACAGTGTTTAAATGCATGGTTATATCTGTATCAATGAGGGCCATGTTTGTTGAACGCCACATTTTAATACAACCGAGAGCTCGCTTGAACAACAGTGAGCCTTCGGAGACAATTTTAAAGGACTGACATGCCTATACCTTTGCATTCTGGGACTTGTAGTCTGTTTATGGTGCTGCTGTACTGAGGAAGAATGGCACTATGAGTGTGACTGTTAGTAGAATGTACATTGTTATCTCAAAGTCTGTTATAAAGTTGTGTGGTTATACTGAATAAGCAGCTACCTATATCATTATCATATGCAATGTCTTTATTGATGTCATAACTACACTTTCAACAATTGCTTTCTTAACCTTCTTGATTTCTCAAATTTGCTTGAAAATGCACAATTTGCCCACTCTTTTTTCAAAATGTTCTCTGGGGGGAAAGCCCCCCCCCCCGACCTTCTTTATGACGGTCGTGCTCGCTTACTATGCTCACTCACTACAGGTCACTCATCACAATCTTTTACATCCCATCACTTTCAAATATCACCAGCTGCCACTGGACACAAATCCCACCAATGACCTACCAGCTGAAAACCCACACCAAAGAATGTATCTCCATTTTGTAAACCATGAAAATACGTAGCAAGAATTTCAGTTGAAATGAAAGGGAAACGTGTCTGTGGTAAGAGACCCCTCGGAGAGCTCTGCAGTTAAGCTGAAATACGCCTGTTTATCTATCAAGTGGCCCAATGCTATTTATGACACCTTCACTCAGTGCTGCTTTGTAGATTCTCGTAAGTACTGGTCTGTAAGCCCCTCTATGCAGGACACTGCTGGTTGAAAAGCCAAGACCAGATGAAGATGGGACATGGGATTAGGGCACTTCAAAAATGACACCTCTGTCAGGCCGGACTGGAAAACAAAATCAGACCTGCCAAAGATGTGCAAACGAACCGTACACTGCCGGAAGCCGTGACTAGTAAGGGTCCATGGGGATGTTCTTAAATCATGGGAAAACATTCTGTTCTGAAGGTAGCATCCCATACCAGAGAGTCTGCAGAGCGGCCAGTCTGGCCTGACCTTTCAATCAACGTCCAACCGTCTCCCTTAACTTACACTTTCCAACCCAGTACATTTCCAGGTGTATTTCTTTGATTCGTGGGATCGGCCATCTTCTTATTAGCTCATAGATACTGGGACCAATCAGTCGCGAAGGCGAACAGTGGGATGGTACATTTCTAACACACCAACAGCTAATTTTACTTTCTTAAATGCGACATCTGAGCACCAGCATTCCAAAGCATAACATTTTGTTCTGCAGAATTTCTGTCTCCCGAACCAACTCCGCGCCGTCCCAAATCCAAACAACGGGGCATATTTACGTTCCCTGGCGCATCCCTGCATATCAGCAGGGATGCGCCAGGGAAAATGCGTCACGCAAGTTTACCCTTGCGCCACGTCCGATGCGCCGCATTTACAATGCGGCGCATCGTGGCGCAAGGATAAGCAGATGCGTGACGCATCTGCCGGCGGAAGGTTGGCGCAGTGCTGAAGTAGTGTCGCAAGCGCGACGCAACTCCAGCACTGTTCCAACCTTCCCTATCCCTAACATGGTGCGTCAATCCTTACGCCTGCTTGAAGCAGGCGTAAGGATTTGACGCACCAGCGTCGGAAAAGTGACTGCGTGAAATCTTGTAGATTTCACTGCGTCACTTTTCCGAGGCGTTCCTGCGCCGGAACGCCCCCCCCTGTGTCGGTACGCCCACATGAAACCTGACGCAGGTTTCATGTGGCGCAGGGGTTTACTACGTGACGCATCTCCCTAGATGCGTCACGTTGTAAATATAGCGCAACGCGGCGCATGGTTTGCGTCGCCGCTGCGTTACATGCGTGACGGAACGGCGGCGCAAAAGTGGCGCAAGGGGCTTGTAAATATGCCTCTACATACCTCTGCCAGTCCGGACTTTACCACCCGCTTTTCATGCCTATCCCACATATATTTTGGTGTTGGTTCCATATTTGACTCCTAGGTCATGAATTGTCAATTTCGACACAGAAAGAGGACTCCAGAGTTTATTTATCAACTACAGTGAAGCAGGAGGGAGCTAACAGAGGAGTACTGCTATGCTCGGCCGGATGGGCTCATTGTTACATATGTAGGTGTAGTTTAAGAGGTCTTGAGCGTTGAGCATGTGGTGCTGGCCGAGGAGCATCAGTTGTTGAATACGCTGGTGCAGATCATGGTGAAAACACTGGAGAGTATGCTGGAGAGAAATCATGAGTGCCCAGATGGCCAGTCATATGAACATGGAGGAACAGGACCTGGTGCTTCCACAGTTGAATACGTGGACACAAGGGTGACCATTGCAGAACATGAGGGCGTACTCCGAGGGACACCTCCCACTGAAAAGACCAGGCTAGAGCCTGTACGATCCACTGTGGCATATACCGTGGGCAAAGGTTCATGGCCAACTATTTCTGCATAGAGGTGTTGCTCTTCAGCCACTGGCTTTGGCTCCAATGGTAGCGGGGAGTGCAAGGGCAACAATGTTTTTGCATGTCCATAATCCTGGTGTGAAACAAAAAAAGTAAATTAAGGCCTTGTGTTTTTTCAAATTACATCAAAGGGTAGGTAGGGGTAGGTAGGCGTACAACATGCATTCTATAAATCAGCTTGACCTACAGAGAAAGATATGCTGCTCAGAATGCAACAGAAAGGTACCTTCTGGATGCACAACTGTTGCAAAGTCTTGGGCACAATGCAAGAGCAATATTGCCCGGGTTCCTTCCACTCTGAGGATTAAAATGGGCCTGAGGCTTACTTCCTGTTCAGAGATCCAATGACTATATGGAGGTGGCACATGTTCTATCACATGATAAGAAGGAAGGCCTGGAAGGAATAGGAAAAGACAAAGATGACAGGACTAGAAGAAAGGCAAGGATGAGCCAGACTAAGAAAGTAACACAAATAAGTAAGACGAAGGACTAAAGGAAGAACCGAGGCCAGAAGGCTAAGTAGCATAGGTTAAAAAAACACACACATTAAAGTTGCCACGGGTGAGGCGGCATAAGATTTGGAGCTGGAGCATAAAATGGCATTTCAGAAGAGGTAGGCGGGTGGCGTGAGGGATAAGTCAAAAGCATTTATAGATCATGAAGCTAAGAACTTCCTGGGATGAACCAGTAACAAACCAATAATGTCATAATGCCAGGGAAGGAAGCCAGCAGTGCTTTGGAAATGGTGATTTCATCTGATTAACTGTAATATATCAAAGTCAGGTGTGAAGCCAATCAATTTTCAGGGTGGCTGGAACTGGTCAGCAACGAGACAGCATAGGTACGGAGCAAAGCAACTGTCCAGGAGCAAAGGGACAGATCAGTAAACAGCATCAACAAATTAGATCCAATTTAAGCCAGTCACCTTTGAGGCACACTGCCCCTTTTGGGGGTGTTGGACCGCCATATAGTTGGAGGCAGGCTTGATGGATTATGAATTCCATTTGTTTTATACCTTACAGCAGGGAATACACTCACTTGACCAGAGAGAGGAGATTTGATTCGCATTCACATGATATAAATGTGCATGGTCACGCCACATGAGTCACCTCTTTTCTTCACTATGCCATCCACTGTGGGCAGGCTTGATGAAGCATCATACACTTCAATCTGTTACAGCTTCAGTGGCAAAAGGCTGGATGGATCATGATCTTATGTCATTCAAGTGGATAAGAATCAGGGATTTATCTAGAGATTGGTGGACCACCATCCTGACTCTGGTGCAAGGCAGTTGAGTGTGTGCCATATTTAATGACCCCCCCAAAGTCAGCAGGGGACATTTTGCTCATACAGCTTCCACTGACTAACAGAAGGACTTTCAGTAAAACTGCAATGTCAGCCGGCCACCATGTCTTGACAGCCACCTGTAAATTATTTTGGTTTGGCAGAAGCAAACCCTAAAGTGGGGAATTATTTCTACAAATTGGAAAAAATGGCACTAACATGCAGGGAATTTTCCCCTGCCTGTGGGGAATTGATGATTTTCCGTGGGTCCACAACGCCACTAATGGCAAACACAAAGAGGGGAATCTTTGTGAGGAGGCCCTCTCAAAGAAGAGTAGGCCACCTGATGCAGTAAAACTTGCAACACAATAAAGGATGAGCCACCAGAAATGATTGACAGCAGGTGGAACCATTGACTGGTGGCCAGTCAGCTGATACTTCACCTCTAAATGGAGCGGGAAAAACTTGGGACTGGCGGGGAGGGAGACCTTCTGATTTACTGCAGGTTTCATGCTCTCCCAGACCCTTATATAGCCCCTTGGTGTGCCATGACTCCCTCCTGTCACTTTAGGACCAGGATAGGAGGAAAACCGATGAGTTTCCACTATTTTTAAACTAGACCATTCAAGTGGGACAGACTTGATTAATTGTGAATTCTATCTATTTCTGTTGCAAAATGCGGTGAACAAACAAACCATGTGTTCCTTTCCTCTATCTCACTCAATGTGGTGAGGACAGACTTGTCCCCACTGCTTCTAAAACTCTACTGTTCCGGGCCGAACTTAATGGACCATGTGTCCACCCACCCTTTGTCCCTGTTACAAAATGCAATGGGTGTTGAATGGACCATTTTCTTCTGCCGAAATTTGACTGAGTGAATGACTGACTGGTTAAGAGCACGCTACCTGACCCCAGTCTGAAGAACTGCCAGCCATAGAAGTTTTCAGCTTTTTCCAGGAAATTTAGCAAGGCAGTTTCAGTCCCATGACGTGTCCTAATCTAATTGGCTCAGAGACGGTATTTGGCTGGAGTCTAGAAAAGGCTGAAGTTGTTGACAATTGGCTTTTTCAAGCAGATTAGGTAGAATAGGAGCTAGGGACTGATAGAAAGGTGGATACGTTGGACGTTGAAAGACTGGCCCTTTTAGGAAAGGGATTTACTAAAAGGTCTTCCAAAATGCCAGGTGGATACGCTTCAGGGATAGACAAACTGACTAAATTACAAATGTGATAGTATTAAAATTGAACTCTGTAGAATTTCGGAAGAGCTTGTTACTGGTCATGGAAGGTGCCTCCAAAGGAGATGACCGTGTATCCATCTGGGACACTGAACTACGATTTTTATATTTTGCTTTGAAGGACGCAACAAAAGGTTATTACCGTGAAATATTTGAGGCAGCAAAGACCGTTTTAAAGACTGCAATTAGCTGTATCTAGGTCTACTGATTTTATAGGCACAAAATATGAGGGAAACACGTAAAACACTAACATATTTTATTAAAATTAATATACTTTGCATATTCTCTAAGAGTCAATTAAATAGAATACTTACTTCATGTGAAAGCGACGAAACTACATGACTGGTACCTAAGAAGAAGGGGCAGAAAGAAAAGAAAGGCTTGAAGTTGACATTCTAAATCCTGCTCTGCAGGAAATTATTAAATACAGCACATTCCAGAGTTACACATCCTATTAAAATGGACATCATAGTCGAGGTACTCACAGTGGTTTGTGATCTTACAATATGCATTTCGGTTAAACCTATTTCTACATATCCTAATGTACACTTTGCTCTCGTTTATCATCGTCATACTCTGATGTGCAGGAATCGCTTACATGTGTTTTGATGATGTTAATATACATTGCAGCCCTTGGTCTGTATTTGTGCATTTTGAGTGCTTTCACTTAGTTGTAGGCCTTAATATGAGGCCTTAAATGGGCGTGCTTAGTCAGCATAAACTCTTGCCTTGCTTCTGCTTATTTTCATGTGTTTACAAGATGGCTCCCATTATGCAGCAGCTGCACTTACAAGGTAGGACTTTGCTGCAGAATGGCCTTGCTAAAAACACACAGTTTAGCTAAACATGTTCACTGAATGTAGCATCTACTAATGGTTTTAAATGTTTTAGTCAAAACAGTGTTGTCATCCAAAAGGTGCTATTTGTCCAAAAACGGGATCCAAGTTGGGAATGATACTCTGATATGTATGTATGTATGCATGTATGTGTGTGGTATTTCCATAGTGCAAACCTAGCCAAAAGGCAGTGAAGCACTGTACACGGTCAAAGTCTAAAATAAAGTCAATGAGTGATAAAAGAGGTAGCTGGTTTGTGGACTACTAAGGCATTGTGAATGCATTCTTGAAAGGGGTCTGTCTTCAGCTCTTTCCTAAATGGAGCAGATGTGATCATATATTTTCACTTCCTGTATGAGACATGCTGCAACGTTTAGGATGCTCTTACGGGGTGCCAGTGTGGAGTCTGGTAAGTCTCAGTGTGGTGTCTGAGAGGCAATGGAGAATGGGTACCACCATCCGGCCAGATGCAAGAGTTCGAGGGCTTGTACAGGAGGTCTCAAGTTGCTTCTGGGAGAAACAGTTTCACTTTCTTTAGAATAGGGAATTGGTGCCAGGCCATCTTTGTTTTTTGGGCAATGTGTTCCTTGAGGCCGAGGCTAGTATACATGGCATTCAGTTGGGTTTTGAAACCATCAATATTCATGTGTTTTAGCCAGTTTCTACTTTCTTGTTTGGAAGTCTTTGCTGGGTTGAGCATAAGGTAGGCATTGAAAATCCAGGTCTGGATGACGTTCAGGGAGTGTTTAAGGCGTAGGATGTCTGGAGCAGAGGAGAGTTTCAGGTAGAGCTGTATGATATCAGTAGTACCACCACCAGAGTCTTTGAATATAAAGGATAATAAAGTAGAAATACCTAAGAACATGCACTTTTCCCCCTAATGCACAGTTAACATGAAGGGAACTCCCTCAAACGGGGAGAAATCGAATTCATTATAGGGGCAGACAACAGTATAAACTACTGAGGTTGTTTATTCTTGTATAGGCATGATACAGAGGACACTACTAGATATTTTTGTATCAAATACACTCCTATAGATCCTCCTGAGCAACATGATCCTAATAGGTACGTTGAGGCGTCCCTATTTCCTCGAATAAATGTATATGGACAGATATGGCCAGTGTTAGCCACAAAGGATGGGTTTTACCAGTCTTTAGGCTCTGCAATCATGCTCAAACCCTCTAAGCCAGGTAACACTGCTGTCCTACACCATACGCTATTATAGGAAGCACATTTTCAAGTTAAATCATTTCAGAATAATGTAGATTTACATATAAAATGACTCTATTTCAAAAGATTAAAAACAGAAACTTTACTCTTTGCCCAATGATCCTTCAATTATCATACGACAGGCAGATAAGGGTGGGAATGTCGTCATTTTTAACTTTTAGATGTATAGTTAAGAAGCTGTACAAAAATTATCTGTGGTTACAGATTATCTGAAGGCCAGGACAAAAAATCTTTCAAAACTATTAAAAAATTGGTTGGAGAGGTCTGTATTAGACGCAGAAAAATACAGATATCTGTTCATAAAAAACCCTGTAATTCCTGTGAACTATTTCTTACCACCAAAAATACATAAAGGGGGTGAATGCCCAGCGGGATGTCACATTATTGCAGAAATAGGTTTATGCAAACAGTCCGTATCTGAATATATTGAGATTTTTCTGGCACCCATAGTGAGCAATCTTCCTTCCTATCAAAGATGTAAAAGATTTGTTAAAGAAAGTCTATGATATTCATTAGGAGGCAAGTTTGGGCTGGTCTCCATGAATGTAAAAATTCTGTATATGGTAATAGAACATGTAGATGGACTGGCTGCACAGAAATACTTATTTTCGTTTGAGTCTGCTGGACATTCACAACATACTAAGATGATTTTGGAAATTACAGAGTTTGTCTTAAAAATATCTATTTGTTGTATCAAAAAAGAAGTCCCATTCAAGTCTGTGGAACTGGTATGGATGCCTGGTTTTGTCCCTCTTACTCCAGGGGCGTAACACAGGCCCCCGCAGCCCCGTGGTGCGGGGGGCCCCCAAGCTCCAGGGGGCCCCCTCAGCACAGCACTCTGGCTGCAGAGCTCCTGATTGAGCCCGGAGGGGGCCCCTCCGCGTGCCTTGCAGGGTCGAGCCGCGACCTGTTGTATCCTTTTCTATGGACTCCTGAACACCCTCGATTTACCATTGGTTTATTCTTGTGCCAATCCCAAATGCTGGCTTTCTATTGGTCAATTGCTCGCACTTATCCCTCCTTTGGATGCTTCTTTCAAAGATGGCGATTTCACTAAGTGATTGTTTTTGTTGTCCATCACAGCTTCCTCCTTGCACAGCCTGCGATGGCCCCTCCTCCCCTCTGGGCATTGAAGCTCTGCAGAGCAACACTGACTAAACAATCACACTGGCTAGTTATTTCTGGAGGGCTCCGGCGATGTTTCAGGATAGAAGCTTTGATTCATGTGCATGCATGCTTTACAGTTTCCAACTACATCCAAGCCCTTCTGCTGCCTCAGCACCCTCTTCACCTCATCCCGGGGATGCAGCTCGGGGTAGCAGCGGCTCGTGTGATCAGATCTCTCTTTGCACCCAAGCGTCGGGCAGAAACATGTTTACATCCAGACCCCGACATCTATAGGCCTCCGTTTAAAGTCATAAATTAGCCCTATTCAAGGGGGCATGATAGGCAGCCGGGCGGGGCACGGGGTAGGCCGTTTTCCTTTATGAATAATCCATGTGATGCGCAGCGTGTAAATGAAACACATCACATTCTAAAAGTGATTTACAGCTGTGGTCGGTATGAGGAAAAAAGAGTTACGAACAGAGAAGGGGCAGAAATCTGGGGTTGCTTTCAATTATTTCAGACCTTGTCCGCGCCGTTTCTGATAATTGGAGAGGCCCTTTTTTTGCACAGCTGTACCTGCTGGTTCGTGCCTTCGTGTGCTGTCTTTGACGGTTTCAGTTAGGAGGGAGGGTAAAACTTTGACCCAATTATCTAGACATTGGCAGCTTTTCTTCCTATTCCAGCAAGCAGCTGAAGTGGTGGGCACCGAGCAAGGCACGCGAGGCACCGCTGCTTTGAATGTTACCCAAAGGAGGTGAATAAATGAAGCAGATTTTTAAGCATATTTTTGTTTCTTACAAAATGTGCATATTTTGCATTCATTACTATTGAGCAGAGTATTTTCAGATAGTGAATATGAATCACCTAAGAAAGGAATCCGAGTAGTGAAGAATGTTGAAATGTGTTTTTTTTTGGTGGGGCGTGGAGGGAGTTGTTACTGCCACTCGCACATTGCAATCATCGTTTGGTGTCATGCAATTGTTTCTTCTAGCGTACTGGGTGATTCCTTTCTCCACATTGCATCGAAATCATTGGGCATGCAGCGTTGTGTGGCATACATTATTTACATATTATACAGCCGAAGGATTACTGTTTGCCGTGTGATAGGCGCTGCACAAAAACAAAGATGCTTGCCACAAAAAGAGCACACCTTTAGACTCTGTGTTACAGACCCTGTTGCTGGTTTCACCATGGCGTGCCACTGGGTCAAAAGATAGTAGGGACTGGAGTATTGTTAAAGAATGGCAGCGGCAGGCAGTGCGTGCTTTATATAAATCCCGGGGCCCACGCTCTGCACAGTGATACATTTATTGTGCCTGGCGTCAGTCTAAGGGAACTTAGAATTACAGTCTGCAGAATGCATTTGTTTGGATTCTAACGAGATGTTTTTAGGTAACCATGTATTTTTTTGAAATGTGTCAACTTTCTGAACATCCAAAGCCCTTACCGGTATCTAGATAGGTCTCCACCACATATTGTGTGTGTTTGAGCGTGAGTATTGGCGGTTCTTCATTTAATTAGCTTCTTTATAGCGCCTCGTGGCCATAACAAAGCAGTGCAGCATTGTCTCAGGACGAAGTGTCTGAAGGAATACATGAGCTCCGTTCTGTCCTAATGGATATTTCAGAGGTGACCCACAGAGCAGCCGTCAGCCCGGATTACTTCAAGAATGTCCGTCTTCCATTCTGCAGCGCCAACAAACTTGCTTATTTTAATTGTCGGGTGTTTTGTAAAGCACCTTGTGCCATTGCATAGCTACTTCAGAGCACTGAAAAATCAAGAGAAGCAAAACTAAATCCCAGAACACAACCTGGTGGAATCAAGCCTAATGAGAGTTTGAGGAGTTTCCATAGTAGGCCTGCATGAAAATAAATGACTAGGCAAATCCAAGGGTTTATTTTTACTAATATTGGTGAGGGCGCTCATGTTGTACAATACCATTTTTGGCTGCTCTCGTGGGCCTTTTTAGTCATTATTACTATTCATTTTAATTTAGTAATGTTATTGCCCCATCTTGTCCTGCTTTTCTACGCATCCCAGTATCCTCTCTATAACGCTTCAAAGTCCATAGAGCATCTGAATGCCGGAGTGAGAGACTGTATATCATAAAGGTATGAAGTGGTGCAAAAAACCTAGCAAATACTTCACAGTTTACACAAATGAGGGACTGGAAAAAACAATATTTGGAGTTGCACTGTATCATTTACCAGGGAGATGATAATTTTCACATACATGCTATTTAGCACCATTTTAGATTTGAAAGGGTGTGTCTTTTAGCCCAGTTTCTTTTTGCAACAGACAATGCTGTATGGAGCCAACAACAATAAGAGTATTTTGTGTGTTTCTAAAAATTAGCACAATTTGTTTAATTTATACAATCCACCCCTCTTTGGTCCAAACAAAGGTTTTGCACTAGTGCATAAAATGTAACAAACTGAAATTGTCCTATTTATCTGTGTGTGCAGAAGAAGCAGAGCAAGGGTACCTTTCACCACCTTTCAAACGTGAAAGATGCATCTAAGTTTGAGGTAAAATCAGTTTCTTCCATTTCTGATTAGATACTCGCCAAAATGTGTTTGGCCCTATCTGCTAAAAGCAAAAAATGGTAGAAAATATATTGAATATGATTTTGTACAAACTCAATGATTACATAGTGCGGCACCAACTGCAGAATGTGTTTATTTGCTAGTAAGTAAATGAATGCCACTGAGTGAAGGCAAAATATTTGAAATGCATATATCATTCAGAACACCTTGAATTAAAATAGTATATCATAACATTACATAACATGTGTATTTGGAAAGCACATGTTCACCCAAGGGTATCTTGGCGCTGTTACTGTTACCCAACTCAATGGTACTCCTTTTATGGACCTCAGAAGGATGAAAGGAACACGATCATTAAACAGGGAGCCTTGTTCAGAAGCTCCTTTTTCGGTTGAGTCTAGCCAGCGCACATGCGCTGCTCTCCGAGGCATGTTGTATCCACTTCTATGGGCTTTGACCTCACAATCGCTGCCTATTGGTTAAAATGTGTGTCCTTCTGAAATCCTTTTTCCTCTAATTTTTGTGTGGCCATATGTCCCACCTTCTCGTGTCTTACTCCTCCCCTGGAGTATTGGCTTAGAACGGTATCCTTTCTCTGATGGCTTTATCCTTTGTTTGTGCACTCTTTGCAGCTTGTATGTTGACTTTTTAAACACGGCTGCCGCCCACCTTTTTTTTCTATTTATTAATTTTGTAGCATTCACTGCACATCATGCTTTAGCTTCACATGTTTAAGCTAAAGCATGACGTGCTGCAAATGCTACAAAAGTAAATAAATAGAAAAGAAAGGCGGGCAACCACCATTACATTATTGCTGGCTTTGCAGCTTGTACGTCAGCTCTAGCTTTAAACATGGCGGCCGCCTGCCTTTCCTTCCTATATATTTACTTTTGTAACATTCGCGGCACGCCACGCTTTAGCTTTAAACAGGTGAAGTTAAAACACGGCGTGCCGCAAATGCTACAAAAGTAAATACATTGAAAAGAAAGGCAGGCGGCCGCCATGCTTAAAGCAAAAGCCAACATACAAGCTGCAAACATTGCCGGCTTTGGAGCTTCTACATCGGCTTTAGCTTTAAACATGGTGGCTGCCTGCCTTTCTTTTCAATTTATTTTAGTACAATTTGCAGTAGGCCACGCTTTAGCTTTAAACATGTGCAAAAACAACAATTGATGGACAGAATGCAGAACAATGTCATACATTCACCCCAGTACAGAGATCTGGGCCTAAATCCATCGTTTTTTTGCTCACCATGCCATTCCAGTTTGAACCCAGCCATATGCAAATCAGTCTTGGCCCTGTGCCTCATGGGAACAGTCCAGACCGAACTGCCTGGCCAGGTCCTCCCTGGACTGGAAACAAGCATCCTAGGACCGGTTTCGGGGTTTCACCCCTCAACAGCCAGGATAGCTTGACTCCAGTGACATGGAGAGCACGGGACCCACGTCTGGGCATACCCGTCCCACTCAGGGTGACAAATGCAAAAACAACAATTGATGGACAGAATGCAGAACAATGTCATACATTCACCCCAGTACAGAGATCTGGGCCTAAATCCATCTTTTTTTGCTCACCATGCCATTCCAGTTTGAACCCAGCCATATGCAAATCAGTCTTGACCCTGTGCCCAATGGGAACAGTCCAGCCCAAACTGCCAGGCCAGGACCTCCCTGGACTGGAAACAAGCATCCTAGGACCGGTTTCGGGGTTTCACCCCTCATCAGCCAGGATAGCTTTGACTCCAGTGGCATGGAGAGCACGGGACCCACGTCTGAGCATACCCGTCCCACTCAGGGTGACAAACGCAATAGGTCTCGCATTTGTGAAATTTTAAGATATTGGCATTGTAAATGACAATGCCTTTTATTTATATGTTTTCAAAACCAACACATAGATAAAGATTTGTCATTTACAATACCAGTAGCTCAAAGTCTCGCAAATGCGAGACCTATTACATTGCAAATGCTTGTTTAGGACTTGTGCCCTGCATTGGGTACACTTGTGTCTAATGGACACAATGTTACATCGGCGTACCCCAGGGACAGCAAGTTAGTCCACTCTACGGGGGATGATGCTGTTGATACAATGGCGGATGCATCTGGGGAGCGACGTCCCTCTTCCTCTGGTCCTCCGGGGTTGCCCTCCCTCTCGTTCTTTGGTTGCGGCATTGAGTGATGGGGCTGATGTGTATGTAATTGGAGGGGTGGGACCTGCTGTCCAATAGTTCACTCACTGTAGCCATGTTAATTACCAGTCTTGCTGTGTATTTTTATGGTTGTGGATTTCTGTGCAGATGGGACTGTATTGCTTCAACTGTCCACCTGCTGTGGCTTTGCTATCCATTATTGCGTACATAAATTCTGTTGGGTGTAGTTTGATTGGTGCCGATTCTGTACACTTCAATAAAAAAATTACCAAAAAGTTAGTCCACTCTACACTGAGCCGAGACCAGAGGATGTGTCTGGTGTCTGTTGGGATCCGCTCAGTAGTTGGAACTGGCCTTTGGTTACCAGGTGCCGTGTGTGATTACACTAGCCTCTACGGTCCTTACGATAACCTCTTGTTGGTGAGGTATGAATTCAATCATCGTAAAGAAAAAGTCTGTATTACTTTATGGAGCGTGCAGCTAGTTAGAAAGCAACAAAGCTTTACATTACCAGGAGGCGGTAAAGTCTGTGTGGTACATTGTCTGCTTGAAGCTTAGCCCAGACGTGAGTCAGTGTGCGTCTCGTGCACTCTACTCCTCATAGCTTCCGGAACGTGATATAACTTTGTGTACTGCATCCCGAGCGAGTGAGCGAGCATTGCCGTTCTTATGGTGCAGACTCTGCACTAGACTGAGTCGTGGCTGAAGCTTTCAGTTTGCAATGTGTGTAAAAAAAAAAAAAGCCCGGCAGGGAGTGGTGTGCGCGCGCGTGCTGCTGATCTGCATGGAAGGAACAAGCCCGGGAGTGGTGCGTGCGTGCACGCGCAGTCTGCTCTTTTTGGAAGCACACACTCGTGCTTGTGGCGTGCCCCTGCTCGCTCCCGCAAGGTGGATGCCGCCACAAGCACGAGTGTGTGCTTTCAAAAAGAGCAGAGCGACGGCTAAAGGTCCTCCTACGCAGCGCATGCGCAGGCGAGACCTAAAAACAATTGATGGACAGAATGCAGAACAATGTCATACATTCACCCCAGTGCACAGATCTGGGCCTAAATCCATCGTTTTTTTGCTCACCATGCCATTCCAGTTTGAACCCAGCCATATGCAAATCAGTCTTGACCCTGTGCCCAATGGGAACAGTCGAGCCCGAACTGCCAGGCCAGGTCCTCCCTGGACTGGAAACAAGCATGCTAGGACCGGTTTCGGGGCTTCACCCCTCATCAGCCAGGACAGCTTGACTCCAGTGGCATGGAGAGCACGAGACCCACGTCTGGGCATACCCGTCCCACTCAGGGTGACAAATGCAAAAACAACAATTGATGGACAGAATGCAGAACAATGTCATACATTCACCCCAGTACAGAGATCTGGGCCTAAATCCATCGTTTTTTTGCTCACCATGCCATTCCAGTTTGAACCCAGCCATATGCAAATCATGTTTGAATCATTCAGCATTCCGTCCATCATTTGTTGCAGTTACACTTTTTGCCCTAAGTGGGACGGGTATGCCCAGACGTGGGTCCCTTGCTCACTGTGCCACTGGATTCAAGCTAGCCTGGCTGATGAAGGGTGACGTACCCCAAAACCGGTCCCAGGATGCTTGTTTCCGGTCCAGGGAGGACCTGGCCTGGCAGTTCGGTCTGGACTGTTCCCATGAGGCACAGGGTCAAGACTGATTTGCATATGACTGGGTCCAAACTGGGGTGGCGTAGTGGGCAAAAGAACGATGGATTTAACCCAGATCTCTTGACTGGGGGAGAATGTTTGAATCATTCAGCATTCCGTCCATAATTTTTGCAGTTACACTTTTTGCCCTAAGTGGGAAGGGTATGCCCAGACGTGGGTCCCTTGCTCACTGTGCCACTGGATTCAAGCTAGCCTGGCTGATGAAGGGTGACATACCCCGCAACCGGTCCCAGGATGCTTGTTTCCGGTCCAGGGAGGACCTGGCCTGGCAGTTCGGTCTGGACTGTTCCCATGAGGCACAGGGTCAAGACTGATTTGCATATGGCTGGGTCCAAACTGGGGTGGCGTAGTGGGCAAAAGAATGATGGATTTAACCCAGATCTCTTGACTGGGGGAGAATGTTTGAATCATTCAGCATTCCTTCCATCATTTGTTGCAGTTACACTTTTTGCCCTAAGTGGGACGGGTATGCCCAGACGTGGGTCCCTTGCTCACTGTGCCACTGGATTCAAGCTAGCCTGGCTGATGAAGGGTGACATACCCCGAAACCGGTCCCAGGATGCTTGTTTCCGGTCCAGGGAGGACCTGGCCTGGCAGTTCGGTCTGGACTGTTCCCATGAGGCACAGGGTCAAGACTGATTTGCATATGGCTGGGTCCAAACTGGGGTGGCGTAGTGGGCAAAAGAACGATGGATGTAACCCAGATCTCTTGACTGGGGGTGAATGTTTGAATCATTCAGCATTCCGTCCATCCTTTGTTGCAGTTACACTTTTTGCCCTAAGTGGGACGGGTATGCCCAGACGTGGGTCCCTTGCTCACTGTGCCACTGGATTCAAGCTAGCCTGGCTGATGAAGGGTGACATACCCCGAAACCGGTCCCAGGATGCTTGTTTCCGGTCCAGGGAGGACCTGGCCTGGCAGTTCGGTCTGGACTGTTCCCATGAGGCACAGGGTCAAGACTGATTTGCATATGGCTGGGTCCAAACTGGGGTGGCGTAGTGGGCAAAAGAACGATGGATTTAACCCAGATCTCTTGACTGGGGGAGAATGTTTGAATCATTCAGCATTCCGTCCATCATTTGTTGCAGTTACACTTTTTGCCCTAAGTGGGACGGGTATGCCCAGACGTGGGTCCCTTGCTCACTGTGCCACTAGATTCAAGCTAGCCTGGCTGATGAAGGGTGACATACCCCGAAACTGGTCCCAGGATGCTTGTTTCCGGTCCAGGGAGGACCTGGCCTGGCAGTTCGGTCTGGACTGTTCCCGTGAGGCACAGGGTCAAGACTGATTTGCATATGGCTGGGTCCAAACTGGGGTGGGGTAGTGTGCAAAAGAACGATGGATTTAACCCAGATCTCTTGACTGCGGGAGAATGTTTGAATCATTCAGCATTCCGTCCATCATTTGTTGCAGTTACACTTTTTGCCCTAAGTGGGACGGGTATGCCCAGACGCGGGTCCCTTGCTCACTGTGCCACTGGATTCAAGCTAGCCTGGCTGATGAAGGGTGACATACCCCAAAACCGGTCCCAGGATGCTTGTTTCCGGTCCAGGGAGGACCTGGCCTGGCAGTTCGGTCTGGACTGTTCCCATGAGGCACAGGGTCAAGACTGATTTGCATATGGCTGGGTCCAAACTGGAGTGGCGTAGTGGGCAAAAGAACAATGGATTTAACCCAGATCTCTTGACCGGGGGAGAATGTTTGAATCATTCAGCATTCCGTCCATCATTTGTTGCAGTTACACTTTTTGCCCTAAGTGGGACGGGTATGCCCAGACGTGGGTCCCTTGCTCACTGTGCCACTGGATTCAAGCTAGCCTGGCTGATGAAGGGTGACATACCCCGAAACCGGTCCCAGGATGCTTGTTTCCGGTCCAGGGAGGACCTGGCCTGGCAATTCGGTCTGGACTGTTCCCATGAGGCACAGGGTCAAGACTGATTTGCATATGGCTGGGTCCAAACTGGGGTGGCGTAGTGGGCAAAAGAACGATGGATTTAACACAGATCTCTTGACTGGGGGAGAATGTTTGAATCATTCAGCATTCCGTCCATCATTTGTTGCAGTTACACTTTTTGCCCTAAGTGGGACGGGTATGCCCAAACGTGGGTCCCTTGCTCACTGTGCCACTGGATTCAAGCTAAGTGATACCAAAGGGGATGATGGACGGAGCGTTAGAGCAAATCAAACACTCACCCCCAGTCAACTGATCTGGGTTTAATCCATCATCATTCTTTAGCTCACTTCCACCACCCCAGTTCAGACATGGCCATATGCAAATCAGTCTGACTCCTGTGCCTCATGGGAACAGTCCAGCCCGAACTGCCAAGCCATGTCTTCCTGGACCGGAAACAAGCATCCTGGGACCGGTTTCGGGTTCAAAACCTCATCAGCCAGGCTATCTTGAATCCAGTGGCAAAGTGAGCAAGGGACCCACGTCTGGGCATACCCTGCCAACTTAGGGCGAACAAAGCGATACCAAAGGGGATGATGGACGGAGCGTTAGAGCAAATCAAACACTCACCCCCAGTCAACTGATCTGGGTTTAATCCATCATCATTCTTTAGCTCACTTCCACCACCCCAGTTCAGACATGGCCATATGCAAATCAGTCTGACTCTGTGCCTCATGGGAACAGTCCAGCCCGAACTGCCAAGCCATGTCTTCTCTGGACCGGAAACAAGCATCCTGGGACCGGCTTCGGGTTCAAAACCGGTCCCAGGATGCTTGTTTCCGGTCCAGGGAGGACCTGGCCTGGCAATTCGGTCTGGACTGTTCCCATGAGGCACAGGGTCAAGACTGATTTGCATATGGCTGGGTCCAAACTGGGGTGGCGTAGTGGGCAAAAGAACGATGGATGTAACCCAGATCTCTTGACTGGGGGAGAATGTTTGAATCATTCAGCATTCCGTCCATCCTTTGTTGCAGTTACACTTTTTGCCCTAAGTGGGACGGGTATGCCCAGACGTGGGTCCCTTGCTCACTGTGCCACTGGATTCAAGCTAGCCTGGCTTATGAAGGGTGACATACCCCGAAACCGGTCCCAGGATGCTTGTTTCCGGTCCAGGGAGTACCTGTCCTGGCAGTTCGGTCTGGACTGTTCCCATGAGGCAAAGGGTCAAGACTGATTTGCATATGGCTGGGTCCAAACTGGGGTGGCGTAGTGGGCAAAAGAACGATGGATTTAACCCAGATCTCTTGACTGGGGGAGAATATTTTAATCATTCAGCATTCCAAACCATCATTTGTTGCAGTTACACTTAGCTTTAAACATGGCGGCCACATGCTTTTTTTTCTATTTATGTACTGTTGACCATTCGTGGCATGCTGCCCTTTAGCTTTAAAGATGTGCAGTTAAAGCGCAGCATGCCACAAATGCTTCAAAGGTAAATAAATAGAAAACAAAGGCGGGGGGCCAGCTGCACATAATATGCTGCATGGCTAAATACTTATAAGGCTCCAAAGGCGAGACCAATTACATTGCAAATGCTTGTTATAGGTTGGTATGAGATGGAGCATCCCAGAAATTAAATCCTACAAGAAGGATATACCAATGTGGTTTTGTGGTTGCGGTATATTGGTAGCATACTAATGATTTGGAAGGGATCGGAGGCAGCCTTGCTCAACAACAATAAGAACATAGAACTGACCACTGAGTATGACAAGACTAAGATTACATTTTTAGATCTTTGACTATATATTAAAGATCAAAAACTCTTAAAGTTGTTCATCTAGAAAGGAAACAGCTAGCAATTTTATTTAACACTACAAGTCTGGACACTCTCAAATTTAGGAAAATAACATTACATTTGGAAAAATGTTGCGATACAAATGAAACTTCAGTGACGATGAATACATTAGAGAAAAACAAAGTTTTTTTAGGAGTTAAAAAACAGGGGATACCCTTTAAGAATATTGAAGAAGTCAGTTAGAAAAGTACAGCTTATCTGTAGCCAGCCGTGCAGCAAAATAAGGTTAGAATTCCAAAAAAAGAATGTGGAACTGAAGCAATAGGATTTGTAACCAAATTCTGTTCTGAAAATGGGAGGATTATATGAGCTGTTAAGTATACCATCAGACATTTCTTTAACTGTAACCCACTGTTTTGTATTTATATGATTATCTTCGGGTGTGAACAACAGTAAATAGGGTCAACCAAACAACCATGAAAAGAAAGATGGAAAAGTACATTAATTCCATAAAAACAGTTATAAACAATATTCGGGATACCTACATCTTGCAGCTAAAAATGTTTGCAACCATTTTTAGGTCGAGCTTCGATCGACCTGTTATATCTCTTCTGTGGGGTTTGGCAAACCCACCGATTGCCATTGGTTCCTATCTGTGGCATTCAAAAATCCTGGCTTGTTATTGGTGCATTTGTGTAAATGCCCCTCCTTTGCCTGCTTAGTTCTGTCCCTGGCGATTTCACTTAGAGAACGTTTTGTTTGGCCATCACACTGTAGAGCGTGTGATGGCCCCTCCTCCTTGTTTTCATTGCTCGGCTAGTTTCATTTGGTAGTGGCTCCAGATGGGTTTTTGTTTCACATTCGCTTGTTTAATTATTCCTTTCCGCCCGTCGCACGGGCACCGTGCTTAATGTTTCAGCACGGTGTCCGGTTTTCTGTTGCACCCTGTTTGCTTTTTAATTTTTAATTTCTGCTGCCAGGGAGCGTCGTGCAGGAACACATAGCTATATGCACGGCGCCGTGCTTTAGGTTTAAACAGGGCGCCCGATTTTCTGTTGCACCCCGTCTGCTTGTTTCTCTTGCCGCGCACAGAGATTGCCGTCTTGATTTGTTTGACTGAATTGAGGCTGCTGACGTACATCAAACCGGTTGGGGTTCTGCCTGAAAAGTGTGTCAGCTGGTGATCCAGCGGGTTACTAGCAACAAGCATTCATATACAAAATACTCACTTGGGCCCATACATTCATAATACGCTAGTAATTTCCGCTGGTGGGCCAGTTGTACTCTTTATCAAAATCCCTGCTACCAATTACTTTTCTGATTGAAGAGTAATGACTTACCAATGGACCCCCTGCTAATTGGGAAGTTTAAAATGAGTGACGTTCAATACAATTCATAACTCCTGAAATAATCACTGAGTCAGGAAGTTTTAAAAAGTTTATCTAAAGATTCAGCAGAGTAAAATACAGAACCACATGATACTTAAATCGTATATCAAGGATGAAGCATAAAAATCAATTATCGATCAATGACAGTCCCTCAGAAAAGGAGAAGATAGAGACAGCAGCGCAACTAAGGTTTGCATTTATAGTTACCTAAAAGTGCGAGAACCAAACCCCTTGGCCAAGGAGTTGGAAAGATAGGTCTCAGGAAGGATGAAGAGCAATAACCTCCGGACCAAGTTCAGGACGGGATAGGTGACCTCTCTATCAACGACGCCTGCGTCGTTCCCCTCTCTGATACTCCGCTTCTCCTCGAATTCTCTCGAATCTTCCTTCTAATGGAATCCACCGCCCCCACCTCAGGACCTCTCTGGACAGCGGTTCAGTCTGCAATCAATCAGCTCGTCGAGCACCAAAGCCTGGTCTGTGCTAGCATCTCTCTTTGAACTCGAACTCCTCTGAACTAACAAATTAACTAATCTATACCTATTATACCCTTCTACGCCCATGTACCTCCCCTTAATGTTGCAGAATTATGGGCCCACTACTTCTGATTGGACGGGGACAGGGGGTTGATCCTCACACCATATTGATTTAATTCAATTTCTTTAAGCCCATTGTTTTAAAATACCGCCCATCACAATTAATACATTTGCTTTATTTCCCACCCGTCTCACGACAAAGTTTATTACAATGTTTATCCAATTGTTTCTTTTCGGTGGGGACATCGTGGGTACAATAATGTTGGCCATCAGGTCACGGCCTTGGACGACGTCCAGGTTGACTTCATCCTCTCTTCTGTGCAGCCTCGCAGGGCGCATGCGCAAACCCATTGTCTCTCGAGTTTTCAGTTCAACCAACCCAGCCCATTTATGAACTAATAAAAGTCAAAGAAGAAGATATTAAAATCACAAAATAAAATAGTTCACTGTATACCCACTCTTTCTATTCTATTCCCATTTAATTATAAATTCTATCCCGCATTAATAGCGTTAAGATATCACGGTTTAATTGCAACATGTAAGCAAGCTGCAGCACGTGAAAACATTAAGCAACCATTTTAATACACACTGCGCAGAAGCGAGAATTTCCCTCCAGGCAAAGAAAGACGTCACACCATGTGATATGGTTGAGACATGCGCAATAGGTTTTCCGCGCTTTAACTGCCATTTTAGATTAGACAAGCGTTATTTGTTAGCTTAAAACACATAGACAAGCTTCCTTCTACTTATGTTTGTGTGTGCATTGATTAGTACAACATTACAAAGATTTAATAAATTAATACTGTGAGAGGATTGCTTCCGAGCAAGTCTCATTTATGAGTCCTTGCTCCATCACTGGTGCAAAAAGTATTTGTAATAAAATGCATGTAATAGATGCTTGTAGTTAAAAACAGCATAAGGAATCTGACCACGCCTTTGTGATCGTGTTTATGCCAGTTATCAGTTATCTATGGAGGCGACAGGGAGCCGGAAAAGCTCCTTCCCAGTCACTTGTGCTCACCGTGAAAATTCACTTCTGAGCAGCCAGAACATTAAGTAAACCCAACACGAAATGTAGAGTGGCGATCTGTCTTGGGGTTACAGCGTGTTTAGGAGCCTGGAAAGCTCCCCAAAGCAGTAAAGATTAGAAAGTGCAGAAGTTGTCCTTGTCGAGTACACGCTAAGCCCAGTGCAATGCCGGAGCCGGTGATCCCGGCGCTGCTGGCCCATTAATGTCTTTGTTGGGGGTCTGGGTGCCGTTCCCGCATGGTATCACTTTTGTAACACGTAATTAAAATGTGTTTTATTACACGATCTAGACAGCCATAAAACTAATGCTGCCGAATTATAAGGTGGCCTTTCAAGCGCAGGAAAACAAACGATATGCCTATGATGACAAAGGACACGGATTTTCCAGCTGCTGCTTGAGAGTAGCACTATATTTACATATAAATCTATTTTTATTACTACAACTGGTTTCTGTTATGTAATTATATTTTCACCCACACCAAGGCTGGACTCTATTGATAAATTCACGCTTCCTCCCAACTCAGCCAAGTTGTAGATAACATAGCTCAGTGGGTAGGATGTGACCTAATCAGATCGGTTTTTGGTTTCCAAGTTATAGGCCTGACTCCAGCGGCAGCAGGCTCATCTTTTTAACCATTTTAGGGAGATAAAATGAGGAGAAAGGGTCTACGCAAACATCCTCAGGCGTGAGGACATAATTTAATCTGTTGCGTGAGTTGCATAAATGGCCAATGTTTACATTGCAATTCATCCATATGTAATCCAGATAGACATTAAAAGTGGGGATGCTGGAATGTTTAGATTACTCTATAAGTGTACAGCACACAAAAACTGCACAAACCGTTCTGCGTGCTGATCTGCTTGTTCATGGATATGCCTTGAATTGGGATAGTTGCCCCTATGATAACTGTGTGGCAGTGACACCCCGTTTGCATTGCACGTCATGTACTGGCCATAGTTCACGAATTCACCGTTGCTCCAATGCCTGCAGTGATATCAGATGGCAATAGCTGCTGTGAATGTAAGGCTTGTCCTACCTACAATGCTAGGGCATCTTTGATGTATTGGTTGAAAGGACCACCAACGCCTCAGGGGCAACACTTCTTAGCATCCAATTGTGTCTTACAACTTTGAGTGTTCTGAGAGTGGCATGTGCTATATATATTACAAACAAAAAGAATCTCTTTGGAAAACAATAAATAAAAGACCACGGAAAAGCCAAGCTAACACAAGCGTCCACTCCATGTAAAAAAAAAAAAAATGCATGCCAGAAGCAATTTAAGTTTGCGGATTCTCACACGTAAACAATATGGGCATTGAAGTAAGCTTGGTACAGTGGCGTGCCCAGGGCTTCAACCCAGTACTTTAAAACTGTCACTGTGTCACTGGGACAAGGCTGTGTCATAACAGGTGAACTGAGCAGCAGAATTTACTGAACAGGAAACAAACAATTTTCAGAATTGTATTGCTTTTGTACACATGTCCTGCACTCTTCAAATGTAAAAGTGTACCCTAAGTTTGTGGCAAAATCAGTTAGTTTTATTTTTTTATCACACTAGTAGAAACAATAGTGCAGAATCAGTTCATTCATTTGTTTTACTTAATAATTGTTGAGTAAGATTTATTTTCTTAAATTCTCAATTACACAAGTGAATTGATTTATATTCAGTAACGTTGTCATATGCAGAGCAATCCTGCTAAAAAACTTTCTGTATTACAGACTTTGGAAAAATGTGTTTGTCCTGCTTTGCATTACACAAGTAGCAACATTGTGTTAGTTAGTTTTGCTCTCATTCTTTGCACTAGTGCAAGGTTTTTGTGATATGGTACTTGTGACTTTAGGGTCAGATTGCACTACTGCTTGTATCATTTAAAACCGACGTTTCTGGCTAACACAGATTGCAGGTGCAACCTGCACCTCCTGACAAGATATCCATAGGAATGCAGTGTATCAAATCCATCCATCCACTCTGCCAATCATCCATCCACTTGGCCAACCATCCATCCACTCTGCCAACATCCATCCATCCTGCCACCCATCCATCAATCATACATTCATTCACTCTGCCATCCACCCATCCATCCATTTGTCTATCCACTTTACCATCCAGTCACTCATCTTTTTACCCATTCATCCATCATCCCCTTACTCTGCCATCTTTTCACCTGTCCATCCACCTAGCTATCCATCCATTCACTCTGCCATCCTTTCGCCTGTCCATCCATCCATCCATCCATCCATCCATCCATCCATCCATTCACTCTGCCATCCTTTCACCTGTCCATCCACCTATCCAGGGGTTGTCCATCTGTAATGGCATAAGACCTAACCGTGCCAGCAAGGGGCTGCACGCGATCCAACAACTTATGCTTATCTAATGATCAGAACCAACCACTATTTCTTTAGTCCACCATAAAAAACTGAAATGACTCCATGGAATGGTTTGTTTTGAGCGCACAAGACTAATCACAGTAACTAACAGTAATAACACTAAACTAACCATTAACCTTGGGTTCCGGAGCAGCGTGTTGCCCGGCGTAAAGTGCTTAAATGCCTCGTCAGGGGAAGTAAGCGCTATATAAATGCAATTACAATCTAAACGACACACACAGTATTACATTTATGACGTATTAGGTAGTCTGATAATGTGCTGCATGGCTAAACATTTATAAGTTCCTAAAGGCGAGACATATTGGCTATGCCAATACTTGTTATTGTTTTCAGTAGCAACAAACAGTGGAAGTTCAGGAAGTCTTAGGAGTACAGTGCTACCAACTTTGCATAGTATCCGACAGCTGAGTGCCTATATTTGAAGAACAGTAGCTAGATAGTACAACAGTGGCAAGAGATCATTAAATATAAATAAGCAGTACTAAAATACTAACAAAATAAAACCTGGAATTACAATAAAGAAACAAACGTACCTGGGGAAAGAATGTCTTGATAAGGAAACTCAGATGAGATGGTTCCCGCCTGAGACCACCAGGTGGATGCGTGTAAAAGACAGCCCATTATTTAGTGAAAAGGATAAAGTGATATTAAGCCAGGTTCTTCGAAATGACATAAATAAACAAGCTTTGAAGTTTCCGTTCACTAATAGAATGGTAAGGGAGGGCCACTCAAGGGTAATTGCCAAAGAGGGAAAAGGTGTCCAGTGGCATTTTGAATGGGCACTCATCTGTGGGGGTCTGGTATCATCTCTGACACGTTCTGTGAATGCAGAAACCATGTCATCCCACCTGGGACAATAGAGCATTGGTGTAAGCCTTGTGCCTCCTCCCTCCATAGAGACGGATTTTACTTCAGCCCAGCGAGCACCGTGGCATGCCAGTAGGACCTTCCAGGCAGAGAGGAGTCTTTCCAATGCGTGGCAAGTGCCACAATAGAAGAAAGGCAAGATCCAGAAATCTATGACCAACATTGCTGGTTTAAGAGCAGGCGTAAAGACCTAGTATAAAACATTTTGGTTTATGTAGTGTTTGACTGCCCATCACAGGTGTAAGAACTGTTGTAATTTCACTCCAAAGCACAGCAGCAATGTGGCAGTACCAGAGCAAGTGTTTTATATCTCCATCGGGTGCATGACAGCAAAGGCAATTAGTGGGCATTTTGCCTAGGAGCGCTGGAATTAAACAAGCGTTGTATATTAAATTGGATATATTGAAATCTGACGTTACGCGAGATCTTGTGAGGATAACAGAGCTGGTTAACCCATTATTTGTTGTGTAAATGTACGACCTATGCCTGGTTCACATTCTTCACGCAGCTCTATTAGTGGAGAGTAAGTCTGATGGGGAAAGCCCGAACAAGCAAGGATTTCAGCTTTCTACCAGCTCCTACTGTGTAAGGGGTTTGCAGTAAAGGATAGGTGGGCGGCTCCACGTGGGATATGCCCCAGAGATCTTGGAGGGCTGTAGTGATAGATCTGTGCACTTGGAACTCGCCGAACAGAGGCCATACTCTTCTACCAGTAAGTCAAAGGGGAGAAGGGATCCATCTTGGAATAGATCACCTACAGAATGCCATTCAGAGTTCTCAAAAGCTTCCGCCCAGCTTGGTGTGACACTGTCTCGAAAACATAAAACACATCGAAAGCTTCTCAGGCGAATCACAGAAGCATAGTGTGTAGTTGTGGTCGAGAAACAAAACAGAACCCTGCGGTAGCTGCTCTGTGCTATGTATCGTATTCGGATGTGTGAGATCTGGTTTTTGTTTGAGGTGTATAAAACATGTAAAAACGAGCCATCAAGAAATGTAGGCTAATTTTATTCTGTTATCCATTTTCTGTGATGCCGCAGTCTGACACGTGACTCTAGCCGCTGTTTATTTGTGCTATAATAAAGGCTCTTATACTTTCACTGGCTGAGAAATGATTTCCCATGGCTGCCTTAACAGAGTGTACCTTCTCAAGGACAGATCAGCTTTCCCAGCCCGAATAACATACTATGTAACTTTTCATGTACTGAGAGCAGATGCTGTGAACACTAGAACTCCATATATTGGAATAGTGAGAAAATCCTCGAATGCATTTCTCTGCTGACTGTATCTTTTGCTAAATTCCTATTGGTTGTGAACGTGTGAAACATGTATTAATGTAGTAAATGTATGGAACTTTGTCAAAAACCCTATAAAAGGCTGAGATTTCTCTCTGCTAGTTGAACACCGTTCCCTTTTCTCATAAGGCAAATCTAGGCTGGATTTCCGGCAAAACTTTACTGAGTTCCTTTGAATTCCTTATGATTAGTATGCTTATTGCACCAATTGATTATAACTAAACTTATGCATTTCTGAAATTGATATTCTTTGCGAAAAACCGTTTAGCTTTAGTTCTTGTCTGTCTTCCTCAATCAGAAATGCTTTTATCCTAATACTAAATGCGTAAGATTTAATTAACAAGAGAGACAGATCCAGTGGGGAGCACCAAAGTCCGATAGGGACTACATCGCTCCTGTTGGTGCACACAAGCTGGTAAATGAGATACCGATTTGGCCACCGACAGATATGGTAGCAGAGATGATGGTTCTGACTGGATCCGTCTGGTACTGATTGGACCCACCTGAATGAGGATAATTGGCCATAGAACCGACCAACTATTCCTTCATAGAGCCCAAGCCTGATCCTGATTCCCAAAGATTGTGGGGAGACGACGTGGCTGAATCGTTAACCCGAAGGAGAATGATGTAAGTATCAGTAAGGACCATTGTGGGCATAAAGGATAATTTGGCGAAGAATGAATCGAGACAGTGCATGTTGGGATTTGTAGTTCGGAATGGTGTGGTGAAGGGCAGTAGACAGAGTTTGAATTCACTTATTATGTGGCATTAATTCTTGGATATGTGGGGACAGCAATTATTGCCACATGAGGGCACACGAGGCAGCCGCCCAGTGTTTGGGGACCCTCTAGGGGTCCGCGCGCCCGCGTCCCTTCCGGGCAGGAGTGGGCGGGGCGAGGTATAATTACCTCTCCCGCCCATCTGGCGTCCTCTTTCCCACGACCCTTGACGCCGTTTCGGTCGTGCCGGGGACTGCTGCCGAGGTCGATCTAGGATGGACCACAAGGTTAGTCACCATACCCCCCGCCCCCATTTGGGGTCCCTCCACGCGGGCCATGCCCGGGAGGGACCCCGTCCCAGTTACTAGTTCCTAGTCCGGCCCCCACGAGGACCGCTTCAGTTGGTACCAGTGGGGGTTGGGGGCTAGGGAGTGGGACGGGGGTCAGGGCGGGATGGGTGTCTGTCCTGTAGGCAGCAGCCGCTGCGCGGCCTGCCCGGCAGCCGCCGAGGTCACGGCCTTAATTACGGGGGTTATTTCCTTCCCCAGCACGGCCTCCCCCCCCACTCCGCATGTTTTCTGGGGGCAGCGAGGGAGTGAGGGCCCGACCGCTGGGGCTCCACTAGGCATCCGTCGAGGAGGCCTGGCTAGCAGGCGAGTGGGATCCCTCAGTGGGTTTTCTCAACGGGGGAGAGGGCAGCCGACCCTTGGCATTACCCCGATGGGTTCCCTGTTGTTCTAGCTGGGAGCCAGGCCCGGGTTCGGGCCCTGGGTCTGGCGGGGTTTCCTCAAGGGGTCCTGGGAGACCGATACATTGGGGGAGGGGGGGAAACAGCGAGCCCCCTCTGCGCCCCCCTCCTTCCTCGTGAGACTTGCCGTGGGGGGGGGCCCGCCTGGGTAGCGTGGGGGAGCTGCTGAGGCTTGGTCGGTGCGGAGGGAGAAGTCCTTGCCATTAGGGCGCTCCTCACTTGGTGCCTGGGCTGCGGGCTGCTGGGGCCCGTTTGGGGATTCTGCATCGGGGGACGGGCAGCGTCATCAGTGCGGGGGTCGAAGGGGCGGAGGTCGTCCCGGTCAGGCCCGCGACTGACTTTGGCTCGCGGGGGCCTGCGGTGTGGCATGGTCGGTTGCAGGCTTGCCCGCTCCGGTTGGGGTCGCAGGTGCTTGTGCTTGTCCCCGCTTTGCCCGGTGGCGCCTGGGCTTCGCCCGGCGGGGCCTGTGTCCTGCGGTGGCGCGGGGGCCATTTGGGAGTGCGGGCTGGTCGCAGGCTCCTTTCTCATTACATGGTCACGGGTGGATCCGGGTATGGGGGGGAGGCGGCGAGCGCGTGACTCCCCCACCCCCCCGGGTGGCAAATACGGCTCTGTATGCAGCACGCAGTATGGTAGAGGCTGGTAGCCTGCGGTGAGCCAGTCGATGACCTAGTAGTACAGTTGAGTCGGGTGGGGACAGATGGTCACAGCCTTTAATTTGGTCGGTTCGTGATATGCATCTCAGCTACTAGAGGCCTCGAGGTGGGGTGAATACTGGGGCGGTCACCTCACGCGTTGCGGCATCGTGATACTGGTGACCTCGTCGTGCTGTGGGCTCATCCGGGGCGCTGCAAGTCATGTGGAAGGCGCCTGACTACCCGTTGCTGGCCCTGCTTGGACCGGGCGCCGCATTGTGGTGGTTGCAGCCAGCGCAGGAGCTCCCCTGGGGGCGGCGGGCGGGTCACCTCGCCATGGTTGGCTCCGGGAACGGAAGGGGTTTCTCGGGTCGCGGGAGGGACCAGACCGAATGCTGCAGCTCGCATCCTCTTCGCCGCTGTGGGAGACACATGCTGTGGGGCATTCCGCCAGTTGCATGTGGGGCATTGGGCGGTAGGTCAAGTTGGTCGGCCTCTTGGCACGTGGGGTTTCCTGTAGGTGCATGCGGCCCTCCGCCAATGCTGTTTAACAGGTTTAAATGTCAGGTGGGGGCAGTCGTATGACTAGGGGCGTATCTCTTCCCACACACCGTTGCTATCCTGCACCTTGGCACCGGGTTTTCTCTGCTCCACCGACTTCTTCACGGTCAGCCCGCGGGGTGACCTGGACAGCGGACAGACGGGGGTGCTGATCTCAGGGTCTGCTTCTGGGGGTTCCTGCTCGTGCCCCGGCCCTGGTCTGCTCTAGCTGGAGTCAGGATTGCGGCCGATCTCAAGTTGCGGCCTACTTAACCTGGCAACTAATAACCATTGACAAAACCAACGGTCCTGACTTGTTATAGGTAGGATGTTACGGGTTATAGCATATATCTGGACGCAATGAAAGAAACAGCCAAATACAAGTCGGGCGGCACACTATTTTAAGCACAAATTTGAGCTTGCGTTTTTTAAGCCACACCCTTACCCACATTGCCCACGCCCCTCGAAGAGACCCCCATAGTTGTCATCTCAAACGTTGTGGCATACCTGCCAGACCTGCCGTCTTTGGCCGAGTTCCGGCATCGGCTCACAACCCTGTAATTTTGGGCAAATCCCTTAATCTCCCCGGGTCTACAATATTTGACCGTGCCCTGGTGTAAGGCAACTGGTCCTAATGAAAGCGCTCCAATACCTGCTGGTCGAGTTCGCGCTTATTAATCTGCAACAACTATGGCACAAAGGAAATGAGGCAGAACACTGATTAAAAGAGAAAGAAGCAAAGTAAAAACATCGAGTTCAACCACCCATGGGGAAAAATGACTCTTGCCAAACCCGTCATGGCGCCGCCTGACATGTTCCTATTTGATTACCTTGTTGCTGGCAGTGTGGTGCTTTTAGAATAGTCTGGTTGTCTTTGCCCCCCTCTACCCACTGGGCGCCTAGCCCTGACAGTCTGCATGCCGCAGCTCGCCATGGAAATGGTGTCTGGGCATCCTCTGGGGCTTCTAAGCGGGGTGGACCAATTTGGGGCCTGGAATAGAATTTGGGGCCTGGAATAAACTGTATTGTTACACGTGCGCAGGTGCAGGGTTAGCAGTTGTGAGGTTACCAGGATTGGCAGCACGGCAGGAGCAATGTGTGGTACAAACTGATGTGGCCACCGTCTTGAGTCTTGGCATATAGCTGCACAAGTGTCAGGGTCAGTAGTTGTGAGGTTACTATGATTGCCAGCACGGCAGGAGCAATGTGTGGTGCAAACAGAAGTGGCCGCCTGACGTCAGTACTGGCAGAGACTTTTCTACATAAGGGAAATGCACCTCTGGGTCAGAGGTCAGCATCCATCGGCATCCTAAAGACTATCCTCTTACTCAGGAGGATTAACCAGATTGCACCACCGACCTGTTTAACCACACCTATATACTCTTTTCAACCATAGGAGTGCGCCACACTGGATCCAGTCTAGGGTGCCCTCTGCGGTGCCTTCAGGACACGGAGTCGGCAGCGGCGTCGTTGACGCGCCGGGTTGCTTTTTCTTCTGTTTCAGCACAAAACACACAGGGCCTGATTCACAGAACTAACTTACGTGAAATACGTAAAGTTAGTAATTTTCGGTATTCACAGAATACACTTACCACTACTAACTTTATGTCCGCTCCCGGGCCGGACATTCCGGCCCTGTGGCGGAATTTCCGCCTCTGGGCCGGAATCTCCGCCTCCGGACCGGAATACTCTCATTTAGGCCGTTTCAATGCTCAAACGGCCTAAATGAGGGTATTCCGGCCCGGAGGCGGAGATTCCGCCACAGGGCCGGAATCTCCGACCCGGGAGTGGACATAAAGTTAGTAGTGGTAAGTGTATTCTGTGAATACCGAAAATTACTAACTTTACGTATTTCACGTAAGTTAGTTCTGTGAATCAGGCCCATTGTCCCCAGTGCTGAGGGCAGAAGAACTTGAAGTCTTTGCTGTTCCTGAGACTTCTTGAACAGGGGGCAAGCCCTGGCACACTCGGGACTGACAAGTAAATCAAATATGACGATCATGGAAACACCAATCCATAACACAGTTTACAACAGGAGCACTTGCACTTTACCACTGATCAGCAGTGAGAAACGTGCGCAGAGACACTAAGCCAGCAAAAACAGTCAAAACCGGGAGGTCAGAAAGCAAAATCTCAGGGGAAACACGCCAAAAGATGTCAAAAGATGTCAAGTCTAACAGCAACAAAGACCTGGAAGAGTCTTTCCACGCTACTCCGGACCATCACCTCACTTCCAGAATTCTGAAGAGCCCTCAAGTCCTGGCTATTCGAGTGAGGGGCCGGGACATGCAAGCGCCTGGATTCCCTATCGGGTGATTTGCCCCGCTTTACAATTCCATGATTGATCGATTAATTGATTGGTAGAGAAGGTAAATGGACGATCAAAGCAAAATTGGCCAAAGACTGTGCCTCAACATCTCTCAAATGGCCTGATGAACTTCCTTTAGTTCTGATGAGCCTGCGAAGCACTCTGTGCAAGGGCACAGGATTATCTCCTCATGAGGTGCTAACAGGGAGAACCATGAGAATACCTTTTGTCCCAGTTTCTGCTCTTGTGAATATAACAGATGACCTGGTTCTCAAGTATTGATATGGTGCATTCTATCTCACACCAGGTTGACGTTGCAACTCCATCTGTGTGAGAAGCCCCATGTCATGATTTGAGCCCTGGTGATTGGATTCACATGAAGAAAAACATTTGTAAGTCATGCCTAGAAGAATGGTAGAGAGGCCCTTACCTGGTTATCTTGACGATTAACACTGCTGTGAAGTGTGCCGGATTGCTGAACTGGATACATGCCTCCCATACTAAGAGGGTGAGACAAGCAGAGGATGAAGCAGAGTCAACATCCACTAATTCCCCGAGTACGGCCAGGTTTGAGGTTTTCTGAGGCATCCACAGGAGAAGAGGAAGGCCAGTTCGAGATGTCCAAGCCTTCCATAATGGAGCATCAACAACTACCACAGAAATAGAGCAAAAAAGATTCCTCATTTGCAGCTTATGCTCAACCTTCCAGACTAAAACTACGCTTTCGTAAGTAGAGCACCCACTCATGGACAGCACATACAAATCTGCCTTAGACAAGTATCTCCAGATCAGAGAGCGGAATTGATAAAGAAAGTACCACATCTGAAAACCAAATCAGCCTTTACTGAGTCTGAAGTACCGGAAGAGGCCAAGTGCAATCAGAGGAAGAATGGCCAAGCACTAGGACTAGATGAAAGAGACTGTTGACAAAAGTTAAAAGACCAGAGATGATTAGGGAAGTAAGTGAGCTAGAAGAACAAGAAAACTCCCTTCAAAACGACAGTGATGAGGACGTAAAGTTGACTATTAAAAGACCTAAAATGGAGCGAAAAGCAGTTGCGGCTCGTGGAGGGAGTGCTGCGGGGCGGTGGGGCGGGGGAGGGGCAAGGTGGGGGGTAGTAAACTCTGGCATACGGCCGAACGGAGGTAAGTACAGAAATAAATAAATAAAACGAATTACATGTAGTGAGAGCAGATGCTGTGAACACTAGAAATCCATGTATTAGAATTGTGAGAAAATCCTTGAATGTATTTCTTTACCAGCTGTTGGTTTCTGCTTTATTCCTATTGGTTGTGCGCGTGTGGAGCAGGTATTCATGTAGTAAATGTATGTACCTTTTGTCAAAAGCCCTGCAAATGAGTTGTTATTTCTCTATCCTATGCTTTCTTAGAAGGCTAATCTATGCTGTATTTCTAGCAGAACTTTACTGAGTTCCTTTTTATTTCTTATGGTTTGTACGCTTATTGTACTAATTGAGTATAACTAAACTTATGCATTTCTGACATTGATATTCTTTGAGTAAAACCGTTTCACTTAAGTTCTTCTCTGTCGTCCTTAAATCAGAAATGCTTCCATCCTAAATGTGTAAGATTTAATTAACAAAAGACACGGATCCAGCGGGGAGCACAAAAGTCCGATAGGGTCTACGTCGCTCCTGACCAGGCGTCCCCCGCGCCTAGGGGAGGGGCGCCCTTAGTAGCGCCACGGGACTGAGCCTCCTCTGGGGCCAAGAAGGGGGCTGGACGAATGAAGAGGCCCTGTGACATCATCAGGGTGCGCAGGGATAACCTGGGACGATATTTAAGGCTGCGCCCCGGGGTTTCCAGCCTCTTTGTCCCCTTGGACCTCAGGCAAGCTGCAGGGGCGCGTTGTCGAGGAGTGAGGTTTCTGGTCGGCGGCTGGCGGCGGTAGGTTTGAGGGGGTCCTGGTGTAGTGTGTCGCCCGTATAATGGGGCTTTGAGTAATATACATGGTTTAGATATTGCGGCCGCTGCGATATGCATGCGCCCGTATGCGGGGTTGGCAATAGTGGTGGCGCGCAATTGTGTTTTGTTAACTTTATGGGGATCAGGCGGCCGTGCTGGAAGCGGTCAATGGATTGGGGTGTGGGGTCTAAGATGGCAGGATCTGCCTGCTCGGCTTGAACAAGCAATAGAATCAAAAGCAGTTCCCCGTCCAGTCATTTTAATTATTCACGCTGGCGGGAATGATATGATGCCGCTAGGCAGGCGAAGGGTGAGGGAGGCCTTGTTCGCAGCCAGGTCTAGGATTAGACAATACTGACCGACAACGTCTATATTGTGGTCGGAAGTAATACCGCGGGCGGTATGGGTTGGGGGGGCTCCAGTTAAGGCCATGGACGAATAGGTAAAGAAGCTGAACCATACGATCAAAAGAATCTTAGCAGGTTCCACGATGGGCACAATTCGGCATAACTTGCTCCAGCTAGGGAAAAGGGAGCTATTCCATCTGGATGGGGTGCATCTGTCGGTAAAAGGGCAGAAGCTCTTTATCCAGACGATACTGGGGGCTATTGTGGAGCACAGTCAGCGCCAGGGGGGGAGGGCGAGTGCGCCAGGGAGCTTCTCACCCTGTGGCGGAGCACTGACAGTTAACAACAAAGGGGGATGCACAACAATGGAGGTTCAGTGACTGGATGGACCCCAGGAGGGGGTAGGATCGACGTGTGCAGAGGGTAGGCGGAGAGGGGGGACTGACCTGCTGGTGGTCCTGCACTCTACTGCCCTAACCCGCAACGTATGGGCTGAGTAAAACCTTGGGGAGGCTGCCTGTGTTCAGGTACCCCGGTGGGCCGGTGCGCTATGCGGTGCCCTGGATTTTAAGTAGTACCACTGTTTACTGTAGCGCGTTGGGGCCTGCTGGCACAATATGCGCAGCAGAGTGGGTGCTTGGTGGGCCGAGACGGCCAAGTTCAAGTTTAAGTGTACGGCCAAGTTTAAGTGTACAGCCAAGTGGGAGTGTACGGCCAAGTTTAAGTGTACGGCCAAGTTTAAGTGTACGGTCAAGTTTAAGTGTACGGTCAAGTTCAGGTGTATGGCCAAGTTCAAGTGTAATGTGGTGCCTAATTTACTTACTGCCTTTGACATGTTGGTGCCGCTAAAGCGTGATGCTGTGAATAATTTTTATATATATCCAAGTAGCATACTGTTACTCTCATATTGTGTTTGTGGTGAATTACCTGGTTTGGTGTGAATAAAAAGGCTACGCCTTGGACAACATACTCTGATTCTGAGAGTTATTTGGCATAGCGGGGAGGAAAGGTGACTAAAAATTGGGGAGGAGTGAATGCGCGTACCATGGTCCAGGCCACAGGTGTGCGCAAGAGGGTAAATGAGATATAAGTTTTTGCGCCAACAAATGCATTAGGTAACTTAGCATGTGGCAGGAATACTTCACGAATTGTCTAAAACACTGTGTTGCACTGAAAGACCCGCTTCATGTGGAAATTTAGCCGCTAATGTTCAAAGTCTGGGGCAGTAAGGCTGCTGCAATCCGTCTGGAGTTTCAGTTTGGAATGGATAAATCACTCTATGTTGGCTTGTGTTCCAAAGCAAGTCCCTCGTCATAGGGTCTAATGTACAAAATATATCTGTAGGCACCTGGAGGGGCTGATTGGCAAAATAATATAATAATCTCGGCAACATGACCATTTTAGTAAGGGCAACCCGTCCCGGGATTGTCAGGGGGAGGGATTTCCAGAAACCAACTGGGGTCCTGATTGAGGATATATTACACAACGTGAATTCCTATCAAGCATGTCTGCATTGGAATGATAGATGTTAATGCCAAGGTATTTAAAAGTTGCGCATTCCCACACTATCAGGCACCCATCCACCTCCACTGTCTGTCTGGGGGCAGTCTGGACTCAACAGAAACAGGCATGTTTTAGACCTGTTAACGCCAAGGCCCGAAGCTCTTCTGAATGTTATTAAGACCTGTGTAATAGCTGATATCCCCCTACAGATTTTCCTAATATATACCAGCACATCATCAGCGTATAATGACGCTATAATTGGTCTCATTGGTTAGCGGCATGCCAAGATCGCAATTTAGACAATGCAGACACATGGCAAGGGCCTTCACTGGAAGTGCGAGTAAAAGAGGTGAAAGGGGGCACCCTTGTCTTGTGCCCCTTTTAATGACAACACAATCTATGATAAGTTGGCCAGTTTTGACCCTCACTCGCAGTCATTTGTGAGTAGTGCAATGTTATTAGTTGCATCAGTTTGCTTCCAAAGCCAAATCAACGGAGCACTGCAAACATTTAATCCCAGTCCAGCACAATACATGCTTTTTCTAGATCTAAAATGAGTCATGTGGCATAAGGTCATTCAGTTGGTCCCTATGTAACCGGCTCAAATTGAGTGATGTGAATCTCCCGGGAATGAAGCAGTTTTGCTCAGGGTGGACCAGTTGTGGCATAGGTGGGAACAGTCTTGTGGCCAAGATTTTACTTAAAATCTTTTAATGAATGTTTAGGATGGCTAAGAGCCTGTAGGAGCCAACATCTAACAGGTCACGGCCCGGTTTAGAGATAGAGACCAAAATGGCATCTTGCATAGAAAGATTTAATTGCATTTCTTGATGGGATAGGCTATATAAATCTGCCAGTTGCGGAGCTAAGATGTCTAGATAGGTATTGTAAAATTCAATAGGGATTCCACCTAGTCCTGGAGATTTACATGTAGCAAAGTCTTGGACTGCGCTGCATATCTCCTGCTCTGTTATAGGGTTGTCAGGTGATTCTCGATTCTCCATCAGAATCCTAGGGAGATTCAATCCATCTAAATACTCAGCTGTACAAGGCTGGGACTTTGAGACTTCTGGAGTTTACAACATTCGGTAGTGAGAGAGGAAAGCAGAGTGAATTTCCATTTGCAAACAAACTACAATGCTAGGAGCTATGTGGATAGCAGAGACTGGGGTTCTGGTCATTTTGTGTTTAATTAACTAGGTGAGTAGACGACCTGATTTGTCCCCTTTATTGTGTGTTTTATCTACGCAAGCTTTGAAATCTATGCATGCATATTTTTATCTTGTACTTTTATGGCCTTCTGGCCGAAATAAAGTTTAATAATAATAATATGCAACAAAGTCTTTCAATTAATTGCACATGCAGTTCCCTGCTGTCCGATAATGCATCTGTAATTGTTTGATTTTCAAAAGCTCTGAGGGATTTCTCAAGTGCAGGAAGTACCTGTGCTACTGTCTGATGGACTCTTATTACAGTGCAAATATAGTGTCCACTTATAACAGTCTTGAAAACAACCCATTCAATAAGCCTGGAGGATGTGGGGAGACCATTGGCTTCAAATTATTAAAATATGGCGTCACACATTAAGTCATGTTATTTTAACTTAATATTGTGCACAAATCACTCCAACAGGGTATCTTGACGCTATGGATCAACACAAGCAGCACGACCAAAGGGCAAAGTTAGAATAAGTAAGTCTTTCGTAATTTTCTGAATTTGGTATAATCAGTGCAGACGCGAATATAGAAGGGCAAACGATTCCAATAGGTAGGGGCCAAATAAGAAAAGGATTGCCTCTGCACCTTAAACTTTGAATTTCTAATTATTGAAATGTCGTCACAGTGAGGGCATTTTATGGACTGCTAACCCGCGTCAGCCATATTGGAAGTGGGCGTCGTGAAGGATTGTGGTCAATGTCTTCGGTTACTGCTGGTGAACTACGGTGATGCGCACACCTTTTGCTTAAGGAACGGGTTTAGATGGTTTTTGGGCATTCTTACTGCTTTCTATATTACGGTGATGCGCACACCTTGTTTTAAAATGCATTACTGTTACTTGGTTACTAGTCTTGAGGAGTGAGGAGAATCTTTGGAATTGGGGCAATTTTAGTGCTTTCTATTCCACAGTGATGCGCACACCTTGTATTAAAGCACTTTTCTGCAACTTGATCTGCTTGGCTTGTGTGCGTATGCTTCCTTCACGGTGACACGCACACCTCTATTTTCAGTTTTGTGCACTACATGTTAGCACTCTTTGGGACGCGCAGCCAGTATTTTATGGTTACGGTGATGCGCACACCTCACTTATTCTTAAGAAGTTGCACTACTTCTGTATCAGGAGAGCTTATAAGTCTGGGTCCTGAACTAACATTTGATTCATTCCTGTACATTGACGGTGGTGTGAACACCTAGACGTTTCTCAGTTAATTGATCTATGGTGATCAGTTCTATTGAATTCTGGACACTTAGGGGCCCATTACGATGGCGGGCGGAAGCACCACCGCCGTGCTGGCGGATGCAAAAAGCACCAGTTACCGCCGGCACGCAGCAGTCCACACGCCCGCCCAATTACGATGCGAAAAGTAGGCCAAACACCGCCGGCAAGCCAGCAACACCGTCCGCCATCAAAGTGCGCCCGTTCACGTAGCGGCGCAGCACAACTGACACACACCGTCCGACGAAACACGTCCCGCCCGGCGCATAAATTACGATGCCGCAAACAAACGGCTCCCACGGCCAAGAGATACCGTACGACAAACCGAAGCGGTAACACGGATGCCGAGCACGGACAACGAAGAAGCGGCTCCCCGAGCATGAATCCAGCACTGCAGGCCCTCCCCATGCTCCTGCTGATGCACCACCAAGGACGCAACGTACCGCGGAGACGCAGGTAGGCACACACACAACAAGTGCACGCAAACAGCGTACACAGTGCAAGGGCGGAAAAAGCGGACAACCCCCCACCAGCGCGTGTACACTACACATCCACCATTGCATCCACATATGACACACAGGCCAAATCGTAACATCGCGTAACACATGTGTACACACCACCTGGGACCAGGAACCAACCACCCCGTCACGGCCCCAAAGCGCCGATGACGCCGCCACACATGTGCACAACGCAGAGGCCAACCGCAGCGCCATGCATGCGTCGCACAGAGACACAGGGACACAACCAAGCAGCACACACATCAGCCCCACCCCGAACGCACATGACACGTGACAGGCCTGCCACAGACATGTCCCCAACGCCCAATTCACGGACAACACCCAACGCCACACAACCGACGCACACATGTCAGTGAAGACACGCAACAGCAGGACACACCCCAGTGTAACAAACATGGCGTAGCACACAGCGGCGGCAACACCAACTAGGAGAAGCAGGGCCCCTTCGGGAAGAGGAACGCCAGTACCACACTGAAACACCCATACCACCCTGCACATATGAACAAGACATATAAAACGGAACACCAAAGAGCCCGGGGACCGACAACAGGTGGCCCAAGAATAACATTCACACACAAGGCCCAACGCAGAGCGGAAAGGCAGCCTGCCGCCCACACAAGGGAGAGCAGACAGCACTGAATGACCTTCCATTCCAACTCCGAAACCACAGCCCTACGACAGAAGCCGGTGAATACAGCCATTGTCCAAGAATAGACCAACACAGGCATGCCGAGGAGACCGACCACAGGGCAGATAGCGCATATCACAGAAGCACACAACGGACGGGGAAGAAAGAAGAAAACACTCCCCCATGTCGGCCACATGCAAGTTAATTGGAATGAGTCACACATCACTGACCTTGAACTGTCTGAGAAGCATGTGGGAAGAGGGCCCGTGTCCTCCAAACAAGCCAACAGAACACAAGTCCTGTCTCCCTACGACTACACAGAGCTCACAGCAACCTCGGAGCGTGCACATTGCAGACTGCACACACAGCCGGAGCACGCCACCACAACGCACCGCTGCGAAATGGCAACCGCAACACACCTACCCAACTACGCCGAACAGCTCAAGCTGTACAAAACCAACCTGTTCCATACATTGGGATGCGATCTCCTGTCCCTGCTGAACGTAAGTTACCGACTGACTTACCGCATCACATTGTTCAGCTGCGTCATGCCCGTCTTCTACTGTCGGAGGTGTCCCTACCAGCATCCCGTGGAGATATGCCTCTCCAACCCGGCATGTCTGAAGGCGGACCTGCTACCACTACTCCTCCCTCTGGACGCACACGACAGGGCCTGCTCTGCCTATGGGGGCATGGCGTATGTGGCCAACATCGCACCCGCACTGAAATGGGACCACTGTGCCTCCACACGACGGATCATCGAGAACAGCTACATCGAATGTCACCCAGCATGCCCCATCATGGTCCTCCAAGGGACAACTTACGAACAACACCTTGACAGCCACCATCCGCTACATTGGCTGGCAAACATGTACACCACCAATGACATGGAAGCCCTGCTGGACGGCATCGCATACCTGACAACCTGTAAATTCGTCGGACCACAACGCAGGTTCCCCGAGTGACCTATGATGTCCAACCCCGCACCCATGCTTAGCTTCCGCACGGACTGGCCAGTCACCACCACAACAGCCATACCAAACGACCGGCAACTGTAACCACACCATCAACGACATCGCCATGACATCGGATATGACCGGGACATGCACACTGTTCCCCATCACATCCAGGAACACCGCATGCATCGTGGGAGGCAGTGGCATGGGCTCTGTGTATCGCACCCACATGGACGGAACTGCACGAACAACCAGGACACGACATGGATCCAGCGCACATGGACACACACACCGCTCAGTGGACATGAATAGGTCGCCTGGAGTCTGTGGGTGCTGCACCCCTCCCACCCCCGCCCCGGGAATCCCATACCAGGACCTTTGCATGGACGACAAGTGCATACAACAACAACACGACCCCAGTGACTGTGACATGTCCAGTAACCACCACAGTGCAACAACAAGTGGCACGCCGCTGCATGCACGCAAGCACATGCCCTGATGTCATCTCACATGCACGCGTGCATGAGGAACAACCGCAGCAAACCTGTCACATGGAACTGAGATGGACTGTGCCCATGATGCCAAGCGGTCTGGTAGGCTACATGTATACCGTCTGTGTCAAAGTCCGCAGCTCCGCAGCAATACGTAAATGTACATTAGCACAGCCTTGGCCAAGCAGATGTCACTCTGTAGCCCACATCCCACATGCAACAGCCAATCACATGTAACCCCACACCCTATCCCATTTGCAATCATGCTCAGTATATCCTCAACATGTATTCCGCTGCCAGTAGTGTCCACTATACTGCATCACAGAGGACAGAAGACTCAATATAATGTTTGAAACCAAAACTGTCTCCGCTGACTCATTTCACAAGTACGAATGAGAGAGGATGAGAGTATGTGAAGTACACGGCAGTCGTGACATGACCATGTAGTCCACTGGTATTGGATGTCAACGCAAATGAGTAGCACTACTGTGGAAGACACACATGTGTCGTGTGAAGTCGTATGGACGCAGTGCTCAGGTGGGTGGGTGCGACGGGTAGATGCGCACATGCCAAGTTGGAGCACGCCGTGTTGGGAGGGGTCATGAACAGTACACCACCGCTTCCCTGGGCATTGTGAGAGGACACCTGTCGGGGGGAGTGAACACGTGTGTGCACAGCAGCCGGGCACACGTACAAAGCGGTACCAGGCGCACCTCAGCCCACCCTCTGTGGACAAGCTGGATCCTGTTGTGCGCCCGCCATGCCCCTTGACAAGGCACACACAGCCCCAGTCGACCAGGTGTAACCCCAACATAGTCAATCCGCACAGGCGATACAGGGCACGGGATGGCAGTGGAGCATGGTGTGTGAGAGGTCTCCTCGCGCTCCTCCTGGTCATATCACGCAGGCAATAGAACCTCAACGTCTAGCATGGCACAAGTCAAATGGAAGTGTAGGGGGGACGCACCACAGCACGAGCAGCACTGACGTCACGGGAGGTGGCTCGCACCATCCCATCCATTGCCCATCATACCAACCACGCCACATGCCATTGCGACTAAGTGCAAGTGCCTGCGCCACCCCCCCCGAGCCCTCCCCAGAGAGGCCAAAGAGTGAATGTGTGGGCCATCAGTCACAGACGGACGCGGCATGGCCGCAAGGGCAGCCACAGCCACTGGGTGTCGCAGGTGGTGGATCCGGAAGGCGAAGACTGTGATGCATAGTCCATGCAGGCCGGGTCTCCATTTGGGGCACCACGCAGGTGGACGGCGTCCCGCAACACATCATACCCTGAGACAGCCCACTCATGCAACTGGACCCACACATACACTCCCTGCCCTCTCTGGTGCGAGCTTGGGGCTGCCTGTGCAAGCGCTAGCCTCGCAGGTGAGCATGCATATTGGGGGAGCGAGGGGAGGACATGAGGGCTGGGGCGAGGATGACTGTATCACTGTCAGTTAGTACAAGGGATGACCCAGATGTGGAAAGGAAGAGACGTGTCCCGTGTGTACTGCAACTAGTCGCCAATCCAACTACCCCCCCATGTCCGGAATGTAAGCCCGCACCTAGGCCCGCCCATCCGCCACATCGAACATACCACCAGCACGACAACCTTCCCATTCAAAACACTGACTGGGGGTGGCGACCAGTGTACAATCATGTGTAGCCTACCCACGCGTACATGTGGGCCCTCCATGATCCATGTCACCTGCGGCAAAGTCATGACATGCCCAATGAGGGAAGTGAGGAGAGCTGTCCGCCCCACGCGCAGAAGGTGCATCAGCTCCACAGACCCAGCAGCGAGTCCAGCAGGGGTCACATGTGCAGGGGCAGCTGTGCCTGGTGTGAAGGCACATGCATATAGACAGCACATCGACCAATGTGTAGTCTGCCCACATCTACAGTCCATCATCATGCGGACATAGGAATTGAACACAGGGCAACACATCTTAGTTGGTGCACCCACCGTGACCAACAATGCGCAATCATCGACGTACCCGCCCTGTGCATGGCCCCCCACCCAACGGAGGCACATCCAGTGCCACCATCCCACACACACAAGCCTTCCACGGAACATGCTGTGTCCAATGGTCAGTACAGAGTCAGCGCCCATCTGGTGGATCCTGAACAGGAGACACATGCACACACATGCCAGCTCCCACTATGTACGTCTGCCACCTGGCACGTGCAATGTAACCTCTCACCTGTGACGTGTGACTGCAAGCACACAGCCGTCTTGGCATGGGGCTGTCAATGTGGACACCTGTCAATGTTTCGGGAGGTGTGATCCGTACAGTGCTGTACATAGGGTGCAGTGCTGACACCTACTACTGTCTCATATCCCCTCGTGCCACAGGTCCCACTTGTTTTGGCCGCTCAGCCTGTGCCCACATCGTCGTCGTCGTGTGCCATACTCATCCAGCCGCGGAAGCAGTTCCATGCTCAGCAGACATTCATGTTGCCGTGGCGTTGCCGCTTGACGGATATGCAGTCAGTCCCCATCAGCACGCCCCGCAAGTCATTGGGGCCTAGATCCCCATGTGCATGCACATGGCAGTGGTTTGTATCACTAGCCATTGCCATTGTTGGGAGACCTGTGTAAGTGTATTGTGGCCGTGCCGTCCCAGCTTGACAGCTGGGCTGTGGCTCATGTGCTTGCTCAGTCATGTCAGTGATGTGTATGCGAAATTGCTATGTGTCGTGTTGCTTTGACATGTGTCCTCTGCCATTGTCCCTAGGCGGAGACCGAACATTGACCGCCCATACCAATTGCTGGCGGACATGGACGATACAGAGGTTATTAGGAAGTTTCGGCTGGACAGGCCAACCCTGCATCGACTGTGTGCCATGTTAGAACCCCATCTCCGTCCCCGCAGGGTGTATCCGACTGCTGTCACCCCCACGGCCAAGGTGATGGCCGCCATGCATTTCTTCGCCACTGGGTCATTCCAGCACACAGTGGGCATTGGAGGAGGGATGTCCCAGCCCATGTTCAGCAAGGTGCTGAGGGATGTACTGGCAGCCATGATGCTGTACCGAAACAGGTACATCCGCTTCCCCAGGGCTCGTGAATTGGCGGCAGTGAAGGGTGCATTCTATGCCCTTGGCAGAATCCCACACGTCGTTGGAGCCATTGACTGCACACATGTCGGCCTTGTTCCACCACAGGCCACTGAGCACCTGTACCGCAACAGGAAGCACACGCACTCCCTGAATGTGCAAGTGGTGTGCCTTGCGGACATGGTGATCACCCACGTGTGTGCAAAGTTCCCAGGCTCGGCCCATGACGCACACATAATGCGCAACAGCATCTTGCCACGACTGATGTCCAATATGCAACAGGATCGTGCCTGTATTGTTGGTGAGTATGTGGAGTGGTGTAGCGTGCTGGTTGTGCGATGCTGTCCCCTGTCCAGTTGGAATAGCAACGGTTCTCTGTGTCCCTCACACCCAGGTGACTCTGCGTACCCGAATGGGGCATGGCTGCTCAGTCCATTGAGGAATCCTCGCACCCCAGCAGACGATCGCTACAATGAGGCACATGGGAGGACCAGACGTGTGGTCGAGCGTACCTTTGGCCTCCTCAAGTCCAGGTTCAGGTGCCTGGACCGCACCGGGGGTGCGCTGGCGTACTCCCCACAGAAGGTGTGCCGGATAGTGGTGGCGTGCTGCATGCTGCACAATCTGGCCATTCGGAAGCAGATCCCCCTCATCGTGGATGACGGAGATCAACCAGGGCCCCAGCCCGCAGACCAGGACAGCTCGAGTGAGGAGGACAGCGGAGAGGAGGAAGCTGGTAATGTGCGGCAGCAGCTCATCGCCCGCTACTTCACTTGACGGTGAGTGTCCATGTACGACGGCTGATGTGGCTGTATCTGTGCAGGTGTGTGTGTGCTGTGTCAGGGTGGCCGTTTGTTCACTGCGTGCTGTGTGTCAACGCTCCATGGCCAGGGTAGTATGCCACTGTTGGTGGATGTGGCATTGTGCCCTATTGCTCTGTGTGATGTGTGTACATTGCTTGTAGTTGTTGACATGTACTGTGTGATGGGTGTGTGACACACTCATTGAATGTGCTCCTGTTCTGTCTCCCACCCCTAGGTCCCTACAGGCCCTCCGGATTCAATTGCCATGCCACGCATCAGGTGCCTTTCCGCCCAAGGTGGCCGTTGTATTCCGTACAAATAAAACACAGGGCACAAACAGCAGTTAGTGTAAAAGGTGCATTTATTACAAACTGTGACATGTGATTGTGTGTAAGGTGATGACAAAAGTGGTGCGTGCAGTGACAATGAGCTGTCGGTCATGGCTGCGTGATGCTCAGGGTGTACCCACTGGTTCTATGTCCATAGTCCAACACACACATGCCATCCAGATGGCTGTGTGGAGTGGGATCGTAGTCCAAGTCAATGCAGTGGCTGGTCAAGGAAGGCTGGCGGAAGGCTGGCTGGCTGGCTGCCTCACTTGCGTTTGGAGCGTGCGAAGTCCTCCCGGGAGATCTGTTTCCACTTCGGACGGCCCCTTCCACGTTTGCGAGGGGGGGTGCCTGCTTGCGACATGCTGGTGGTTGAGGTGTGCTCACTGGCTGTGGACGCAGGGGAACTGGACACTGCTGCTCCACCCTGCGCCCCGGCAGGTGGTGGCGGAGGGGGAGCTGCTGTCCCTGGCTGTGACCTCACCGCCACCACCAGCTGGCCCATGAGGTCCACGAGTTGGCCCATACGGGTGTCCATGGACCTCAGCACCCCCAGCACCTCACGCGTGTCTGAAGCAGACCGGACCCATTGTCCTTGGGCCTCTTCATAGGCCCCAAGGACTCTGGCCATTTGAGGCAGGGCATGGCTCCCAGGGGAGGCTGGCGTTTCCCTGACCCTGCTCCTCCTACCAGTCCTGCTGCCACCGGCCTGCCCACTAGCCACATTGCTCACCACGGTCCTCGCTGTGGCTCCCAGGCTGGATCCAGTCGGCCGGGCCACCACCTGCGCTGGGGCTGGTGCCAGCGAAGACGTGGTGGTGGTGGCGGCGGTGGTGGTCGGTGCGGCGATGGTGGCGGTTGCGGCAGTGGTAGTGGCCACAATGACCGTGGGTGTGGCCGCAACGACAGTGGCAGCAGGGGGCTGGGAATGTTCAGCAGCCCTGGATGATGGGTTGGTGGGTAGGAGGGGTTCTGGGGAGCGGCTGGGCCCTGCCACACCAGATGGGCCTGCTTGGTGGTCCGTGTCCGAAGAGGAGGACAGATCCTCCAGATCCGTGTGTCCTCGTTGGGGGCTTGTAGGCTGGCTGTGCTGGCTGCTGGCTCCATCCCCAGCATCCAGCAGTTCGTCACCTGTGGAGAGAATGAGATTTGTTATTGTGTTGCACCTGGCGAAGTATGTATTTGTCGTCTGACATTAACAGTTCGTGCAATCTCGTACATGGGTTTCCCGGAGGCGTGTGTGTGGCTGTAGCATTTGTAGTTGTGTGTGCTTGGCAATGGGACTGTGTGCTGTGCACATGTGGCATGGGACGGATTGGCCATGCCGATGGGTGTGTTGCTGTGCCCCTACTTATTGTGACTCTGGTGTATGCGGGCTCCTGGCCCATCCTGGGTCTGGTTTGTACTTTGCTTTTGGTGTTCAGATGGGACGCTTAGGAACGCATATGGCAACATGGGGGCCATGCCCCAGATTCGCATTTGGGAGGGGATATGCTTTTGGGGTTCAAATGGAACGCTTATGAACGCATATGGCAACATGGGGGCCATGCCCCAGATTCGCATTTGGGAGGGGATATGCTTTTGGGGTTCAAATGGAACGCTTAGGAACGCATATGGCAACATGGGGGCCATGCCCCAGATTCGCATTTGGGAGGGAATATGCTTTTGGGGTTCAAATGGAACGCTTAGGAACGCATATGGCAACATGGGGGCCATGCCCCAGATTCGCATTTGGGAGGGGATATGCTTTTGGGGTTCAAATGGAACGCTTAGGAACGCATATGGCAACATGGGGGCCATGCCCCGGATTCGCATTTGGGAGGGAATATGCTTTTGGGGTACATGCTGTGAGCCATGGGTGCCGAACGTGACATGTGTTGTGGCAGCATGACAGTGCATGGTTTGAGGTGTGTGCATGCTTGACATGGCCTGCATATCTGCTGTCTGTTGTGATTACTGGACATGGCATTGGACGCATCGTTATGAGTGAGTGATGGTTGTGTGCCAGCCAACGTATTGCAGTTGTCCCATCTCCTTGGTGTGCGTGCTGCCCTGTGCCATGTGCATCACTGCAGTGCTCGGGGGGTGTGGCCCATGTTGTGTGTTGTTGCTCACAGTGTGTCGTGCGCTTCATTGACTTCTGGCACATGGTTGGTCATGGGCATGTATCTTAGCGTGACTGCTGTATGTGTGGCAGCTGTGCGGATGACATGCCTTTCATGAGACTGGGGCTGACGGATGGGATGGATGGTATGTTGTATGTGCATGGTGTGTCTGTGTGTTTGATGGGTTCAGTGGTGTTCGTGTGCATTTATGTTGTTCCGCTCTGTTGCGTCTAGTGTTGTTTGTCTTACATAGGCGTAGTTGTGGGGTGTGTGGTTGACAGGCAGTAGGGGCTACATGGACAGGACTTCAATGGTGTTTCGGTTGTGTGTGATGAGTTGCACAGTGGCTGCCGTGTGGTACTATATTCAGTGTGGCTTGTGCATGCAGATGTGCCTCCTTGGGTGTTGCTATGTATGTGATGGGTCATGTGGGGTGTGAGTCTGTTGTTCATGTCCGTGTGCACATTGTTCACTTGTTCGTGACGGTGGGCGGTGCTGCGTGTTCGTCTGCTACGTGACATGTCCCATGTGTTGGTCGTGTTATGGTCCTCATGCCTCCAGTAATCCAGCCCTGTCCAGTTTCCCACCTGCAAGTTGTTCGTGCGTGCACTGTACTGGATGCCACATGGCTCTAAGCGGGGGTGCTCCATGTTGCAGGTCTGTGGGGGTGGGGGGGTGTTGTGGGTCGTGGGGGTGGCTGGACACCCACTGACACCGATTGCTGTGGACCGTGATGTCTGCCTTTCGGCTGTCGTTGTGCACTGCGGTGGCTGACACGTGGCTGTGGGGTGTGGGGGATGCTCCTCCTTGCTGTGCTGTGGGACTGGGGCCTGGTGTGTGTTGTACTTGGGCTGTCCACCCTCCCACCCACTGCACTTTGTGTTCCTGCCACTTACCTGTTACTTGTCGGTTAGTGCAGCTGTGGCGGACACATGGGTGTGGTGGGTGCTCGTTGTGGCGCTTCTGGCATATTTGGGGACCTGTTGGTGGTTACGTGGCTGGCTGAGTGTACACATGTCCCCACGTATGTTACAGTTGTTCGGTTTGGGCTGTGTGTGGTGGTGTCTGTTGCATGTGTGTGTGATGTGTTGTGTATTGTGTGCTGGACATGGGGGTGTTTGTCCCTGGGAGCTGTGGCATGGTGGTAGTGCATGTGAGTACATAGCGGTGTGCTGGTATACATTAGTTTGTACTTACCAGCCTCCACTCCCCCTGCTAATCCGGCGAGGATCTCCGGATGTATTATGACTCGCACCTTCTCCTCCCACGCTTTGAAGGTCTTAAAGAGCGCGGGATTCCCTCCGCCAGTGACGGCAGCCAGCTCTCTGTTTTTGCCCTCCTTCTTCTTGACCAAGCTCTTTACGTCATTCCAACGTTTGTTTATTTCACCTCTGTTCCTGGGCAGGGTCCCGACTGCATTGACCTGGTCTACGATCCGGTTCCACATTCTGTTTCTGGTGGCTAGTGGTGTGTGCTGGACCATGTTCCCATAGATTTGTGGGTACACCTTGATGATCTCGTCGACCATGACCGTCAGCTCAATGGGCGTGTACTTGGGCATTCTTTGTGGTGCCATGGTGTTTGTGGTGCTGGTGCGGTGTGTGTTGTGTAATGTGCAGGGGGTTTGTGGTGCCGGTGTTTGGTGGTGGTGGTGGTGGTGGTGGTGGTGGTAGTGATGTGTGCGTTTCTGTGGTGTGCTGCTGTCCTTGCTGTGTCACTGTGTCCTCTCCTCTCCTCTCTGGTTTGCAATGTAGCAAGGGGTTGTGGTCTGTGGGAGTGCTGCTTTTGTACTCACCTATGTGGGTGTGTCCTCATGGTCTGTTGTTTTCAGGTGTGTTGTGTCTGGGGTTCTGGCCTTTGTATTTTTTGTTTGTCCGGGGGGTGTTTTCGGGATGTGTACTGTGCTTGTGTATTTGTGCGTGCCTTGCTGTGTGGACTTGTTGGCCATGTAGTGTGCTATTGGTTTTGTGAGCGGATGGTTTCTGTGCAGGTACGTGGGCGCCATGGCTTCTGCCGTGTCGATTCTCATCGGCGTTGTTTGCGCTGGCGGGCGGTATATTTGTGGTTTTTCCGCGCTCATGGCGGTGCGATCGTAATTTCACGTGCGGTGTGTCGGCCGTGAGGGCGGGCGGTTTTGTGTTGTCGTGCGTGTTTCCGTCCGTGGCGGGCGGTTTGACTCCGACTCGGACGTTGGCGGGCGGTATTTTGTGTGTTTTTTCCGCCGATGGGGGTTTTCGGTTTGTGTAATCGTAATGGCGTGGTCGGTGTTCAGACGGTGTGTGCGGGCGGATTTTTGCCGCTTCCATGCCTGGCGGATTTTTTTACGCCGGGTATCGTGATGGGCCCCTTAGATATTTTATTTATATATAGTACATAAGTTATTAGTAGTGAGGAATTGGTATTTTAAGTTTATTGTTCTGGCATTACGAATCCTTGAATTAAGTTATCATTGTTTAGTATAACTTAACTATGTGTGCGCATACCTTCTCACTCACTCCACCAGTGCCATTTTTACCCTTACTGGGCAAACCCCAAATGAAATGGCCGGAGTGGAAAGAGTATTTTATGAATATGTCAGCAATAGATGAGGAAGGTTCAGAAGAGTTTTCTGCTTCAAGAAGGAATACAATCCTACTTCATGTTCCTGATTTTGTTCCACCCAGTCCCACACATCTTCAGGTTCATAGTTCAGGACTGGAGGGTCTAAGAGTATATGGTCAGATGGAAAAGAAAGCAAGATCTACAACGGATGGTGATGTATTTAGACATGCACTAGAGGATTTAGATAATTACTATTAGCCAGCAGTTTGACTGCTATTGACCATTTCAATTGTTTTCAAAGGAAGCAGGGTAAGCAAGAGCCAGTTGAAGGCTATGTTTCTGCACTAAAACAATTGTCAGTATCTTGCAAGTTTGGTAAACTTCATGATGAACTGATACATGACCAAATAATTATGCACAACAATGATAACTTGCAGGAAAGGTTGTGGGTTAGCAGAGATTCTTTCTTAAAAGAAGTGGTGGCCTTTGTAAAGAAAGCAGAGCTTTCAAAAAGGTGTGATATTGGTGCGACTTCATCTACTAGCAGTAAGGATAAGGATGTTGTGTGCAATGTCACTTCGGGTAAGGAGAAGAAAAAGAATAAAGGTATGAACAAAGTTCAAGATACTAAAACATTTGAAGGTAAAGATAAGGTACTTTCTTGCTTCCACTGCGGGAGTAAAGAACATTTAGCAAGAGATACAAATTGTCCAGCAATTAAGGTCAGATGTCCTTTTTGTGGAGCAATCGGCCACTTTGCAAAGTTTGTAGGAGGAAAAACAAGAAAACCAAACAACCTGTAAAGTATGTATTTGATAAACCAAATCTGAACATTCAGAAAATAGTGATGTGAGAAACAATAAAGGTGTGTTATGTGTTGACTGTATTGTTCTAAATTTTGTTAATGCATTAGAGAACAAACCCAAGCGTGACATGCTGATTGGTGGGGTAGAAATATCAATTGTGGCGGTCTCAGGTTCCCCATTTGCTATGATTAACAAAAATGTGTGGAGTGAGAAATTTGTGACTAAATGGGGCAATGAGTCGGTGGAGTCTGACATTCAACCAGTGACATTTACTGGTCAGACAATTCCTATGTAGAGATACAAAGTTTTTGAGTTTGAGTTCAGGAAGCGTACCATGTGGGGAAAGTTATTATGTGTCTGAAGTAGTACTCTCTGTGTTGGGTTGCAGGGACCAAAAAACACTGGGCACACAGTAACAGGAAGAAAAGGAAACTTGTAGGAAAGAATTCCAGATGTATTTTTGGGCGATATTGGGAAATTAAAGGGGTTCATATACAAAATTGTGTTGAAAGAGGGCACCACTTCAGTGTGCCTCAAAGTAAGGAACATCACTTTGAGAGGAAGGGATGAAGTGGTTAGTGAACTTAACAAATTGGAGCAAAAAGGTAAAATTGAGCAAATTTATTGTGCGTAGTGGCTTTCTCCGTTGGTTGTTGTAGGGAAATTTCCTCTACCAAACAATATGAAATTGTTGGCTGAGACAAAAGGTGTAAAATGTTTTTCTACAGTTGACTTGTTCTCAGACTACCATCAAGTTGCTCTTCATCATACTCGCAGGAAAGTTACAGCATTTATCATACCATTTGGTTGCAATAGGTTTCTGTGTATGCCGTTTGGGCTTGCCTCAGCGGCTGCAGTTTTTCAGAAACTGATGCATAGGCTGTTTAGGGATCAGAGAGGTGTCAAGTACTTTCAGGGTGACATCTTAGTGATAGAAAGGAGTAAGGAGGAGCATGATGGTAGGCTAAGGGAGGTATTAGCAATTTTAAAGGAGAATAGGTTAACTGTGGAATGGAACAAGTGTAAATTCTGCATGAAGCCTGTGACTTGTTTGTGTCATGTAGTTAGTACGGAGGGAATTGTTCCAAAGAAAGAGATTAAAGATGCCATTGGTAAGGCTCCTGCCCCTAGCAGCAAAGACGAAGTTAGGTCTTTTTTAAGCCTTTATGAATTTTATTCTAAGTTTGAGAATAACTTTGCGGAAAAGACTTTTGGATTGAGGCAATTGCTTAAAGAACGTAAGGCCAGTGAATGGAATGAGGAAGTAAATAATGAATTTCTGAGCATAAAAAAGGACATATGTACTGTGCTTCCATTGCAGGGGTTTGATCTTAACGCTAGTAATATCCTCACCACGGATGCTAGTGGTAAGGCTTTCGGGCAGTACTGAGCCAGGTGTCAACCAAAAATAGAAAGGCAGTGGAGGAAACAGTTGCAGTCGCTTCGCATTCCTAATCTCCTACGGAGGTAAAATACTCCGTCATTGAAAAGGAGCTGTTAGCATGCGTCTGGGCAATGGGGAAGTTCAGACAGTATTTCTGGGGTTCTGAGTTCAGGATGCATACGGACCACAAACCCTAAGTGAAGGTATTGACAACAGAGGGGTTTGCAGGTGCCACTCCATGCTTGGGAAGGATGATACTCAAGTTATTCCAGTTTGGGAGAATAAGGTAGCAGATATGTTTCGAGCAGGTCACCTGTGGTGGGCCAGGTTCCATTGCAAGATGAGTGGGACAAGTATAGTGTAGCTGTTATTGGTGATGAAGACATTGCCATTCTGGAGAATGAGTGGATGGAAAAGTACAGAGAGGATAGGGAATTAAGAAATTTGTGTTGGAAATTTGGCCTGCCAAGAACATATTAAATGAGGAAGCTAAGACATTTTGGGAACTGAGAGAGGAACTATCTGTTTCTGATAAGGGAATTCTATTGAGAGGTCACAAAGTGATTCCTCTAAGTGATTTGAGCAAAAGGATTCTGAAATGAATGCATGAGGGGCATTTGGGGATTGTGAAATCCAAGAAAAGGGTCAAGAATTCTTACTGGTGGCCGGGTAGATTCGGAAATCTAAGGTTTCTGCGACAACACAGTAGTTGTTCCAGTGCTGACCAGAAGATGTTGAGACCTCTCTTGGGAATGACTGAAGTACCGGAAGGTCCCTTGCAAACTTTGGCAGTGGATATTTTGACCCCCATTCCGGACAATGGAGGCGTGCCAAGGTTTGCCATTGTACTCATGAATTTGAATTCTAAATGGCCAGGAGTGGGGGTCTATTCTAAAGAGGATGCGGATGTGGTTGTTTCATTTTTGGACTGAGCCTTTCTGAGGGAGGGCATTCCTAAAAAATTATTAAATGACAATGGTCCACAGTTTAGGGCGGACAAATTAAAAACTTTCTTCTCCAGGAATGGAGTTTGTGCTGTGCACATGGCAGTATACCATCCAGAAGGGAAGGGTTGTGTGGAGAGATTCAACTGTGTTAGTATGGGAAGTGTGTGAACTGCTGTGAGTGCTGGAAAGAATTGGGAAAAGGAGGTGAACAAATTAATCGGGATTATAGAATCACTCCATCAGTGACTGGTTATAGTCCATTTAAAGTGTTGAGAGGATGTGAACCATTTACTAAGGATAATAAAAGTTTGGATGTCTGGAGAATTGGAAAAGAAATGGTTTCCTACTGTGGTTACGGAGAACCTGAAGTTGGCGCAAAGATCAAACAAAGATCACAATGATAAAAAGAAAAGTGTCAATGAGGTCATGTTGCAGAAGGATGAATGGCTACGTATTAAGATTGATGTCAAAGTGAAGAAGAGCAGTAGCAAATTTTCTAGACCTCTTCAAGTGGTAAAAGTATTTGCTTGCTCGGTCAAATTGTGGATGGTAAAATCTAGCACTTTAGTGAACTAGCCAGATGTAACAAATCGTCCGAAAGTGATATAGGAGTGGTGAAAGGTACAGAAGGTTATTTGAATGAGAACTGGTTATGGCAGGATCTGAATGTGAATGGAACAGGTTGTCCAGTGTCTGTGGAGGATAGTAGTGGAAATTTGGTGAGTGGAGAGTATATCACCAAGAATGAGTGGAGCTGTGGAGGGGAGGACATTGTAAGAGCTAGTAGATTGTGTAAGGGAAATGATAGGAGTACTACTGTTCAGAAGGAAGTATTCAAGACTACTCAAAATGAAAGAATTGTTTCTTGTCCAAAGAAGTTTAAAGATTTCATTCTGGGTTAAATCATTTTATTTTGTGAGATTATTAATGTATTTGGGTTAGACCACATTGCTATCTATTGTATAAAGTGATGTTACGTAAATATATAGTACTGTTTAGAGTTATGTGCAATATGTATTTGGTTCATCCATGCAGTTCTTGCTTTTAGGAATTGTATTTGAAATTATTATCATTTGTTATATCTTTATTATTTGTTAAAGGGGAAGATGTGTGGTATCAGGTCTAGCCTGACATTATCTAGTCTTCCTGGTAATAGTCATTAAGGATGTAGGGTTCTGGAATGTGGAAACTGGCAGTTGAGAGACCTGATGTAGAAGTGAGATGAAGCAGACGTAGTTCCCTGCTCTTGTACAATAAATACAACTACTTACTTGAGCTTTCTGTCGTTATTGGAGGGAACACTACACGGAGGTGGGAATCACGGCGGAAAAAAATCTAAGGAGGTCTCTTCTCAAGACTACAAGATCGATGTTGTAGCTCCCCATACCGGGTGTCATGGACAGGACTGCAGGAAAGCCCTATCTGTATAGGGCTCGGAGCAGCCCCAGCTCGCCACCTGCCACTGATCCCGATGGCCTCACTGCAGTTTGTTACTCCCGCAGGTGATCTGTGCTTATGGCAATCCAGCGAAACTTAGCATGTTCTGATCAGGCTGAGGTTAGGCCAGGCAATTAGCACCAGGGCGCTGGGACCTACTGCATTAAAGCTGATAGCCAGCTGCATGTTCACGGCTTACCTCAGGGAATATCTTGTAGGAAAACTGGGAGGAGTGAGATTAAAGAACCACCTCTGGTTCCGTGGTCCCAGAATTGTATTCTGTCCTGGATGGAAGATAATACCGCTTCCGGATGCTGATTTTGTAATGATTGTGCAGGCAGGCTGAGAGCTCACCAAATGTGTGGCGAAATATCACTGTGGTAGCTATACATAAATCTGAGGAATTAGATACAATTACTATAGTGGGGATATATCATATTAAAATAATCACAGAGGAGTTGAACACAGATTAAGATTGAAGGATACTTGGTGGATAAATACGTTAAAAACAGTGGACCAAGTACTCAATATTGATAGAGAGCTATATACTACCTTATATTGAAAAAACATTACAAGTAGTCAAGTATATGCATTAAGCTAAACATACCTATGTGGTTTTACAGCATCAAAATAGTACCTAAAAGGTATGTTGGGAAGTAAACATATGGACGTTACATGCAATAAAATTATTGCTGCATAAGTGGTTCCAGTTCTTTTTGGAACAAAGTCACAACTACTAATTGCTAAATAGTTGAATGAATTTCAATATTAATTTACTTATTTTCTGCCTGGACAATAATTACTGAGGCTAGATTATGCATAATCTTGGTGATTTTCCCATGTAATGTAAGTGGTATTGTTACTTAGATTTTGGTAATGGCATTAACCTATGTGGATAGACCTGCTGCCTTCTATCAAAATCTTTGTGGTTCTTCAGTGTAACACTTGACATTGCTACTTATGACGACAACCTATGTGGCTAGACCTTCTATCTTATATTACAATTTTTGCGGTTCCTCCATGAAACACAGGTTCTATTGTTACTTAGAAATCGGTAATGATTACAATCTTTGTGGCTAGATCTTCTATCTTAGGAGCAGAATCAATATCTTCTAAATTACTTGATGCTTTTCGACAAATCTGCTCCCTCCCTATCATTTCTGTGATCAATGACTGGAACTTTATTCAATATGTAATTGAGGTATGAGTGGGAATCTAATCTATTAACACTGTTTTTCTCACACTTTGCTTTGGTTCTAACTTAGTACATGTTGGATAAGATAGCATGCTTGTATTGTCAATGGGATGACATAATAACAGAATGTTATTTATAATAATTCTGTTTAGGGTTCAAACCACAGTGAAGGTTGTTGTTTTGTTTGTTCTCTAGCCTTTGCATCGGGGCTATACACAAGACTGAATTTTGTTGCATTTGCCTGCAAAGAATGATTATAACTTTGTACAAGTGCTCTAAGTTAACTGTAACTCGCGTACTCCCAATGCACTGCAAATTACCCCACATTTATCTCGCTCATGACATCTTCTATGATATAAATGATAATATCACTGCAACATTTGCATTGGAATTATTGATAAGAAAACTGTACATGGCGGGGGCGTGAGTTATAGTTACTTTAGGACATGAGTTATTGTTACCCCCTTGCATTCACATGGTGGTGCAGTCCTCCACGGCCGGCTCATTGGAGGGCTGTGAATATTGGATTACAACTGCTTGAGGGACACAACACCCACGAGGGTAAGGATTCATGCTAATGCACACTAGAAGCTCCCACAAGCAGTGCGAAATTACTCACCTGAGTGGCCCATTTGAGGGCAATTAATTATTTATAGGTGTGTCAGCAGCAATATGAACCTCTGAGCAGAGCCTATGAATAAGGAGCAGGAGCTCCGAAACGCGTCAGGCTGGAATAGCCATCGGAATGCAGACATCAGTTTTCCGGGAAATAAAGGCTTTTTCAAAGTCATCTGCTGTTCGAATGCGTCCTTGCTTATGGTTGGGCACTTGTTATAAACATATATATGATATATATATATATATATATATATATATATATATATATATATATATATATATATATATCTATCTATCTGTGTGTGTGTATATGTATATCTCAACCGCCCGTCACTCCAATAATCCAACAAAACAAGGACCAGGCATAGACACCAGCTCCTCTCCACAGTTTTTTATTTCTTCATCTCTGCAAAGTTCACCATTATATACATTTATTATAGAGTGGTGGTAGCCACTCTTTAGTTACAGTTAGGGTTACCAGAAATAGGAATTCCTCTGATTTTTCACCATTAATAACTTTTCTTCTGTTTGATGAATCTCCACAAAACCATTCAGACCTATTCCTCTTTCTACATTGGTGGAGTATGCAAAGTTTTACGGAGATTCCTTAATGGGGTGCAAAGAAAAAAGTGGGGTCCCTAAAATACGTTTGTGCACCAATGCATTTCCCATAGACTTTTTACTCAAGTGTGGTGTAAAAACTGCTGGATGGATTTAAATGAAATTTGCCAGGATTACACATTTTAGTGCGTAGAGGATCCTTTTTGGGTACTACAGGGAAGTAGGTGTAGTGTTTTGTGTATTACAGAGTGCAGGACCCCTCTGGTCCCTAACGGACTCGGTAGTCTAGTAACATAGGTGTGAATGATAAAATTCATGACGCAGTTCATTTCAGTTATCGGTTACACTCGAAAGAATAAAGACATTTAATACAGAGCTCCATGTGTGGCATGATTCATTTACATGCTACCGGGCTGGGGAGGACGATACAACTGGCAAAGAGATAGGGGATACGTAAACCCTGAAACCTGCAGAGTCGAGAGTGCTCTCCTAGAGAGTTTGCCGAGATCCAACAAACTGCTTGTGTGTGCCAAATGTGCCTCAGTAAAAGTGAGAATCGACGGTCGGAAAAAGTTGAGTCAAAGCGCAACTCCAACCATTGCAAGAAAGTGAAGGTCCCACGGTAAATTTAATTTGTCGTCGGTCAGAAATTCCTAATACGATCGATATAAGAGGTACAGTGCCACAACGCAATACAGAGCCACCAGTCATACAGGACATTAACGCTAAAAGGCAGCAACAAGCAGGTACAGAGAAGCGCCAGAAGCCGTGATAACCAAATACAGAAAAGTGCTTAAGGCAGTTATAGCTGACTGGAAAGCAGCACTAGCAACGAAAAGAGTTTTGGCGCAAACGAAATGCTAAAGACAGTGACAACCAGGTATTAAAAGGGTAGGGAGCGGCGATAGCCAAGTGAAAAAGAATGCTGTGCGTAGAAGCAAATAAATGCAGCAAAATATTAGAGGTGGCAAATCCCAGTTATAGAGAACACAATTTGCTTACCAGAACATGGGTAAAGAGGGTCAGTCCGACCTCAGCGCCAGGCGCAGCAACCCAAGCTTAAGCATGGGGGCTGTGCGTACAGGACCATTGAATCCTGCAGAATCAACCAACGAGGCCGTGAACGGCGTTTGGAATAGTGAAATTTTCTAGATTTTTCATGGCTGCCAGAGAGAGCACCTGTTACGGTGCTCCCGCCTTCCTAAAACCACCATCCGCGTTCAATGCTACCAAAAAGCAGAATATTGGAGCTAGATTGACTCCCTGCATTGAAGTCTTTGATGATTTTGTTGATGCGCTAGGAGCAGCAGATGACAAACAGATTATCAAATATCTCAAGAACATAGCAGGTGATGGAGTGAAGGAAGTGATAAAGAAAATGCCAATTGGTGAAGAAACTTCATACCATCAAATTAAAGAAGTGCTGAGCAACAAATTCAATCCAATACAAAACATTGACTATGAAAGGTACATTTCAATCAAGAGGTTCAGAAAGCAGGAGAAACAATCGATGAGTTAGTTGAAAGATGTGAATTGCTCGTTAAATATTGCGGATTTAATGAATTCAATGATAAAGATGCTATACGGCTCAGAGTCATAGAAGGTTTCCTTTCAGATTCCTTCAGACGCCGAATGCTGAGAGAAATGCTCAATCTGGGTCATGTGCTCATGGTGGCCAGAGCTGAAGAATGTGCTGACAAACAAGCCGCTGACGTGGAAGCCGAAGGGGCCCAGAGTGAGTCACCCTTGAATGTGAAGAGAAAGAAAAGGCACACGGTAGAAGGTTACAATGTGATGTCTCCAAAGAAAAAGAAGTTATCATTGAGGATTTTCCTTTCCACAGGAAGGTAAATGTCCCGTCATTGGACAGATATGTAAAGGCTGCGGGAAAGAGAACCATTTTGTAACAGTTTGCAAAGCGAGAGAAGAAGTCAATACGTCCCGTACTGAAAATAAAATGGCTGCCAGAAAGTTTCAGAAGTGTTCCAGTCACGCCCACCGAAGTAAATGGCAACATCTTCGTCATCACTGTTGAGCGACAGTAAAGAAAATAGGTGCACGATATCCATGCTGATTAGTGAAAGACGTGCGCATGTAGGTTTGGCTTCCTGCAAGGAAGAATACAAGTCGCAAAAGGATAGACAAGTGAAATCACAAAATTCATTTGGACATTGTCACAAAATAAAATTGAAGGTTTTTCATAGACAGTGGTGCGTCAATAAATATCATAACATAACATGTGTATTTGTAAAGCGCGCGTTCACCCATAGGCATCTTGGCACTGAATGGTACTCATTTTACCGACCTCAGATGGATAAAAGGCTGAGTGACCCACCGGGATTTGAATCTGTGACCATGAGGTCGAACACAGGTCCCTGCAGTAGACACATTAGTCCACTGAGCCACCAGCCAGCTGAGCAGTACAATAAACTGTCTCCGGTGCCCTGTCTCACACCATCGAAAACCAAGGTATACACATGGGCAGCCTCAATGCCATTACAAAGGCGAGGTTCATTCATGGCGACCCTGAAACACAAAAAGACGGAGGTACAAGCCCCAATCAATGTCCTTCAGGGCACTTCGTCAAGTGCATTCTTACTCAGCTTCAGCACTGCTGCTGACATGGGACTAATTTCTATGAATTACAATGTCATCACAACATAGGGAATCAGTTTCCATCATTGTTCCATGGATTAGGAAAACTTAAGACAATGAAAGTGCAGCTTCATATTAATGAGGTCATTCGTCCTGTTGCTCAACAACATCATCAAATTGCATTTCATCTACAAGAATATGTTGAAAAAGAAATTGAGACTTTGCTAAAACATGATATCATTGAGCGCTCTACTGGTCCGACACCATGGGTGTCGCCTATAGTGGTGGTGCCTAAAAAGGACCGTTGAGGGTCTGTGTGAATTTGTGTTGAGATGCGTCAAGCAAACAAGGTGATTGAAAGAGAACGACACTCAGGTCTGCAAATTGCCGATATGATTACCCAGTTGAATGGTGCCAAAGTCTTTTCACGCTTTGATCTGAACAAAGCTCGAACTGGAAGAAAATTAAAGATACATTACAACCTTTTCAATTCATGTTGGTTTGTTCAGACACACCAGGAGTTCCTCAGCTGTCAAACTTTTCCACATTATTCAGCCGGTCACACATGCTTTAAATTATAGTGATGATATACTAGTATTTAGGGCCACACGAAAGGAACATGATAAAGCCCTTACCCAAAGATGACATCTACTTGCTGGTGCAGGACTTACTTTGAATGCTGAAAAGGGGAGTTTCACAAAACACAATTAAACTTCTTTGGGCACATCTTCTATGACTGGGGGATGACTCCAGATCCAACATGTAAGCATGTTGCATTCTTTTCTTGGTATGGCCAGTTACTGCTCCAGGTTCATCTGTGATTTTGCCACTGTAAGTGCCCCAATGAGAGACTTATTGAAAGCGAGATTGTTGTGGATGCCAGCCCAGTGGGTTTGGGCGGGATGTTTGTCCAACATAGTGGACATGCAAACACGCAAAGGCGCATTGTAGAGTACGCTAGTAGGAGTTTGTCACAGACTGAACTAGCTTATTCCCAACCTGAAAAAGAAAGCCTCACTGTTGTGTCGGCTTGTGTACACTTTCACGTGTTTCTGCCTGGAAAACATTTTATGCTTGCTACTGATCACCAAACACTACTCACTATTTTTGGCAATCTAAAGGCCAAGATGCCCCCTCACATTGAGAGGTGGGTGCAGAGACTGCAAGAGTATGACTACACTATTGTGCATTGGCCGGGAAAAGATCAAAACCCTGCCGACTACTTTTCTCGAGTGCCCCTACAGTATCTGGGTACCCCTTCTAAAGTGACCAAGGCCTACTTTAACAACATAGTGAGATCCAGTACCCCTGCAACTATATCTGTGGAGAAAATAAGTGCTGCTACCAATGCAAATAGAAAAATGTTCATACTCATTATTATGCATCAATCTTGGAGAACACATGCTTGACCTCTTGATAACGACATTGAATATCAGAAAATCAAGAATGTGCATCGTGGAATTGTCTCCACTAAGCGAACCCTTTGGACCGTGTTTGGTTTCCTCATCTTGATGAGCGAGTTTAAAGAGATCTCCAGGCTTCTCATTTGTGTAATTGTTTATCTTCAAAAACAACCCACCATCCTTTGAACATGTCAGATCTTCCAAAACATGTCTGTGAGAAACTTGCAGTTGACTACTTTGGACCCTTTGACAATTGCCATTATCTCATGGTTGTAGATGAGTACTCCCGGCTTCCTCTGGTGGAAGACCTTTCATAAATCACTCATGATCGAGTCATTGAAAGACTAGAAGGCATATTTGCAACCTGGAGTGTTTTGTCAGTTCTAAAATCCGACAATGGCCCACCATTCAATGGTCGGGAATTCAAAGACTTTCTAACTCATTTAAATATCAAGCATCAGAAAAGCACACCTGTCTGGCCACAGGCTAATGGTGTTGTTGAACGTTTTATGAGCACTCTTAAGAAGGCCTTAAAGTGCGCTGCACTAGAAGGACTGGAGCTCAAGTCAATTCTTCATTCTACTCTTCGTGCATACCGATTTACTCACCATTCTACAACTGGCGATAGCCCCGACACCATTTGTCCCAGTGCACCACTGAAAGAGCAACTTATGGCAAGAAGGTTCGAATCACCGATTCATCTCAAACGTCCAGAATGAAGACTTATGCAGACAATCGCTGATGTGCTCGGGACACCAATATTCGAAAATGAGATCGTGTCCTTGTCATACAGAGGCGTAAATGAAAATCTGATGCTTTATTCAATGCTGATCCATTACAAGTTGTGACTAGTAAGGGACAGATGGTGACTGCTCACCATCCTGGAAAGTCCATTGCGAGGGATTCCTCACATTTCAAGTACCTGACACAGAGTCTGTTGGTTCCAGACATCCAGAGTGAAACTCTGTCATCAAAGGGCCAGGAAAACCCAATGACTGGATCTGTGTCTAGATCGCCAGTTCTGCTGTAGTTGCTTTTCCTGTGTCTCCTCAGCCTCATGCAACGAGATCTGGAAGATTGGTTCAAGCCCCTTGACGACTCATTGTGGAACTATGATGTATATATGTTTTGTTTGTACTTTTTATTTAACAAAGGGGTAAATGTAGTGTCTTGTGTATTATGGAGCGTGAGGCCCGTCTGGTCTCTAACGAACTCTGTAGTCTAGTGATGTGAGTGATTTGGTTTATTGATAAAATTCATGATCCAGTACTTTTCAGTTAATGGTTACACTCTAAAGAATGAAGACGTGTAATCCCGATCTCCAAGTGTGGCATGATTCAGTTACATGCTACTGGGCTGGGGAGAACGCTATAGTAGGGTAAGTATTTTTTAAGTTAAAAGGCATTTTAACGTAGTGATATCTATAGTTGCTGTACTTTTGCAGAATTTCACTGTATTTCTCAGGAAGTAACATGGTGTACAGTGATGACAAGTCATTATGTGATTTGCTAACGACTGCCTTTACAAAAGTTACAGAGAGCCATGCTGTTTTTAGGTACACTTTTGTTGTGTTCTGTATTACGCCTTCAGATGTAGGTAAGTACTAGGTCTGATATAGTATCTATGTAAAAAAAATGTAAGTAGTACCGCAGTACTGCCTTAAAAAATGAAAAAAAAATATGTTAAAAAATTAAAAATACACTTGTGAGGGATGGGCGGAAAATAAATCTGGGAGGCCGTATGTGTTTCTTAATTTTGGCGTTTTTATTTTGAGAGGACAATGCAACAAAGAAATAATGGTTAAAACACAAAGAAAATAAAGTCTTGGTTCTGGTTATTGTTCCTGGTTTATCAGGGCTTCTCCATTCATTGGTGAAACTCTTTTTCTCTTTCTTCAGTTAGGTTCCATATCCGGTCTCCAGTGGTACGTCGTACCCGGGTTGTCAGGAGAGAACACAAGGAAATATAGGTAAGTAAAATGGTCTGTCTGGTAGGTTTAACAGTGACAGAGACCATCACCACACCCAGGTGTATATAAAAGTTAGAAACCTGTTTTTACTTTGGGTTAGTGCTTTTTAATCCTTTGCAAATTCTAACCCTCTGATAGGGGGGGGAAATGGGGAGGGCTTGTGCAAAAGAAAAGAAAGAAAATAAATACATGCATATAACTAAATTCGTGTCGTTTGTTCTCTTGCTTCTTCAAACTAATTACAAGAACTTTTCTTTCAGTTTTCCTTGAATCCTTTCTATAGCTTCCCTTTAGCTACCGCCTTAGTCCTCTCATCTTGTACTCTTCATATATGCGTATGTCTTTTCACTCTCTTCCCATAAAGTTTACCTGTTTCTCTCTTGGGATTAATCATTGGCCATCACATTAAGTCAGGGACTCTCTTTAGTCCCCACACATCATTCGTTTTGAACCTCTCTTGTGCTCCCCCCTTTTCTCCGTTCTCCCCACGTTTTCCTTCTCCGCTCCGTACAACCCCCCCAAGGCCTCCACTTCTCGACCGCTGAAACTGGACGTCCGTCTCCTTCCTCGAAGCAGGCGTCTTCGTCCTTCTTTCCTTTATCCCCTTGGTTCTTGGCTCCTCCTTCTTTTCTGGAGTCTTCCGGATTTCGCCTTCCTCCTCTCTCCGCCCGGGTCCGAGCGTCTGTCCTTCCAGATCTGTACTCGCTGGTAACTGGCCTCTGGTATCTATGACTCCACCTTCCTTCCTTGTCTGCGTCTCTCCCTCATTCACCTTAACCCTTTCCTTCTTCTCTCTACAGGCATCAGACCCACGGAGCAGATCATCGGGCTGGGGACGAAAAGGTTAGTTTAAATGGGTCATGGGAGCTGGGTTGGGATCCGTGGGACGGATTAGGTTGTTTTCAAGGGGGGGGGGGGCCGGATTGGCTCTTCCTCACAAAACTATATTTTACAAATATATTATACTTCAGTGTATTTTCTATTTTTAACATATTAAAATATACATAAAAAACATCTGCAGTGTTCCAATGTAATACCTACAAATTACCAAACTACTTGAAAAATAATATAAAAAATGCAGAGTTCTCCCTAAACTGCTGTAAAAATATATGGACATTTATAAATAAATTTCTATACCTATTACCACTTTAATAAAGTGGTAAAAGGTAGTGAACAACAATAAAACCTAGTGCTTACCTATATCTCAGACCATAACGCAGAACACAGCCAAACTGTGCTAAACTAAATGGCTGCCTTTTACCTTTGGTAAAAACAGCCATTAGCCAATAACATACTGACTTCTCATTTGCATGTACAACAGAATGCTGCGAACTTACCATGGTATACTGAGGCACATTTTTTAAAATGTATAACTTTAACACTAATTACACTATTCACACATACTACCAAAAATGACCATTTACACCCCATAATGCATATGTTGCAATTACAACACTCCATTCTACGCCAATCCATTCTACGCCACTCCACTCTACGTCACTCCACTATACGCCACTGCACTCTATGCCAATCCACTGTATGCCATTCCGTTCTTGCCACTACAGTGTACACCACTCCACTGTATGCCACTCCCCTCTACATTACTCCACTGTATGCTATTTCCCTGTAAGCTACTCAACTGTACTCTATTCCACTGTATGCCACTCCAGTGTACACCACTCCACTATATGCTATACTACTCCATGCAACTCCACTCTATGCTATTCTACTCTACGCCACTACACTGTACCTCACTCCACTGTATGCCGCTCCACCCTATGTCACTTCACTGTATGCTACTCTGCTGTACGCTATTATACTTTATCACACTCCATTCTGCTCCACCCTTTGCTACTCCATTGTATGCTATTCTACTGTACACCACTCCACCTTATGCCACTACACTCTACAACACTCCACAGTTTGTTAGTCCACTGTACACCACTCCACTGTACGCCAATCCATTTTACACCACTCCACTGTACCTCACTCCACTATACAGTATTCCACTGTATGCAATTATGCTCTATGCCACTCAACTCTATGCCACTCCACTCTACCCCACACCACTGTATGTCACTCCACTGTACTCCACTCCACTCTACACCACTGCTCTGTACGCTAATCCAATGTACGCCATTCCAATGTACGCCACTCCAATGTATGCCACTCCACTGTACGCCATTTCAGTGTATGGTAGTCCACTGTATGCCACTCCACTCTACCCCAATCCACTCTACATCACTCTCCTGTACGCCACTCCACTTTATGTTATTCCACTGAATGGCACTCAACTCTATGACACTCCACTCTACCCCACACCACTGTATGCCACTCCACTGTACTCCACTCCACCCTACACCACTGCACTGTATGCTTAGCCAATGTACGCCATTCCAATGTACACCATTCCATTGTATGCCACTCCACTGTATGCCACTCCACTGTACGCCATTTCAGTGTATGGTAGTCCACTGTACACTATTCCACTGTATGCCAATCCTCTCTATGCCACTCTCCTGTATGCCACTCCAGTGTACACTATTCCACTGTATGTCACTCCACTGTATGCCACTCCACTCTACACCACTCCACTTTATGTTATTCCACTGTACTGCACTCTAATCTATGCCACTCCACACTTTGCTAATACAATGTACGCCACTCCAGTCTATGATCACTGTACACTACTCCTCTCTACGCCAATCTGCTCTAGGCTTTTCCACTGTATGCATCTCCACTGTATGTTGTTCCACTATTCTATTTCCCTCTACCCTACTCTACTGTATGCCACTCCAATGTATGCTACTACAGTGTACGGCATGCGACTGTACGCTGCTTCACTGTATGCTCTTGCACTCCATGGCAGTCCGCACTGTCCGCCACTCCAATCAATACTATTCCATTGTATGCCACTTCACTATATGCTATTTACTTATGGCACTCCACTCTAGTGTACTCTACCTCACTCCCCTGTACAACACTGTAATCCACTCTATGCCACTACACTGTACTACTCTCTACAACAGTTTCACACACTCATTAACACAGCATACCACTCCATTGTATGACACGCAACGCCACACCACTCCACTCTATAACACTTTACTCCACTGTATGCTATGCCAATACAGTGTACTACACTCCACAGCACTGTATTATACGAGATGCCACTCCACTATATGACACTTTAGTCCACTCTACACTAAGCCTCTCCACCACAGTACGAATATTTAACCCACTGTACGACACTCCATTGTTTGCTGCTCCACCCCACAAGACTCTACTGCACTCTGTAAAACTGCCCGCTTTACTACACTCTATGCCAGTGCATGACACAGTACTACATTGTATGCCCCTACAATGCACTGTACAGCACTTTACTCCACTCTATGCCATTCTATGACACTACTCAAATATGACTTTATCATTTCTCCAGTTTATATAGTTTAAGATGGGTTAAGACTAAAAAGGTTTTCCTAACTATAATTTAGCTTTAACCTTATATATAGAATATATCTATATATATATATATATATTCACTGAAAAAACCATAGGTTTCAGGCACGTTATAGTTAGAAATTAGCATTTAAAAAACCTTACAAATTCACTTTAAAAAATGATAGGTTTTAGGGACAGTTATAGTTAGTTGGACATTGCACTCGTACAAAACCCGTGAAATTCCCCCATTATAGTTAGTTCAGCTAACTATAACTCGCGCCCCCGCAATGCACTGCTGATGACGTCACATATTACATCACTCATGACATGGTCAGTGACATCACTGATGACATCACTGATGACATCTCAAATGACATCACTGATGACATCACTCATGACATCATCCACGTGATAATCTGATGCACCTCCTCACACCCTAATATAACACAATTTCAAACACAATGCAACATTGAGCTCAATGTGAATTTCTAGTTAAATGCAATTACTTTTCTAACCACAGGACTGGATCCTAGATTCAGTCCTGGGACATCTCCTGCAGCAATCTGCAAACGCGCCCCCTGGCGCGTTTTAAGAAGGGGAAGTAATTCCCCTTGAATACTGGGGGTCCCTGGGGGCCAACTAGCCCACCAGGAACCTCCGGTATGCGCCAGGGGCTGCGTTGCAGAGAGGTGTACAGAGGCCACGCCCCTTTTACACCTCTCTGCAACGCAGCTCTGTGGCGCTTTTTGGAGGTACATGGTGGGCTAGTTGGACTCCAGGGACCCTCAGTATTCAAGGGGACTTAATCCCCCAACTTAAAACGCGCCACGGGGCGCGTTTGCACAGTGGTGAAGGGAGGGGGCGTGGCTTCAGGTGACATGTGTGCAAACAGGCCCCGTGGCGCGTTTTAAGATGGGGAATTAAATCCTCTTCAATCCTGAGGGTCCCTGGGGGCTAACTAGCCCACCAGGTACCTCCAGTAAGCGCCACGGAGCTGCGTTGCAGAGTGTTGTAAAAAGGGGCGTGGCCTCTGAACACCTCTCTGCAACGCAGCTCTCTGGCGCATACTGGAGGTATCTGGTGGGCCAGTTGGCCCCTAGGGACCCTCGGGATTGAGGAGGAATTAATTCTCCAACTTAAAACGCGCCACAGGGCGTGTTTGCAGACATGTCACTTCAGGCCCCACCCCTTCCTTCACCATTGTGCAAATATTCCTCTAAAATCAGCCGAACTACGAATTCCGATTTACTCACCTGTTACCAGGAGAGACCTCAGTGCTGCATCTTTGAGCCCAGTACTGATCCTGAAAAGTAATTTTAACCGTACTTACCAGTAACTTGAATTTCCTTCCATAGGCTAACATTGACTGGTTTCACTTGGAAATTCTTCTAAGTGTGGAGTTTTGGAACTTTATAATATTCCTCTAAAATCAGCCGAACTACGAATTCCGATTTACTCACCTGTTATCAGGAGAGACCTCAGTGCTGCATCTTTGAGCCCAGTACTGATCCTGAAAAGTAATTTTAACCGTACTTACCAGCAACTTGAATTTCCTTCCGTAGGATATCATTGCCTGCTTTTTGCTGAAAAAGTTTCTAAGTGTCGATTTTTGAAACATACAAATATTCCTCTAAAATCAGCCGAACTACGAATTCCGATTTACTCACCGGTTATCAGGAGAGACCTCTGTGCTGCATCTTTGAGCCCAGTACTGATCCTGAAAAGTAATTTTAACCGTACTTACCAGTAACTTGAATTTCCTTCCATAGGCTATCATTGACTGGTTTCACTTGGAAATTCTTCTGTGTGGAGTTTTGGAACTTTATAATATTCCTCTAAAATCAGCCGAACTACGAATTCCGATTTAGTCACCTGTTATCAGGAGAGAACCCAGTGCTGCATCTTTTAGCCCAGCACTGACCCTGAAAAGTAATTCTAACCGTACTTACCAGTAACTTGTATTTCCTTCCATTGGAATCCATTGTCTGGTTTTCAGCAGAAAAGTTTCAAAGTGTCGATTTTCACAAACTACAAATATTCCTTAAAAATCGCCTGTATGACTTAAACGCATTCTTTCAACTGTTTACAGGAGATGCTCCCGTGCTGGATCCAGGATCCACCACTGAGTAAGAAAAAGTAACGATAACACTACTTACCTGCTAAGTGAATTTCCTCCCATAGGATAACATTGGTGATTCTATGTGAAAAAGTTTCTAAGTGTCAACTTTTAAAATACAATAATATTCCTTAAAAATCACTACTGTAACCAAAACGCTTTTACTCAACTATTTACAGGAGATGTCCCAGGACTGAATCTAGGATCCAGTCCTGTGGTTAGAAAAGTAATCCATAAAGTAACTAATTGCATTTAACTAGAAATTCACATTGAGCTCAATGTTGCATTGTGTTTGAAATTGTGTTGCCCATTGCAACAACTGTAACTACTGTACTTAAAAGTCTATTGCCTATTTGCAAAGTATTTAAACTAAAGTAATTCATTCTGAGAAAGTATATTTTGTAATGTAATGTATAATGTAATTACACTGTAATTTAAAAAATAAAATATGTAAAAATAAATAGTTTAAAAAAATGTAGTAAATCAGTATCAAAAAAATAAATATAACAATTAATACATTTAAAAATTGTCATTTACAAAACCTTTGAAATTCACTGAAAAAAACCATAGGTTTCAGACATGTTATACTTAGGAATTAGCATTTAAAAACCTTTGAAATTCACTGAAAAAACCATAGGTTTCAGGCACGTTATAGTTAGAAATTAGCATTTAAAAAACCTTACAAATTCACTGAAAAACGATAGGTTTTAGGGACAGTTATAGTTAGTTGGACATTGCACTCGTACAAAACCCGTGAAATTCCCCGTTATAGTTAGTTCAGCTAACTATAACTCGCGCCCCGCAATGCACTGCTGATGACGTCACATATTACATCACTCATGACATGGTCAGTGACATCACTGATGACATCACTGATGACATCTCAAATGACATCACTGATGACATCACTGATGACATCATCCACGTGATAATCTGATGCACCTCCTCACACCCTAATATAACCTTTAATACACTCACTCTAAATTACAGACTGCCATTCGCAAAACCATAGACACTCCAACACCAATAACTACATACCCACTCACTGATTCTTAGGTCTACACACATATCCACTCACTCACCCGTACAGTCACTCATACTTACGGTCACTCAGTACAGGACTATCATATGCACTCATACTCCTATATAGACACTCAAACACCGCCACTCATTCATAGAGGTACTCACACACCTAGTCAGTCATGCAAATAATTAAACACACTGCCATTTACTCACCTATACAGTTATACACACACCAGCTCACTTACTCATACAAATACTAGCACATTCTTACGCTCTTATACAATCACTGATACAAGCACACACTCATCCATACAGTCACTCTCACAACCACACACTCTCGCTTATAGCTATTTATATACTCCAAAACACATATATACTGCCTTTCACATATGTAGTTACTCATACATGTACCACTGGGACATACATTCACTCACTAACACACTCTTACACACACTTACCCACCCATACAGTCTATCACAGATGCACTCTTGAAACCATCCACCCAGTGAATCACCCACTCACACATCTATGCACAGAGTCGCACCTACCCCATCCACACAAACACTCAGGCACCCATACAGATACTCAGACAACCAATCAATAACTCATATAGACACTCATGTAGCTATTCACAAACCCATGCAGCCACTTACACAGCAATAGACAGAAGGATACAGACATTCACCCAGTTTAGTCACTAACCCATGCATTCAGTAAGATACGTTTAATCACTCACTTATAGAGTTAGTCACGCACCTACTAAATCATACATACAGACACTTATACACCCACTCATTCTTCAATACGCCTTTCCCTATATATTAAAAATATTTAAACTTTACAGAAACACAGTCACTGGATGATGTCATCAGTGATGTCACTGACCATGTCATGAGTGATGTAATATGTGACGTTATCAGCAGTGCATTGCGGGGGCGCGAGTTATAGTTAGCTGAACTAACTATAACGGGGGAATTTCACGGGTTTTGTACAAGTGCAATGTCCAACTAACTATAACTGTCCCTAAAACCTATCGTTTTTTCAGTGAATTTGTAAGGTTTTTTAAATGCTAATTTCTAACTATAACGTGCCTGAAACCTATGGTTTTTTCAGTGAATATAAAATATATATATATATATATATATATATATATATATTTATATATATATGATAAAGATATTATTAATAATGTTATAGAACATGTTATGAGTGATGTAATAGGTGAGATAATTAGAAGTACTTGGCGAGGGTTCGAGTTATAATTACTTTAGGGCACAAGATTTGCCCCCCCCCCCACACCAAGCCTAGAGGGGAAGGGTATCCCTACTCTGCTCCTTATATCATTTTTGTAACTTTTTTTCAGGAAAATTGACTGAGACGCATAGTCCTCAAATGCCAATCAGATTTTATCTGTAAGGTCCGCGGAGCCTCCGAGGCGATAAATATCTATATTTTTGTAACCTTAATTTCTTGAAAACTACTGAACGGACTTTCTACCAAATTTGATGTAATTCTGTTTAGCTGTTTTGGCAGTAGCTGTGCCTATTGTTCCAATGGAAAAATGAATGGGAAAAACATGTTTTAGGACCCCTCTTTTTCTCAGTCCCTGCTTGATGGATCACCCCAAACTTTCTAGGAAGGAGCTGAGGTGGATGAGCTGTTTCTTTGGAACGTTTTGTGAATATTCATCAAAGTGTGCATAAGGTATTAGCAAACCAAAACATGCTTTTCCTATGGAAATGTCAGTGGCGGCCGGTAATTTTAGCAGGGAGAAGGGTGGGGAGGCCAAACACACATATACTCACTCACTCACATCCATGCCTTCACACACACACACACCCTTTCACAACACTCACTCACAAATACCCATACACACATACATTCATACATACGTGCATGCACGCACGCACCAAACATCAAAAAACATAAAACTTAACTTCACTGCAGTTCTCCGCAAGGTGAGACTCGAAAGTCGCAGGAGGTTGGGAATGCTGCTTTCTCCCGGTGGCTGACCTTAGGTCTCTCACTCAAGACAGAGTGGGATGGCGTCATTGAAACTGCTGACCTCTACCCACTTTGTGACAAAGTGCCATTCATTGATATTCCTAGGTACTTCAGGGCTTAAAACTGAAGCGCCTAGGTCCGAGGCTATCAGTGACGCTCCTCCTCGTCATGAGGGGGAGGGCCTCGAGGCCCTTTTACCAGATTGAGGAGGTCACACCCACCGGGCTGTGAATTCCTCAGCCTGGCAAAGTTCAGCTCAGACAGCCAGACGCCTGCACATTTAACACATATCTAGCTCTTGGCTGCCTGACCTGAACAAGAACAGTGTCTGTCAGGCTGACCTTTGTTCAACCTGACAGACACTCTTCTTGTTGGAGAAAAAGGTAGGGGGGTGCGACCCATCCACCCAAATGGACGTGCCGTGGCTGGGAAACGTATTTCTAACTATAACTACCCAGTGGTGAACGCTACTTGGTATGAGTATATATAAATAAATATTCATATATACATTTAAATATATGTGTATATATATATATATATATATCCAGTACACACCTCTGAGCTAGGGAGGCCCCGACCCTTCAGGGCGGCCTCAAACAATGGGCATGGAGCAGCCCATCCATTGTAACAACAAGAAAGCAATGAGGCCCATTACCGGAGACACAGCGTTTATTCTTAGGCACAGCAGAGCAACACGTTAACAACTCCTTGCATCACAGTGTTGGTTAAAAGTTATTGCACAGTCTTGTGAAGTCTCGTATAGCGTAATGCTTGTATACCACGATGGCCAAAGAAAACGCCAGTCCTCCGGCACGATCAGAGCGGGAAGTAATCCCCTCTGAATCCCTTCCACACGAACACAACTTAGCTCATTAGCATCATCCTCACGTGGGCATGTGAAGGTGAGTGGGTCATGCTCCCAATACAATCCAGTACACACCTCCGAGCTAGGAAGCCCCCGACCCTTCAGGGCGGCCTCAAACAATGAGCACAGAGTAGCCCATCCATTGTAACAACAGGAAAGCAATGAGGCCCATTACCGGAGACACAGCGTTTATTCTTAGGCACAGCAGCGCAACACGTTTCCAACTCCTTACGCGTTTCGGCATCACTTGCAGCCTTGATCACAGGTGGAAACCAATAAAATTTGCATAATGCATACGTGCGTACTTATATCCTTCCGATCACATGACCAATCTAAAAATACATGTACCATAATGCATTGTAAAGTTCATACTGATGTACTATACGGAATCTTAATAGATCCTGCATTCTTGTCAGAGATCGTAATTCCTTCTGATACATGCATCACAGTGTTGGTTAAAAGTTATTGCACAGTCTTGTGAAGTCTCATATAGCGTAGTGCTTGTATACTACGATGGCCAAAGAAAACACCAGTCCTCCAGCACGATCAGAGCGGGAAGTAATCCCCTCTGAATCCCTTCCACAAGAACACAACTTAGCTCATTAGCATCATCCTCACGTGGGCATGTGAACATCAGTGGGTCATGCTCCCAATACAATCCAGTACACACCTCCGAGCTAGGGAGCCCCCGACCCTTCAGGGCGGCCTCAAACAATGGGCACGGAGCAGCCCATCCATTGTAACAACAAGAAAGCAATGAGGCTCATTACCGGAGACACAGCGTTTATTCTTAGGCACAGCAGCGCAACACGTTTCCAACTTCTTACGCTTTTCGACGTCACTTGCAGGCTTGATCACAGGTGGAAACCAATAAAATTTGCCTAATGCATACGTGCGTGCTTATATCCTTCCGCTCACATGACCAATCTAAAAATACATGTACCATGATGCATTGTAAAGTTCATACTGATGTACTATACGGAATCTTAATAGATCCTGCATTCTTGTCAGAGTTCGTTATTCCTTCTGATACATGCATCACAGTGTTGGATAAAAGTTATTGCCCAGTCTTGTGAAGTCTCGTATAGCATAGTGATTGTATACTACGATGGCCAAAGAAAACGCCAGTCCTCCGGCACGATCAGAGCGGGAAGTAATCCCCTCTGAATACCTTCCACACGAACACAACTTAGCTCATTAGCATCATCCTCACGTGGGTATGTGAACGTTAGTGGGTCATGCTCCCAATACAATCCAGTACACACCTCCGAGCTAGGGAGCCCCCGACCCTTCAGGGCGGCCTCAAACAATGGGCACGGAGCAGCCCATCCATTGTAACAACAAGAAAGCAATGAGGCCCATTACCTGAGACACAGCGTTTATTCTTAGGCACAGCAGCGCAACACGTTTCCAACTCCTTACGCGTTTCGGCGTCACTTGCAGCCTTGATCAAAGGTGGAAACCAATAAAATTTGCAAAATGCATACGTGCGTGCTTATATCCTTCCGATCACATGACAAATCTAAAAATACATGTACCATGATGCATTGTAAAGTTCATACTGATGTACTATACGGAATCTTAATAGATCCTGCATTCTTGTCAGAGTTCGTAATTCCTTCTGAAACATGCATCACAGTGTTGGTTAAAAGTTATTGCACAGTCTTGTGAAGTCTTGTATAGCGTAGTGCTTGTATACTACCATGGCCAAAGAAAACGCCAGTCCTCCGGCACGATCAGAGCGGGAAGTAATCCCCTCTGAATCCCTTCCACACGAACACAACTTAGCTCATTAGCATCAACCTCACATGGGCATGTGAACATGAGTGGGTCATGCTCCCAATACAATCCAGTACACACCTCCGAGCTAGGGAGCCCCGACCCTTCAGGGCAGACTCAAACAATGGGCACGGAGCAGCCCAACCATTGTAACAATAAGAAAGCAATGAGGCCCATTACCGGAGATACAGCGTTTATTCTTAGGCACAGCAGCGCAACACGTTTCCAACTCCTTACGCGTTTCGGCGTCACTTGCAGCCTTGATCACAGGTGGAAACCAATAAAATTTGCATAATGCATACGTGCGTGCTTATATCCTTCCGATCACATGACCAATCTAAAAATACATGTACCATGATGCATTGTAAAGTTCATACTGATGTACTATACGAAATCTTAATAGATCCTGCATTCTTGTCAGAGTTCGTAATTCCTTCTGATACATGCATCACAGTGTTGGTTAAACGTTATTGCACAGTCTTGTGAAGTCTCGTATAGCGTAGTGCTTGTATACTACGATGGCCAAAGAAAACGCCAGTCCTCCGGCACGATCAGAGCGGGAAGTAATCCCCTCTGAATCCCTTCCACACGAACACAACTTAGCTCATTAGCATCATCCTCAAATGGGCATGTGAACGTGAGTGGGTCATGCTCCCAATACAATCCAGTACACACGTCCGAGCTAGGGAGCCCCCGACCCTTCAGGGCGGCCTCAAACAATGGGCACGGAGCAGCCCATCCATTGTAACAACAAGAAAGCAATGAGGCCCATTACCGGAGACACAGCGTTTATTCTTAGGCACAGCAGCGCAACACGTTTCCAACTCCTTACGCGTTTCGGCGTCACTTGCAGGCTTGATCACAGGTGGAAACCAATAAAATTTGACTAATGCATACGTGCGTGCTTATATCCTTCCGATCACATGACCAATCTAAAAATACATGTACCATGATGCATTGTAAAGTTCATACTGATATATGATACGGAATGTTAATAGATCCTGCATTCTTGTCAGAGTTCGTAATTCCTTCTGATACATGCATCACAGTGTTGGTTAAAAGTTGTTGCACAGTTTTGTGAAGTCTCGTATAGCGTAGTGCTTGTATACTATGATGGCCAAAGAAAACGCCAGTCCTCCGGCATGATCAGAGCGGGAAGTAATCCCCTCTGAATCCCTTTCACACAAACACAACTTAGCTCATTAGCATCAACCTCACATGGGCATGTGAACGTGAGTGGGTCATGCTCCCAATACAATCCAGTACACACCTCCGAGCTAGGGAGCCCCCGACCCTTCAGGGCGGCATCAAACAATGGGCACGGAGCAGCCCATCCATTGTAACAACAAGAAAGCAATGAGGCCCATTACCGGAGACACAGCGTTTATTCTTAGGCAGAGCAGCGCAACACGTTTCCAACTCCTTACGCGTTTCGGCGTCACTTGCAGCCTTGATCACAGGTAGAAACCAATAAAATTTGCATAATGCATACGTGTGTGCTTATATCCTTCCGATCACATGACCAATCTAAAAGTACATGTACCATGATGCATTGTAAAGTTCATACTGATTTACTATACGGATTCTTAATAGATCCTGCATTCTTGTCAGAGTTCGTAATTCCTTCTGATACATGCATCACAGTGTTGGTTAAAAGTTATTGCACAGTTTTGTGAAGTCTCGTATATCGTAGTGCTTGTATACTATGATGGCCAAAGTAAACGCCAGTCCTCCGGCATGATCAGAGCGGGAAGTAATCTCCTCTGAAACCCTTCCACACGAACACAACTTAGCTCATTAGCATCATCCTGACGTGGGCATGTGAACGTGAGTGGGTCATGCTCCCAATACAATCCAGTACACACCTCCGAGCTAGGGAGCCCCCGACCCTTCAGGGCGGCCTCAAACAATGGGCACGGAGCAGCCCATCCATAGTAACAACAAGAAAGCAATGAGGCCCATTACGGGAGACACAGCGTTTATTCTTAGGCACAGCAGGGCAACACATTTCCAACTCCTTACGCGTTTCGGCGTCACTTGCAGCCTTGATCACAGGTGGAAACCAATAAAATTTGCATAATGCATATGTGCGTGCACATATCCTTCCGATCACATGACCAATCTAAAAATACATGTACCATGATGCATTGTAAAGTTCATACTGATGTACTAAACGGAATCTTAATAGATCCTGCATTCTTGTCAGAGTTCGTAATTCCTTCTGATACATGCATCACAGTCTTGGTTAAAAGTTATTGCACAGTCTTGTGAAGTCTCGTATAGCGTAGTGCTTGTATACTACGATGGCCAAAGAAAACGCCAGTCCTCCGGCACGATCAGAGTGGGAAGTAATCCCCTCTGAATCCCTTCCACACGAACACAACTTAGCTCATTAGCATCATCCTCACGTGGGCATGTGAACGTGAGTGGGTCATGCTCCCAATACAATCCAGTACACAGGTCCGAGCTAGGGAGCCCCAGACCCTTCAGGGCGGCCTCAAACAATGGGCACGGAGCAGCCCATCCATTGTAACAACAAGAAAGCAATGAGGCCCATTACCGGAGACACAGCGTTTATTCTTAGGCACAGCAGCGCAACACGTTTCCAACTTCTTACGCGTTTCGACGTCACTTGCAGGCTTGATCACAGGTGGAAACCAATAAAATTTGCCTAATGCATACGTGCGTGCTTATATCCTTCCGCTCACATGACCAATCTAAAAATACATGTACCATGATGCATTGTAAAGTTCATACTGATGTACTATACGGAATCTTAATAGATCCTGCATTCTTGTCAGAGTTCGTTATTCCTTCTGATACATGCATCACAGTGTTGGATAAAAGTTATTGCCCAGTCTTGTGAAGTCTCGTATAGCATAGTGATTGTATACTACGATGGCCAAAGAAAACGCCAGTCCTCCGGCACGATCAGAGCGGGAAGTAATCCCCTCTGAATACCTTCCACACGAACACAACTTAGCTCATTAGCATCATCCTCACGTGGGCATGTGAACGTTAGTGGGTCATGCTCCCAATACAATCCAGTACACACCTCCGAGCTAGGGAGCCCCCGACCCTTCAGGGCGGCCTCAAACAATGGGCACGGAGCAGCCCATCCATTGTAACAACAAGAAAGCAATGAGGCCCATTACCGGAGACACAGCGTTTATTCTTAGGCACAGCAGGGCAACACGTTTCCAACTCCTTACGCGTTTCGGCATCACTTGCAGCCTTGATCACAGGTGGACACCAATAAAGTTTGCATAATGCATATGTGCGTGCATATATCCTTCCGATCACATGACCAATCTAAAAATACATGTACCATGATGCATTGTAAAGTTCATACTGATGTACTAAACGGAATCTTAATAGATCCTGCATTCTTGTCAGAGTTCGTAATTCCTTCTGATAAATGCATCACAGTCTTGGTTAAAAGTTATTGCACAGTCTTGTGAAGTCTCGTATAGCGTAGTGCTTGTATACTACGATGGCCAAAGAAAACGCCAGTCCTCCGGCACGATCAGAGTGGGAAGTAATCCCCTCTGAATCCCTTCCACACGAACACAACTTAGCTCATTAGCATCATCCTCACGTGGGCATGTGAACGTGAGTGGGTCATGCTCCCAATACAATCCAGTACACACCTCCGAGCTAGGGAGCCCCAGACCCTTCAGGGCGGCCTCAAACAATGGGCACGGAGCAGCCTATCCATTGTAACAACAAGAAAGCAATGAGGCCCATTACCGGAGACACAGCGTTTATTCTTAGGCACAGCAGCGCAACACGTTTCCAACTCCTTACGCGTTTCGGCGTCACTTGCAGCCTTGATCAAAGGTGGAAACCAATAAAATTTGCATAATGCATACGTGCGTGCTTATATCCTTCCGATCACATGACCAATCTAAAAATACATGTACCATGATGCATTGTAAAGTTCATACTGATGTACTATACGGAATCTTAATAGATCCTGCATTCTTGTCAGAGTTCGTAACTCCTTCTGAAACATGCATCACAGTGTTGGTTAAAAGTTATTGCACAGTCTTGTGAAGTCTTGTATAGCGTAGTGCTTGTATACTACCATGGCCAAAGAAAACGCCAGTCCTCCGGCACGATCAGAGCGGGAAGTAATCCCCTCTGAATCCCTTCCACACGAACACAACTTAGCTCATTAGCATCAACCTCACATGGGCATGTGAACGTGAGTGGGTCATGCTCCCAATACAATCCAGTACACACCTCCGAACTAGGGAGCCCCGACCCTTCAGGGCAGCCTCAAACAATGGGCACGGAGCAGCCCATCCATTGTAACAATAAGAAAGCAATGAGGCCCATTACCGGAGATACAGCGTTTATTCTTAGGCACAGCAGCGCAACACGTTTCCAACTCCTTACGCGTTTCGGCGTCACTTGCAGCCTTGATCACAGGTGGAAACCAATAAAATGTGCATAATGCATACGTGCGTGCTTATATCCTTCCGATCACATGACCAATCTAAAAATACATGTACCATGATGCATTGTAAAGTTCATACTGATGTACTATACGGAATCTTAATAGATCCTGCATTCTTGTCAGAGTTCGTAATTCCTTCTGATACATGCATCACAGTGTTGGTTAAACGTTATTGCACAGTCTTGTGAAGTCTCGTATAGCGTAGTGCTTGTATACTACGATGGCCAAAGAAAACGCCAGTCCTCTGGCACGATCAGAGCGGGAAGTAATCCCCTCTGAATCCCTTCCACACGAACACAACTTAGCTCATTAGCATCATCCTCACGTGGGCATGTGAACGTTAGTGGGTCATGCTCCCAATACAATCCAGTACACACCTCCAAGCTAGGAAGCCCCCGACCCTTCAGGGCGGCCTCAAACAATGGGCACGGAGCAGCCCATCCATTGTAACAACAAGAAAGCAATGAGGCCCATTACCGGAGACACAGCGTTTATTCTTAGGCACAGCAGCGCAACACATTTCCAACTTCTTACGCTTTTCGACGTCACTTGCAGGCTTGATCACAGGTGGAAACCAATAAAATTTGCCTAATGCATACGTGCGTGCTTATATCCTTCCGCTCACATGACCAATCTAAAAATACATGTATCATGATGCATTGTAAAGTTCATACTGATGTACTATACGGAATCTTAATAGATCCTGCATTCTTGTCAGAGTTCGTTATTCCTTCTGATACATGCATCACAGTGTTGGATAAAAGTTATTGCCCAGTCTTGTGAAGTCTCGTATAGCATAGTGATTGTATACTACGATGGCCAAAGAAAACGCCAGTCCTCCGGCACGATCAGAGCGGGAAGTAATCCCCTCTGAATACCTTCCACACGAACGCAACTTAGCTCATTAGCATCATCCTCACGTGGGTATGTGAACGTTAGTGGGTCATGCTCCCAATACAATCCAGTACACACCTCCGAGCTAGGGAGCCCCCGACCCTTCAGGGCGGCCTCAAACAATGGGCACGGAGCAGCCCATCCATTGTAACAACAAGAAAGCAATGAGGCCCATTACCGGAGACACATCGTTTATTCTTAGGCACAGCAGGGCAACACGTTTCCAACTCCTTCGCGTTTCGGCATCACTTGCAGCCTTGATCACAGGTGGACACCAATAAAGTTTGCATAATGAATATGTGCGTGCATATATCCTTCCGATCACATGACCAGTCTAAAAATACATGTACCATGATGCATTTTAAAGTTCATACTGATGTACTAAACGGAATCTTAATAGATCCTGCATTCTTGTCAGAGTTCGTAATTCCTTCTGATACATGCATCACAGTCTTGGTTAAAAGTTATTGCACAGTCTTGTGAAGTCTCGTATAGCGTAGTGCTTGTATACTACGATGGCCAAAGAAAACGCCAGTCCTCCGGCACGATCAGAGTGGGAAGTAATCCCCTCTGAATCCCTTCCACACGAACACAACTTAGCTCATTAGCATCATCCTCACGTGGGCATGTGAACGTGAGTGGGTCATGCTCCCAATACAATCCAGTACACACGTCCGAGCTAGGGAGCCCCAGAACCTTCAGGGCGGCCTCAAACAATGGGCACGGAGCAGCCCATCCATTGTAACAACAAGAAAGCAATGAGGCCCATTACCGGAGACACAGCGTTTATTCTTAGGCACAGCAGCGCAACACGTTTCCAACTTCTTACGCGTTTCGACGTCACTTGTAGGCTTGATCACAGGTGGAAACCAATAAAATTTGCCTAATGCATACGTGCGTGCTTATATCCTTCCGCTCACATGACCAATCTAAAAATACATGTACCATGATGCATTGTAAAGTTCATACTGATGTACTATACGGAATCTTAATAGATCCTGCATTCTTGTCAGAGTTAGTTATTCCTTCTGATACATGCATCACAGTGTTGGATAAAAGTTATTGCCCAGTCTTGTGAAGTCTCGTATAGTATAGTGATTGTATACTACGATGGCCAAAGAAAACGCCAGTCCTCCGGCACGATCAGAGCGGGAAGTAATCCCCTCTGAATACCTTCCACACGAACACAACTTAGCTCATTAGCATCATCCTCACGTGGGTATGTGAACGTTAGTGGGTCATGCTCCCAATACAATCCAGTACACACCTCCGAGCTAGGGAGCCCCCGACCCTTCAGGGCGGCCTCAAACAATGGGCACGGAGCAGCCCATCCATTGTAACAACAAGAAAGCAATGAGGCCCATTACCGGAGACACAGCGTTTATTCTTAGGCACAGCAGCGCAACACGTTTCCAACTCCTTACGCGTCTCGGCGTCACTTGCAGCCTTGATCAAAGGTGGAAACCAATAAAATTTGCATAATGCATACGTGCGTGCTTATATCCTTCCGATCACATGACCAATCTAAAAATACATGTACCATGATGCATTGTAAAGTTTATACTGATGTACTATACGGAATCTTAATAGATCCTGCATTCTTGTCAGAGTTCGTAATTCCTTCTGAAACATGCATCACAGTGTTGGTTAAAAGTTATTGCACAGTCTTGTGAAGTCTTGTATAGCGTAGTGCTTGTATACTACCATGGCCAAAGAAAACGCCAGTCCTCCGGCACGATCAGAGCGGGAAGTAATCCCCTCTGAATCCCTTCCACACGAACACAACTTAGCTCATTAGCATCAACCTCACATGGGCATGTGAACATGAGTGGGTCATGCTCCCAATACAATCCAGTACACACCTCCAAGCTAGGGAGCCCCGACCCTTCAGGGCAGCCTCAAACAAAGGGCACGGAGCAGCCCATCCATTGTAACAATAAGAAAGCAATGAGGCCCATTACCGGAGATACAGCGTTTATTCTTAGGCACAGCAGCGCAACACGTTTCCAATTCCTTACGCGTTTCGGCGTCACTTGCAGTCTTGATCACAGGTGGAAACCAATAAAATTTGCATAATGCATACGTGCGTGCTTATATCCTTCCGATCACATGACCAATCAAAAAATACATGTACCATGATGCATTGTAAAGTTCATACTGATGTACTATACGGAATCTTAATAGATCCTGCATTCTTGTCAGAGTTCGTAATTCCTTCTGATACATGCATCACAGTGTTGGTTAAACGTTATTGTACAGTCTTGTGAAGTCTCGTATAGCGTAGTGCTTGTATACTACGATGGCCAAAGAAAACGCCAGTCCTCCGGCACGATCAGAGCGGGAAGTAATCCCCTCTGAATCCCTTCCACACGAACACAACTTAGCTCTTTAGCATCATCCTCACGTGGGCATGTGAACGTGAGTGGGTCATGCTCCCAATACAATCCAGTACACACCTCCGAGCTAGGGAGCCCCGACCCTTCAGGGTGGCCTCAATGAATGGGCATGGAGCAGCCCATCCATTGTAACAACAAGAAAGCAATGAGGCCCATTGCCGGAGACACAGCGTTTATTCTTAGGCACAGCAGCGCAACACGTTTCCAACTCCTTACGCGTTTTGGCGTCACTTGCAGCCTTGAACACAAGTGGAAACCAATAAAATTTGCATAATGCATACATGCGTGCTTATATCCTTCCGATCACATGACCAATCTAAAAATACATGTACCATGATGCATTGTAAAGTTCATACTGATGTACTATACGGAATCTTAATAGATCCTGCATTCTTGTCAGAGTTCGTAATTTCTTCTGATACATGCATCACAGTGCTGGTTAAAAGTTATTGCACAGTCTTGTGAAGTCTCGTATAGCGTAGTGCTTGTATACTATGATGGACAAAGAAAACGCCAATCCTCCGGCACGATCGGAGCGGGAAGTAATACCCTCTGAATCCCTTCCACACGAACACATCTTAGCTCATTAGCATCATCCTCACGTGGGCATGTGAACGTGAGTGGGTCATGCTCCCAATACAATCTAGTACACACCTCCGAGCTAGGGAGCCCCCGACCCTTCAGGGCGGCCTCAAACAATGGGCACGGAGCAGCCCATCCATTGTAACAACAAGAAAGCAATGAGGCCCATTACCGGAGACACAGCGTTTATTCTTAGGCACAGCAGCGCGACACGTTTCCAACTCCTTACGCGTTTCGGCGTCACTTGCAGCCTTGATCACAGATGGAAACCAATAAAATTTGCATAATGCATACGTGCATGCTTGTATCCTTCCGATCACATGACCAATCTAAAAATACATGTACCATGATGCATTGTAAGGTTCATACTGATGTACTATACGGAATCTTAATAGATCCTGCATTCTTGTCAGAGTTCGTAATTCCTTCTGATACATGCATCACAGTGTTGGTTAAAAGTTATTGCATAGTCTTGTGAAGTCTCGTATAGCGTAGTGCTTGTATACTACGATGGCCAAAGAAAACGCCAGTCCTCCGGCACGATCAGAGCGGGAAGTAATCCCCTCTGAATCCCTTCCACACAAACACAACTTAGCTCATTAGCATCATCCTCACGTGGGCATGTGAACGTTAGAGGGTCATGCTCCCAATACAATCCAGTACACACCTCCGAGCTAGGGAGCCCACGACCCTTCAGGGCGGCCTCAAACAATGGGCACGGAGCAGCCCATCCATTGTAACAATAATAAAGCAATGAGGCCCATTACCGGAGATACAACGTTTATTCTTAGGAACAGCAGCGCAACACGTTTCCAACTCCTTACGCGTTTCGGCGTCACTTGCAGCCTTGATCACAGGTGGAAACCAATAAAATGTGCATAATGCATACGTGCGTGCTTATATCCTTCCGATCACATGACCAATCTAAAAATACATGTACCATGATGCATTGTAAAGTTCATACTGATGTACTATACGGAATCTTAATAGATCCTGCATTCTTGTCAGAGTTCGTAATTCCTTCTGATACATGCATCACAGTGTTGGTTAAACGTTATTGCACAGTCTTGTGAAGTCTCGTATAGCGTAGTGCTTGTATACTACGATGGCCAAAGAAAACGCCAGTCCTCCGGCACGATCAGAGCGGGAAGTAATCCCCTCTGAATCCCTTCCACACGAACACAACTTAGCTCATTAGCATCATCCTCACGTGGGCATGTGAACGTTAGTGGGTCATGCTCCCAATACAATCCAGTAGACACCTCCGAGCTAGGAAGCCCCCGACCCTTCAGGGCGGCCTCAAACAATGGGCACGGAGCAGCCCATCCATTGTAACAACAAGAAAGCAATGAGGCCCATTACCGGAGACACAGCGTTTATTCTTAGGCACAGCAGCGCAACACGTTTCCAACTTCTACGCGTTTCGACGTCACTTGCAGGCTTGATCACAGGTGGAAACCAATAAAATTTGCCTAATGCATACGTGCGTGCTTATATCCTTCCGCTCACATGACCAATCTAAAAATACATGTACCATGATGCATTGTAAAGTTCATACTGATGTACTATACGGAATCTTAATAGATCCTGCATTCTTGTCAGAGTTCGTTATTCCTTCTGATACATGCATCACAGTGTTGGATAAAAGTAATTGCCCAGTCTTGTGAAGTCTCGTATAGCATAGTGATTGTATACTACGATGGCCAAAGAAAACGCCAGTCCTCCGGCACTATCAGAGCGGGAAGTAATCCCCTCTGAATACCTTCCACACGAACACAACTTAGCTCATTAGCATCATCCTCACGTGGGCATGTGAACGTTAGTGGGTCATGCTCCCAATACAATCCAGTACACACCTCCGAGCTAGGGAGCCCCCGACCCTTCAGGGCGGCCTCAAACAATGGGCACGGAGCAGCCCATCCATTGTAACAACAAGAAAGCAATGAGGCCCATTACCGGAGACACATCGTTTATTCTTAGGCACAGCAGGGCAACACGTTTCCAACTCCTTACGCGTTTCGGCATCACTTGCAGCCTTGATCACAGGTGGACACCAATAAAGTTTGCATAATGCATATGTGCGTGCATATATCCTTCCGATCACATGACCAATCTAAAAATACATGTACCATGATGCATTGTAAAGTTCATACTGATGTACTAAACGGAATCTTAATAGATCCTGCATTCTTGTCAGAGTTCGTAATTCCTTCTGATACATGCATCACAGTCTTGGTTAAAAGTTATTGCACAGTCTTGTGAATTCTCGTATAGCGTAGTGCTTGTATACTACGATAGCCAAAGAAAACGCCAGTCCTCCGCCACGATCAGAGTGGGAAGTAATCCCCTCTGAATCCCTTCCACACGAACACAACTTAGCTCTTTAGCATCATCCTCACGTGGGCATGTGAACGTGAGTGGGTCATGCTCCCAATACAATCCAGTACACACCTCCGAGCTAGGGAGCCCCGACCCTTCAGGGTGGCCTCAATGAATGGGCATGGAGCAGCCCATCCATTGTAACAACAAGAAAGCAATGAGGCCCATTGCCGGAGACACAGCGTTTATTCTTAGGCACAGCAGCGCAACACGTTTCCAACTCCTTACACGTTTTGGCGTCACTTGCAGCCTTGAACACAAGTGGAAACCAATAAAATTTGCATAATGCATACATGCGTGCTTATATCCTTCCGATCACATGACCAATCTAAAAATACATGTACCATGATGCATTGTAAAGTTCATACTGATGTACTATACGGAATCTTAATAGATCCTGCATTCTTGTCAGAGTTCGTAATTTCTTCTGATACATGCATCACAGTGCTGGTTAAAAGTTATTGCACAGTCTTGTGAAGTCTCGTATAGCGTAGTGCTTGTATACTATGATGGACAAAGAAAACGCCAATCCTCCGGCACGATCGGAGCGGGAAGTAATACCCTCTGAATCCCTTCCACACGAACACATCTTAGCTCATTAGCATCATCCTCACGTGGGCATGTGAACGTGAGTGGGTCATGCTCCCAATACAATCCAGTACACACCTCCGAGCTAGGGAGCCCCCGACCCTTCAGGGCGGCCTCAAACAATGGGCACGGAGCAGCCCATCCATTGTAACAACAAGAAAGCAATGAGGCCCATTACCGGAGACACAGCGTTTATTCTTAGGCACAGCAGCGCAACACGTTTCCAACTCCTTACGCGTTTCAGGCGTCACTTGCAGCCTTGATCACAGATGGAAACCAATAAAATTTGCATAATGCATACGTGCATGCTTGTATCCTTCCGATCACATGACCAATCTAAAAATACATGTACCATGATGCATTGTAAGGTTCATACTGATGTACTATACGGAATCTTAATAGATCCTGCATTCTTGTCAGAGTTCGTAATTCCTTCTGATACATGCATCTCAGTGTTGTTTAAAAATTATTGCACAGTCTTGTGAAGTCTTGTATAGCGTAGTGCTTGTATACTACGATGGCCAAAGAAAACGCCAGTCCTCCGGCACGATCAGAGCGGAAAGTAATCCCCTCTGAATCCCTTCCACACGAACACAACTTAGCTCATTAGCATCATCCTCACGTGGGCATGTGAACGTGAGTGGTTCATGCTCCCAATACAATCCATTACACACCTCCGAGCTAGAGAGCCCCCGAACCTTCAGGGTGGCCTCAAACAATGGGCACGGAGCAGCCCATCCATTTTAACAACAAGAAAGCAATGAGGCCCATTACCGGAGTCACAGCGTTTATTCTTAGGCACAGCAGCGCAACACGTTTCCAACTCCTTACGTGTTTCGGCGTCACTTACAGCCTTGATCACAGGTGGAAACCAATAAAATTTGCATAATGCATACGTGCGTGCCTATATCCTTCCGCTCACATGACCAATCTAAAAATATATGTACCATGATGCATTGTAAAGTTCATACTGATATATGATACGGAATCTTAATAGATCCTGCATTCTTGTCAGAGTTCGTAATTCCTTCTGATACATGCATCACAGTGTTGGTTAAAAGTTATTGCATAGTCTTGTGAAGTCTCGTATAGCGTAGTGCTTGTATACTACGATGGCCAAAGAAAACGCCAGTCCTCCGGCACGATCAGAGCGGGAAGTAATCCCCTCTGAATCCCTTCCACACGAACACAACTTAGCTCATTAGCATCATCCTCACGTGGGCATGTGAACGTTAGAGGGTCATGCTCCCAATACAATCCAGTACACACCTCCGAGCTAGGGAGCCCACGACCCTTCAGGGCGGCCTCAAACAATGGGCACGGAGCAGCCCATCCATTGTAACAATAATAAAGCAATGAGGCCCATTACCGGAGATACAGCGTTTATTCTTAGGCACAGCAGCGCAACACGTTTCCAACTCCTTACGCGTTTTGGCGTCACTTGCAGCCTTGATCACAGGTGGAAACCAATAAAATGTGCATAATGCATACGTGCGTGCTTATATCCTTCCGATCACATGACCAATCTAAAAATACATGTACCATGATGCATTGTAAAGTTCATACTGATGTACTATACGGAATCTTAATAGATCCTGCATTCTTGTCAGAGTTCGTAATTCCTTCTGATACATGCATCACAGTGTTGGTTAAACGTTATTGCACAGTCTTGTGAAGTCTCGTATAGCGTAGTGCTTGTATACTACGATGGCCAAAGAAAACGCCAGTCCTCCGGCACGATCAGAGCGGGAAGTAATCCCTCTGAATCCCTTCCACACGAACACAACTTAGCTCATTAGCATCATCCTCACGTGGGCATGTGAACGTTAGTGGGTCATGCTCCCAATACAATCCAGTACACACCTCCGAGCTAGGAAGCCCCCGACCCTTCAGGGCGGCCTCAAACAATGGGCACGGAGCAGCCCATCCATTGTAACAACAAGAAAGCAATGAGGCCCATTACCGGAGACACAGCGTTTATTCTTAGGCACAGCAGCGCAACACGTTTCCAACTTCTTACGCGTTTCGACGTCACTTGCAGGCTTGATCACAGGTGGAAACCAATAAAATTTGCCTAATGCATACGTGCGTGCTTATATCCTTCCGCTCACATGACCAATATAAAAATACATGTACCATGATGCATTGTAAAGTTCATACTGATGTACTATACGGAATCTTAATAGATCCTGCATTCTTGTCAGAGTTCGTTATTCCTTCTGATACATGCATCACAGTGTTGGATAAAAGTAATTGCCCAGTCTTGTGAAGTCTCGTATAGCATAGTGATTGTATACTACGATGGCCAAAGAAAACGCCAGTCCTCCGGCACTATCAGAGCGGGAAGTAATCCCCTCTGAATACCTTCCACACGAACACAACTTAGCTCATTAGCATCATCCTCACGTGGGCATGTGAACGTTAGTGGGTCATGCTCCCAATACAATCCAGTACACACCTCCGAGCTAGGGAGCCCCGACCCTTCAGGGCGGCCTCAAACAATGGGCACGGAGCAGCCCATCCATTGTAACAACAAGAAAGCAATGAGGCCCATTACCGGAGACACATCGTTTATTCTTAGGCACAGCAGGGCAACACGTTTCCAACTCCTTACGCGTTTCGGCATCACTTGCAGCCTTGATCACAGGTGGACACCAATAAAGTTTGCATAATGCATATGTGCGTGCATATATCCTTCCGATCACATGACCAATCTAAAAATACATGTACCATGATGCATTGTAAAGTTCATACTGATGTACTAAACGGAATCTTAATAGATCCTGCATTCTTGTCAGAGTTCGTAATTCCTTCTGATACATGCATCACAGTCTTGGTTAAAAGTTATTGCACAGTCTTGTGAATTCTCGTATAGCGTAGTGCTTGTATACTACGATAGCCAAAGAAAACGCCAGTCCTCCGGCACGATCAGAGTGGGAAGTAATCCCCTCTGAATCCCTTCCACACGAACACAACTTAGCTCATTAGCATCATCCTCACGTGGGCATGTGAACGTGAGTGGGTCATGCTCCCAATACAATCCAGTACACACGTCCGAGCTAGGGAGCCCCAGACCCTTCAGGGCGGCCTCAAGCAATGGGCATGGAGCAGCCCATCCATTGTAACAACAAGAAAGCAATGAGGCCCATTACCGGAGACTCAGCGTTTATTCTTAGGCACAGCAGCGCAACACGTTTCCAACTTCTTACGCGTTTCGACGTCACTTGTAGGCTTGATCACAGGTGGAAACCAATAAAATTTGCCTAATGCATACGTGCGTGCTTATATCCTTCCGCTCACATGACCAATCTAAAAATACATGTACCATGATGCATTGTAAAGTTCATACTGATGTACTATACGGAATCTTAATAGATCCTGCATTCTTGTCAGAGTTCGTTATTCCTTCTGATACATGCATCACAGTGTTGGATAAAAGTTATTGCCCAGTCTTGTGAAGTCTCGTATAGCATAGTGATTGTATACTACGATGGCCAAAGAAAACGCCAGTCCTCATGCACGATCAGAGCGGGAAGTAATCCCCTCTGAATACCTTCCACACGAACACAACTTAGCTCATTAGCATCATCCTCACGTGGGCATGTGAACGTTAGTGGGTCATGCTCCCAATACAATCCAGTACACACCTCCGAGCTAGGGAGCCCCCGACCCTTCAGGGCGGCCTCAAACAATGGGCACGGAGCAGCCCATCCATTGTAACAACAAGAAATCAATGAGGCCCATTACCGGAGACACAACGTTTATTCTTAGGCACAGCAGCGCAACACGTTTCCAACTCCTTACGCATTTCGGCGTCACTTGCAGCCTTGATCAAAGGTGGAAACCAATAAAATTTGCATAATGCATACGTGCGTGCGTATATCCTTCCGATCACATGACCAATCTAAAAATACATGTACCATGATGCATTTAAAGTTCATACTGATGTACTATACGGAATCTTAATAGATCCTGCATTCTTGTCAGAGTTCGTAATTCCTTCTGAAACATGCAAAACAGTGTTGGTTAAAAGTTATTGCACAGTATTGTGAAGTCTTGTATAGCGTAGTGCTTGTATACTACCATGGCCAAAGAAAACGCCAGTCCTCCGGCACGATCAGAGCGGGAAGTAATCCCCTCTGAATCCCTTCCACACGAACACAACTTAGCTCTTTAGCATCATCCTCACGTGGGCATGTGAACGTGAGTGGGTCATGCTCCCAATACAATCCAGTACACCCCTCCAAGCTAGGGAGCCCCGACCCTTCAGGGTGGCCTCAATGAATGGGCATGGAGCAGCCCATCCATTGTAACAACAAGAAAGCAATGAGGCCCATTGCCGGAGACACAGCGTTTATTCTTAGGCACAGCAGCGCAACACGTTTCCAACTCCTTACGCGTTTCGGCGTCACTTGCAGCCTTGAACACAAGTGGAAACCAATAAAATTTGCATAATGCATACATGCGTGCTTATATCCTTCCGATCACATGACCAATCTAAAAATACATGTACCATGATGCATTGTAAAGTTCATACTGATGTACTATACGGAATCTTAATAGATCCTGCATTCTTGTCAGAGTTCGTAATTTCTTCTGATACATGCATCACAGTGCTGGTTAAAAGTTATTGCACAGTCTTGTGAAGTCTCGTATAGCGTAGTGCTTGGATACTATGATGGACAAAGAAAACGCCAATCCTCCGGCACGATCGGAGCGGGAAGTAATCCCCTCTGAATCCCTTCCACACGAACACAACTTAGCTCATTAGCATCATCCTCACGTGGGCATGTGAACGTGAGTGGGTCATGCTCCCAATACAATCCAGTACACACCTCCGAGCTAGGGAGCCCCAGACCCTTCAGGGCGGCCTCAAACAATGGGCACGGAGCAGCCCATCCATTGTAACAACAAGAAAGCAATGAGGCCCATTACCGGAGACACAGCGTTTATTCTTAGGCACAGCAGCGCAACACGTTTCCAACTCCTTACGCGTTTCGGCGTCACTTGCAGCCTTGATCACAGATGGAAACCAATAAAATTTGCCTAATGCATACGTGCATGCTTGTATCCTTCCGATCACATGACCAATCTAAAAATACATGTACCATGATGCATTGTAAGGTTCATACTGATGTACTATACGGAATCTTAATAGATCCTGCATTCTTGTCAGAGTTCGTAATTCCTTCTGATAAATGCATCACAGTGTTGGTTAAAAGTTATTGCACAATCTTGTGAAGTCTTGTATAGCGTAGTGCTTGTATACTACGATGGCCAAAGAAAACGCCAGTCCTCCGGCACGATCAGAGCGGAAAGTAATCCCCTCTGAATCCCTTCCACACGAACACAACTTAGCTCATTAGCATCATCCTCACGTGGGCATGTGAACGTGAGTGGTTCATGCTCCCAATACAATCCAGTACACACCTCCGAGCTAGGGAGCCCCCGACCCTTCAGGGTGGCCCCTAAAAATGGGCACGGAGCAGCCCATCCATTGTAAGAGCAAGAAAGCAATGAGGCCCATTACCGGAGACACAGCGTTTATTCTTAGGCACAGCAGCGCAACACCTTTCCAACTCCTTACGCGTTTCGGCGTCACTTGCAGCCTTGATCACAGGTGGAAACCAATAAAATTTGCATAATGCATACGTGCGTGCCTATATCCTTCCGCTCACATGACCAATCTAAAAATACATGTACCATGATGCATTGTAAAGTTCATACTGATGTACTATACGGAATCTTAATAGATCCTGCATTCTTGTCAGAATTCGTAATTCCTTCTGATACATGCATCACAGTGTTGGTTAAAAGTTATTGCACAGTCTTGTGAAGTCTCGTATAGCGTAGTGCTTATATACTACGATGGCCAAAGAAAACGCCAGTCCTCCGGCACGATCAGAGCGGGAAGTAATCCCCTCTGAATCCCTTCCACACGAACACAACTTAGCTCATTTGCATCATCCTCACGTGGGCATGTGAACGTGAGTGGGTCATGCTCCCAATACAATCCAGTACACACCTCCGAGCTAGGGAGCCCCCGACCCTTCAGGCTGGCCTCAAACAATAGGCACGGAGCAGCCCATCCATTGTAACAACAAGAAAGCAATGAGGCCCATTACCGGAGACACAGCGTTTATTCTTAGGCACAGCAGCCCAACACGTTTCCAACTCCTTACGCGTTTCTGCGTCACTTGCAGCCTTGATCACAAGTGGAAACCAATAAAATGTGCATAATGCATACGTGCGTGCTTATATTCTTCCGATCACATGACCAATCTAAAAATACATGTACCATGATGCATTGTAAAGTTCATACTGATATATGATACGGAATCTTAATAGATCCTGCATTCTTGTCAGAGTACGTAATTCCTTCTGATACATGCATCACAGTGTTGGTTAAAAGTTATTGCACAGTTTTGTGAAGTCTCGTATAGCGTAGTGCTTGTATACTATGATGGCCAAAGAAAACGCCAGTCCTCCGGCATGATCAGAGCGGGAAGTAATCCCCTCTGAATCCCTTTCACACAAACACAACTTAGCTCATTAGCATCATCCTGACGTGGGCATGTGAACGTGAGGGGGTCATGCTCCCAGTACAATCCAGTACACACCTCCGAGCTAGGGAGCCCCCGACCCTTCAGGGCAGCCTCAAACAATGGGCACGGAGCAGCCCATCCATTGTGACAACAAGAAATCAATGAGGCCCATTACCGGAGACACAGCGTTTATTCTTAGGCACAGCAGGGCAACACGTTTCCAACTCCTTACGCGTTTCGAGCGTCACTTGCAACCTTGATCACAGGTGGAAACCAATAAAATTTGCATAATGCATACGTGCGTGCTTATTTCCTTCCGCTCACATGACCAATCTAAAAATACATGTACCATGATGCATTGTAAAGTTCATACTGATGTACTATACGGAATCTTAATAGATCCTGCATTCTTGTCAGAGTTCGTAATTCCTTCTGATACATGCATCACAGTGTTGGTTAAAAGTTATTGCACAGTCTTGTGAAGTCTTGTATAGCGTAGTGCTTGTATACTACCATGGCCAAAGAAAACGCCAGTCTCCGGCACGATCAGAGCGGGAAGTAATCCCCTCTGAATCCCTTCCACACGAACACAACTTAGCTCATTAGCATCATCCTTACGTGGGCATGTGAACGTGAGTGGGTCATGCTCCCAATACAATCCAGTACAACCTCCGAGCTAGGGAGCCCCCGACCCTTCAGGGCGGCCTCAAACAATGGGCACGGAGCAGCCCATCCATAGTAACAACAAGAAAGCAATGAGGCCCATTACCGGAGACACAGCGTTTATTCTTAGGCACAGCAGGGCAACACGTTTCCAACTCCTTACGCGTTTCGGCGTCACTTGCAGCCTTGATCACAGGTGGAAACCAATAAAATTTGCATAATGCATATGTGCGTGCATATATCCTTCCGATCACATGACCAATCTAAAAATACATGTACCATGATGCATTGTAAAGTTCATACTGATTTACTATACGGATTCTTAATAGATCCTGCATTCTTGTCAGAGTTCGTAATTCCTTCTGATACATGCATCACAGTGTTGGTTAAAAGTTATTGCACAGTTTTGTGAAGTCTCGTATATCGTAGTGCTTGTATACTATGATGGCCAAAGTAAACGCCAGTCCTCCGGCATGATCAGAGCGGGAAGTAATCCCCTCTGAATCCCTTCCACACGAACACAACTTAGCTCATTAGCATCATCTTTACGTGGGCATGTGAACGTGAGTGGGTCATGCTCCCAATACAATCCAGTACAACCTCCGAGCTAGGGAGCCCCCGACCCTTCAGGGCGGCTCTCAAACAATGGGCACGGAGCAGCCCATCCATAGTAACAACAAGAAAGCAATGAGGCCCATTACCGGAGACACAGCGTTTATTCTTAGGCACAGCAGGGCAACACGTTTCCAACTCCTTACGCGTTTCGGCGTCACTTGCAGCCTTGATCACAGGTGGAAACCAATAAAATTTGCATAATGCATATGTGCGTGCATATATCCTTCCGATCACATGACCAATCTAAAAATACATGTACCATGATGCATTGTAAAGTTCATACTGATGTACTAAACGGAATCTTAATAGATCCTGCATTCTTGTCAGAGTTTGTAATTCCTTCTGATACATGCATCACAGTGTTGGTTAAAAGTTATTGCACAGTTTTGTGAAGTCTCGTATATCGTAGTGCTTGTATACTATGATGGCCAAAGTAAACGCCAGTCCTCCGGCATGATCAGAGCGGGAAGTAATCCCCTCTGAATCCCTTCCACACGAACACAACTTAGCTCATTAGCATCATCCTTACGTGGGCATGTGAACGTGAGTGGGTCATGCTCCCAATACAATCCAGTACACACCTCCGAGCTAGGGAGCCCCCGACCCTTCAGGGCAGCCTCAAACAATGGGCACGGAGCAGCCCATCCATTGTGACAACAAGAAATCAATGAGGCCCATTACCGGAGACACAGCGTTTATTCTTAGGCACAGCAGGGCAACACGTTTCCAACTCCTTACGCGTTTCGGCGTCACTTGCAACCTTGATCACAGGTGGAAACCAATAAAATTTGCATAATGCATACGTGCGTGCTTATTTCCTTCCGCTCACATGACCAATCTAAAAATACATGTACCATGATGCATTGTAAAGTTCATACTGATGTACTATACGGAATCTTAATAGATCCTGCATTCTTGTCAGAGTTCGTAATTCCTTCTGATACATGCATCACAGTGTTGGTTAAAAGTTATTGCACAGTCTTGTGAAGTCTTGTATAGCGTAGTGCTTGTATACTACCATGGCCAAAGAAAACGCCAGTCTCCGGCACGATCAGAGCGGGAAGTAATCCCCTCTGAATCCCTTCCACACGAACACAACTTAGCTCATTAGCATCATCCTTACGTGGGCATGTGAACGTGAGTGGGTCATGCTCCCAATACAATCCAGTACAACCTCCGAGCTAGGGAGCCCCCGACCCTTCAGGGCGGCCTCAAACAATGGGCACGGAGCAGCCCATCCATAGTAACAACAAGAAAGCAATGAGGCCCATTACCGGAGACACAGCGTTTATTCTTAGGCACAGCAGGGCAACACGTTTCCAACTCCTTACGCGTTTCGGCGTCACTTGCAGCCTTGATCACAGGTGGAAACCAATAAAATTTGCATAATGCATATGTGCGTGCATATATCCTTCCGATCACATGACCAATCTAAAAATACATGTACCATGATGCATTGTAAAGTTCATACTGATTTACTATACGGATTCTTAATAGATCCTGCATTCTTGTCAGAGTTCGTAATTCCTTCTGATACATGCATCACAGTGTTGGTTAAAAGTTATTGCACAGTTTTGTGAAGTCTCGTATATCGTAGTGCTTGTATACTATGATGGCCAAAGTAAACGCCAGTCCTCCGGCATGATCAGAGCGGGAAGTAATCCCCTCTGAATCCCTTCCACACGAACACAACTTAGCTCATTAGCATCATCTTTACGTGGGCATGTGAACGTGAGTGGGTCATGCTCCCAATACAATCCAGTACAACCTCCGAGCTAGGGAGCCCCCGACCCTTCAGGGCGGCCTCAAACAATGGGCACGGAGCAGCCCATCCATAGTAACAACAAGAAAGCAATGAGGCCCATTACCGGAGACACAGCGTTTATTCTTAGGCACAGCAGGGCAACACGTTTCCAACTCCTTACGCGTTTCGGCGTCACTTGCAGCCTTGATCACAGGTGGAAACCAATAAAATTTGCATAATGCATATGTGCGTGCATATATCCTTCCGATCACATGACCAATCTAAAAATACATGTACCATGATGCATTGTAAAGTTCATACTGATGTACTAAACGGAATCTTAATAGATCCTGCATTCTTGTCAGAGTTTGTAATTCCTTCTGATACATGCATCACAGTGTTGGTTAAAAGTTATTGCACAGTTTTGTGAAGTCTCGTATATCGTAGTGCTTGTATACTATGATGGCCAAAGTAAACGCCAGTCCTCCGGCATGATCAGAGGGGAAGTAATCCCCTCTGAATCCCTTCCACACGAACACAACTTAGCTCATTAGCATCATCCTTACGTGGGCATGTGAACGTGAGTGGGTCATGCTCCCAATACAATCCAGTACACACCTCCGAGCTAGGGAGCCCCCGACCCTTCAGGGCGGCATCAAACAATGGGCACGGAGCAACCCATCCATTGTAACAACAAGAAAGCAATGAGGCCCATTACCGGAGACACAGCGTTTATTCTTAGGCACAGCAGCGCAACACGTTTCCAACTCCTTACGCGTTTCGGCGTCACTTGCAGCCTTGATCACAGGTGGACACCAATAAAGTTTGCATAATGCATATGTGCGTGCATATATCCTTCCGATCACATGACCAATCTAAAAATACATGTACCATGATGCATTGTAAAGTTCATACTGATGTATTAAACGGAATCTTAATAGATCCTGCATTCTTGTCAGAGTTCGTAATTCCTTCTCTTACATGCATCACAGTCTTGGTTAAAAGTTATTGCACAGTCTTGTGAAGTCTCGTATAGCGTAGTGCTTGTATACTACGATGGCCAAAGAAAACGCCAGTCCTCCGGCACGATCATAGTGGGAAGTAATCCCCTCTGAATCCCTTACACACGAACACAACTTAGCTCATTAGCATCATCCTCACGTGGGCATGTGAACGTGAGTGGGTCATGCTCCCAATACAATCCAGTACACACGTCCGAGCTAGGGAGCCCCAGACCCTTCAGGGCGACCTCAAACAATGGGTATGGAGCAGCCCATCCATTGTAACAACAAGAAAGCAATGAGGCCCATTACCGGAGACACAGCGTTTATTCTTAGGCACAGCAGCGCAACACGTTTCCAACTCCTTACGCGTTTCGGCGTCACTTGCAGCCTTGATCACAGGTGGAAACCAATAAAATTTGCATAATGCATATGTGCGGGCTTATATCCTTCCGATCACATGACCAATCTAAAAATACATGTACCATGATGCATTGTAATGTTCATACTGATGTACTATACGGAATCTTAATAGATCCTGCATTCTTGTCAGAGTTCGTAATTCCTTCTGTTACATGCATCACAGTGTTGGTTAAAAGTTATTGCACAGTCTTGTGAAGTCTCGTATAGCGTAGTGCTTGTATATTACCATGGCCAAAGAAAACGACAGTCCTCCGGCACGATCAGAGCGGGAAGTAATCCCCTCTGAATCCCTTCCACACAAACACAACTTAGCTCATTAGCATCATCCTCACGTGGGCATGTGAATGTGAGTGGGTCTTGCCCCCAATACAATCCAGTACACACCTCCGAGCTAGGGAGCCCCGACCCTTCAGGGCAGCCTCAAACAATGGGCACGGAGCAGCCCATCCATTGTAACAATAAGAAAGCAATGAGGCCCATTACCGGAGATACAGCGTTTATTCTTAGGCACAGCAGCGCAACACGTTTCCAACTCCTTACGAGTTTCGGCGTCACTTGCAGCCTTGATCACAGGTGGAAACCAATAAAATTTGCATAATGCATACGTGCGGGCTTATATCCTTCCGATTGACCAATCTAAAAATACATGTACCATGATGCATTGTAAAGTTCATACTGATGTACTATTCGGAATCTTAATAGATCCTGCATTCTTGTCAGAGTTCGTAATTCCTTCTGATACATGCATCACAGTGTTGGTTAAACGTTATTGCACAGTCTTGTGAAGTCTCGTATAGCGTAGTGCTTGTATACTACGATGGCCAAAGAAAACGCCAGTCCTCCGGCACGATCAGAGCGGGAAGTAATCCCCTCTGAATCCCTTCCACACGAACACAACTTAGCTCTTTAGCATCATCCTCACGTGGGCTAGTGAACGTTAGTGGGTCTTGCTCCCAATACAATCCAGTACACACCTCCGAGCTAGGGAGCCCCCGACCCTTCAGGGCGGCCTCAAACAATGGGCATGGAGCAGCCCATCCATTGTAACAACAAGAAAGCAATGAGGCCCATTACCGGAGACACAGCGTTTATTCTTAGGCACAGCAGCGCAACACGTTTCCAATCCTTACGCGTTTCGGCGTCACTTGCAGCCTTGATCACAGGTGGAAACCAATAAAATTTGCATAATGCATACGTGCGTGCTTATATCCTTCCGATCAAATACCAATCTAAAAATACATGTACCATGATGCATTGTAAAGTTCATACTGATATACAATATGGAATCTTAATAGATCCTGCATTCTTGTCAGAGTTCGTAATTCCTTCTGATACATACATCACAGTGTTGGTTAAAAGTTATTGCACAGTTTTGTGAAGTCTCGTATAGCGTAGTGCTTGTATACTATGATGGCCAAAGAAAACGCCACTCCTCCGGCATGATCAGAGCGGAAAGTAATCCCCTCTGAATCCCTTCCACACGAACACAACTTAGCTCATTAGCATCATCCTGACGTGGGCATGTGAACGTGAGTGGGTCATGCTCCCAATACAATCCAGTACACACCTCCGAGCTAGGGAGCCCCGACCCTTCAGGGTGGCCTCAAACAATGGGTACGGAGCAGCCCATCCATTGTAACAACAAGAAAGCAATGAGGCCCATTACCGGAGACACAGCGTTTATTCTTAGGCACAGCAGCGCAACACGTTTCCAACTCCTTACGCGTTTCGGCGTCACTTGCAGCCTTGATGAAAGGTGGAAACCAATAAAATTTGCATAATGCATACGTGCGTGCTTATATCCTTCCGATCACATGACCAATCTAAAAATACATGTACCATGATGCATTGTAAAGTTCATACTGATGTACTATACGGAATCTTAATAGATCCTGCATTCTTGTCAGAGTTCGTAATTCCTTCTGAAACATGCATCACAGTGTTGGTTAAAAGTTATTGCACAGTCTTGTGAAGTCTTGTATAGCGTAGTGCTTGTATACTACCATGGCCAAAGAAAACGCCAGTCCTCCGGCATGATCAGAGCGGGAAGTAATCCCCTCTGAATCCCTTCCACACGAACACAACTTAGCTCATTAGCATCATCCTTACGTGGGCATGTGAACGTGAGTGGGTCATGCTCCCAATACAATCCAGTACACACCTCCGAGCTAGGGAGCCCCCGACCCTTCAGGGCGGCCTCAAACAATGGGCACGGAGCAGCCCATCCATAGTAACAACAAGAAAGCAATGAGGCCCATTACCGGAGACACAGCGTTTATTCTTAGGCACAGCAGGGCAACACGTTTCCAACTCCTTACGCGTTTCGGCGTCACTTGCAGCCTTGATCACAGGTGGAAACCAATAAAATTTGCATAATGCATATGTGCGTGCATATATCCTTCCGATCACATGACCAATCTAAAAATACATGTACCATGATGCATTGTAAAGTTCATACTGATGTACTAAACGGAATCTTAATAGATCCTGCATTCTTGTCAGAGTTTGTAATTCCTTCTGATACATGCATCACAGTGTTGGTTAAAAGTTATTGCACAGTTTTGTGAAGTCTCGTATATCGTAGTGCTTGTATACTATGATGGCCAAAGTAAACGCCAGTCCTCCGGCATGATCAGAGCGGGAAGTAATCCCCTCTGAATCCCTTCCACACGAACACAACTTAGCTCATTAGCATCATCCTTACGTGGGCATGTGAACGTGAGTGGGTCATGCTCCCAATACAATCCAGTACACACCTCCGAGCTAGGGAGCCCCCGACCCTTCAGGGCAGCCTCAAACAATGGGCACGGAGCAGCCCATCCATTGTGACAACAAGAAATCAATGAGGCCCATTACCGGAGACACAGCGTTTATTCTTAGGCACAGCAGGGCAACACGTTTCCAACTCCTTACGCGTTTCGGCGTCACTTGCAACCTTGATCACAGGTGGAAACCAATAAAATTTGCATAATGCATACGTGCGTGCTTATTTCCTTCCGCTCACATGACCAATCTAAAAATACATGTACCATGATGCATTGTAAAGTTCATACTGATGTACTATACGGAATCTTAATAGATCCTGCATTCTTGTCAGAGTTCGTAATTCCTTCTGATACATGCATCACAGTGTTGGTTAAAAGTTATTGCACAGTCTTGTGAAGTCTTGTATAGCGTAGTGCTTGTATACTACCATGGCCAAAGAAAACGCCAGTCTCCGGCACGATCAGAGCGGGAAGTAATCCCCTCTGAATCCCTTCCACACGAACACAACTTAGCTCATTAGCATCATCCTTACGTGGGCATGTGAACGTGAGTGGGTCATGCTCCCAATACAATCCAGTACAACCTCCGAGCTAGGGAGCCCCCGACCCTTCAGGGCGGCCTCAAACAATGGGCACGGAGCAGCCCATCCATAGTAACAACAAGAAAGCAATGAGGCCCATTACCGGAGACACAGCGTTTATTCTTAGGCACAGCAGGGCAACACGTTTCCAACTCCTTACGCGTTTCGGCGTCACTTGCAGCCTTGATCACAGGTGGAAACCAATAAAATTTGCATAATGCATATGTGCGTGCATATATCCTTCCGATCACATGACCAATCTAAAAATACATGTACCATGATGCATTGTAAAGTTCATACTGATTTACTATACGGATTCTTAATAGATCCTGCATTCTTGTCAGAGTTCGTAATTCCTTCTGATACATGCATCACAGTGTTGGTTAAAAGTTATTGCACAGTTTTGTGAAGTCTCGTATATCGTAGTGCTTGTATACTATGATGGCCAAAGTAAACGCCAGTCCTCCGGCATGATCAGAGCGGGAAGTAATCCCCTCTGAATCCCTTCCACACGAACACAACTTAGCTCATTAGCATCATCTTTACGTGGGCATGTGAACGTGAGTGGGTCATGCTCCCAATACAATCCAGTACAACCTCCGAGCTAGGGAGCCCCCGACCCTTCAGGGCGGCCTCAAACAATGGGCACGGAGCAGCCCATCCATAGTAACAACAAGAAAGCAATGAGGCCCATTACCGGAGACACAGCGTTTATTCTTAGGCACAGCAGGGCAACACGTTTCCAACTCCTTACGCGTTTCGGCGTCACTTGCAGCCTTGATCACAGGTGGAAACCAATAAAATTTGCATAATGCATATGTGCGTGCATATATCCTTCCGATCACATGACCAATCTAAAAATACATGTACCATGATGCATTGTAAAGTTCATACTGATGTACTAAACGGAATCTTAATAGATCCTGCATTCTTGTCAGAGTTTGTAATTCCTTCTGATACATGCATCACAGTGTTGGTTAAAAGTTATTGCACAGTTTTGTGAAGTCTCGTATATCGTAGTGCTTGTATACTATGATGGCCAAAGTAAACGCCAGTCCTCCGGCATGATCAGAGGGGGAAGTAATCCCCTCTGAATCCCTTCCACACGAACACAACTTAGCTCATTAGCATCATCCTTACGTGGGCATGTGAACGTGAGTGGGTCATGCTCCCAATACAATCCAGTACACACCTCCGAGCTAGGGAGCCCCCGACCCTTCAGGGCGGCATCAAACAATGGGCACGGAGCAACCCATCCATTGTAACAACAAGAAAGCAATGAGGCCCATTACCGGAGACACAGCGTTTATTCTTAGGCACAGCAGCGCAACACGTTTCCAACTCCTTACGCGTTTCGGCGTCACTTGCAGCCTTGATCACAGGTGGACACCAATAAAGTTTGCATAATGCATATGTGCGTGCATATATCCTTCCGATCACATGACCAATCTAAAAATACATGTACCATGATGCATTGTAAAGTTCATACTGATGTATTAAACGGAATCTTAATAGATCCTGCATTCTTGTCAGAGTTCGTAATTCCTTCTCTTACATGCATCACAGTCTTGGTTAAAAGTTATTGCACAGTCTTGTGAAGTCTCGTATAGCGTAGTGCTTGTATACTACGATGGCCAAAGAAAACGCCAGTCCTCCGGCACGATCATAGTGGGAAGTAATCCCCTCTGAATCCCTTACACACGAACACAACTTAGCTCATTAGCATCATCCTCACGTGGGCATGTGAACGTGAGTGGGTCATGCTCCCAATACAATCCAGTACACACGTCCGAGCTAGGGAGCCCCAGACCCTTCAGGGCGACCTCAAACAATGGGTATGGAGCAGCCCATCCATTGTAACAACAAGAAAGCAATGAGGCCCATTACCGGAGACACAGCGTTTATTCTTAGGCACAGCAGCGCAACACGTTTCCAACTCCTTACGCGTTTCGGCGTCACTTGCAGCCTTGATCACAGGTGGAAACCAATAAAATTTGCATAATGCATATGTGCGGGCTTATATCCTTCCGATCACATGACCAATCTAAAAATACATGTACCATGATGCATTGTAATGTTCATACTGATGTACTATACGGAATCTTAATAGATCCTGCATTCTTGTCAGAGTTCGTAATTCCTTCTGTTACATGCATCACAGTGTTGGTTAAAAGTTATTGCACAGTCTTGTGAAGTCTCGTATAGCGTAGTGCTTGTATATTACCATGGCCAAAGAAAACGACAGTCCTCCGGCACGATCAGAGCGGGAAGTAATCCCCTCTGAATCCCTTCCACACAAACACAACTTAGCTCATTAGCATCATCCTCACGTGGGCATGTGAATGTGAGTGGGTCTTGCCCCCAATACAATCCAGTACACACCTCCGAGCTAGGGAGCCCCGACCCTTCAGGGCAGCCTCAAACAATGGGCACGGAGCAGCCCATCCATTGTAACAATAAGAAAGCAATGAGGCCCATTACCGGAGATACAGCGTTTATTCTTAGGCACAGCAGCGCAACACGTTTCCAACTCCTTACGAGTTTCGGCGTCACTTGCAGCCTTGATCACAGGTGGAAACCAATAAAATTTGCATAATGCATACGTGCGGGCTTATATCCTTCCGATTGACCAATCTAAAAATACATGTACCATGATGCATTGTAAAGTTCATACTGATGTACTATTCGGAATCTTAATAGATCCTGCATTCTTGTCAGAGTTCGTAATTCCTTCTGATACATGCATCACAGTGTTGGTTAAACGTTATTGCACAGTCTTGTGAAGTCTCGTATAGCGTAGTGCTTGTATACTACGATGGCCAAAGAAAACGCCAGTCCTCTGGCACGATCAGAGCGGGAAGTAATCCCCTCTGAATCCCTTCCACACGAACACAACTTAGCTCTTTAGCATCATCCTCACGTGGGCTAGTGAACGTTAGTGGGTCTTGCTCCCAATACAATCCAGTACACACCTCCGAGCTAGGGAGCCCCCGACCCTTCAGGGCGGCCTCAAACAATGGGCATGGAGCAGCCCATCCATTGTAACAACAAGAAAGCAATGAGGCCCATTACCGGAGACACAGCGTTTATTCTTAGGCACAGCAGCGCAACACGTTTCCAATCCTTACGCGTTTCGGCGTCACTTGCAGCCTTGATCACAGGTGGAAACCAATAAAATTTGCATAATGCATACGTGCGTGCTTATATCCTTCCGATCAAATACCAATCTAAAAATACATGTACCATGATGCATTGTAAAGTTCATACTGATATACAATATGGAATCTTAATAGATCCTGCATTCTTGTCAGAGTTCGTAATTCCTTCTGATACATACATCACAGTGTTGGTTAAAAGTTATTGCACAGTTTTGTGAAGTCTCGTATAGCGTAGTGCTTGTATACTATGATGGCCAAAGAAAACGCCACTCCTCCGGCATGATCAGAGCGGAAAGTAATCCCCTCTGAATCCCTTCCACACGAACACAACTTAGCTCATTAGCATCATCCTGACGTGGGCATGTGAACGTGAGTGGGTCATGCTCCCAATACAATCCAGTACACACCTCCGAGCTAGGGAGCCCCCGACCCTTCAGGGTGGCCTCAAACAATGGGTACGGAGCAGCCCATCCATTGTAACAACAAGAAAGCAATGAGGCCCATTACCGGAGACACAGCGTTTATTCTTAGGCACAGCAGCGCAACACGTTTCCAACTCCTTACGCGTTTCGGCGTCACTTGCAGCCTTGATGAAAGGTGGAAACCAATAAAATTTGCATAATGCATACGTGCGTGCTTATATCCTTCCGATCACATGACCAATCTAAAAATACATGTACCATGATGCATTGTAAAGTTCATACTGATGTACTATACGGAATCTTAATAGATCCTGCATTCTTGTCAGAGTTCGTAATTCCTTCTGAAACATGCATCACAGTGTTGGTTAAAAGTTATTGCACAGTCTTGTGAAGTCTTGTATAGCGTAGTGCTTGTATACTACCATGGCCAAAGAAAACGCCAGTCCTCCGGCATGATCAGAGCGGGAAGTAATCCCCTCTGAATCCCTTCCACACGAACACAACTTAGCTCATTAGCATCATCCTTACGTGGGCATGTGAACGTGAGTGGGTCATGCTCCCAATACAATCCAGTACACACCTCCGAGCTAGGGAGCCCCCGACCCTTCAGGGCGGCCTCAAACAATGGGCACGGAGCAGCCGATCCATAGTAACAACAAGAAAGCAATGAGGCCCATTACCGGAGACACAGCGTTTATTCTTAGGCACAGCAGGACAACACGTTTCCAACTCCTTACGCGTTTCGGCGTCACTTGCAGCCTTGATCACAGGTGGAAACCAATAAAATTTGCATAATGCATATGTGCGTGCATATATCCTTCCGATCACATGACCAATCTAAAAATACATGTACCATGATGTATTGTAAAGTTCATACTGATGTACTAAACGGAATCTTAATAGATCCTGCATTCTTGTCAGAGTTTGTAATTCCTTCTGATACATGCATCACAGTGTTGGTTAAAAGTTATTGCACTGTCTTGTGAAGTCTTGTATAGCGTAGTGCTTGTAAACTACCATGGCCAAAGAAAACGCCAGTCCTCTGGCACGATCAGAGCGGGAAGTAATCCCCTCTGAATCCCTTCCACACGAACACAACTTAGCTCATTAGCATCAACCTCACATGGGCATGTGAACGTGAGTGGGTCATGCTCCCAATACAATCCAGTACACACCTCCGAGCTAGGGAGCCCCCGACCCTTCAGGGCGGCATCAAACAATGGGCACGGAGCAGCCCATCCATTGTAACAACAAGAAAGCAATGAGGCCCATTACCGGAGACACAGCGTTTATTCTTAGGCACAGCAGCGCAACACGTTTCCAACTCCTTACGCGTTTCGGCGTCACTTGCAGCCTTGATCACAGGTGGAAACCATTAAAATTTACATAATGCATACGTGCATGCTTATATCCTTCCGGTCACATGAATAATCTAAAAATACATGTACCATGATGCATTGTAAAGTTCATACTGATATATGATACTGAATCTTAATAGATCCTGCATTCTTGTCAGAGTTCGTAATTCCTTCTGATACATGCATCACAGTGTTGGTTAAAAGTTATTGCACAGTTTTGTGAAGTCTCGTATATCGTAGTGCTTGTATACTATGATGGCCAAAGTAAACGCCAGTCCTCCGCAATTTTTCAGAGCGGGAAGTAATCCCCTCAGAATCCCTTCCACACGAACACAACTTAGCTCATTAGCATCATCCTCACGTGGGCATGTGAACGTGAGTGGGTCATGCTCCCAATACAATCCAGTACACACGTCCGAGCTAGGGAGCCCCAGACCCTTCAGGGCGGCCTCAAACAATGGGCATGGAGTAGTCCATCCATTGTAACAACAAGAAAGCAATGAGGCCCATTACCGGAGACACAGCGTTTATTCTTAGGCACAGCAGCGCAACACGTTTCCAACTCCTTACGCGTTTCGGCGTCACTTGCAGCCTTGATCACAGGTGGAAACCAATAAAATTTGCATAATGCATACGTGCGGGCTTATATCCTTCCGATCACATGACCAATCTAAAAATACATGTACCATGATGCATTGTAATGTTCATACTGATGTACTATACGGAATCTTAATAGATCCTGCATTCTTGTCAGAGTTCGTAATTCCTTCTGATACATGCATCACAGTGTTGGTTAAAAGTTATTGCACAGTCTTGTGAAGTCTTGTATAGCGTAGTGCTTGTATATTACCATGGCCAAAGAAAACGCCAGTCCTCCGGCACGATCAGAGCGGGAAGTAATCCCCTCTGAATCCCTTCCACACAAACACAACTTAGCTCATTAGCATCAACCTCACATGGGCATGTGAACGTGAGTGGGTCATGCTCCCAATACAATCCAGTACACACCTCCGAGCTAGGGAGCCCCCGACCCTTCAGGGCGGCCTCAAACAATGGTCACGGAGCAGCCCATCCATTGTAACAACAAGAAAGCAATGAGGCCCATTACCGGAGACACAGCGTTTATTCTTAGGCACAGCAGCGCAACACGTTTCCAACTCCTTACGCGTTTTGGCGTCACTTGCAGCCTTGATCAAAGGTGGAAACCAATAAAAGTTGCATAATGCATACGTGCGTGCTTATATCCTTCCGATCACATGATCAATCTAAAAATACATGTACCATGATGCATTGTAAAGTTCATACTGATGTACTATACGGAATCTTAATAGATCCTGCATTCTTGTCAGAGTTCGTAATTCCTTCTGAAACATGCATCACAGTGTTGGTTAAAAGGTATTGCACAGTCTTGTGAAGTCTCGTATAGCGTAGTGCTTGTATACTACGATGGCCAAAGAAAACACCAGTCCTCCGGCACGATCAGAGCGGGAAGTAATCCCCTCTGAATCCCTTCCACACGAACACAACTTAGCTCATTAGCATCATCCTCACGTGGGCATGTGAATGTGAGTGGGTCTTGCCCCCAATACAATCCAGTACACACCTCCGAGCTAGGGAGCCCCGACCCTTCAGGGCAGCCTCAAACAATGGGCACGGAGCAGCCCATCCATTGTAACAATAAGAAAGCAATGAGGCCCATTACCGGAGATACAGCGTTTATTCTTAGGCACAGCAGCGCAACACGTTTCCAACTCCTTACGAGTTTCGGCGTCACTTGCAGGTTGATCACAGGTGAAAACCAATAAAATTTGCATAATGCATACGTGCAGGCTTATATCCTTCCGATCACATGACCAATCTAAAAATACATGTACCATGATGCATTGTAAAGTTCATACTGATGTACTATTCGGAATCTTAATAGATCCTGCATTCTTGTCAGAGTTCGTTATTCCTTCTGATACATGCATCACAGTGTTGGATAAAAGTTATTGCCCAGTCTTGTGAAGTCTCGTATAGCATAGTGATTGTATACTACGATGGCCAAAGAAAACGCCAGTCCTCCGGCACGATCAGAGCGGGAAGTAATCCCCTCTGAATACCTTCCACACGAACACAACTTAGCTCATTAGCATCATCCTCACGTGGGCATGTGAACGTTAGTGGGTCATGCTCCCAATACAATCCAGTACACACCTCCGAGCTAGGGAGCCCCCGACCCTTCAGGGCGGCCTCAAACAATGGGCACGGAGCAGCCCATCCATTGTAACAACAAGAAAGCAATGAGGCCCATTACCGGAGACACAGCGTTTATTCTTAGGCACAGCAGCGCAACACGTTTCCAACTCCTTACGCGTTTCGGCGTCACTTGCAGCCTTGATCACAGGTGGAAACCAATAAAATTTGCATAATGCATACGTGCGTGCTTATATCCTTCTGATCACATGACCAATTTAAAAATACATGTACCATGATGCATTGTAAAGTTCATACTGATGTACTATACGGAATCTTAATAGATCCTGCATTCTTGTCAGAGTTCGTAATTCCTTCTGATACATGCATCACAGTGTTGGTTAAACGTTATTGCACAGTCTTGTGAAGTCTCGTATAGCGTAGTGCTTGTATACTACGATGGCCAAAGAAAACGCCAGTCCTCCGGCACGATCAGAGCGGGAAGTAATCCCCTCTGAATCCCTTCCACACGAACACAACTTAGCTCTTTAGCATCATCCTCACGTGGGCATGTGAACGTGAGTGGGTCATGCTCCCAATACAATCCAGTACACACCTCCGAGCTAGGGAGCCCCGACCCTTCAGGGTGGCCTCAATGAATGGGCATGGAGCAGCCCATCCATTGTAACAACAAGAAAGCAATGAGGCCCATTGCCGGAGACACAGCGTTTATTCTTAGGCACAGCAGCGCAACACGTTTCCAACTCCTTACGCGTTTCGGCGTCACTTGCAGCCTTGATGAAAGGTGGAAACCAATGAAATTTGCATAATGCATACATGCGTGCTTATATCCTTCCGATCACATGACCAATCTAAAAATACATGTACCATGATGCATTGTAAAGTTCATACTGATGTACTATACGGAATCTTAATAGATCCTGCATTCTTGTCAGAGTTCGTAATTTCTTCTGATACATGCATCACAGTGCTGGTTAAAAGTTATTGCACAGTCTTGTGAAGTCTTGTATAGCGTAGTGCTTGTATACTACGATGGACAAAGAAAACGCCAGTCCTCTGGCACGATCGGAGCGGGAAGTAATCCCCTCTGAATCCCTTCCACACGAACACAACTTAGCTCATTAGCATCATCCTCACGTGGGCATGTGAACGTGAGTGGGTCATGCTCCCAATACAATCCAGTACACACCTCCAAGCTAGGGAGCCCCCGACCCTTCAGGGCGCCCTCAAACAATGGGCACGGAGCAGCCCATCCATTGTAAGAACAAGAAAGCAATGAGGCCCATTACCGGAGACACAGCGTTTATTCTTAGGCACAGCAGCGCAACACGTTTCCAACTCCTTACGCGTTTCGGCGTCACTTGCAGCCTTGATCACAGGTGGAAACCAATAAAATTTGCATAATGCATACGTGCGTGCTTATATCCTTCTGATCACATGACCAATCTAAAAATACATGTACCATGATGCATTGTAAAGTTCATACTGATGTACTATACGGAATCTTAATAGATCCTGCATTCTTGTCAGAGTTCGTAATTCCTTCTGATACATGCATCACAGTGTTGGTTAAACGTTATTGCACAGTCTTGTGAAGTCTCGTATAGCGTAGTGCTTGTATACTATGATGGCCAAAGAAAATGCCAGTCCTCCGGCACGATCAGAGCGGGAAGTAATCCCCTCTGAATCCCTTCCACACGAACACAACTTAGCTCTTTAGCATCATCCTCACGTGGGCTTGTGAACGTGAGTGGGTCATGCTCTCAATACAATCCAGTACACACCTCCGAGCTAGGGAGTCCCGTCCCTTCAGGGTGGCCTCAAAGAATGGGCATGGAGCAGCCCATCCATTGTAACAACAAGAAAGCAATGAGGCCCATTGCCGGAGACACAGCGTTTATTCTTAGGCACAGCAGCGCAACACGTTTCCAACTCCTTACGCGTTTCGGCGTCACTTGCAGCCTTGAACACAAGTGGAAACCAATAAAATTTGCATAATGCATACATGCGTGCTTATATCCTTCCGATCACATGACCAATCTAAAAATACATGTACCATGATGCATTGTAAAGTTCATACTGATGAACTATACGGAATCTTAATAGATCCTGCATTCTTGTCAGAGTTCGTAATTTCTTCTGATACATGCATCACAGTGCTGGTTAAAAGTTATTGCACAGTCTTGTGTAGTCTTGTATAGCGTAGTGCTTGTATACTACGATGGACAAAGAAAACGCCAGTCCTCTGGCACGATCGGAGCGGGAAGTAATCCCCTCTGAATCCCTTCCACACGAACACAACTTAGCTCATTAGCATCATCCTCACGTGGGCATGTGAACGTGAGTGGGTCATGCTGCCAATACAATCCAGTACACACCTCCGAGCTAGGGAGCCCCCGACCCTTCAGGGCGGCCTCAAACAATGGGCACGGAGCAGCCCATCCATTGTAAGAACAAGAAAGCAATGAGGCCCATTACCGGAGACACAGCGTTTATTCTTAGGCACAGCAGCGCAACACGTTTCCAACTCCTTACGCGTTTCGGCGTCACTTGCAGCCTTGATCACAGATGGAAACCAAAAAATTTGCATAATGCATACGTGCATGCTTGTATCCTTCCAATCACATGACCAATCTAAAAATACATGTACCATGATGCATTGTAAGGTTCATACTGATGTACTATACGGAATCTTAATAGATCCTGCATTCGTGTCAGAGTTCGTAATTCCTTCTGATACATGCATCTCAGTGTTGTTTAAAAATTATTGCACAGTCTTGTGAAGTTTTGTATAGCGTAGTGCTTGTATACTACGATGGCCAAAGAAAACGCCAGTCCTCCGGCACGATCAGAGCGGGAAGTAATCCCCTCTGAATACCTTCCACACGAACACAACTTAGCTCATTAGCATCATCCTCACGTGGGCATGTGAACGTTAGTGGGTCATGCTCCCAATACAATCCAGTACACACCTCCGAGCTAGGGAGCCCCCGACCCTTCAGGGCGGCCTCAAACAATGGGCACGGAGCAGCCCATCCATTGTAACAACAAGAAAGCAATGAGGCCCATTACCGGAGACACAACATTTATTCTTAGGCACAGCAGGGCAACACGTTTCCAACTCCTTACGCGTTTCGGCATCACTTGCAGCCTTGATCACAGGTGGACACCAATAAAGTTTGCATAATGCATATGTGCGTGCATATATCCTTCCGATCACATGACCAATCTAAAAATACATGTACCATGATGCATTGTAAAGTTCATACTGATGTACTAAACGGAATCTTAATAGATCCTGCATTCTTGTCAGAGTTCGTAATTCCTTCTGATACATGCATCACAGTCTTGGTTAAAAGTTATTGCACAGTCTTGTGAAGTCTCGTATAGCGTAGTGCTTGTATACTACGATGGCCAAAGAAAACGCCAGTCCTCCGGCACGATCAGAGTGGGAAGTAATCCCCTCTGAATCCCTTCCACACGAACACAACTTAGCTCATTAGCATCATCCTCACGTGGGCGTGTGAACGTGAGTGGGTCATGCTCCCAATACAATCCAGTACACACCTCCGAGCTAGGGAGCCCCCGACCCTTCAGGGCGGCCTCAAACAATGGTCACGGAGCAGCCCATCCATTGTAACAACAAGAAAGCAATGAGGCCATTACCGGAGACACAGCGTTTATTCTTAGGCACAGCAGCGCAACACGTTTCCAACTCCTTACGCGTTTCGGCGTCACTTGCAGCCTTGATCAAAGGTGGAAACCAATAAAAGTTGCATAATGCATACGTGCGTGCTTATATCCTTCCGATCACATGATCAATCTAAAAATACATGTACCATGATGCATTGTAAAGTTCATACTGATGTACTATACGGAATCTTAATAGATCCTGCATTCTTGTCAGAGTTCGTAATTCCTTCTGAAACATGCATCACAGTGTTGGTTAAAAGGTATTGCACAGTCTTGTGAAGTCTCGTATAGCGTAGTGCTTGTATACTACGATGGCCAAAGAAAACGCCAGTCCTCCGGCATGATCAGAGCGGGAAGTAATCCCCTCTGAATCCCTTCCACACGAACACAACTTAGCTCATTAGCATCATCCTCACGTGGGCATGTGAATGTGAGTGGGTCTTGCCCCCAATACAATCCAGTACACACCTCCGAGCTAGGGAGCCCCGACCCTTCAGGGCAGCCTCAAACAATGGGCACGGAGCAGCCCATCCATTGTAACAATAAGAAAGCAATGAGGCCCATTACCGGAGATACAGCGTTTATTCTTAGGCACAGCAGCGCAACACGTTTCCAACTCCTTACGAGTTTCGGCGTCACTTGCAGCCTTGATCACAGGTGGAAACCAATAAAATTTGCATAATGCATACGTGCGGGCTTATATCCTTCCGATCACATGACCAATCTAAAAATACATGTACCATGATGCATTGTAAAGTTCATACTGATGTACTATTCGGAATCTTAATAGATCCTGCATTCTTGTCAGAGTTCGTTATTCCTTCTGATACATGCATCACAGTGTTGGATAAAAGTTACTGCCCAGTCTTGTGAAGTCTCGTATAGCATAGTGATTGTATACTACGATGGCCAAAGAAAACGCCAGTCCTCCGGCACGATCAGAGCGGGAAGTAATCCCCTCTGAATACCTTCCACACGAACACAACTTAGCTCATTAGCATCATCCTCACGTGGGCATGTGAACGTTAGTGGGTCATGCTCCCAATACAATCCAGTACACACCTCCGAGCTAGGGAGCCCCCGACCCTTCAGGGCGGCCTCAAACAATGGGCACGGAGCAGCCCATCCATTGTAACAACAAGAAAGCAATGAGGCCCATTACCGGAGACACAGCGTTTATTCTTAGGCACAGCAGCGCAACACGTTTCCAACTCCTTACGCGTTTCGGCGTCACTTGCAGCCTTGATCACAGGTGGAAACCAATAAAATTTGCATAATGCATACGTGCGTGCTTATATCCTTCCGATCACATGACCAATCTAAAAATACATGTACCATGATGCATTGTAAAGTTCATACTGATGTACTATACGGAATCTTAATAGATCCTGCATTCTTGTCAGAGTTCGTAATTCCTTCTGATACATGCATCACAGTGTTGGTTAAACATTATTGCACAGTCTTGTGAAGTCTCGTATAGCGTAGTGCTTGTATACTACGATGGCCAAAGAAACGCCAGTCCTCCGGCACGATCAGAGCGGAAAGTAATCCCCTCTGAATCCCTTCCACACGAACACAACTTAGCTCTTTAGCATCATCCTCACGTGGGCATGTGAACGTGAGTGGGTCATGCTCCGAATACAATCCAGTACACTCCTCCGAGCTAGGGAGCCCCCGACCCTTCAGGGTGGCCTCAAACAATGGGCACGGAGCAGCCGATCCATTGTAAGAACAAGAAAGCAATGAGGCCCATTACCGGAGACACAGCGTTTATTCTTAGGCACAGCAGCGCAACATGTTTCCAACTCCTTACGCGTTTCAACGCCACTTGCAGCCTTGATCACAGATGGAAACCAATAAAATTTGCATAATGCATACGTGCATGCTTGTATCCTTCCGATCACATGACCAATCTAAAAATACATGTACCATGATGCATTGTAAGGTTCATACTGATGTACTATACGGAATCTTAATAGATCCTGCATTCGTGTCAGAGTTCGTAATTCCTTCTGATACATGCATCTCAGTGTTGTTTAAAAATTATTGCACAGTCTTGTGAAGTCTTGTATAGCGTAGTGCTTGTATACTACGATGGCCAAAGAAAACGCCAGTCCTCCGGCACGATCAGAGCGGAAAGTAATCCCCTCTGAATCCCTTCCACACGAACACAACTTAGCTCATTAGCATCATCCTCACGTGGGCATGTGAATGTGAGTGGGTCATGCTCCCAATACAATCCAGTACACACCTCCGAGCTAGGGAGCCCCCGAACCTTCAGGGTGGCCTCAAACAATGGGCACGGAGCAGCCCATCCATTGTAACAACAAGAAAGCAATGAGGCCCATTACCGGAGTCACAGCGTTTATTCTTAGGCACAGCAGCGCAACACGTTTCCAACTCCTTACGTGTTTCGGCGTCACTTGCAGCCTTGATCACAGGTGGAAACCAATAAAATTTGCATAATGCATACGTGCGTGCCTATATCCTTCCGCTCACATGACCAATCTAAAAATACATGTACCATGATGCATTGTAAAGTTCATACTGATATATGATACGTAATCTTAATAGATCCTGCATTCTTGTCAGAGTTCGTAATTCCTTCTGATACATGCATCACAGTGTTGGTTAAAAGTTATTGCATAGTCTTGTGAAGTCTCGTATAGCATAGTGCTTGTATACTACAATGGCCAAAGAAAACGCCAGTCATCCGGCATGATCAGAGCGGGAAGTAATCCCCTCTGAATCCCTTTCACACGAACACAACTTAGCTCATTAGCATCATCCTGACGTGGGCATGTGAACGTGAGGGGTCATGCTCCCAATACAATCCAGTACACACCTCCGAGCTAGGGAGCCCCCGACCCTTCAGGGCGGCCTCAAACAATGGGCACGGAGCAGCCCATCCATTGTAACAACAAGAAATCAATGAGGCCCATTACCGGAGACACAGCGTTTATTCTTAGGCACAACAGCGCAACACTTTTCCAACTCCTTACGCGTTTCGGCGTCACTTGCAGCCTTGATCACAGGTGGAAACCAATAAAATTTGCATAATGCATACGTGCGTGCTTATATCCTTCCGCTCACATGACCAATCTAAAAATACTTGTACCATGATGCATTGTAAAGTTCATACTGATGTACTATACGGAATCTTAATAGATCCTGCATTCTTGTCAGAGTTCGTAATTCCTTCTGATAAATGCATCACAGTGTTGGTTAAAAGTTATTGCACAATATTGTGAAGTCTTGTTTGGCGTAGTGCTTGTATACTACCATGGCCAAAGAAAACGCCAGTCCTCCGGCACGATCAGAGCGGGAAGTAATCCCCTCTGAATCCCTTCCACACGAACACAACTTAGCTCATTAGCATCAACCTCACATGGGCATGTGAACGTGAGTGGGTCATGCTCCCAATACAATCCAGTACACACCTCCGAGCTAGGGAGCCCCCGACCCTTCAGGGCGGCCCCAAACAATGGGCACGGAGCAGCCCATCCATTGTAAGAGCAAGAAAGCAATGAGGCCCATTACCGGAGACACAGCGTTTATTCTTAGGCACAGCAGCGCAACACCTTTCCAACTCCTTACGCGTTTCGGCGTCACTTGCAGCCTTGATCACAGGTGGAAACCAATAAAATTTGCATAATGCATACGTGCGTGCCTATATCCTTCCGATCACATGACCAATCTAAAAATACATGTACCATGATGCATTGTAAAGTTCATACTGATGTACTATACGGAATCTTAATAGATCCTGCATTCTCGTCAGAGTTTGTAATTCCTTCTGATACATGCATCACAGTGTTGGTTAAAAGTTATTGCACAGTCTTGTGAAATCTCGTATAGCGTAGTGCTTATATATTACGATGGCCAAAGAAAACGCCAGTCCTCCGGCACGATCAAAGCGGGAAGTAATCCCCTCTGAATCCCTTCCACATGAACACAACTTAGCTCATTTGCATCATCCTCACGTGGGCATGTGAACGTGAGTGGGTCATGCTCCCAATACAATCCAGTACACACCTCCGAGCTAGGGAGCCCCCGACCCTTCAGGCCGGCCTCAAACAATGGGCACGGAGCAACCCATCCATTGTAACAACAAGAAAGCAATGAGGCCCATTACCGGAGACACAGCGTTTATTCTTAGGCACAGCAGCGCAACACGTTTCCAACTCCTTGCGCGTTTCGGCGTCACTTGCAGCCTTGATCACAGGTGGAAACCAATAAAATGTGCATAATGCATACGTGCGTGCTTATATTCTTCCGATCACATGACCAATCTAAAAATACATGTACCATGATGCATTGTAAAGTTCATACTGATATATGATACGGAATCTTAATAGATCCTGCATTCTTGTCAGAATTCGTAATTCCTTCTGATACATGCATCACAGTGTTGGTTAAAAGTTATTGCACAGTTTTGTGAAGTCTCGTATAGCGTAGTGCTTGTATACTATGATGGCCAAAGAAAACGCCAGTCCTCCGGCATGATCAGAGCGGGAAGTAATCCCCTCTGAATCCCTTTCACACGAACACAACTTAGCTCATTAGCATCATCCTGACGTGGGCATGTGAACGTGAGGGGGTCATGCTCCCAATACAATCCAGTACACACCTCCGAGCTAGGGAGCCCCCGACCCTTCAGGGCGGCCTCAAACAATGGGCACGGAGCAGCCCATCCATTGTAACAACAAGAAATCAATGAGGCCCATTACCGGAGACACAGCGTTTATTCTTAGGCACAGCAGGGCAACACGTTTCCAACTCCTTGCGCGTTTCGGCGTCACTTGCAGCCTTGATCACAGGTGGAAACCAATAAAATTTGCATAATGCATACGTGCGTGCTTATATCCTTCCGCTCACATGACCAATCTAAAAATACATGTACCATGATGCATTGTAAAGTTCATACTGATGTACTATACGGAATCTTAATAGATCCTGCATTCTTGTCAGAGTTCGTAATTCCTTCTGATACATGCATCACAGTGTTGGTTAAAAGTTATTGCACAGTCTTGTGAAGTCTTGTATAGCGTAGTACTTGTATACTACCATGGCCAAAGAAAACGCCAGTCCTCCGGCACGATCAGAGCGGGAAGTAATCCCCTCTGAATCCCTTCCACACGAACACAACTTAGCTCATTAGCATCAACCTCACATGGGCATGTGAACGTGGGTGGGTCATGCTCCCAATACAATACAGTACACACCTCCGAGCTAGGGAGCCCCCGACCCTTCAGGGCGGCATCAAACAATGGGCACGGAGCAGCCCATCCATTGTAACAACAAGAAAGCAATGAGGCCCATTACGGGAGACACAGCGTTTATTCTTAGGCAGAGCAGCGCAACACGTTTCCAACTTCTTACGCGTTTCGACGTCACTTGCAGGCTTGATCACAGGTGGAAACCAATAAAATTTGCCTAATGCATACGTGCGTGCTTATATCCTTCCGCTCACATGACCAATCTAAAAATACATGTACCATGATGCATTGTAAAGTTCATACTGATGTACTATATGGAATCTTAATAGATCCTGCATTCTTGTCAGAGTTCGTTATTCCTTCTGATACATGCATCACAGTGTTGGTTAAAAGTTATTGCACAGTCTTGTGAAGTCTCGTATAGCATAGTGCTTGTATACTACGATGGCCAAAGAAAACGCCAGTCCTCCGGCACGATCAGAGCGGGAAGTAATCCCCTCTGAATCCCTTCCACACGAACACAACTTAGCTCATTAGCATCATCCTCACGTGGGCATGTGAACGTGAGTGGGTCATGCTCCCAATACAATCCAGTACACACCTCCGAGCTAGGGAGCCCCCGAACCTTCAGGGTGGCCTCAAACAATGGGCACGGAGCAGCCCATCCATTGTAACAACAAGAAAGCAATGAGGCCCATTACCGTAGTCACAGCGTTTATTCTTAGGCACAGCAGCGCAACACGTTTCCAACTCCTTACGTGTTTCGGCGTCACTTGCAGCCTTGATCACAGGTGGAAACAAATAAAATTAGCATAATGCATACGTGCGTGCCTATATCCTTCCGCTCACATGACCAATCTAAAAATACATGTACCATGATGCATTGTAAAGTTCATACTGATATATGATACGTAATCTTAATAGATCCTGCATTCTTGTCAGAGTTCGTAATTCCTTCTGATACATGCATCACAGTGTTGGTTAAAAGTTATTGCATAGTCTTGTGAAGTCTCGTATAGCATAGTGCTTGTATACTACAATGGCCAAAGAAAACGCCAGTCCTCCGGCATGATCAGAGCGGGAAGTAATCCCCTCTGAATCCCTTTCACACGAACACAACTTAGCTCATTAGCATCATCCTGACGTGGGCATGTGAACGTGAGGGGGTCATGCTCCCAATACAATCCAGTACACACCTCCGAGCTAGGGAGCCCCCGACCCTTCAGGGCGGCCTCAAACAATGGGCACGGAGCAGCCCATCCATTGTAACAACAAGAAATCAATGAGGCCCATTACCGGAGACACAGCGTTTATTCTTAGGCACAACAGCGCAACACGTTTCCAACTCCTTACGCGTTTCGGCGTCACTTGCAGCCTTGATCACAGGTGGAAACCAATAAAATTTGCATAATGCATACGTGCGTGCTTATATCCTTCCGCTCACATGACCAATCTAAAAATACATGTACCATGATGCATTGTAAAGTTCATACTGATGTACTATACGGAATCTTAATAGATCCTGCATTCTTGTCAGAGTTCGTAATTCCTTCTGATAAATGCATCACAGTGTTGGTTAAAAGTTATTGCACAATCTTGTGAAGTCTTGTTTGGCGTAGTGCTTGTATACTACCATGGCCAAAGAAAACGCCAGTCCTCCGGCACGATCAGAGCGGGAAGTAATCCCCTCTGAATCCCTTCCACACGAACACAACTTAGCTCATTAGCATCAACCTCACATGGGCATGTGAACGTGAGTGGGTCATGCTCCCAATACAATCCAGTACACACCTCCGAGCTAGGGAGCCCCCGACCCTTCAGGGCGGCCCCAAACAATGGGCACGGAGCAGCCCATCCATTGTAAGAGCAAGAAAGCAATGAGGCCCATTACCGGAGACACAGCGTTTATTCTTAGGCACAGCAGCGCAACACCTTTCCAACTCCTTACGCGTTTCGGCGTCACTTGCAGCCTTGATCACAGGTGAAAGCCAATAAAATTTGCATAATGCATACGTGCGTGCCTATATCCTTCCGATCACATGACCAATCTAAAAATACATGTACCATGATGCATTGTAAAGTTCATACTGATATATGATACGGAATCTTAATAGATCCTGCATTCTTGTCAGAATTCGTAATTCCTTCTGATACATGCATCACAGTGTTGGTTAAAAGTTATTGCACAGTTTTGTAAAGTCTCGTATAGCGTAGTGCTTGTATACTATGTTGGCCAAAGAAAACGCCAGTCCTCCGGCATGATCAGAGCGGGAAGAAATCCCCTCTGAATCCCTTTCACACGAACACAACTTAGCTCATTAGCATCATCCTGACGTGGGCATGTGAACGTGAGGGGGTCATGCTCCCAATACAATCCAGTACACACCTCCGAGCTAGGGAGCCCCCGACCCTTCAGGGCGGCCTCAAACAATGGGCACGGAGCAACCCATCCATTGTAACAACAAGAAATCAATGAGGCCCATTACCGGAGACACAGCGTTTATTCTTAGGCACAGCAGGGCAACACGTTTCCAACTCCTTACGCGTTTCGGCGTCACTTGCAGCCTTGATCACAGGTGGAAACCAATAAAATTTGCATAATGCATACGTGCGTGCTTATATCCTTCCGCTCACATGACCAATCTAAAAATACATGTACCATGATGCATTGTAAAGTTCATACTGATGTACTATACGGAATCTTAATAGATCCTGCATTCTTGTCAGAGTTCGTAATTCCTTCTGATACATGCATCACAGTGTTGGTTAAGAGTTATTGCACAGTCTTGTGAAGTCTTGTATAGCGTAGTGCTTGTATACTACCATGGCCAAAGAAAACGCCAGTCCTCCGGCACGATCAGAGCGGGAAGTAATCCCCTCTGAATCCTTTCCACACGAACACAACTTAGCTCATTAGCATCAACCTCACATGGGCATGTGAACGTGGGTGGGTCATGCTCCCAATACAATACAGTACACACCTCCGAGCTAGGGAGCCCCCGACCCTTCAGGGCGGCATCAAACAATGGGCACGGAGCAGCCCATCCATTGTAACAACAAGAAAGCAATGAGGCCCATTACCGGAGACACAGCGTTTATTCTTAGGCAGAGCAGCGCAACACGTTTCCAACTTCTTACGCGTTTCGACGTCACTTGCAGGCTTGATCACAGGTGGAAACCAATAAAATTTGCCTAATGCATACGTGCGTGCTTATATCCTTCCGCTCACATGACCAATCTAAAAATACATGTACCATGATGCATTGTAAAGTTCATACTGATGTACTATATGGAATCTTAATAGATCCTGCATTCTTGTCAGAGTTCGTTATTCCTTCTGATACATGCATCACAGTGTTGGTTAAAAGTTATTGCACAGTCTTGTGAAGTCTCGTATAGCATAGTGCTTGTATACTACGATGGCCAAAGAAAACGCCAGTCCTCCGGCACGATCAGAGCGGGAAGTAATCCCCTCTGAATCCCTTCCACACGAACACAACTTAGCTCATTAGCATCATCCTCACGTGGGCATGTGAACGTTAGTGGGTGTAAAGATGAAAGGTCCACACAAGTATAACGAAAAGACCTTTATTGTAGATGAGAGGAGCACCACGGCTGAATAAGTTAAACCCCTTCTCCTCACTCCAACTGCTCAGCTGCAATGCTCAAGGATCTAGAACATCCAGCTGAACAGATGGAATGAAAGAAGGAAGAACTACAATATCGTGCCACGAGGTAGCACGTACACTTATATAAACAATAGAGCATATACATAACACATCTTCCCACTGAAGGAATGTGAACAAAAGGACAAAAGTGAATATACATTGTCACTTAATCATAGTCACAAATAAAGTCATTTAAGTATATAGGTTTGTTTCTTGTTCTAATAGGTCTGCCTAAATTTCTAACGTTCTCAAAATTAGTTTCATCTTCATTGAACCCAGAAACATCCTCATTTACTTGAATATTGGTTTTGCTAACATCATTGTGAGTTCCAGTTGTGGAGAACTCTGAGTTGTCATCCTCAACTGAAATACTCAAACCTTCTGACCGACTTACAGGGTTTACTGATCTTTCATCTGTAAAAGCAGGATCTGGAAAACATTCTTCTGAAAGTGGAGTACAAGAAACAGAAGATTCAGAATATACACCTTGTTCTCCCCTTAAAATGGCAATTCTTTTCAAACTCCAAACCCTTCCGTCATTCAATCGAACCGCCATCCTTAACATTTCAACAACTTGAAAAGGACCAAAGAATTGACTTTCTCCTTTTCTCACCTTCCATGGAAGCTTAACCTTAACCCAAGAACCAACATGGATTTTCTTTTCTACAGATTCTTTACCTTTGTTGAAATCATCTCTATATTTCATATGTTTACCAACAATTCTATTTCTTATCTCTTCTACACACAATTTTGAACAATTGTTCTCAACTAACCATTCTGGATTACATTTAGTCCTGGCATCCCTTCCACGCATCACTTCAAAAGGAGTAACCCCTAAAACATCATGAATGGTGGTTCTGTAAACCCAAACAGTTTTAAACAATTGATACTCCCAATCTAAATTATTTTTCATTGCCATTTGAATGCTTCCCTTAAGCACTCTCTTAAATCTTTCAATCATTCCGTTACCACTGGGATTATAAAGTGAGGTAGTTCTGTGAATGATACCTAACTTTTCAAAATATTCCCTCGCTAAATTGGATTTAAATTGTACACCATTGTCACTTATGATTTGTGGCGGTAATCCCTCATTAATAAAAACACTGTCCATAAATTTTAACACTTCTGTGGAATTCACATTGTCCACTATCTTAATGACAGGCCATCTTGAAAAGGTGTCTATCATAGCAATGACATATTTGGAGGGAATTCCTACCGGTCCCATGATGTCTATAGCTATGGTATGCCATGGTCTTACAGGAACTATGGGATCGCACATTGTAGGTTTTAAAGTTTTTAGAGATTTGTCTGAATTGGCGCACATGCAACAATTCCTAACAGACCTTTCTACCTCAACATCAATCCCAGGCCACCAATACCACACTTTAACTCTTTGTTTGGTCTTAACCACACCAAAATGACCATCATGACAAAGGTCCAGAACTTTGCTTCTAAGAGATAACGGAGGCACAGCCCTATCACCTCTAAAAATTGTTCCATTATTTACAGAAAGTTCATCTTTGATTTCCCAAAAGGCTCTCTCATGGCTATTTAGAATGGATTTGTTTGGCCAACCACAGCCAACCCATGTGATAATTTTTGCAATCCTTTATCATGGGAATATTCTTTTCTCCAAGTTTCTTCTGAGACCCTTGGTACACCTTGGTCATGAACCAAGGCTACACTAAAATCATCCCATTCATTGTTTACACATGTTTCCAAGTCAAGAGGCATACGAGATAAGAAATCGGCTATTACATTACTCTTCCCAGGCACATATACCATGGTGTAATTAAAATCTTGTAGACGCATAGACATTCTTGCAATTCTAACAGATGCCTTGAACAATCCTTCTGTTGTCAATAGCCTAACTAGAGGTTTGTGGTCTGTACGGACCATGCAATGACTTCCCCAGACAAAAGTACGAAAATGTTCTAAACCCCACACACAAGCCAAAGTTTCCTTTTCTATTACTGAAAACTTTCCTTCTGTGGGGGTTAAGGCACGAGAAGCATAAGCAATGATATACTCCTTCCCTTCCTGATCAGATTGAGATAGGACACATCCCATCCTCGTCGCCAAATTTGTAAAGATGAAAGGTCCACACAAGTATAACGAAAAGACCTTTATTGTAGATGAGAGGAGCACCACGGCTGAATAAGTTACACCCCTTCTCCTCACTCCAACTGCTCAGCTGCAATGCTCAAGGATCTAGAACATCCAGCTGAACAGATGGAATGAAAGAAGGAAGAACTACAATATCGTGCCACGAGGTAGCACGTACACTTATATAAACAATAGAGCATATACATAACAGTGGGTCATGCTCCCAATACAATCCAGTACACACCTCCGAGCTAGGGAGCCCCCAACCCTTCAGGGCGGCCTCAAACAATGGGCACGGAGCAGCCCATCCATTGTAACAACAAGAAAGCAATGAGGCCCATTACCGGAGACACAGCGTTTATTCTTAGGCACAGCAGCGCAACACGTTTCCAACTCCTTACGCGTTTCGGCGTCACTTGCAGCCTTGATCAAAGGTGGAAACCAATAAAATTTGCCTAATGCATACGTGCGTGCCTATATCCTTCCGATCACATGACCAATCTAAAAATACATGTACCATGATGCATTGTAATGTTCATACTGATGTACTATACGGAATCTTAATAGATCCTGCATTCTTGTCAGAGTTCGTAATTTCTTCTGATACATGCATCACAGTGTTGGTTAAAAGTCATTGCACAGTCTTGTGAAGTCTTGTATAGCGTAGTGCTTGTATATTACCATGGCCAAAGAAAACGCCAGTCCTCCGGCACGATCAGAGCGGGAAGTAATCCCCTCTGAATCCCTTCCACACAAACACAACTTAGCTCATTAGCATCAACCTCACATGGGCATGTGAACGTGAGTGGGTCATGCTCCCAATACAATCCAGTACACACCTCCGAGCTAGGGAGCCCCCGACCCTTCAGGGCGGCCTCAAACAATGGTCACGGAGCAGCCCATCCATTGTAACAACAAGAAAGCAATGAGGCCCATTACCGGAGACACAGCGTTTATTCTTAGGCACAGCAGCGCAACACGTTTCCAACTCCTTACGCGTTTTGGCGTCACTTGCAGCCTTGATCAAAGGTGGAAACCAATAAAAGTTGCATAATGCATACGTGCGTGCTTATATCCTTCCGATCACATGATCAATTAAAAAATACATGTACCATGATGCATTGTAAAGTTCATACTGATGGACTATACGGAATCTTAATAGATCCTGCATTCTTGTCAGAGTTCGTAATTCCTTCTGAAACATGCATCACAGTGTTGGTTAAAAGGTATTGCACAGTCTTGTGAAGTCTCCTATAGCGTACTGCTTGTATACTACAATGGCCAAAGAAAACGCCAGTCCTCCGGCACGATCAGAGCGGGAAGTAATCCCCTCTGAATCCCTTCCACACGAACACAACTTAGCTCATTAGCATCATCCTCACGTGGGCATGTGAATGTGAGTGGGTCTTGCCCCCAATACAATCCAGTACACACCTCCGAGCTAGGGAGCCCCGACCCTTCAGGGCAGCCTCAAACAATAGGCACGGAGCAGCCCATCCATTGTAACAATAAGAAAGCAATGAGGCCCATTACCGGAGATACAGCGTTTATTCTTAGGCACAGCAGCGCAACACGTTTCCAACTCCTTATGAGTTTCGGCGTCACTTGCAGCCTTGATCACAGGTGGAAACCAATAAAATTTGCATAATGCATACGTGCGGGCTTATATCCTTCCGCTCACATGACCAATCTAAAAATACATGTACCATGATGCATTGTAAAGTTCATACTGATGTACTATTCGGAATCTTAATAGATCCTGCATTCTTGCCAGAGTTCGTAATTCCTTCTGATACATGCATCACAGTGTTGGTTAAACATTATTGCACAGTCTTGTGAAGTCTCGTATAGCGTAGTGCTTGTATACTACGATGGCCAAAGAAAACGCCAGTCCTCCGGCACGATCAGAGCGGGAAGTAATCCCCTCTGAATCCCTTCCACACAAACACAACTTAGCTCTTTAGCATCATCCTCACGTGGGCATGTGAAAGTGAGTGGGTCATGCTCCCAATACAATCCAGTACACACCTCCGAGCTAGGGAGCCCCCGACCCTTCAGGGCGGCCTCAAACAATGGGCACGGAGCAGCCCATCCATTGTAACAACAAGAAAGCAATGAGGCCCATTACCGGAGACACAGCGTTTATTCTTAGGCACCGCAGCGCAACACGTTTCCAACTCCTTACGCGTTTCGGCGTCACTTGCAGCCTTGATCACAGGTGGAAACCAATAAAATTTGCATAATGCATACGTGCGTTCTTATATCCTTCCGATCACATGACCAATCTAAAAATACATGTACCATGATGCATTGTAAAGTTCATACTGATATATGATACGGAATCTTAATAGATCCTGCATTCTTGTCAGAGTTCGTAATTCCCTCTGATACTTACATCACAGTGTTGGTTAAAAGTTATTGCACAGTTTTGTGAAGTCTCGTATAGCGTAGTGCTTGTATACTATGATGGCCAAAGAAAACGCCAGTCCTCTGGCATGATCAGAGCGGGAAGTAATCCCCTCTGAATCCCTTCCACACGAACACAACTTAGCTCATTAGCATCATCCTGACGTGGGCATGTGAACGTGAGTGGGTCATGCTCCCAATACAATCCAGTACACACCTCCGAGCTAGGGAGCCCCCGACCCTTCAGGGCGGCCTCAAACAATGGGCACGGAGCAGCCCATCAATTGTAACAACAAGAAAGCAATGAGGCCCATTACCGGAGACACAGCGTTTATTCTTAGGCACAGCAGCGCAACACGTTTCCAATCCTTACGCGTTTCGGCGTCACTTGCAGCCTTGATCACAGGTGGAAACCAATAAAATTTGCATAATGCATACGTGCGTGCTTATATCCTTCCGATCACATACCAATCTAAAAAATACATGTACCATGATGCATTGTAAAGTTCATACTGATATATGATATGGAATCTTAATAGATCCTGCATTCTTGTCAGAGTTCGTAATTCCTTCTGATACATACATCACAGTGTTGGTTAAAAGTTATTGCACAGTTTTGTGAAGTCTCGTATAGCGTAGTGCTTGTATACTATGATGGCCAAAGAAAACGCCAGTCCTCCGGCATGATCAGAGCGGAAAGTAATCCCCTCTGAATCCCTTCCACACGAACACAACGTAGCTCATTAGCATCATCCTGACGTGGGCATGTGAACGTGAGTGGGTCATGCTCCCAATACAATCCAGTACACACCTCCGAGCTAGGGAGCCCCCGACCCTTCAGGGCGGCCTCAAACAATGGGCACGGAGCAGCCCATCCATTGTAACAACAAGAAAGCAATGAGGCCCATTACCGGAGGCACAGCGTTTATTCTTAGGCAAAGCAGCGCAACACGTTTGCAAATCCTTACGCGTTTCGGCGTCACTTGCAGCCTTAATCACAGGTGGAAACCAATAAAATTTGCATAATGCATACGTGCGTGCTTATATCCTTCTGCTCACATGACCAATCTAAAAATACATGTACCATGATGCATTGTAAAGTTCATACTGATGTACTATACGGAATCTTAATAGATCCTGCATTCTTGTCAGAGTTCGTCATTCCTTCTGATACATGCGTCACAGTGTTGGTTAAAAGTTATTGCACAGTCTTGTGAAGTCTCGTATAGCGTAGTGCTTGTATACTACGATGGCCAAAGAAAACGCCAGTCCTCCGGCACGATCAGAGCGGGAAGTAATCCCCTCTGAATCCCTTCCACACGAACACAACTTAGCTCATTAGCAACATCCTCACGTGAGCATGTGAACGTTAGTGGGTCATGCTCCCAATACAATCCAGTACACACCTCCGAGCTAGGGAGCCCATGACCCTTCAGGGCGGCCTCAAACAATGGGCACGGAGCAGCCCACCCATTGTAACAACAAGAAAGCAATGAGGCCCATTTCCGGAGACACAGAATTTATTCTTAGGCACAGCAGCGCTACACGTTTCCAACTCCTTACGCGTTTCGGCGTCACTTGCAGCCTTGATCACAGGTGGAAACCAATATAATTTGCATAATGCATACGTGCGTGCTTATATCCTTCCGATCACATGACCAATCTAAAAAATACATGTACCATGATGCATTGTAAAGTTCATACTGATGTACTATACGGAATCTTAATAGATCCTGCATTCTTGTCAGAGTTCGTTATTCCTTCTGATACATGCATCACAGTGTTGGTTAAAAGTTATTGCACAGTCTTGTGAAGTCTCGTATAGCATAGTGCTTGTATACTACGATGGCCAAAGAAAACGCCAGTCCTCCGGCACGATCAGAGCGGGAAGTAATCCCCTCTGAATCCCTTCCACACGAACACAACTTAGCTCATTAGCATCATCCTCACGTGGGCATGTGAACGTTAGTGGGTCATGCTCCCAATACAATCCAGTACACACCTCCGAGCTAGGGAGCCCCCGACCCTTCAGGGCGGCCTCAAACAATGGGCACGGAGCAGCCCATCCATTGTAACAACAAGAAAGCAATGAGGCCCATTACCGGAGACACAGCGTTTATTCTTAGGCACAGCAGCGCAACACGTTTCCAACTCCATACGCGTTTCGGCGTCACTTGCAGCCTTGATCACAGGTGGAAACCAATAAAATATGCATAATGCATACGTGCGTGCTTATATCCTTCCGATCACATGACCAATCTAAAAATACATGTACCATGATGCATTGTAAAGTTCATTCTGATGTGCTATACGGAATCTTAATAGATCCTGCATTCTTGTCAGAGTTTGTAATTCCTTCTGATACATGCATCACAGTGTTGGTTAAAAGTTACTGCATAGTCTTGTGAAGTCTCGTATAGCGTAGTGCTTGTATACTACGATGGCCAAAGAAAACGCCAGTCCTCCGGCACGATCAGAGCGGGAAGTAATCCCCTCTGAATCCCTTCCACACGAACACAACTTAGCTCATTAGCATCATCCTCACGTGGGCATGTGAACGTTAGTGGGTCATGCTCCCAATACAATCCAGTACACCCCTCCGAGCTAGGGAGCCCCGACCCTTCAGGGCGGCCTCAAACAATGGGCACGGAGCTGCCCATCCATTGTAACAGCAAGAAAGCAATGAGGCCCATTACTGGAGACATAGCGTTTATTCTTAGGCACAGCAGCGCAACACGTTTCCAACTCCTTACGCGTTTCGGCATCACTTGCAGCCTTGATCACAGGTGGAAACCAATAAAATTTGCATAATGCATACGTGCGTGCTTATATCCTTCCGATCACATGACCAATCTAAAAATACATGTACCATGATGCATTGTAAAGTTCATACTGATGTACTATACGGAATCTTAATAGATCCTGCATTCTTGTCAGAGTTCGCCATTCCTTCTGATACATGCGTCACAGTGTTGGTTAAAAGTTATTGCACAGTCTTGTGAAGTCTCGTATAGCATATTGCTTGTATACTACGATGGCCAAAGAAAACGCCAGTCCTCCGGCACGATCAGAGCGGGAAGTAATCCCCTCTGAATCCCTTCCACACGAACACAACTTAGCTCATTAGCAACATCCTCACGTGAGCATGTGAACGTTAGTGGGTCATGCTCCCAATACAATCCAGTACACACCTCCGAGCTAGGGAGCCCATGACCCTTCAGGGCGGCCTCAAACAATGGGCACGGAGCAGCCCACCCATTGTAACAACAAGAAAGCAATGAGGCCCATTTCCGGAGACACAGCGTTTATTCTTAGGCACAGCAGCGCAACACGTTTCCAACTCCTTACGCGTTTCGGCGTCACTTGCAGCCTTGATCACAGGTGGAAACCAATATAATTTGCATAATGCATACGTGCGTGCTTATATCCTTCCGATCACATGACCAATCTAAAAAATACATGTACCATGATGCATTGTAAAGTTCATACTGATGTACTATACGGAATCTTAATAGATCCTGCATTCTTGTCAGAGTTCGTTATTCCTTCTGATACATGCATCACAGTGTTGGTTAAAAGTTATTGCACAGTCTTGTGAAGTCTCGTATAGCATAGTGCTTGTATACTACGATGGCCAAAGAAAACGCCAGTCCTCCGGCACGATCAGAGCGGGAAGTAATCCCCTCTGAATCCCTTCCACACGAACACAACTTAGCTCATTAGCATCATCCTCACGTGGGCATGTGAACGTTAGTGGGTCATGCTCCCAATACAATCCAGTACACACTTCCGAGCTAGGGAGCCCCCGACCCTTCAGGGCGGCCTCAAACAATGGGCACGGAGCAGCCCATCCATTGTAACAACAAGAAAGCAATGAGGCCCATTACCGGAGACACAGCGTTTATTCTTAGGCACAGCAGCGCAACACGTTTCGAACTCCATACGCGTTTCGGCGTCACTTGCAGCCTTGATCACAGGTGGAAACTAATAAAATATGCATAATGCATACGTGCGTGCTTATATCCTTCCGATCACATGACCAATCTAAAAAATACATGTACCATTACGCATTGTAAAGTTCATACTGATGAACTATACGGAATGTTAATAGATCATACATTCTTGTCAGAGTTCGGAATTCCTCTGATACATGTATCACAGTGTTGGTTAAAAGTTATTGCACAGTCTTGTGAAGTCTCGTATAGCGTTGTGCTTGTATACTACGATGGCCAAAGAAAACGCCAGTCCTCCGGCATGATCAGAGCGGGAAGTAATCCCCTCTGAATCCCTTCCACACGAACACAACTTAGCTCATTAGCATCATCCTCACGTGGGCATGTGAACGTGAGTGGGTCATGCTCCCAATACAATCCAGTATACACCTCCGAGCTAGGGAGCCCCCGACCCTTCAGGGCGGCCTCAAACAATGGGCACGGAGCAGCCCATCCATTGTAACAACAAGAAAGCAATGAGGCCCATTACCGGAGACACAGCGTTTATTCTTAGGCACAGCAGCGCAACACGTTTCCAACTCCTTACGCGTTTTGGCGTCACTTGCAGCCTTGATCACAGGTGGAAACCAATAAAATTTGCATAATGCATACGTGCGTGCTTATATCCTTCCGTTCACATGACCAATCTAAAAATACATGTACCATGATACATTGTAAAGTTCATACTGATGTACTCTACGGAATCTTAATAGATCCTGCATTCTGGTCAGAGTTCGTAATTCCTTCTGATACATGCATCACAGTGTTGGTTAAAAGTTATTGCACAGTCTTGTGAAGTCTCGTATAGCGTAGTGCATGTATACTACGATGGCCAAAGAAAACGCCAGTCCTCCGGCACGATCAGAGCGGGAAGTAATCCCCTCTGAATCCCTTCCACACGAACACAACTTATCTCATTAGCATCATCCTCACGTGGGTATGTGAACGTTAGTGGGTCATGCTCCCAATACAATCCAGTACACACCTCCTAGCTAGGGAGCCCCCGACCCTTCAGGGCGGCCTCAAACAATGGGCACGTAGCAGCCCATCCATTGTAACAGCAAGAAAGCAATGAGGCCCATTACCGGAGACATATCGTTTATTCTTAGGCACAGCAGCTCAACAGGTTTCCAACTCCTTACGCGTTTCGGCATCACTTGCAGCCTTGATCACAGGTGGAAACCAATAAAATTTGCATAATGCATACGTGCGTGCTTATATCCTTCCGATCACATACCAATCTAAAAAATACATGTACCATGATGCATTGTAAAGTTCATACTGATATATGATATGGAATCTTAATAGATCCTGCATTCTTGTCAGAGTTCGTAATTCCTTATGATACATACATCACATTGTTGGTTAAAAGTTATTGCACAGTTTTGTGAAGTCTCGTATAGCGTAGTGCTTGTATACTATGATGGCCAAAGAAAACGCCAGTCCTCCGGCATGATCAGAGCGGAAAGTAATCCCCTCTGAATCCCTTCCACACGAACACAACGTAGCTCATTAGCATCATCCTGACGTGGGCATGTGAACGTGAGTGGGTCATGCTCCCAATACAATCCAGTACACACCTCCGAGCTAGGGAGCCCCCGACCCTTCAGGGCGGCCTCAAACAATGGGCACGGAGCAGCCCATCCATTGTAACAACAAGAAAGCAATGAGGCCCATTACCGGAGACACAGCGTTTATTCTTAGGCACAGCAGCGCAACACGTTTGCAAATCCTTACGCGTTTCGGCGTCACTTGCAGCCTTGATCACAGGTGGAAACCAATAAAATTTGCATAATGCATACGTGCGTGCTTATATCCTTCCGCTCACATGACCAATCTAAAAATACATGTAGCATGATGCATTGTAAAGTTCATACTGATGTACTATACGGAATCTTAATAGATCCTGCATTCTTGTCAGAGTTCGTCATTCCTTCTGATACATGCGTCACAGTGTTGGTTAAAAGTTATTGCACAGTCTTGTGAAGTCTCGTATAGCGTAGTGCTTGTATACTACGATGGCCAAAGAAAACGCCAGTCCTCCGGCACGATCAGAGCGGGAAGTAATCCCCTCTGAATCCCTTCCACACGAACACAACTTAGCTCATTAGCAACATCCTCACGTGAGCATGTGAACGTTAGTGGGTCATGCTCCCAATACAATCCAGTACACACCTCCGAGCTAGGGAGCCCATGACCCTTCAGGGCGGCCTCAAACAATGGGCACGGAGCAGCCCACCCATTGTAACAACAAGAAAGCAATGAGGCCCATTTCCGGAGACACAGCATTTATTCTTAGGCACAGCAGCGCAACACGTTTCCAACTCCTTACGTGTTTCGGCGTCACTTGCAGCCTTGATCACAGGTGGAAACCAATAAAATTTGCATAATGCATACGTGCGTGCTTATATCCTTCCGATCACATGACCAATCTAAAAATACATGTACCATGATGCATTGTAAAGTTCATACTGATGTACTATACGGAATCTTAATAGATCCTGCATTCTTGTCAGAGTTCGTCATTCCTTCTGATACATGCATCACAGTGTTGGTTAAAAGTTATTGCACAGTCTTGTGAAGTCTCGTATAGCATAGTGCTTGTATACTACGATGGCCAAAGAAAACGCCAGTCCTCCGGCACGATCAGAGCGGGAAGTAATCCCCTCTGAATCCCTTCCACACGAACACAACTTAGCTCATTAGCATCATCCTCACGTGGGCATGTGAACGTTAGTGGGTCATGCTCCCAATACAATCCAGTACACACCTCCGAGCTAGGGAGCCCATGACCCTTCAGGGCGGCCTCAAACAATGGGCACGGAGCAGCCCATCCATTGTAACAACAAGAAAGCAATGAGGCCCATTACCGGAGACACAGCGTTTATTCTTAGGCACAGCAGCGCAACACGTTTCCAACTCCTTACGCGTTTCGGCGTCACTTGCAGCCTTGATCACAGGTGGAAACCAATATAATTTGCATAATGCATACGTGCGTGCTTATATCCTTCCGATCACATGACCAATCTAAAAATACATGTACCATGATGCATTGTAAAGTTCATACTGATGTACTATACGGAATCTTAATAGATCCTGCATTCTTGTCAGAGTTCGTTATTCCTTCTGATACATGCATCACAGTGTTGGTTAAAAGTTATTGCACAGTCTTGTGAAGTCTCGTATAGCATAGTGCTTGTATACTACGATGGCCAAAGAAAACGCCAGTCCTCCGGCACGATCAGAGCGGGAAGTAATCCCCTCTGAATCCCTTCCACACGAACACAACTTAGCTCATTAGCATCATCCTCACGTGGGCATGTGAACGTTAGTGGGTCATGCTCCCAATACAATCCAGTACACACCTCCGAGCTAGGGAGCCCCCGACCCTTCAGGGCGGCCTCAAACAATGGGCACGGAGCAGCCCATCCATTGTAACAACAAGAAAGCAATGAGGCCCATTACCGGAGACACAGCGTTTATTCTTAGGCACAGCAGCGCAACACGTTTCCAACTCCATACGCGTTTCGGCGTCACTTGCAGCCTTGATCACAGGTGGAAACTAATAAAATATGCATAATGCATACGTGCGTGCTTATATCCTTCTGATCACATGACCAATCTAAAAAATACATGTACCATTATGCATTGTAAAGTTCATACTGATGAACTATACGGAATGTTAATAGATCATACATTCTTGTCAGAGTTCGGAATTCCTTCTGATACATGTATCACAGTGTTGGTTAAAAGTTATTGCACAGTCTTGTGAAGTCTCGTATAGCGTAGTGCTTGTATACTACGATGGCCAAAGAAAACGCCAGTCCTCCGGCACGATCAGAGCGGGAAGTAATCCCCTCTGAATCCCTTCCACACGAACACAACTTAGCTCATTAGCATCATCCTCACGTGGGCATGTGAACGTGAGTGGGTCATGCTCCCAATACAATCCAGTATACACCTCCGAGCTAGGGAGCCCCCGACCCTTCAGGGCGGCCTCAAACAATGGGCACGGAGCAGCCCATCCATTGTAACAACAAGAAAGCAATGAGGCCCATTACCGGAGACACAGCGTTTATTCTTAGGCACAGCAGCGCAACACGTTTCCAACTCCTTACGCGTTTTGGCGTCACTTGCAGCCTTGATCACAGGTGGAAACCAATAAAATTTGCATAATGCATACGTGCGTGCTTATATCCTTCCGTTCACATGACCAATCTAAAAATACATGTACCATGATACATTGTAAAGTTCATACTGATGTACTATACGGAATCTTAATAGATCCTGCATTCTTGTCAGAGTTCGTAATTCCTTCTGATACATGCATCACAGTGTTGGTTAAAAGTTATTGCACAGTCTTGTGAAGTCTCGTATAGCGTAGTGCTTGTATACTACGATGGCCAAAGAAAACGCCAGTCCTCCGGCACGATCAGAGCGGGAAGTAATCCCCTCTGAATCCCTTCCACACGAACACAACTTAGCTCATTAGCATCATCCTCACGTGGGCATGTGAACGTTAGTGGGTCATGCTCCCAATACAATCCAGTACACACCTCCGAGCTAGGGAGCCCCCGACCCTTCAGGGCGGCTCTCAAACAATGGGCACGGAGCAGCCCATCCATTGTAACAGCAAGAAAGCAATGAGGCCCATTACCGGAGACATAGCGTTTATTCTTAGGCACAGCAGCGCAACACGTTTCCAACTCCTTACGCGTTTCGGCGTCACTTGCAGCCTTGATCACAGGTGGAAACCAATAAAATTTGCATAATGCATACGTGCGTGCTTATATCCTTCCGATCACATGACCAATCTAAAAATACATGTACCATGATGCATTGTAAAGTTCATACTGATGTACTATACGGAATCTTAATAGATCCTGCATTCTTGTCAGAGTTCGTAATTCCTTCTGATACATGCATCACAGTGTTGGTTAAAAGTTATTGCACAGTCTTGTGAAGTCTCGTATAGCGTAGTGCTTGTATACTACGATGGCCAAAGAAAACGCCAGTCCTCCGGCACGATCAGAGCGGGAAGTAATCCCCTCTGAATCCCTTCCACACGAACACAACTTAGCTCATTAGCATCATCCTCACGTGGGCATGTGAACGTGAGTGGGTCATGCTCCCAATACAATCCAGTACACACCTCCGAGCTAGGGAGCCCCCGACCCTTCAGGGCGGCCTCAAACAATGGGCACGGAGCAGCCCATCCATTGTAACAACAAGAAAGCAATGAGGCCCATTACCGGAGACACAGCGTTTATTCTTAGGCACAGCAGCGCAACACGTTTCCAACTCCTTACGCGTTTCGGCGTCACTTGCAGCCTTGATCACAGGTGGAAACCAATAAAATTTGCATAATGCATACGTGCGTGCTTATATCCTTCCGATCACATGACCAATCTAAAAATACATGTACCATGATGCATTGTAAAGTTCATACTGATGTACTATACGGAATCTTAATAGATCCTGCATTCTTGTCAGAGTTCGTAATTCCTTCTGATACATGCATCACAGTGTTGGTTAAAAGTTATTGCACAGTCTTGTGAAGTCTCGTATAGCGTAGTGCTTGTATACTACGATGGCCAAAGAAAACGCCAGTCCTCCGGCACGATCAGAGCGGGAAGTAATCCCCTCTGAATCCCTTCCACACGAACACAACTTAGCTCATTAGCATCATCCTCACGTGGGCATGTGAACGCGAGTGGGTCATGCTCCCAATACAATCCAGTACACACCTCCGAGCTAGGGAGCCCCCGACCCTTCAGGGCGGCCTCAAACAATGGGCACGGAGCAGCCCATCCATTGTAACAACAAGAAAGCAATGAGGCCCATTACCGGAGACACAGCGTTTATTCTTAGGCACAGCAGCGCAACACGTTTCCAACTCCTTACGCGTTTCGGCGTCACTTGCAGCCTTGATCACAGGTGGAAACCAATAAAATTTGCATAATGCATACGTGCGTGCTTATATCCTTCCGATCACATGACCAATCTAAAAATACATGTACCATGATGCATTGTAAAGTTCATACTGATGTACTATACGGAATCTTAATAGATCCTGCATTCTTGTCAGAGTTCGTAATTCCTTCTGATACATGCATCACAGTGTTGGTTAAAAGTTATTGCACAGTCTTGTGAAGTCTCGTATAGCGTAGTGCTTGTATACTACGATGGCCAAAGAAAACGCCAGTCCTCCGGCACGATCAGAGCGGGAAGTAATCCCCTCTGAATCCCTTCCACACGAACACAACTTAGCTCATTAGCATCATCCTCATGTGGGCATGTGAACGTGAGTGGGTCATGCTCCCAATACAATCCAGTACACACCTCCGAGCTAGGGAGCCCCCGACCCTTCAGGGCGGCCTCAAACAATGGGCACGGAGCAGCCCATCCATTGTAACAACAAGAAAGCAATGAGGCCCATTACAGGAGACACAGCGTTTATTCTTAGGCACAGCAGCGCAACACGTTTCCAACTCCTTACGCGTTTCGGCGTCACTTGCAGCCTTGATCACAGGTGGAAACCAATAAAATTTGCATAATGCATACGTGCGTGCTTATATCCTTCCGATCACATGACCAATCTAAAAATACATGTACCATGATGCATTGTAAAGTTCATACTGATGTACTATACGGAATCTTAATAGATCCTGCATTCTTGTCAGAGTTCGTAATTCCTTCTGATACATGCATCACAGTGTTGGTTAAAAGTTATTGCACAGTCTTGTGAAGTCTCGTATAGCGTAGTGCTTGTATACTACGATGGCCAAAGAAAACGCCAGTCCTCCGGCACGATCAGAGCGGGAAGTAATCCCCTCTGAATCCCTTCCACACGAACACAACTTAGCTCATTAGCATCATCCTCACGTGGGCATGTGAACGTTAGTGGGTCATGCTCCCAATACAATCCAGTACACACCTCCGAGCTAGGGAGCCCCTGACCCTTCAGGGCGGCCTCAAACAATGGGCACGGAGCAGCCCATCCATTGTAACAACAAGAAAGCAATGAGGCCCATTACCGGAGACACAGCGTTTATTCTTAGGCACAGCAGCGCAACACGTTTCCAACTCCTTACGCGTTTCGGCGTCACTTGCAGCCTTGATCACAGGTGGAAACCAATAAAATTTGCATAATGCATACGTGCGTGCTTATATCCTTCCGATCACATGACCAATCTAAAAATACATGTACCATGATGCATTGTAAAGTTCATACTGATGTACTATACGGAATCTTAATAGATCCTGCATTCTTGTCAGAGTTCGTAATTCCTTCTGATACATGCATCACAGTGTTGGTTAAAAGTTATTGCACAGTCTTGTGAAGTCTCGTATAGCGTAGTGCTTGTATACTACGATGGCCAAAGAAAACGCCAGTCCTCCGGCACGATCAGAGCGGGAAGTAATCCCCTCTGAATCCCTTCCACACGAACACAACTTAGCTCATTAGCATCATCCTCACGTGGGCATGTGAACGTTAGTGGGTCATGCTCCCAATACAATCCAGTACACACCTCCGAGCTAGGGAGCCCCCGACCCTTCAGGGCGGCCTCAAACAATGGGCACGGAGCAGCCCATCCATTGTAACAACAAGAAAGCAATGAGGCCCATTACCGGAGACACAGCGTTTATTCTTAGGCACAGCAGCGCAACACGTTTCCAACTCCTTACGCGTTTCGGCGTCACTTGCAGCCTTGATCACAGGTGGAAACCAATAAAATTTGCATAATGCATACGTGCGTGCTTATATCCTTCCGATCACATGACCAATCTAAAAATACATGTACCATGATGCATTGTAAAGTTCATACTGATGTACTATACGGAATCTTAATAGATCCTGCATTCTTGTCAGAGTTCGTAATTCCTTCTGATACATGCATCACAGTGTTGGTTAAAAGTTATTGCACAGTCTTGTGAAGTCTCGTATAGCGTAGTGCTTGTATACTACGATGGCCAAAGAAAACGCCAGTCCTCCGGCACGATCAGAGCGGGAAGTAATCCCCTCTGAATCCCTTCCACACGAACACAACTTAGCTCATTAGCATCATCCTCACGTGGGCATGTGAACGTGAGTGGGTCATGCTCCCAATACAATCCAGTACACACCTCCGAGCTAGGGAGCCCCCGACCCTTCAGGGCGGCCTCAAACAATGGGCACGGAGCAGCCCATCCATTGTAACAACAAGAAAGCAATGAGGCCCATTACCGGAGACACAGCGTTTATTCTTAGGCACAGCAGCGCAACACGTTTCCAACTCCTTACGCGTTTCGGCGTCACTTGCAGCCTTGATCACAGGTGGAAACCAATAAAATTTGCATAATGCATACGTGCGTGCTTATATCCTTCCGATCACATGACCAATCTAAAAATACATGTACCATGATGCATTGTAAAGTTCATACTGATGTACTATACGGAATCTTAATAGATCCTGCATTCTTGTCAGAGTTCGTAATTCCTTCTGATACATGCATCACAGTGTTGGTTAAAAGTTACTGCATAGTCTTGTGAAGTCTCGTATAGCGTAGTGCTTGTATACTACGATGGCCAAAGAAAACGCCAGTCCTCCGGCACGATCAGAGCGGGAAGTAATCCCCTCTGAATCCCTTCCACACGAACACAACTTAGCTCATTAGCATCATCCTCACGTGGGCATGTGAACGTTAGTGGGTCATACTCCCAATACAATCCAGTACACCCCTCCGAGCTAGGGAGCCCCGACCCTTCAGGGCGGCCTCAAACAATGGGCACGGAGCTGCCCATCCATTGTAACAGCAAGAAAGCAATGAGGCCCATTACTGGAGACATAGCGTTTATTCTTAGGCACAGCAGCGCAACACGTTTCCAACTCCTTATGCGTTTCGGCGTCACTTGCAGCCTTGATCACAGGTGAAAACCAATAAAATTTGAATAATGCATACGTGCGTGCCTATATCCTTCCGATCACATGACCAATCTAAAAATACATGTACCATGATGCATTGTAAAGTTCATACTGATGTACTATACGGAATCTTAATAGATCCTGCATTCTTGTCAGAGTTCGTAATTCCTTCTGATACATGCATCACAGTGTTGGTTAAAAGTTATTGCACAGTCTTGTGAAGTCTTGTATAGCGTAGTGCTTGTATACTGCCATGGCCAAAGAAAACGCCAGTCCTCCGGCACGATCAGAGCGGGAAGTAATCCCCTCTGAATCCCTTCCACGCGAGCACAACTTAGCTCATTAGCATCAACCTCACATGGGCATGTGAACGCGAGTGGGTCATGCTCCCAATACAATCCAGTACACACCTCCGAGCTAGGGAGCCCCCGACCCTTCAGGGCGGCCTCAAACAATGGGCACGGAGCAGCCCATCCATTGTAACAACAAGAAAGCAATGAGGCCCCTTACCGGAGACACAGCGTTTATTCTTAGGCACAGCAGCGCAACACGTTTCCAACTCCTTACGCGTTTCGGCGTCACTTGCAGCCTTGATCACAGGTGGAAACCAATAACATTTGCATAATGCATACGTGCGTGCTTATATCCTTCCGATCACATGACCAATCTAAAAATACATGTACCATGATGCATTGTAAAATTCATACTGATGTACTATACGGAATCTTAATAGATCCTGCATTCTTGTCAGAGTTTGTAATTCCTTCTGATACATGCATCACAGTGTTGGTTAAAAGGTATTGCACAGTCTTGTGAAGTCTCGTATAGCGTAGTGCTTGTATACTACGATGGCCAAAGAAAACGCCAGTCCTCCGGCACGATCTGAGCGGGAAGTAATCCCCTCTGAATCCTTTCCACACGAACACAACTTAGCTCATTAGCACCATCCTCATGTGGGCATGTGAACGTGAGTGGGTCATGCTCCCAATACAATCCAGTACTCACCTCCGAGCTAGGGAGCCCCCGACCCTTCAGGGCGGCCTCAAACAATGGGCACGGAGCAGCCCATCCATTGTAACAACAAGAAAGCAATGAGGCCCATTACAGGAGACACAGCGTTTATTCTTAGGCACAGCAGCGCAACACGTTTCCAACTCCTTACGCGTTTCGGCGTCACTTGCAGCCTTGATCACAGGTGGAAACCAATAAAATTTGCATAATGCATACGTGTGTGCTTATATCCTTCCGATCACATGACCAACCTAAAAATACATGTACCATGATGCATTGTAAAGTTCATACTGATGTACTATACGGAATCTTAATAGATCCTGCATTCTTGTCAGAGTTCGTAATTCCTTCTGATACATGCATCACAGTGTTGGTTAAAAGTTATTGCACAGTCTTGTGAAGTCTCGTATAGCGTAGTGCTTGTATACTACGATGGCCAAAGAAAACGCCAGTCCTCCGGCACGATCAGAGCGGGAAGTAATCCCCTCTGAATCCCTTCCACACGAACACAACTTAGCTCATTAGCATCATCCTCATGTGGGCATGTGAACGTGAGTGGGTCATGCTCCCAATACAATCCAGTACACACCTCCGAGCTAGGGAGCCCCTGACCCTTCAGGGCGGCCTCAAACAATGGGCACGGAGCAGCCCATCCATTGTAACAACAAGAAAGCAATGAGGCCCATTACAGGAGACACAGCGTTTATTCTTAGGCACAGCAGCGCAACACGTTTCCAACTCCTTACGCGTTTCGGCGTCACTTGCAGCCTTGATCACAGGTGGAAACCAATATAATTTGCATAATGCATACGTGCGTGCTTATATCCTTCCGATCACATGACCAATCTAAAAAATACATGTACCATGATGCCTTGTAAAGTTCATACTGATGTACTATACGGAATCTTAATAGATCCTGCATTCTTGTCAGAGTTCGTTATTCCTTCTGATACATGCATCACAGTGTTGGTTAAAAGTTATTGCACAGTCTTGTGAAGTCTCGTATAGCATAGTGCTTGTATACTACGATGGCCAAAGAAAACGCCAGTCCTCCGGCACGATCAGAGCGGGAAGTAATCCCCTCTGAATCCCTTCCACACGAACACAACTTAGCTCATTAGCATCATCCTCACGTGGGCATGTGAACGTTAGTGGGTCATGCTCCCAATACAATCCAGTACACACCTCCGAGCTAGGGAGCCCCCGACCCTTCAGGGCGGCCTCAAACAATGGGCACGGAGCAGCCCATCCATTGTAACAACAAGAAAGCAATGAGGCCCATTACCGGAGACACAGCGTTTATTCTTAGGCACAGCAGCGCAACACGTTTCCAACTCCATACGCGTTTCGGCGTCACTTGCAGCCTTGATCACAGGTGGAAACTAATAAAATATGCATAATGCATACGTGCGTGCTTATATCCTTCCGATCACATGACCAATCTAAAAAATACATGTACCATTATGCATTGTAAAGTTCATACTGATGAACTATACGGAATGTTAATAGATCATACATTCTTGTTAGAGTTCGGAATTCCTTCTGATACATGTATCACAGTGTTGGTTAAAAGTTATTGCACAGTCTTGTGAAGTCTCGTATAGCGTAGTGCTTGTATACTACGATGGCCAAAGAAAACGCCAGTCCTCCGGCACGATCAGAGCGGGAAGTAATCCCCTCTGAATCCCTTCCACACGAACACAACTTAGCTCATTAGCATCATCCTCACGTGGGCATGTGAACGTCAGTGGGTCATGCTCCCAATACAATCCAGTATACACCTCCGAGCTAGGGAGCCCCCGACCCTTCAGGGCGGCCTCAAACAATGGGCACGGAGCAGCCCATCCATTGTAACAACAAGAAAGCAATGAGGCCCATTACCGGAGACACAGCGTTTATTCTTAGGCACAGCAGCGCAACACGTTTCCAACTCCTTACGCGTTTTGGCGTCACTTGCAGCCTTGATCACAGGTGGAAACCAATAAAATTTGCATAATGCATACGTGCGTGCTTATATCCTTCCGTTCACATGACCAATCTAAAAATACATGTACCATGATACATTGTAAAGTTCATACTGATGTACTATACGGAATCTTAATAGATCCTGCATTCTTGTCAGAGTTCGTAATTCCTTCTGATACATGCATCACAGTGTTGGTTAAAAGTTACTGCATAGTCTTGTGAAGTCTCGTATAGCGTGGTGCTTGTATACTACGATGGCCAAAGAAAACGCCAGTCCTCCGGCACGATCAGAGCGGGAAGTAATCCCCTCTGAATCCCTTCCACACGAACACAACTTAGCTCATTAGCATCATCCTCACGTGGGCATGTGAACGTTAGTGGGTCATACTCCCAATACAATCCAGTACACACCTCCGAGCTAGGGAGCCCCGACCCTTCAGGGCGGCTCTCAAACAATGGGCACGGAGCTGCCCATCCATTGTAACAGCAAGAAAGCAATGAGGCCCATTACTGGAGACATAGCGTTTATTCTTAGGCACAGCAGCGCAACACGTTTCCAACTCCTTATGCGTTTCGGCGTCACTTGCAGCCTTGATCACAGGTGGAAACCAATAAAATTTGAATAATGCATACGTGCGTGCCTATATCCTTCCGATCACATGACCAATCTAAAAATACATGTACCATGATGCATTGTAAAGTTCATACTGATGTACTATACGGAATCTTAATAGATCCTGCATTCTTGTCAGAGTTCGTAATTCCTTCTGATACATGCATCACAGTGTTGGTTAAAAGTTATTGCACAGTCTTGTGAAGTCTTGTATAGCGTAGTGCTTGTATACTGCCATGGCCAAAGAAAACGCCAGTCCTCCGGCACGATCAGAGCGGGAAGTAATCCCCTCTGAATCCCTTCCACACGAGCACAACTTAGCTCATTAGCATCAACCTCACATGGGCATGTGAACGCGAGTGGGTCATGCTCCCAATACAATCCAGTACACACCTCCGAGCTAGGGAGCCCCCGACCCTTCAGGGCGGCCTCAAACAATGGGCACGGAGCAGCCCATCCATTGTAACAACAAGAAAGCAATGAGGCCCCTTACCGGAGACACAGCGTTTATTCTTAGGCACAGCAGCGCAACACGTTTCCAACTCCTTACGCGTTTCGGCGTCACTTGCAGCCTTGATCACAGGTGGAAACCAATAACATTTGCATAATGCATACGTGCGTGCTTATATCCTTCCGATCACATGACCAATCTAAAAATACATGTACCATGATGCATTGTAAAATTCATACTGATGTACTATACGGAATCTTAATAGATCCTGCATTCTTGTCAGAGTTTGTAATTCCTTCTGATACATGCATCACAGTGTTGGTTAAAAGGTATTGCACAGTCTTGTGAAGTCTCGTATAGCGTAGTGCTTGTATACTACGATGGCCAAAGAAAACGCCAGTCCTCCGGCACGATCTGAGCGGGAAGTAATCCCCTCTGAATCCTTTCCACACGAACACAACTTAGCTCATTAGCATCATCCTCATGTGGGCATGTGAACGTGAGTGGGTCATGCTCCCAATACAATCCAGTACTCACCTCCGAGCTAGGGAGCCCCCGACCCTTCAGGGCGGCCTCAAACAATGGGCACGGAGCAGCCCATCCATTGTAACAACAAGAAAGCAATGAGGCCCATTACAGGAGACACAGCGTTTATTCTTAGGCACAGCAGCGCAACACGTTTCCAACTCCTTACGCGTTTCGGCGTCACTTGCAGCCTTGATCACAGGTGGAAACCAATAAAATTTGCATAATGCATACGTGTGTGCTTATATCCTTCCGATCACATGACCAACCTAAAAATACATGTACCATGATGCATTGTAAAGTTCATACTGATGTACTATACGGAATCTTAATAGATCCTGCATTCTTGTCAGAGTTCGTAATTCCTTCTGATACATGCATCACAGTGTTGGTTAAAAGTTATTGCACAGTCTTGTGAAGTCTCGTATAGCGTAGTGCTTGTATACTACGATGGCCAAAGAAAACGCCAGTCCTCCGGCACGATCAGAGCGGGAAGTAATCCCCTCTGAATCCCTTCCACACGAACACAACTTAGCTCATTAGCATCATCCTCATGTGGGCATGTGAACGTGAGTGGGTCATGCTCCCAATACAATCCAGTACACACCTCCGAGCTAGGGAGCCCCTGACCCTTCAGGGCGGCCTCAAACAATGGGCACGGAGCAGCCCATCCATTGTAACAACAAGAAAGCAATGAGGCCCATTACAGGAGACACAGCGTTTATTCTTAGGCACAGCAGCGCAACACGTTTCCAACTCCTTACGCGTTTCGGCGTCACTTGCAGCCTTGATCACAGGTGGAAACCAATATAATTTGCATAATGCATACGTGCGTGCTTATATCCTTCCGATCACATGACCAATCTAAAAAATACATGTACCATGATGCATTGTAAAGTTCATACTGATGTACTATACGGAATCTTAATAGATCCTGCATTCTTGTCAGAGTTCGTTATTCCTTCTGATACATGCATCACAGTGTTGGTTAAAAGTTATTGCACAGTCTTGTGAAGTCTCGTATAGCATAGTGCTTGTATACTACGATGGCCAAAGAAAACGCCAGTCCTCCGGCACGATCAGAGCGGGAAGTAATCCCCTCTGAATCCCTTCCACACGAACACAACTTAGCTCATTAGCATCATCCTCACGTGGGCATGTGAACGTTAGTGGGTCATGCTCCCAATACAATCCAGTACACACCTCCGAGCTAGGGAGCCCCCGACCCTTCAGGGCGGCCTCAAACAATGGGCACGGAGCAGCCCATCCATTGTAACAACAAGAAAGCAATGAGGCCCATTACCGGAGACACAGCGTTTATTCTTAGGCACAGCAGCGCAACACGTTTCCAACTCCATACGCGTTTCGGCGTCACTTGCAGCCTTGATCACAGGTGGAAACTAATAAAATATGCATCATGCATACGTGCGTGCTTATATCCTTCCGATCACATGACCAATCTAAAAATACATGTACCATGATGCATTGTAAAGTTCATACTGATGAACTATACGGAATGTTAATAGATCCTACATTCTTGTCAGAGTTCGTAATTCCTTCTGATACATGTATCACAGTGTTGGTTAAAAGTTATTGCACAGTCTTGTGAAGTCTCGTATAGCGTAGTGCTTGTATACTACGATGGCCAAAGAAAACGCCAGTCCTCCGGCACGATCAGAGCGGGAAGTAATCCCCTCTGAATCCCTTCCACACGAACACAACTTAGCTCATTAGCATCATCCTCACGTGGGCATGTGAACGTCAGTGGGTCATGCTCCCAATACAATCCAGTACACACCTCCGAGCTAGGGAGCCCCCGACCCTTCAGGGCGGCCTCAAACAATGGGCACGGAGCAGCCCATCCATTGTAACAACAAGAAAGCAATGAGGCCCATTACCGGAGACACAGCGTTTATTCTTAGGCACAGCAGCGCAACACGTTTCCAACTCCTTACGCGTTTTGGCGTCACTTGCAGCCTTGATCACAGGTGGAAACCAATAAAATTTGCATAATGCATACGTGCGTGCTTATATCCTTCCGATCACATGACCAATCTAAAAATACATGTACCATGATACATTGTAAAGTTCATACTGATGTACTATACGGAATCTTAATAGATCCTGCATTCTTGTCAGAGTTCGTAATTCCTTCTGATACATGCATCACAGTGTTGGTTAAAAGTTATTGCACAGTCTTGTGAAGTCTCGTATAGCGTAGTGCTTGTATACTACGATGGCCAAAGAAAACGCCAGTCCTCCGGCACGATCAGAGCGGGAAGTAATCCCCTCTGAATCCCTTCCACACGAACACAACTTAGCTCATTAGCATCATCCTCACGTGGGCATGTGAACGTTAGTGGGTCATGCTCCCAATACAATCCAGTACACACCTCCGAGCTAGGGAGCCCCGACCCTTCAGGGCGGCTCTCAAACAATGGGCACGGAGCAGCCCATCCATTGTAACAGCAAGAAAGCAATGAGGCCCATTACTGGAGACATAGCGTTTATTCTTAGGCACAGCAGCGCAACACGTTTCCAACTCCTTACGCGTTTCGGCGTCACTTGCAGCCTTGATCACAGGTGGAAACCAATAAAATTTGCATAATGCATACGTGCGTGCTTATATCCTTCCGATCACATGACCAATCTAAAAATACATGTACCATGATGCATTGTAAAGTTCATACTGATGTACTATACGGAATCTTAATAGATCCTGCATTCTTGTCAGAGTTCGTAATTCCTTCTGATACATGCATCACAGTGTTGGTTAAAAGTTATTGCACAGTCTTGTGAAGTCTCGTATAGCGTAGTGCTTGTATACTACGATGGCCAAAGAAAACGCCAGTCCTCCGGCACGATCAGAGCGGGAAGTAATCCCCTCTGAATCCCTTCCACACGAACACAACTTAGCTCATTAGCATCATCCTCACATGGGCATGTGAACGCGAGTGGGTCATGCTCCCAATACAATCCAGTACACACCTCCGAGCTAGGGAGCCCCGACCCTTCAGGGCGGCCTCAAACAATGGGCACGGAGCAGCCCATCCATTGTAACAACAAGAAAGCAATGAGGCCCATTACTGGAGACACAGCGTTTATTCTTAGGCACAGCAGCGCAACACGTTTCCAACTCCTTACGCGTTTCGGCGTCACTTGCAGCCTTGATCACAGGTGGAAACCAATAACATTTGCATAATGCATACGTGCGTGCTTATATCCTTCCGATCACATGACCAATCTAAAAATACATGTACCATGATGCATTGTAAAGTTCATACTGATGTACTATACGGAATCTTAATAGATCCTGCATTCTTGTCAGAGTTCGTAATTCCTTCTGATACATGCATCACAGTGTTGGTTAAAAGTTATTGCACAGTCTTGTGAAGTCTCGTATAGCGTAGTGCTTGTATACTACGATGGCCAAAGAAAACGCCAGTCCTCCGGCACGATCAGAGCGGGAAGTAATCCCCTCTGAATCCCTTCCACACGAACACAACTTAGCTCATTAGCATCATCCTCATGTGGGCATGTGAACGTGAGTGGGTCATGCTCCCAATACAATCCAGTACACACCTCCGAGCTAGGGAGCCCCCGACCCTTCAGGGCGGCCTCAAACAATGGGCACGGAGCAGCCCATCCATTGTAACAACAAGAAAGCAATGAGGCCCATTACAGGAGACACAGCGTTTATTCTTAGGCACAGCAGCGCAACACGTTTCCAACTCCTTACGCGTTTCGGCGTCACTTGCAGCCTTGATCACAGGTGGAAACCAATAAAATTTGCATAATGCATACGTGCGTGCTTATATCCTTCCGATCACATGACCAATCTAAAAATACATGTACCATGATGCATTGTAAAGTTCATACTGATGTACTATACGGAATCTTAATAGATCCTGCATTCTTGTCAGAGTTCGTAATTCCTTCTGATACATGCATCACAGTGTTGGTTAAAAGTTATTGCACAGTCTTGTGAAGTCTCGTATAGCGTAGTGCTTGTATACTACGATGGCCAAAGAAAACGCCAGTCCTCCGGCACGATCAGAGCGGGAAGTAATCCCCTCTGAATCCCTTCCACACGAACACAACTTAGCTCATTAGCATCATCCTCATGTGGGCATGTGAACGTGAGTGGGTCATGCTCCCAATACAATCCAGTACACACCTCCGAGCTAGGGAGCCCCTGACCCTTCAGGGCGGCCTCAAACAATGGGCACGGAGCAGCCCATCCATTGTAACAACAAGAAAGCAATGAGGCCCATTACAGGAGACACAGCGTTTATTCTTAGGCACAGCAGCGCAACACGTTTCCAACTCCTTACGCGTTTCGGCGTCACTTGCAGCCTTGATCACAGGTGGAAACCAATAAAATTTGCATAATGCATACGTGCGTGCTTATATCCTTCCGATCACATGACCAATCTAAAAATACATGTACCATGATGCATTGTAAAGTTCATACTGATGTACTATACGGAATCTTAATAGATCCTGCATTCTTGTCAGAGTTCGTAATTCCTTCTGATACATGCATCACAGTGTTGGTTAAAAGTTATTGCACAGTCTTGTGAAGTCTCGTATAGCGTAGTGCTTGTATACTACGATGGCCAAAGAAAACGCCAGTCCTCCGGCACGATCAGAGCGGGAAGTAATCCCCTCTGAATCCCTTCCACACGAACACAACTTAGCTCATTAGCATCATCCTCACGTGGGCATGTGAACGTGAGTGGGTCATGCTCCCAATACAATCCAGTACACACCTCCGAGCTAGGGAGCCCCCGACCCTTCAGGGCGGCCTCAAACAATGGGCACGGAGCAGCCCATCCATTGTAACAACAAGAAAGCAATGAGGCCCATTACCGGAGACACAGCGTTTATTCTTAGGCACAGCAGCGCAACACGTTTCCAACTCCTTACGCGTTTCGAGCGTCACTTGCAGCCTTGATCACAGGTGGAAACCAATAAAATTTGCATAATGCATACGTGCGTGCTTATATCCTTCCGATCACATGACCAATCTAAAAATACATGTACCATGATGCATTGTAAAGTTCATACTGATGTACTATACGGAATCTTAATAGATCCTGCATTCTTGTCAGAGTTCGTAATTCCTTCTGATACATGCATCACAGTGTTGGTTAAAAGTTATTGCACAGTCTTGTGAAGTCTCGTATAGCGTAGTGCTTGTATACTACGATGGCCAAAGAAAACGCCAGTCCTCCGGCACGATCAGAGCGGGAAGTAATCCCCTCTGAATCCCTTCCACACGAACACAACTTAGCTCATTAGCATCATCCTCACGTGGGCATGTGAACGTGAGTGGGTCATGCTCCCAATACAATCCAGTACACACCTCCGAGCTAGGGAGCCCCCGACCCTTCAGGGCGGCCTCAAACAATGGGCACGGAGCAGCCCATCCATTGTAACAACAAGAAAGCAATGAGGCCCATTACCGGAGACACAGCGTTTATTCTTAGGCACAGCAGCGCAACACGTTTCCAACTCCTTACGCGTTTTGGCGTCACTTGCAGCCTTGATCACAGGTGGAAACCAATAAAATTTGCATAATGCATACGTGCGTGCTTATATCCTTCCGATCACATGACCAATCTAAAAATACATGTACCATGATGCATTGTAAAGTTCATACTGATGTACTATACGGAATCTTAATAGATCCTGCATTCTTGTCAGAGTTCGTAATTCCTTCTGATACATGCATCACAGTGTTGGTTAAAAGTTATTGCACAGTCTTGTGAAGTCTCGTATAGCGTAGTGCTTGTATACTACGATGGCCAAAGAAAACGCCAGTCCTCCGGCACGATCAGAGCGGGAAGTAATCCCCTCTGAATCCCTTCCACACGAACACAACTTAGCTCATTAGCCTCATCCTCACGTGGGCATGTGAACGTTAGTGGGTCATGCTCCCAATACAATCCAGTACACACCTCCGAGCTAGGGAGCCCCCGACCCTTCAGGGCGGCCTCAAACAATGGGCACCGAGCAGCCCATCCATTGTAACAGCAAGAAAGCAATGAGGCCCATTACCAGAGACATAGCGTTTATTGTTAGGCACAGCAGCGCAACACGTTTCCAACTCCTTACGCGTTTCGGCGTCACTTGCAGCCTTGATCACAGGTGGAAACCAATACAATTTGCATAATGCATACGTGCGTGCTTATATCCTTCCGATCACATGACCAATCTAAAAATACATGTACCATGATGCATTGTAAAGTTCATACTGATGTACTATACGGAATCTTAATAGATCCTGCATTCTTGTCAGAGTTCGTAATTCCTTCTGATACATGCATCACAGTGTTGGTTAAAAGTTACTGCATAGTCTTGTGAAGTCTCGTATAGCGTAGTGCTTGTATACTACGATGGCCAAAGAAAACGCCAGTCCTCCGGCACGATCAGAGCGGGAAGTAATCCCCTCTGAATCCCTTCCACACGAACACAACTTAGCTCATTAGCATCATCCTCACGTGGGCATGTGAACGTTAGTGGGTCATGCTCCCAATACAATCCAGTACACCCTCCGAGCTAGGGAGCCCCGACCCTTCAGGGCGGCCTCAAACAATGGGCACGGAGCTGCCCATCCATTGTAACAGCAAGAAAGCAATGAGGCCCATTACTGGAGACATAGCGTTTATTCTTAGGCACAGCAGCGCAACACGTTTCCAACTCCTTATGCGTTTCGGCGTCACTTGCAGCCTTGATCACAGGTGGAAACCAATAAAATTTGAATAATGCATACGTGCGTGCCTATATCCTTCCGATCACATGACCAATCTAAAAATACATGTACCATGATGCATTGTAAAGTTCATACTGATGTACTATACGGAATCTTAATAGATCCTGCATTCTTGTCAGAGTTCGTAATTCCTTCTGATACATGCATCACAGTGTTGGTTAAAAGTTATTGCACAGTCTTGTGAAGTCTTGTATAGCGTAGTGCTTGTATACTGCCATGGCCAAAGAAAACGCCAGTCCTCCGGCACGATCAGAGCGGGAAGTAATCCCCTCTGAATCCCTTCCACACGAGCACAACTTAGCTCATTAGCATCAACCTCACATGGGCATGTGAACGCGAGTGGGTCATGCTCCCAATACAATCCAGTACACACCTCCGAGCTAGGGAGCCCCCGACCCTTCAGGGCGGCCTCAAACAATGGGCACGGAGCAGCCCATCCATTGTAACAACAAGAAAGCAATGAGGCCCCTTACCGGAGACACAGCGTTTATTCTTAGGCACAGCAGCGCAACACGTTTCCAACTCCTTACGCGTTTCGGCGTCACTTGCAGCCTTGATCACAGGTGGAAACCAATAACATTTGCATAATGCATACGTGCGTGCTTATATCCTTCCGATCACATGACCAATCTAAAAATACATGTACCATGATGCATTGTAAAATTCATACTGATGTACTATACGGAATCTTAATAGATCCTGCATTCTTGTCAGAGTTTGTAATTCCTTCTGATACATGCATCACAGTGTTGGTTAAAAGGTATTGCACAGTCTTGTGAAGTCTCGTATAGCGTAGTGCTTGTATACTACGATGGCCAAAGAAAACGCCAGTCCTCCGGCACGATCTGAGCGGGAAGTAATCCCCTCTGAATCCTTTCCACACGAACACAACTTAGCTCATTAGCATCATCCTCATGTGGGCATGTGAACGTGAGTGGGTCATGCTCCCAATACAATCCAGTACTCACCTCCGAGCTAGGGAGCCCCCGACCCTTCAGGGCGGCCTCAAACAATGGGCACGGAGCAGCCCATCCATTGTAACAACAAGAAAGCAATGAGGCCCATTACAGGAGACACAGCGTTTATTCTTAGGCACAGCAGCGCAACACGTTTCCAACTCCTTACGCGTTTCGGCGTCACTTGCAGCCTTGATCACAGGTGGAAACCAATAAAATTTGCATAATGCATACGTGTGTGCTTATATCCTTCCGATCACATGACCAACCTAAAAATACATGTACCATGATGCATTGTAAAGTTCATACTGATGTACTATACGGAATCTTAATAGATCCTGCATTCTTGTCAGAGTTCGTAATTCCTTCTGATACATGCATCACAGTGTTGGTTAAAAGTTATTGCACAGTCTTGTGAAGTCTCGTATAGCGTAGTGCTTGTATACTACGATGGCCAAAGAAAACGCCAGTCCTCCGGCACGATCAGAGCGGGAAGTAATCCCTCTGAATCCCTTCCACACGAACACAACTTAGCTCATTAGCATCATCCTCATGTGGGCATGTGAACGTGAGTGGGTCATGCTCCCAATACAATCCAGTACACACCTCCGAGCTAGGGAGCCCCTGACCCTTCAGGGCGGCCTCAAACAATGGGCACGGAGCAGCCCATCCATTGTAACAACAAGAAAGCAATGAGGCCCATTACAGGAGACACAGCGTTTATTCTTAGGCACAGCAGCGCAACACGTTTCCAACTCCTTACGCGTTTCGGCGTCACTTGCAGCCTTGATCACAGGTGGAAACCAATAAAATTTGCATAATGCATACGTGCGTGCTTATATCCTTCCGATCACATGACCAATCTAAAAATACATGTACCATGATGCATTGTAAAGTTCATACTGATGTACTATACGGAATCTTAATAGATCCTGCATTCTTGTCAGAGTTCGTAATTCCTTCTGATACATGCATCACAGTGTTGGTTAAAAGTTATTGCACAGTCTTGTGAAGTCTCGTATAGCGTAGTGCTTGTATACTACGATGGCCAAAGAAAACGCCAGTCCTCCGGCACGATCAGAGCGGGAAGTAATCCCCTCTGAATCCCTTCCACACGAACACAACTTAGCTCATTAGCATCATCCTCACGTGGGCATGTGAACGTGAGTGGGTCATGCTCCCAATACAATCCAGTACACACCTCCGAGCTAGGGAGCCCCCGACCCTTCAGGGCGGCCTCAAACAATGGGCACGGAGCAGCCCATCCATTGTAACAACAAGAAAGCAATGAGGCCCATTACCGGAGACACAGCGTTTATTCTTAGGCACAGCAGCGCAACACGTTTCCAACTCCTTACGCGTTTCAGGCGTCACTTGCAGCCTTGATCACAGGTGGAAACCAATAAAATTTGCATAATGCATACGTGCGTGCTTATATCCTTCCGATCACATGACCAATCTAAAAATACATGTACCATGATGCATTGTAAAGTTCATACTGATGTACTATACGGAATCTTAATAGATCCTGCATTCTTGTCAGAGTTCGTAATTCCTTCTGATACATGCATCACAGTGTTGGTTAAAAGTTATTGCACAGTCTTGTGAAGTCTCGTATAGCGTAGTGCTTGTATACTACGATGGCCAAAGAAAACGCCAGTCCTCCGGCACGATCAGAGCGGGAAGTAATCCCCTCTGAATCCCTTCCACACGAACACAACTTAGCTCATTAGCATCATCCTCACGTGGGCATGTGAACGTGAGTGGGTCATGCTCCCAATACAATCCAGTACACACCTCCGAGCTAGGGAGCCCCCGACCCTTCAGGGCGGCCTCAAACAATGGGCACGGAGCAGCCCATCCATTGTAACAACAAGAAAGCAATGAGGCCCATTACCGGAGACACAGCGTTTATTCTTAGGCACAGCAGCGCAACACGTTTCCAACTCCTTACGCGTTTCGGCGTCACTTGCAGCCTTGATCACAGGTGGAAACCAATAAAATTTGCATAATGCATACGTGCGTGCTTATATCCTTCCGATCACATGACCAATCTAAAAATACATGTACCATGATGCATTGTAAAGTTCATACTGATGTACTATACGGAATCTTAATAGATCCTGCATTCTTGTCAGAGTTCGTAATTCCTTCTGATACATGCATCACAGTGTTGGTTAAAAGTTACTGCATAGTCTTGTGAAGTCTCGTATAGCGTAGTGCTTGTATACTACGATGGCCAAAGAAAACGCCAGTCCTCCGGCACGATCAGAGCGGGAAGTAATCCCCTCTGAATCCCTTCCACACGAACACAACTTAGCTCATTAGCATCATCCTCACGTGGGCATGTGAACGTTAGTGGGTCATGCTCCCAATACAATCCAGTACACACCTCCGAGCTAGGGAGCCCCGACCCTTCAGGGCGGCCTCAAACAATGGGCACGGAGCTGCCCATCCATTGTAACAGCAAGAAAGCAATGAGGCCCATTACTGGAGACATAGCGTTTATTCTTAGGCACAGCAGCGCAACACGTTTCCAACTCCTTATGCGTTTCGGCGTCACTTGCAGCCTTGATCACAGGTGGAAACCAATAAAATTTGAATAATGCATACGTGCGTGCCTATATCCTTCCGATCACATGACCAATCTAAAAATACATGTACCATGATGCATTGTAAAGTTCATACTGATGTACTATACGGAATCTTAATAGATCCTGCATTCTTGTCAGAGTTCGTAATTCCTTCTGATACATGCATCACAGTGTTGGTTAAAAGTTATTGCACAGTCTTGTGAAGTCTTGTATAGCGTAGTGCTTGTATACTGCCATGGCCAAAGAAAACGCCAGTCCTCCGGCACGATCAGAGCGGGAAGTAATCCCCTCTGAATCCCTTCCACACGAGCACAACTTAGCTCATTAGCATCAACCTCACATGGGCATGTGAACGCGAGTGGGTCATGCTCCCAATACAATCCAGTACACACCTCCGAGCTAGGGAGCCCCCGACCCTTCAGGGCGGCCTCAAACAATGGGCACGGAGCAGCCCATCCATTGTAACAACAAGAAAGCAATGAGGCCCCTTACCGGAGACACAGCGTTTATTCTTAGGCACAGCAGCGCAACACGTTTCCAACTCCTTACGCGTTTCGGCGTCACTTGCAGCCTTGATCACAGGTGGAAACCAATAACATTTGCATAATGCATACGTGCGTGCTTATATCCTTCCGATCACATGACCAATCTAAAAATACATGTACCATGATGCATTGTAAAATTCATACTGATGTACTATACGGAATCTTAATAGATCCTGCATTCTTGTCAGAGTTTGTAATTCCTTCTGATACATGCATCACAGTGTTGGTTAAAAGGTATTGCACAGTCTTGTGAAGTCTCGTATAGCGTAGTGCTTGTATACTACGATGGCCAAAGAAAACGCCAGTCCTCCGGCACGATCTGAGCGGGAAGTAATCCCCTCTGAATCCCTTCCACACGAACACAACTTAGCTCATTAGCATCATCCTCATGTGGGCATGTGAACGTGAGTGGGTCATGCTCCCAATACAATCCAGTACTCACCTCCGAGCTAGGGAGCCCCCGACCCTTCAGGGCGGCTCTCAAACAATGGGCACGGAGCAGCCCATCCATTGTAACAACAAGAAAGCAATGAGGCCCATTACAGGAGACACAGCGTTTATTCTTAGGCACAGCAGCGCAACACGTTTCCAACTCCTTACGCGTTTCGGCGTCACTTGCAGCCTTGATCACAGGTGGAAACCAATAAAATTTGCATAATGCATACGTGTGTGCTTATATCCTTCCGATCACATGACCAACCTAAAAATACATGTACCATGATGCATTGTAAAGTTCATACTGATGTACTATACGGAATCTTAATAGATCCTGCATTCTTGTCAGAGTTCGTAATTCCTTCTGATACATGCATCACAGTGTTGGTTAAAAGTTATTGCACAGTCTTGTGAAGTCTCGTATAGCGTAGTGCTTGTATACTACGATGGCCAAAGAAAACGCCAGTCCTCCGGCACGATCAGAGCGGGAAGTAATCCCCTCTGAATCCCTTCCACACGAACACAACTTAGCTCATTAGCATCATCCTCATGTGGGCATGTGAACGTGAGTGGGTCATGCTCCCAATACAATCCAGTACACACCTCCGAGCTAGGGAGCCCCTGACCCTTCAGGGCGGCTCTCAAACAATGGGCACGGAGCAGCCCATCCATTGTAACAACAAGAAAGCAATGAGGCCCATTACAGGAGACACAGCGTTTATTCTTAGGCACAGCAGCGCAACACGTTTCCAACTCCTTACGCGTTTCGGCGTCACTTGCAGCCTTGATCACAGGTGGAAACCAATAAAATTTGCATAATGCATACGTGCGTGCTTATATCCTTCCGATCACATGACCAATCTAAAAATACATGTACCATGATGCATTGTAAAGTTCATACTGATGTACTATACGGAATCTTAATAGATCCTGCATTCTTGTCAGAGTTCGTAATTCCTTCTGATACATGCATCACAGTGTTGGTTAAAAGTTATTGCACAGTCTTGTGAAGTCTCGTATAGCGTAGTGCTTGTATACTACGATGGCCAAAGAAAACGCCAGTCCTCCGGCACGATCAGAGCGGGAAGTAATCCCCTCTGAATCCCTTCCACACGAACACAACTTAGCTCATTAGCATCATCCTCACGTGGGCATGTGAACGTTAGTGGGTCATGCTCCCAATACAATCCAGTACACACCTCCGAGCTAGGGAGCCCCCGACCCTTCAGGGCGGCCTCAAACAATGGGCACGGAGCAGCCCATCCATTGTAACAACAAGAAAGCAATGAGGCCCATTACCGGAGACACAGCGTTTATTCTTAGGCACAGCAGCGCAACACGTTTCCAACTCCTTACGCGTTTCAAGCGTCACTTGCAGCCTTGATCACAGGTGGAAACCAATAAAATTTGCATAATGCATACGTGCGTGCTTATATCCTTCCGATCACATGACCAATCTAAAAATACATGTACCATGATGCATTGTAAAGTTCATACTGATGTACTATACGGAATCTTAATAGATCCTGCATTCTTGTCAGAGTTCGTAATTCCTTCTGATACATGCATCACAGTGTTGGTTAAAAGTTATTGCACAGTCTTGTGAAGTCTCGTATAGCGTAGTGCTTGTATACTACGATGGCCAAAGAAAACGCCAGTCCTCCGGCACGATCAGAGCGGGAAGTAATCCCCTCTGAATCCCTTCCACACGAACACAACTTAGCTCATTAGCATCATCCTCACGTGGGCATGTGAACGTGAGTGGGTCATGCTCCCAATACAATCCAGTACACACCTCCGAGCTAGGGAGCCCCCGACCCTTCAGGGCGGCCTCAAACAATGGGCACGGAGCAGCCCATCCATTGTAACAACAAGAAAGCAATGAGGCCCATTACCGGAGACACAGCGTTTATTCTTAGGCACAGCAGCGCAACACGTTTCCAACTCCTTACGCGTTTCGGCGTCACTTGCAGCCTTGATCACAGGTGGAAACCAATAAAATTTGCATAATGCATACGTGCGTGCTTATATCCTTCCGATCACATGACCAATCTAAAAATACATGTACCATGATGCATTGTAAAGTTCATACTGATGTACTATACGGAATCTTAATAGATCCTGCATTCTTGTCAGAGTTCGTAATTCCTTCTGATACATGCATCACAGTGTTGGTTAAAAGTTACTGCATAGTCTTGTGAAGTCTCGTATAGCGTAGTGCTTGTATACTACGATGGCCAAAGAAAACGCCAGTCCTCCGGCACGATCAGAGCGGGAAGTAATCCCTCTGAATCCCTTCCACACGAACACAACTTAGCTCATTAGCATCATCCTCACGTGGGCATGTGAACGTTAGTGGGTCATGCTCCCAATACAATCCAGTACACACCTCCGAGCTAGGGAGCCCCGACCCTTCAGGGCGGTCTCAAACAATGGGCACGGAGCTGCCCATCCATTGTAACAGCAAGAAAGCAATGAGGCCCATTACTGGAGACATAGCGTTTATTCTTAGGCACAGCAGCGCAACACGTTTCCAACTCCTTATGCGTTTCGGCGTCACTTGCAGCCTTGATCACAGGTGGAAACCAATAAAATTTGAATAATGCATACGTGCGTGCCTATATCCTTCCGATCACATGACCAATCTAAAAATACATGTACCATGATGCATTGTAAAGTTCATACTGATGTACTATACGGAATCTTAATAGATCCTGCATTCTTGTCAGAGTTCGTAATTCCTTCTGATACATGCATCACAGTGTTGGTTAAAAGTTATTGCACAGTCTTGTGAAGTCTTGTATAGCGTAGTGCTTGTATACTGCCATGGCCAAAGAAAACGCCAGTCCTCCGGCACGATCAGAGCGGGAAGTAATCCCCTCTGAATCCCTTCCACACGAGCACAACTTAGCTCATTAGCATCAACCTCACATGGGCATGTGAACGCGAGTGGGTCATGCTCCCAATACAATCCAGTACACACCTCCGAGCTAGGGAGCCCCCGACCCTTCAGGGCGGCCTCAAACAATGGGCACGGAGCAGCCCATCCATTGTAACAACAAGAAAGCAATGAGGCCCCTTACCGGAGACACAGCGTTTATTCTTAGGCACAGCAGCGCAACACGTTTCCAACTCCTTACGCGTTTCGGCGTCACTTGCAGCCTTGATCACAGGTGGAAACCAATAACATTTGCATAATGCATACGTGCGTGCTTATATCCTTCCGATCACATGACCAATCTAAAAATACATGTACCATGATGCATTGTAAAATTCATACTGATGTACTATACGGAATCTTAATAGATCCTGCATTCTTGTCAGAGTTCGTTATTCCTTCTGATACATGCATCACAGTGTTGGTTAAAAGGTATTGCACAGTCTTGTGAAGTCTCGTATAGCGTAGTGCTTGTATACTACGATGGCCAAAGAAAACGCCAGTCCTCCGGCACGATCTGAGCGGGAAGTAATCCCTCTGAATCCCTTCCACACGAACACAACTTAGCTCATTAGCATCATCCTCATGTGGGCATGTGAACGTGAGTGGGTCATGCTCCCAATACAATCCAGTACACACCTCCGAGCTAGGGAGCCCCCGACCCTTCAGGGCGGCCTCAAACAATGGGCACGGAGCAGCCCATCCATTGTAACAACAAGAAAGCAATGAGGCCCATTACAGGAGACACAGCGTTTATTCTTAGGCACAGCAGCGCAACACGTTTCCAACTCCTTACGCGTTTCGGCGTCACTTGCAGCCTTGATCACAGGTGGAAACCAATAAAATTTGCATAATGCATACGTGCGTGCTTATATCCTTCCGATCACATGACCAATCTAAAAATACATGTACCATGATGCATTGTAAAGTTCATACTGATGTACTATACGGAATCTTAATAGATCCTGCATTCTTGTCAGAGTTCGTAATTCCTTCTGATACATGCATCACAGTGTTGGTTAAAAGTTATTGCACAGTCTTGTGAAGTCTCGTATAGCGTAGTGCTTGTATACTACGATGGCCAAAGAAAACGCCAGTCCTCCGGCACGATCAGAGCGGGAAGTAATCCCCTCTGAATCCCTTCCACACGAACACAACTTAGCTCATTAGCATCATCCTCATGTGGGCATGTGAACGTGAGTGGGTCATGCTCCCAATACAATCCAGTACACACCTCCGAGCTAGGGAGCCCCTGACCCTTCAGGGCGGCTCTCAAACAATGGGCACGGAGCAGCCCATCCATTGTAACAACAAGAAAGCAATGAGGCCCATTACAGGAGACACAGCGTTTATTCTTAGGCACAGCAGCGCAACACGTTTCCAACTCCTTACGCGTTTCGGCGTCACTTGCAGCCTTGATCACAGGTGGAAACCAATAAAATTTGCATAATGCATACGTGCGTGCTTATATCCTTCCGATCACATGACCAATCTAAAAATACATGTACCATGATGCATTGTAAAGTTCATACTGATGTACTATACGGAATCTTAATAGATCCTGCATTCTTGTCAGAGTTCGTAATTCCTTCTGATACATGCATCACAGTGTTGGTTAAAAGTTATTGCACAGTCTTGTGAAGTCTCGTATAGCGTAGTGCTTGTATACTACGATGGCCAAAGAAAACGCCAGTCCTCCGGCACGATCAGAGCGGGAAGTAATCCCCTCTGAATCCCTTCCACACGAACACAACTTAGCTCATTAGCATCATCCTCACGTGGGCATGTGAACGTTAGTGGGTCATGCTCCCAATACAATCCAGTACACACCTCCGAGCTAGGGAGCCCCCGACCCTTCAGGGCGGCCTCAAACAATGGGCACGGAGCAGCCCATCCATTGTAACAACAAGAAAGCAATGAGGCCCATTACCGGAGACACAGCGTTTATTCTTAGGCACAGCAGCGCAACACGTTTCCAACTCCTTACGCGTTTGGCGTCACTTGCAGCCTTGATCACAGGTGGAAACCAATAAAATTTGCATAATGCATACGTGCGTGCTTATATCCTTCCGATCACATGACCAATCTAAAAATACATGTACCATGATGCATTGTAAAGTTCATACTGATGTACTATACGGAATCTTAATAGATCCTGCATTCTTGTCAGAGTTCGTAATTCCTTCTGATACATGCATCACAGTGTTGGTTAAAAGTTATTGCACAGTCTTGTGAAGTCTCGTATAGCGTAGTGCTTGTATACTACGATGGCCAAAGAAAACGCCAGTCCTCCGGCACGATCAGAGCGGGAAGTAATCCCTCTGAATCCCTTCCACACGAACACAACTTAGCTCATTAGCATCATCCTCACGTGGGCATGTGAACGTGAGTGGGTCATGCTCCCAATACAATCCAGTACACACCTCCGAGCTAGGGAGCCCCCGACCCTTCAGGGCGGCCTCAAACAATGGGCACGGAGCAGCCCATCCATTGTAACAACAAGAAAGCAATGAGGCC